>CANTUS010000014.1:5000000-6250000 GCA_947683365.1 Euphorbia pulcherrima | reverse complement strand
ATAAATATTTTTCTAAAATATAAACAATAAAAATAAAATATAGTATATTGCTTTAAATTAATCGTGATTGTTTTTTTTATGACAGTTATATAGTAATCTTTATGTAGTTGTTGCTATCCTAGCTTTATCACCGAAGATTTATTTCGCCTTGAAAAGTTTTATAGCTAAATTTATCATTTATCATGTTAAAACGTAATAAAAGATATAAATTTTAGTAAAAAATCACACATGTTTTTCATGTAAACTCCATCTTTTTTTTTCCTGCCGAAAGATCCACCTTTCAAGTAGCACTAATCTTTAATACACTGTTAGTCAAAATGTAAGGGAATTAGATCCGCAGCGGAATAAAATATTTATTTTGGGTGAATATAGTAACAATAAAATAGAAGAAATAATTAGCGAAAGGAGAAAATAAATAATCCACTAATAATACGAAAAGTGATATAAAAGAAATGGAAAAAATAAAACACTCAAAACCCTTAACCCAAATACACTCAAACCTCACATACAAATATATATACAATAAGTATATATATTACACTAAACTCCCAAATGAATTTTGCTGGAATTGAGTTTGTAAAATGAACTTGGAATGATATTTATAGGCCTATAAAGTAATGGGAAATGAAAGACAAAAATAATGTGAATAAAGGAGGCCAAATACATATTGTATTTTGCCAACCATACAAGTTTTTCAAAGTCCAAAATTACAGGCCAAATACATGTTGTATTTTGCTAACCATACAAGTTTTTCAAAGTCCAAAATTGCATATGAAAAATGCAATTTATAATTGACAACTTCAAATCACATTCACAAATCTCTACGTTGATTTAAATGTTGACTGAATTCAATTGTCGCAAACACCAATCAAGTTTAAGCAATACTTAAACTTACTGGTTAGAAGAGGTTTCTTCATCATGTCGGCTGGATTGTCCGCTGTACTAATTTTAGTAATACCAATATTTCCCTCGGAAATAATGTCTCGAATAAAATGATTTTCCACTTCAATGTGCTTCGTTCTTTCATGAAACATCTGATCTTTAGTTAGACAAATCGCACTTTGACTATCACAATAAACAATAATTTTCTGCAAATTTGAACTGAGTTCACCGACCAAACCTCTTAGCCAAATAGCTTCTTTTACAGCTTCGACTACCGCCATGTATTCTGCTTCGGTAGTGGATAATGCAACTGTGTGCTGTAAAGTACCTTTCCAACTGATAGCGCTACTACCAAGAGTAAACACATAACCTGTGATCGATCTTCGCTTGTCAATATCACCTGCATAATCTGAATCGACATAGCCAACCACCATGTTCTTACTTTTTCCAAATTCCAAACATGCATTAGTAGTACCCCTTAAGTATCTCAAAATCCATTTCACAGCATGTCAATGTTCTTTGCCCGGATTAGACATATATCTACTAACAACACTGACTGCACGAAAATTGTCAGGACAAGTGCAAACCATAGCATAAATGATACTACCAACAACACTAGAGTAAGGAACATGTGACATATACTTAATATGCTTTTCAGATTGAGGACATAGAGCAGCCGAAAGTCGAAAATGAGCAGCGAGTGGAGTACTTACAGGTTTGGCATTTTTCATGCCAAAACGCTCCAACACTTTCTCAACAAAACTTCTCTGAGTCAAATAAAGCTTTCTTGTAGCTCTATCCCTTTGGATCTCCATGCCGAGAATCTTTTTAGCAGCTCCCAAATCTTTCATCTCAAATTCACTGCGAAGCTCTACTTTCAATCTGTTGATATCAGACATATCCTTGGCAGCAATAAGCATATCATCAACATAAAGCAACAAATATACAAATGAGTCATTTGCAAGTTTTCTAAAATACACACAGCTATCATATTGGCTCCTTGCATAGCCATGTCCAATCATAAAGGAATCAAACCGCTTATACCACTATCGAGGCGACTGCTTTAATCCGTACAGTGATTTTTGCAACAAGCAAACATAGTCCTCTTTGCCTTCAATTTCAAAACCATCTGGTTGTTTCATAAAGATCTGCTCCTTTAATTCTCCATGCAAGAAAGCAGTCTTGACATCAAGTTGCTTTAACTCTAAATCATGTATAGCAACCAAGGCAAGCAAAACACGAATAGAGCTATGTTTAACAACAGGAGAAAACACATCGTTGAAATCAACTCCTTGTACCTGACTATAGCCCTTAGCGACCAATCGTGCTTTGTATCTGGCATCCTCTACGTCCGGAATGCCATCTTTCTTTTTAAAGACCCATTTGCAACCAACAATCTTCTTGTCCTTAGGCAGTTTCACCAACTCCCATGTGTGGTTCTTCTGTAGAGATTCAATCTCTTCTTGCATAGCGATAAGCCATTTCGCTGAATCATTACGAGAAATGGCCTCTTAATATGTGGAAGGTTCACCACTCCTTCTGTTTCTTGTGCAGTTACAAAGGCATAAGTAACATAATCTGCAAACTTTATAGGCATTCTTTTTTCTCAATCTGGCCTACTTTCAACAACAGGCTACTCCACCTGTTCTACGGTAGTAGTTTCTTCAACTTCTATTAGCTCGGACAATTGTTCTGAAATTTGCTCCTCTGTGGCTTCGGACGGAGCAAATGATTCCTCCACCTCGAATGGAACCTCCACCTGCTTATCAGAATTTTGTATTTTGGTGTCAACTACAACTGGGGACTTTTTTCTTGGATGAAGTATAACAGACTCATCGAACACAACATTTCTGCTTATTACAGACTTAGGTGACTTGGGATCAAGAAGCCAAACTTTGTATCCCTTTACACCATCTGGATAGCCAAGAAAAATGCCCTTTTTAGCTCTAGGCTCTAATTTTCCATCGTTCAAATGGACATAAACAGGACACCCAAAAATCCTCAGATTAGAATAATTAGTAAGTTTTCCAGACCATAACTCTTCATGTGTCTTGCAGTTAATAGAAGCACAAGGGGAACGACTCACCAAATGAGCAGCAGTTACAGCTGCTTCTGCCCAAAATGCTTGAGACAGACTAGAATTTGACAACATGCATTAAACTTTCTCCAACAGAGTTCTGTTCATCCTCTCAGCTACACCATTCTATTGTGGTGTACGTGGAACTGTGAGATGTCTCGAGATGCCCATATCTTTACAGAATGTGTCAAATTCTGTATTACAAAACTCCAAACCATTATCTGTTTGGAGACGTTTGATCTTCCTGCCAGTTTGATTTTCCACCAAGGCTTTCCACTACTTAAAAGTGACAAAGACATCATTTTTGTGTTTCAAAAAATAAGTCCAGACTTTCCTTGACTAGTCATCAATAAAGGTGAGCATGTAACGAGCGCCACCTTTTGAAGGAATATGAGCAGGGCCCCAAAGGTCAGAATGGATATAATCCAAAGTACCTTTTATTCTGTGAAAACCACCACTGAAGCTGACTCTTTTGTGCTTGTCGAAAATGCAGTGCTCACGAAACTCTAACTTGGAAGTGCTTTGGCCACAAAGTAGACCCCTTTTACTTAGCATAGCCAAACCTTTTTCACTCATATGGCCAAGCCTCATATGCCATAATTTTGTAATGTCGGAATCTGAAATGGAAGATAAAACTGCAGTAACACCTGTGGCAGTTGATCCTTGCAACACGTACAATCTCCCAACATTTCTGGCTTTCATCACGATGAGGGCACCTTTCAAAACCTTCAAAACTCCACCTCCACCAGAAAATCTGCAATTGTTATCGTCTAAAGCAGATAACGAAATGAGGTTCTTCTTCATGTCTGGAACATGCCGCACATCAGTCAGAGTTCTGACAATACCATCATGCATCGTAATTTTGACAGTACCGATTCCAACAACTTTACAAGGATGATCATTTCCCATTAACACAATTTCTTTATCTACTGGTTCATAAGAGGAGAACCAATATCTGCGGAAATAAATATGGAATGAGCAAGCAGAATCTAAGATTCATCCTTGTCCAGATCTGGCACCATCTCGGACACGGCATATACTTCAACATCTACTTGATCTTCTGCAACACTGGCTTCGGCAGAACTGTCATCTTTGTGACTCTTATTTTTATTCTTCTATTGGAGCTTGAAACGTTCAGCTTTAATGTGCCCTTTCTTCTTACAATAATTACACGTCAAATTACTGTAATGAGATCTTGATTTAGATCTGGATCGGTTATTGCTACTGCTGCTGGGATCTCTTGTACTAGATCTCCCTCGAACGACCAGACCTTCTCCAGGACTATTTCTATCACCAGAAAGCTCTTTATCAATAAGATCTTTAGAGAACAAACATTCTTTAACCTCCTCCACGGTTAAAGTGGTTTTAATATAGATAAGGGTCTCGCGGAAATTCTTAAACGACGGAGGAAGAGATCGCAACAACATAAGAGCTTTATCTCCTTCTTCGTATTTGATATCCAAGTTTTCTAGATCCAAAAGAATGGAACTGAAATCATCAAGGTGCGCCTTAAGGGATGTGCCTTCTGCCATGTGGAGCATATGGAGACAATGCTTCACCACAAGCTTACTGGTGAGGTTTTTGGACATGTAGAGAGATTGTAATTTCTCCCATAAATTTTTGGCAGTCTTCTCATGGACGACTTCTCGCAGAACCTCTTTTGATAAATATAACTGAATGGCAGCAAGAACTTTATCCTCCAGATCTTATTTCTTCTCCTTTGTCACCATTTCAGGTAACGCTTCCATCATCGCCTTGTACAATCCGTTTTGCGTCAAAATCGCTTTCATCTTAACTTGCCATAAGACAAAGCTCATATTGCAATCAAATTTCTCAATATCGGATTTTGTTGTTGCTATAGTAAATTTTCAAAATCCCAAAATAAATATTGATTAGCTCTGGTACCAATTTGTTAGTGAATTAGACCCGCAGCGGAATGAAATATTTATTTTGGGTGAATATGGCAACAACAAAATAGGAGAAATAATTAGCGAAAGGAGAAAATAAATAATCCACTAATAATACGAAAAGTGGTACAAAAGAAATGGAAAAATAAAACACTCAAAACTCTTAACCCAAATACACCAAAACCTCACATACAAATATATATACAATAAGTATATATATCACACTAAACTCCCAAATGAATTTTGCTCGAATTGAGTTTGCAAAATAAACTTGGAAGGGTATTTATAGGCCTGTAAAGTAATGAGAAATAAAAGACAAAAAATAATGTGAATAAAGGAGGCCAAATACATGTTGTATTTTGTCAATAATATAAGTTTTTTAAAGTCCAAAATTACAGGCCAAATACATGTTATATTTTGCCAACCATACAAATTTTTTAAAGTCCAAAATTACATATAAAAATTACAATTTATAATTGATAACTTCAAATCACATTCACACAAAATTATAAACTTTGTAAAAAAATCTCTCGTAATAGAGTACAAAGTTTTAAATAGTTTGATCTTAAATCGTAAATGACTCAGTTCAGTATTATTTTTTAATAATTAAAAATATTATATTTCAAAAAGTTCATTTCATAAAATTTTTCTAGAATCTCAGCTTTGGAAATATCGGGAGGACCATAGGAAAGTAAGTGAGAAAAGAAGAATGGCTGGTTTAATGAGTATGCGATTAACGTAGTGTAAGCGTGAGCAGATAGTAAATCCTGTATTAATTAATTAATTACTTAATTAGGAATAAAGGAAAGGTAATGTGAGTGCGGTATGTTAAGAAAAAGTAAATGGGTGTCAAGTATATCCACGTGGCGAGCTTTAAATAGAAGAAAGAGGCAGCGGGCACAATTGGGTATTTCTGGTTCTGGAAGAAACGACCGTAGAGGGTGATGAAAGGTCCAGGTGAGTTCCAACTTAGTCAGGGGTCAATTTATAAGGCCATTACCCTTCTCTCTCTCTATCACTCTTTACAAAGCCAAATTTCCCAATTTGATTTCAATTTTTATGTTTTTCCATACCATAATTGTCAATTCAATTTGACTTATCATGCCTATCAAGCAGCCCTATTAGAACTGAATATCACAAGATTCAAAGCTCCTATCACACTCATCCAATAATAATAATAATAATAATAATAATAATAATAATGTTAAATTATTTGATGTGACCCTTATCATTAAATTATTAATATAGGGTCCACCTCCTTAATAATTTAATGTAATATATTTTCTACTCTTCTATCTGTCATTATTATTTTCTGTAAAATGTTTCTTACCTATTTATCATTCTTACCATTGGATTTCTCTATAAATAGGAATTCAATTTCTTCATTTTGATATATCTCAGAAATAAGAAATAAAAGTTTCTCTCAAATTCTCTATCTGCTTTCTCTCTTTATTGTTATAATATCCTTGCATATATAGTCGATTTCTAACACGTTATCAGCACGAGCTTGCTCTAATCAACTGAGAATATCACCAAATAAATCCAAAGTAAGGCATAATTATTTTATTTTCTATAAATATATATAATTCTTAATATGTCTAATATCAAAAGTTTAGAATTTACTCCTCTTGATGTATCGAGGAAAAATTATCTTACTTGGGTGCTGGATGCAGAAATACATCTAGAATCGATGGGTCTTAAGAATACTATTATTCAAAATAATAATCTTGGATCTCAGTATAAGGCAACAGCTCTAGTTTTTCTCCGCCGGCATCTTGATGAATCACTTCAATCAGAATATTTGACTGTCAAAGATCCTGCAGATCTTTGGAAACAATTAAAGGAGAGGTATGAACACCTAAAGAAAATATCTCTACCAAATGCCCAATATGAATGGATAAACTTAAGGCTACAAGATTTTGAATCTGTCAGTGCATATAATTCTAAACTTTTTCAAATTACATCCACATTAAGATTATGTGGAAAGGAAATAACTGATGAGGATTTACTGGAAAAGACATATTCTACTTTTCATTTGAATAATATGGTATTACAGGAACAATACAGAGCAAAAGACTATAAGAAATATAGTGAACTAATTACTGCTCTTCTCCTAGCAGAACAGAGAAATCAACTCCTGTTAAAAAACCATGAACTACGTCCTACCGGAACAAATCCATTCCCTGAAGCGAATGCGATAATTCATAATAATTTTAATGGACGCGGCCGCAGAAATGGTCGTGGTCGTGGTCAAGGTAGAAGTCGTGGAAATGGGCGTGGTAGAGGATATAATAATAACAATTTCCACCAGAAGTGGAAATATATAAATAATAATAATAGCAATAATTTCCACCCGAAGTGAAAAAATACAAATAACCACCAGAAGTGGAGTAATCAAATTGAAAGATTTGATAAAAGAAAAAACAGTCAAAATGATGAAAATAAATGCCATAGATGCGGTATGACTGGTCATTGGTCAAGAACTTGTAGAACCGCTAAACATTTGGTAAACTTATACCAAGCCTCTCTCAAGAAATATGCGGAACCAGAAACCAATTTCATATTGGATGATAATACCCCAAATAATGAGCCTATTGATGTCCCCAATATGGAGATGGATGATTTTCTGTTATCCAGCACCAGTGGCAAAGAAAAATTTGAATAATTAGTCCATATATTTTGCTTAATTAATATATTGTAACTTTTATGTTATTATTAGTTTGCTTTTGTTATTGCTGCTTAATGTACCTTTTATACAATGTTTATTTATAAATAAATAATAATGCATCTTTCATTTGTTCAATGAAGAAAATGAATTCTTTCCCGGTATTATATGACTTGAAGGAAAATGAAGGAAATTTATGTATTGTAGATAGTGCCACCACCCATACTATTCTCAAAGAGGCAAGATATTTTAATATTCTTAAAAAGGGTGAAACTGTTGTTACCACAATATCGGGACAGACAAAAATGATTGAAGGCTCCGGAAGAGCTAGTATTATATTACAAAGGGGAACAAAACTTATTATAAATAATGCATTATTTTCCCCGAATTCTCACAAAAATTTATTAAGTTTTAAAGATATTCGCAGAAATGGATATCATATTGAAACTGTGAGTGAAGACAATAAAAAATGTCTTTATGTTACAAAAATAATTTCAAGTAAGAAATGTATACTTGAAAAATTTTATACTCTTTCATGTGGCTTATACTATACATATATTAATATGATTGAGGCCAATTTAACTATAAACCAGAAGTTTATAGATTCAAATACTTATAAAATTTGGCATGATCGACTGGGTCATCCTAGTTCGATAATGATGAGAAAAATTATTGAAAATTCATATGGGCATCCATTGAAGGACCAGAAGTTTCTTCAAAATAATGAATTATTTTGTGCTGCTTGTTCGCAAGGAAAATTAATAATAAAGCCTTCCAGAAGTAAGGTTGCAATCGAATCACCAGCATTTTTAGAGCGCATACAATGTGATATTTGTGGACCAATTCATCCACCATGTGGACCATTTAGATATTTTATGGTTCTAATTGACGCCTCAACTAGGTGGTCACATGTATGCTTATTATCTTCACGAAATATGGCATTTGCAAGGTTAATTGCTCAAATTATAAGGTTACGGGCACAGTTTCCCGATTATCCTATTAAATCAATCCGTCTTGATAATGCTGGGGAATTCACATCCAAATCATTTAATGATTATTGTATGTCGATTGGAATAAAAGTTGAACATCCTGTAGCATATGTTCATACACAAAATGGTCTAGCAGAATCATTTATTAAACGTCTGCAATTAATTGCGAGACCGCTAATTTTGCGAACGAATCTCCCTACTACAGTTTGGGGTTATGCAATATTGCATGCAGCATCTCTTATACGTTTAAGGCCAGTAAGTTATCATGATTATTCTCCATTACAATTAACTTCTGGCCATGAGCCTAGTATTTCTCATCTTAGAGTTTTTGGTTGCGCAGTATATGTGCCTATTGCTCCACCACAAAGGACTAAAATGGGTCCTCAAAGGAGATTAGGAATTTATGTTGGCTATGAATCCCCTTCAATAATTAAATATCTTGAGCCATTAACTGGCGATATGTTTACTGCACGATTTGCAGATTGTCATTTTGATGAAAGCACTTTCCCAAAATTAGGGGGAGAGAATAAGAACCCAATTTTGGAAAAGAAAATAATATGGAATGCTTCATCACTTTCTCATATGGATCCTAAATCAAATTATTCTGAACTAGAAGTTCAGAGAATAATCCATCTTCAACATTTAGCAAATCGATTGCCTGATGCACTCGCTAATCCTAAAAGAGTAACAAAATCGCATATACCAGCAGTAAATGCGCCAATTCGTATTGAGATTCCTGAAGAACAACCTACGGATAATACTCTATCACGCCTGAAGCGTGGACGACCAATTGGTTCAAAGAATAAAAATTCTAAAAAGAGGAGAATTATTGATAGTGATGATATTCCCATTGAGAATATAAATATAAATACACTTCCGGAAGAAGTGCAAGCACCTGAAGTGCAAATACCTGAAGCTATTGAAAATGAAGAAATTCAAATAAATTATATCACTAACGAAAGAAGATGGAGTCGCAATAAAATAGTTATAGATCATATTTTTTCATATAATGTTGCGATCAATATTGAAAATGAAAACGTGGATTATGAGCCAACATCTATTGTAGAATGCCAAAGTAGAAATGATTGGCAACAATGGAAAGAAGCAATTCAAGCAGAGCTGAATTCTCTTGAAAAACGCAAAGTATTCGGACCAGTAGTTCGAACACCACAGAACGTAAAACCTGTTGGTAATAAATGGGTTTTTATTAGAAAGAGAAATGAGAAAAATGAAATAATAAGATATAAAGCCAGATTAGTTGCACAAGGTTTTTCTCAAAAACCCGGGATAGACTATGAGGAGACATATTCTCCGGTGGTGGATGCAATAACTTTTAGATATCTTATTAGTTTTGCAGTACAAGAAAATTTACAGATGCACTTGATGGATGTTGTCACAGCTTACCTTTATGGTTCGCTTGATAATGATATTTATATGAAAATCCCTGAAGGATTAAAGCTGCCAGAAAAATATAGCAAACGAGAACTTTACTCGGTAAAGTTACAAAGATCCTTATATGGATTAAAACAATCTGGGCGCATGTGGTATAATCGTCTCAGTGAATATTTATTGAAAGAAGGATATAAAAATGATCCAATTTGTCCATGTGTTTTTATAAGAAAATCAGGATCTAATTTTATTATCATCTCAATTTATGTTGATGATTTGAATATTATTGGAACTCCAGAAGAGATTCCAAAAGCAATTGATTCTTTAAAGAAAGAATTTGAGATGAAAGATCTTGGAAAAACAAAATTGTGTCTTGGTTTACAAATTGAGCACCTTGAAAAAGGAATTTTAGTGCATCAATCAAACTACATAGAAAAGATCCTGAAACGATTTAATATGGACAAAGCACATCCATTGAGTAACCCAATGGTTGTACGATCACTCGATGTGAAAAAGGATATTTTTCGTCCTAGAGAAAATAATAAAAAAGTTCTCGGTCCTGAAGTACCGTATCTAAGCGCAATAGGTGCTTTAATGTATCTTGCTAATAACACAAGACCGGATATAGCATTCTCTGTTAATTTATTATCAAGATACAGCGCTGCACCTACAAGACGACATTGGAATGGAATTAAACATATAATGCGCTATCTTCGAGGAACTATTGATTTAGGCTTATTTTATTCAGATGAATCTAAGCTTAAATTAGTTGGATATGCGGATGCGGGTTATTTATCCGACCCACACAAAGCTCGATCTCAGACGGGCTATTTATTCACATATGGAGGAACAACTATATCTTGGCGATCGACAAAACAAACAATTACAGCTACTTCCTCAAATCATGCGGAGTTAATAGCTATTCACGAGGTAAGTCGTGAATGTGTGTGGTTGAGATCATTAATCAAACATATCCAAGAAGCATGTGAAAAAGTTACCGTCAAGGAAGGTCCGACGACAATATATGAAGATAATGCTGCTTGTATTGCTCAATTGAAGGAAGGTTATATTAAAGGAGACAGAACAAAGCATATTTCACCAAAAATTTTCTTCACTCATGATCTAGAAAAGAATGGTGAAATCAATATTCAACAAATCCGCTCTTGTAATAATTTAGCAGATTTATTTACCAAGGCTTTACCTTCCTCAACTTTTAAGAAATTAACTTACAGCATTGGAATGCGACGTCTTAAGGATCTCCAGTCAACTCGCGAACAGGGGGAGTAAACACTGTACTCTTTTTCCCTTAGCTAAGGTTTTTATCCCACAGGATTTTTCCTTAGTAAGGTTTTTAACGAGGCAGTGTTCCATTCGCGGCAGATGACACATCAAAAGGGGGAGTGTTAAATTATTTGATGTGACCCTTGTCATTAAATTATTAATGTAGGGTCCACCTCCTTAATAATTTGATGTAATATGTTTTCTACTTTTCTACCTGTCATTATTATTTTCTGTAAAATGTTTCTTACCTATTTACCATTCTTACCATTGGATTTCTCTATAAATAGGAATTCAATTTCTTCATTTTGATATATCTCAGAAATAAGAAATAAAAGTTTCTCTCAAATTCTCTCTCTGCTTTCTCTCTTTATTGTTATAATATCCTTACATATATAGTCGATTTCTAACAAATAATAATAATAATAAAGATAATGATAATGTAATGATGTATTCTTTTTTTTTATAGCTTAATGATGTATTCTAGTAGCATTAAGCAAAGCCATAACATTAAAACCTTGAGACCAAATCCAGTTTATATTGAAATTTAAAGTAGTGTCCATGGTAATTATTTTTTTGTATAAACCGGATATTTTTAATTTTTGAAGAATCCACAAAAATTATGAATTTATAACTGAAATCAAACAATTATAAAAAAAAACTGAAATCAAACGAGACAAATAATGAGATAAAGTTTAAAGGGGAAAAAGTTTTAAATGGCTAATCAATATACAATTAAATTTAGCTATTTTGAACTTTGTGAGTCATTACGATGCACAGAATATTTTGCAATCACACATGGTATAAAGGATGATTTATAGACAATACGCCCTAATCAAATATTAGTTGTTGATTCAACCGTTCAAACTCATATCACGTCTAAATGTGTTCAAACACGATGACAATTATACCAATTTTCGCTTCCTTGTATACATCTTTTTCTACCATGAAACAATTATCATGAGACCCATCTACCACAGTCAGGTGTATGATTCGGATTGGAATTGGATGTAGTCGGAATAAAACTCCGGTGAGTCAGATGGATAACAAAAAAAATTTTTTTAATTCAATGTGATATTGGTGAAGTTTAAAATCTTTTTTTAAAAGGTGAATGTAAACGTAAAGTGCAGATGATATTGTTTCACTTACTTATGTGATTTCTTGCTGCTTAAGCCCGTGTTGGACTCTTTTTTGTTTTGTGCTTGTTTATCAATCGGCAATTCATTTTTGTATTAAATTAATTTTAATTTTATGTTTTTGGGCGGCCAACTTTGAGAAATAATTATTACAGTATTAGTTTGCATTATGTGCGACAGCTAGGTAGCAAGGATAATATAAGGTAAGCATGACCAGGCTGGCCTGCTTTTGCTTTGGCCGCATAGTTCTATGCAGTTTCCAATAGATGCCCAATGCTGTCTTAATTTTGTTTCTATTTTTCTTAATTCAAATTAACTCTTTCTAAATAGCAAAGGCTTGGTCTAGTGGTTAAGTCGTAAAGCTGTGATCTTAGACGTCGTAGGTTCAAGTCCACACTCAGGCTGAGCGGGATAAGGTTTTCCTTTATTATTGTTGTAAGTTCATGTGAGATAAATTTTTTTAAAAAAAAAAATTTACTCTTCCTAATAATTTTCAATATGTAGCCCCTTGCTTATGTCCCATTATTTTGTTTCAACTTGCCACAATAATTTGTTTTATTAGTTTTTTTGATATAAATCTATTATTTTAACTACTGTCTTTTTTATTATTTTTTAAGAGATTATGAACCACCAAGCAATACGTTGGTGGTCACACCTCCCTCCAACATGGAGTAAAAATGTGGGTTACGGTTTAAGTTTTAAATTCTTAAAAACAAAAATATTCAATTTACTGAAATAAAGTGATTATGAGAGTGAAGTCTCAGTCTACCGGTGTAGACTAAAATTGTAGCATTTAGAGATTCAAGTTCGAACCACATTTAAAGCAGGTGAAGAATTTTCTTTTTATTTAATATAAGTGCAATTGCGTAATGTGATTATCTTTAATGAGTTCATTTCAACTCAAATTTTGACTAAATTAGATATTCAAACAATTTTATGTGAATTTTATTTTCTTATTACATAATTAGTTCGTGTTATTAATTTAACAGTTAATTTTTATTCCAACAAAAATATCTTCGATTACACATACAAAAGGTTTACTTTTTCATAGAAAATATTAATTAGTTTCAATATCATTTCATACAGAAATGTAATATATACTTGTATGAATTATGAAAAGTGAAAACACTTCGACCTTCCGTTTCCCATTTAGGGGAAAATGGCTTTTTAGATACCTCTTAGACAGCATTTTGAAAAGAATATAGAAATTTTTAGATCCTCTGATTAATTTGGACAACTTGTTCACATATTTTAAGTAATGGCTCAGGATTAAAGTCGAAATAAATAAAATATAGTTTATAGTGTTGAAAAAGTTATATAAAAAATATATATATAGAATTTGATTATTTCATTCTGACAATAATGATCAGTAGTATTGCGTCATTGCTTTTCTTAGGAAATACGATAAACACAAATTCAAACAACACACAAAAGGCACATATGATACAACAATTTTAGGTTTAAACGTCATTATCCACTAAGAGAGGCACAAAATTAGCATTTTGTTTTGATTATGTAATTGAATGTTTGCTCGCCAATTGTCATGTCCCCCAAATCTCAGGGGTTTACGTACATTAAAATAAAATAAACCTTAAACAAATATTATATGTAAATTCAATGATAGATGAAAGTTAATAATAACATTTGATGTAACTCGGCGTTTCAAATTTTCCAAATATTGTAATTATTTATGTTTTTCTATGTAAAATTATTTTAAATGAATTAAATTTGTTGAAAAAAAAATGCTAACAAATACAGTTGATAACTTCTCTTTCGACAATAGTATAAAATTTCGTATGAACCGATGGAACCAAAACCCTCCAAAAATTTATAAAGTTGGGTAGTGATGTCGTGGGACTCTAGATGCAGGATCGGTTCGGTTGTGGAGGGGTCTAATGATACCTACACAGGGAACAAGTTGTCAGAGGGCTAGATCGAGTGTGCCGACGTAGTCTCTTCGACGCTCAAATCAGTACTTAACATGGAGATAACTTAAGCATTACTAAAAGGGGATGAATAATAAGTAGTCAATTACCTAAAAATATGTGCCTTTACTCCTTATATAGGAGATATCGACCTTTAAATAATTACCACGTATCCAACCTTAAAAATAAAAAGACGTCTAAATTATTGAAACATATTTCTATCTTATTAACTTGATAAGCAAGTTCGGATTTAAGAACCTTATTTATATTTGGGCTTTTATATGCTTTGGAATGAGGTACTTAGGGTAAAGTGAAAACACATGTAGCTTCTTGTTGCCACACAGTGGGAGTCGGGTAGCCTAATAATAAATTAATTAATTAATATTTTTAGGCAGCAACTTGTAGCCTTGCTTCTGGAAATTACGCCGTCAATTCACGATATATAGTTTCACTCAACTTGCACGCAATTCTTATCATAAAGTCTTTGAAAAAATAAATTATAGAACTAGTATAAATAATTTACCAATTCAAATCAACCTACATATTATATCAGCACAGTGAATTAGATGCGCAATAGAAGAAAAACACAGCAATGTTCCATGCATTAATATGGATATAGGTTTGGAAGAAATCAGAATACAGGGTAATTAGTAAAGAATGATTTTAATCAAAATGAGAAAGTTAAAGAAGAATAAGGCTTAAATTCTATTAAATACACTTATTAAAAGGAGTGAAGAGTCTTAAACATTACTAAATTCGAATAAATTTATCTAAACAAAGATACTTTTATAAATAAAAAAAAAAAAAAAAAAGTAAAGAATGATTTTAAGGTTCAATATCACAATAAGTCAATATTGGAAATATTAACTAAATACTGTAGTAGTTAATCTTGAACCTTTGAATGCCACTAATAGTTGATAACTACTTGACATTAGCATTAAAATACAATTGAAGCTATCCAAAGCAACAAAATTGACTTTTCTTAAAAAAACAAATTGACTGAATATAAATATTAGGCTTTTAAAAAAAATAATTAGGCTCAATGAATTCTAGATTGTGTAGTTAGGAATTGAAATGGCGTGGACATTTTTGTATTGAGTGTCTTGAAGGTAAGAAATAGATACAGATAAGTTGTTTTCATGGCACAATAACTTTTTTACCATTATTTTACCTTTATCTCAATATACTTGGCTCTTTTTGTGATTCAAACTAATCTTTACTATTCTCTTCATATTTTTTTATTTATCTTCCTATAATTTTCACACTTTTTAATAAACTCATTTATTAATGATATGAAAATACTAGTTTACCCATGTATCTTCAATTAGTGTCTTAATTTTTCAATACAAGTACAATTAATGCTAACGATATAGTTGAAAGAATAACGAAAAAAGTACCTAAAAAAAATAAATGATAAGTATTTTAATAATTTAATTTTAGGTTAGAATGTTTGTTTTAAAAAGACGAAGGAAGTAAATAATTTTTAAATGCTCCTAGTAAATAAAATATGGAAATCAAGACCTCTCCAATAACCACACTATTTTTATGATTCTATAAAAAAATTTAATGGGACAAAACCATTTTCCTCCCATTGAATTTATATATATTTACTTAATTTTTCAAACATTAACATTAATTCATTTTAGTATTCAATAAAAAGTATAAATATAACAATTTTTTATTTTGTTTAAATACAAAAAAATAATAATTCTACTCATCTTGGTGAAAGATGAGAAATATTTTTTTTTATAGAAATGTAATTTTTTAACTACGTTTTAACAAGTAGACAATTAAAAACCATGAAAATGAGAGTATATTTTTATTTGAATTCTTTAAAGTTCAAACTCTCTAAAGTTATACATTTCACTCAACCACTCATTGAATTATAATGGTTCAAATTTATTTTTAGTGGTTTGTGGGGTCTATAGTATAATTAAATCTGAACCATTAAAATTTATTAAATAATTGAGATTGAATAAAATATACAACTTCCAAACGGTAGATAATTTTTTTTTTTTCAAGAGAAGGGCACAACATGGCCGACTAGTCTAGCAGTGAAGCCATTTGCTGCTGAATAATATAAGTCTATTATTTTATTGTCATATAATAATTTTATTGAAAAACCTTCATTTATATTCTTTTACATTGATTTGCTAAAGCACCCGAAAGTGTCAGGAACAAACACGAAAAAGAAGAATAGAGAATACCCTAAAAAATTCATGGAAAGAGGATGAATGTAAAGCTAAATTTTTTTAGAATTAAAAATATTTAATTTTTTAAGAATTCAAGGTATGAATATAGGACCTCCAACTTTTTTTTTCATAGGAAAAAGCGTTTTGATTATGTGAAGCTAAATAGTACAAGGCTATTCGGCCCATATTAAAAAGCCATATTCTCTCTAATACGATTAGGGACTTACCTGCTCCCAATTTCACAATTAAACCCAATGTTATTAAAATCCAATCGGACCGTCTAGTTTGATACGAATAAACCGGATTTGGTTTGGTCCGGTTTACTAAAATTAACGAACCAAACAAAAACCAGTCACAACCATACAAACCAGCGAAAGACCGATCGACCAACGAGAATCCACATTATCTTCACACTGAGGAACTCTTTCCTGGATTGCATGTAGTTCAAGAAAGGATTTGAGGGAAGAAGGAAATAACTTGTATTGGAGCTGTTTGAGGCGGTGAAGCAGTTTTCACTTCACTTGACAGGAAGATCTAGATAGCTGACTCGCCATTATAAAAGGAAGAATGATCATCACTTGACAGGATTCTTAAGCTTTATGTGATTCATGCATGATAGAGAAAGCGGTGGTGCGCTTGTGACTGAGATCAGATATAGATCATTATTGGCTGGCTTTAATGGAGGAGAAGATAGATTTTTTTTAATCACAATGAAAGACGATTGAAAAGTTAAATTATTGTACTTTTATTTAACATTTTTAAAATTTTTAAAAATGTGAACTGGTCATTCAATGATCATTCATCAACCCTTCCTGAATATGTGTCATAAAAAACCGTGTGTTGAAAAAATCTTAAACCCATTATGTTTTTCTTTCAAACCAAGAGGATTGTTACATTTCATTGTATAGTTTTTCTCAACAATTTTTAGTTATGTTCTTCAGGGGCGTATCCAAGGGGGGTCACGGAGGGTCAAGTGACCCCCCAAAAAATGTGAACTTCCCCTTGATAGATAGCTGCCCAATCTGCTATATGCCATGGAAGCCTGCAAATTCAGCGCATTCCAGCTGAAGAAGAAGGTGCAAAGAGGAGAATAGGGTTTGTTTTCTAATTGGGCTTCAAAAAATAAGAGTATGGCACATACATTGGGCTCTAAGATTTTTTTTTTGAAATATTATTAATTACTAGTTAAACTTTTTTTATATATCTCATTTTAAGAATACAAATTCCAACGTGTGACTATCCTTTGCCCGACTAAAGTTGTTTTCTTTTTTATTTGTGTCAAATTGGAAACCATATGTTTCTTTGTGACTATCTTGGCGTTTTTTGGTTATTTAATTTTCAAATTTAATATATTTGGTATAGAATTATTATATTTGGTATAGTCAGCAATCATAGCAATCATAGACAGAATGAACAAGTTAATACTTCACATTTTTTGAGTTATATCGGTGGAAAAAATCCTGCCAAACAAAAGGGCATACATTCTTAGAACTCATTTATCTATCAAATATTTTTTAGTCCATATTTAAGTTTATAAGAGGGAACCGTAAAGTTGACCCCAACTACATGGACCTAGCTTTGTCACTGATGTTCTTGAATTCTATAATAGAAAAGAAACGCCGTCTATTTTTTTTTTAATATTTACAATTATTTTCATTGAGATAATTTTATTCGAGACTTAGTCACAGTTAAGGCTCCTCACCTCTCCCAACAAGTGTATTTAATAGAATTCGAACCTTGTTCTGCTCCAACTTGCTCAGCCTGCGTTGCCAACTAAGCCACACTTTATTGTTATGTATCTATTTTTCTATTAACTACAAGCAAGTTGCTCACTTCCCATACTAAATTTTAATAAATTTGTAAAATTGTATACTTTCACTGCTATATCCAAATTGTGATTCATAATGGACATGGGATTTTTTTATATCAATTACATTATTCTTAATATAACTTTATCTATGAACTAACCGTATTTACATTTATTTATATATGATACTTATTTAGCAAATTAATATGTGTGTGCATATTTTTGTTGAAATATTAAAGATCCGGTTAAATTTGACTGAATCATAAAAACCGTGAACCACTAAATTCACCAGTTTAATATCGGATCGGTTTTCGTTTACATTGATTAAAAACCCCTGGAATCCTCTCCACTCTTGGGCTTAATCCCACCTTTTCCCCCCTCTCAGCTTTGGTTCTTTTCAGTTTTCCCACAAAGAATAGCCCTTTGCTCTTCAGTCTTCATTCTTTGCTGCTGCATTTTGCTTCGTCTGTAATTGATAAAAATGGCGTTGCCAGAGCAAACTACAGCGCCGGAAGGGAACAATGTCAGTGGAGGCAACGAAATCTCTCCCAACATGACCATTGACATCAACAATCTCAACTAGAAAATCAAAATTGACGGTAACTGTGTGCCTCTTTCTTTCATTTTCATCAGTGTCACTATCGTTTTTAATTTGGACGCTTATTAAGATTGCTGTCACTACCCAGTTTCTTTTTTATAGTTATTAGACATGGTTTATTACTCTATCAAATAATTACTGATTATGATTTTAAGAAAACAAATATTCAAAACTATTACTTTAAGTCTCAATGAAACCTCTTTCCCTTAATGATGAGAACATGAAGTTCTTAGTATGTGTCAATAGCTTTTTCTACCTTGATGAGCTATCCAAATTATGAAATTGTTTAATCAAATTATGAAATTGCTCAAGGAAAAAGGTTGATTCTGTTTCCTATAGCCTTATGATGGCAGTGGGGTTTTGATAATTTCCGTCATTGATTCTTGTTTATAGTTATTCTTACCTATACACACACTGGTGCAGCTATCACAAATACCATATCCAAGTGGTGCGAAATCAATTGTTCCTGAAGCTCCAGCTCCACCAAATAACATTCTGTTTATCCAAAATGTTCCCAATGAGACAACTCCAATGATGCTGTTCAATCAGTATCCTGGTTTTAAGGAGGTTAGAATGGTGGAAACTAAGGCCCTGAAGTAAAGTTAGCTGAACTAAACTGAATTGAAATGGGTTGGACTGAACTGAAGTTGTTTGAACTAAATTAAACTCAATTGTGATCCAAGTGAACAGGGCCTAAGCCTGGGATTGCCTTCAGATGAGATGCAATCAACAACTGCCATGCATGGACTTCAAGGCTTTAAATTCAACACAACCCTATGTTAATTACTTATGCCAAAAAATAGACTAGGCGCTATCAAGGAGAAACTGAGATTCAGGAAATATTACAAGCTAAAATGGTTTCTGGTTAATAAAAGGTTTTAGGAGCTTTGGTGTATTATGATAGTTGGACCCGTCATCCTTGACTTCTGTCATAGTCTTCCATAAACTAATTACACAGTCGAGTTGATGTCTATTTGAACTCTTACATTTTGTGAAAAACAATGCTATGTAAGTAAAGCATTCCCAAAATATTGATTCCAACATATTTCAGCTAATATTTTTTCACTTTTCACCTTAAAGGCAGAAAAATCTTTCCGTTCATCAAACTTGTAATGATAACATGTGCCAGTTCTTAGAAAATTAGGCTTGCTGTTTTGCATCCTTGTTTAATCAAACAAACTTGCACACCAGTAAAGCAATCTGCAGAATTCCGAATTTCTCGGAAAAATGAATAAGATGAAAATGGTTCAGAATGGGGCAGCCATTCCCATAATTTTTTCCATAACCATTGCAGATAAAACACAGTACTGCAGTCCTCCCTACAATCACAATTGTAGCACGCGGAATCGGACATCGACACCAGGAAGCGCCATTTCTAAAAAAATTTAGGCTAGGAAACTGGGGAAATGTGTCAAGTGTCAGTTTCCAACACCGACACGAAACGTGGAAACCCCAGTGTCTAGGAGTTTCCGTGCTTCATAACTTGTTAGATAGTTAGTTGGCAAGTACACAGAGATGCCAAGCAAAAAACACTGATAAACCACGACCGGCTAAAGATAAAGTTCCATTAAAGAGCGTTTCCACGTGGTAGAACCTCCTCAGGGAATATAAGGTTTTCATGAGGCTGATCTTGAGCCGCCATCCAAGCACGAATACCTTCGTTTAAGAGAATATTTTTAGTGTAGAAAGTCTCAAATTCAGGATCTTCCGCTGCACGAATTTCCTTGCCATTTTCAAAAAAACTATTACAATACAATAACAAATGTCATCGAACAATCTAGAATGTCTAATTGGGTTGGGGGGGCAAGTTTCTTGAAGCATAGCAAGCAGCATACGCATACATGAATCTAGTTGCCCATGACCTGTCATCATAGCTAGTTTCCACACATTAGACCCTTTCTAGTTCAGTTTTGTGCTTTTCCAATTGGTCATTCAACTCGTTCCTCCACCCCTGGATTAGCCTCTCTTGTTTTTTTATAAGCTCATCTTTTACTTTCAACTCATCTTCCATTCTAGCAATTTCCTGTTAATAAGTACACACATCATAACATTGCCGGTTTTCCAATTTGTGAGCAGCAGATAATTACCTTTCTCAATGTTTCGGCCTCAGTTGGCAAATCTTCACGTTGAAGCCCAATAAAATAGAGTTGAAGTTTCTTAGCAGCCTCCATGAAATCTCTGGCGTGCCTTTCCACATCGACTAAAAAATAAAATCAATGATGAGAACCTTTACGGCATGTGCTGTGTTAGTATATATAATGCAGCATACCAGTAGTACCAAAAAGTGTGTATACACCCAAATACATAAATTTAGGAAAGCTTTCCACAAAAAAAATTCAGCAAAACTTGATTCTGATTAAAATAAGCAAAAACGTATAACTGCAGAATGCAGTTGAACACACAAAACTGATGCCTCCATTTATATTATCATTTAAGACCTGTCAAATGTATTAGAGTCTAATTTCAGGCTACACTGCCCTTGAATAAATACTTCAGATCCTCTACCAGCCAACAAGTTGTCTATCTATAGGGTAAGTTATTTCGTTTCAGTTGTATACACTATACACCTAACTCCATTAGGTCCAGACACTAAATAGTGAAAAAGATCTCTACTGCATAAGTTATACAAAAATCTTTAACTCAAAATGCATAACCGTACTCATTTCCACTTATGCAGAGTAATTAATGAAAAAAGCTTGTTTACAAATGGGCATCGATGTAAATTAACTCGTTTTTTAAAGCGTTCCTATACACCCCTGCTATATTTAAATCCAAGAGAGAAATCTAACCATGTCAAGTTAGACATAATTACTCAATAAGAATGAATAGAAAAGGAGAAAAAAAATAAGAGAAAGACGGTGTGACTAACTCTGATGAGAAGGGTGGGGAGAGCGGTCAATAGCTTGTAGCTCTCTGGCAGGCAAGCAGGGAAGCAAAGCCGCCTCCAAGGCCATCACACAATCAATCATGTCTTCCCTAGCTGCCTTCTGTGATGGTGATTGCAGCTGCGGTATCTGTTGCTGCTGGTCCATGGCTTGCCTCTTTCTTTCTGACAAGTATCAAGTGAAGTTTTTCTAATGGAAGTGAGAGTTATTCTTTTAAATTACCTCATTAGGGCTTACATTAAATAGAAAGAAAAAACCCCAACCCGCCCCGGATGTGACTCGAACCTGGGACCTCTAGAGGTCACAACTTTAATGTTAACAACTGGGCCAACACCTTAGTCACAACGGAAGTGAGAGTTACTTAAAACAACAGTCCTCAAAGTTAATTAATACAACAATATACCTTACAACTTTGATTTATAGTTGAGTTAGATCTTATATTAGAACAAATATGCTTATGACCAATGTAATTATCGAAACTGTACCGAACATTGAACTGGTGAGTTTATTGTTGCGTTGGGCGGATATACCGATTCAACTGATATATACTTTTTTTTTCTAAGTTATAGATAAGTAACAAAACATCCAATTAGAGTGATGAGTAAATTAATTAAAACTTGAGCTACATTAACATAAATCAATTTGCAACTAAGAGTGACTGAGTTCAAAACCTATATTTCATTATTTTCATAGGCATGCAGTTTTGTTGCCCACTTTGGACTTTTTTGTTCTTATTCAGCATTAATGTTAGCATAAATAGTCTCAAGTGCTCAACTATAGGATGGACATATAAAAAAAACCAACTTCAATCAATGACTCTGCATTTTCACTAGCATGTAACTAGGCAATCCAGAAAAAATTAACATCAGCATGAGATATTAGCTTGGACTTGACTTTGTAACATCAAATATATTCATTGAAATAACTAAATTCTGCAAATTCAAGTTACAACAGGACTATAATAAAACTAAAATTGGTTGTCAAGTAGAAAATGCCGTACTCTATCTATTCTAGTAACATGTACTAAAGATAACCTTTCTACTTCTAATCTATTTCTGATGCCCCATTTTGCATGGTACATTCATCCTTCACAGACAATTTCAGATTCCATTAAACCTTTTTGCTACAAAATTAAACAAGAAAAAACTCTATCACGTAGAGTAAAACATTTGTTTATCTTCTTATCCTGCACTGTTGGTAACATGATTCGAGAAATTCTTTTCTTTATCACATTTTTTCTTTAATTTCTGTGGTGTTTGAGGATGATGAGAATTATGTTCGTCTCGTTTGGCTCATGGTTTTTTCATGGTTCATTATAGTATGGTATGGTTCTAATTAAAAATTTCTTTTTTGGTTGCATAGTTCTTTTTGTAAGTATGGTTCTCCATGGTTATTTCATGGTTCAAGTAACCATGAAAATAGAACCACCAATTTGGTAGTTCACCATGGTTCCTTTCAAATTAAACTAAAAACTTTAGAAAACCATACAATACCATACCATCTATCCAAACAAAAACTTTCATACCATACCATACTTTCATGAACCATGAGCCAAACAGAGCCTAAATCCTACTGATATCAACTGAAATACGAGAGATAAAATAAAAAACGGCGTAAAATAGTTACTTCTACTGAATAATCTATTTCAGATTATCCCCAGCATCAAAATTTTGAGAAGAAAAGAGATAAGCACATGAATTGTAAAATTGATAGAAACAAGAAGAAACTTTACTAATTCTTACTGAAGACCGATTCTAGAATTGCCAAATTTGTAGTTCAATACAATATAGATGAACCCTTGATTTCATTCAGAAAAGGTTGGAGATACTTGAAAGACGTACCTAAATCGAAAAACCTCCGCCTCAGACCTGAATCAAACAACAGAAACACTAGTTATTGAAGAAAGCTTTCGACTTGTTCCGATTTAAACCTGAAGATTCGATTAAGCACTGCAACAGAAGGAGAAGAATGGAGCGTTGTTAAATTTGGGGAAGGAACACTGGAAAAAAAATTGAAAGAAAAGAAGTTAAAAATAAAAACGGCCGGTTGGCCGGTTTTATTAATTCGAACCGGTTAACCCGGTTATTTATGAAATGGTAAATGATTACATCCTTCATGAGGTTTGTCATATTATACTACTATCTCTCTGTATATTTTTAATATTATTTATATTTTGATGTGTTTTGTTTTCATTCAACTAAAACTTTCTTATATTATATTTTGACACTTTTACATCTAAATAATATTTTTCTTGACATATTTACCTTTATTTCCATTTTTTTTCATTTAACTCATTTTCACAACATATATTTATCATGGGGTTATTTTTAAGGGTAAATTTAAAAAATATACCTTGTGGTTTCGGCCATTTTAGAAAAGAAGATCATAAAATTTTTTATTTCAAAACGAGGACTGTGGTTTCAAAAGTTAACAAATAAATAACAAAAGAAGATCCTCAATTTGAATATATCACGAAAAAAGGGCAATTATGTCTATTTTGAACTGAAAATTTACAGGTTGATTAATAAAAATATAATATACCTTAATGATAAAGCTTAAATTTTTTTGAGATGTTTAAGTATTTTTTTAATTAAAAGACAATAACACTTTTGAAAAATTATATCAAAATAAAAAATCTCTAAAATTTATTCAAATCTTAATATATAATTTATAAATAATATGATTAAATTATATAATATTAAATTAATTAAAATACTATTTGTGACATTAGAAAAGAGACATTTTATAAAAAAAAAAATTTTATTTGCTAACTTTTAAAATCATAGTCCTCGTTTCAAAAATAAAAATTTTATGATCTTTTTTTTAAATAACCGAAACCTCATAATATATTTTTAAAATTTACCCATTTTTAATCCAACTCTTTATTTTATATTTAATATTTAGTTATTTACAATGTGATACTATTTATTAACTAGCAATTCAGTTATTGGTGATCTAGGAAATTGAAAAACTAAATGTCATCCATCAGAGTTTGAACCACATAGCAATAATATCTAATTATGTGCTAGGAATTCATCACCAAAAGAGTATTAACCAGTAGAAGCAACATGAATTAGAGTTCAATAGTATCATGTAAATTAGTATATGATAATGCAAGCAGTTTTATGCATAACATATGTACATAGTTTATAAAAAAAATAGGCTCTTTTTTTTAACTTATAATTCATTTATATCAATATTTATAAGTATTAGATACATGTATATTTATATTAAAATAAATACATTTTAATTTATTTTAGTACACCTACATATAAATTGAAAATAATATAATTTATAATGAACAGATACATGATGTAAAATTTTCAATAACAGATAAATAAATCTAAAAATTCATCAAAGATCTGAATTATACTTACTAAAAATTAAGAAAATTGCACAAAGAATAGATGTAATGGCCAGAAGCAATCACCCGCTCACAATAAATTTAAAATATCATAAGTGTGTAATTAGCCAATATCAACATGTAAAAAAATTTGAGAAGAAAATGATAAAAAAAAAAAATTTAATTAAAAGTTAATGTATAAAATGAAGTTAAAATAAATTTATCAATACAAATATTATTTAAATAAAAAGTAAGAAAAGTAAAAAAAATATTATAATTAAATGAAAATAAAATACAAAGAAATATTAATTATTTTAAAAAACTCAATAATGCTTAGGACAAAATTATTTACCGTGTATGAAACAATAAATTACATTAATAAAAATAAAAAAAATAATACGGTAGATGTTGAGGAGAACCCGCCAATATCGTGCTGTGGAAGCCTTTCAAAGCTACACTTAAATACGATATCGTTTTGCCGATGTTCCCGTCTTTCTCTCACTCTATAAGACCCCTCTTCAATTGCATTTTGCAGAAATCAAAATCCCCGTCCTGTCTGTACGAATACAGTGACAAATGGCGAGCAAGCTCAAAGTAGACGAACTTCGGGCCGAATTGTCTAAACGTGGACTCGACACCACGGGAACCAAACTCACACTGGTATGCCCCTCCCTCTCCCTCTGAGTTATTTTCACACTGTCTTCTCTCTAAATTCAGTTACTCTGCTAAATCTGTAAACGAAATTACTTGCAGGTTAGGAGACTTGAATCAGCCTCAGAAAAAGAAGAAAAGGAATTAATGGAAGTACATGATGGTGGAGGTAACAAAAAAAGAGGAAGGGAGAATGAATACACGGATTCTGATGAAGCAAAGAAAATCATGGCCGTTGAGAAGTACCGAGATATGAACATTAAGCAACTACGCGAGCAGGCCAAGCTTCTAGGGGTTTCCACCGCCGGAACCAAGAAGGAATTACTGGAAAGGCTTTGCAATGAGTTACCGGAGAACGAGGATTCTCACCATACTCTTCAAGGTAACTGTCTGTCTACGAGTTTTTGGCTACTTTCTGCCCGGTTTTCATTTTTTCTCTCTCACTAATATAGGCATTTCAGTAGAAAATTGACTGAGTGTGTTGCTACTTTCTCTTATTTTATTGAACTGATTATTTCTTTGGTATCATTGTTAATGCGGTTTGCATTTAAAGAAGAGGAGAAAGTTGTAACTGCCACTAAGAAGGGAGCTGCTGTCTTGGATCAGTATCTGCCGGAGGAGATAAAGTCGCAGAATCATGTTTTGAAACTGGCAAGTCTTAGATTATTTGTTGGCTTTTTGGTTGTAGTCATCTACTTGCACTAACCACTAATAAAAGATGAAAATCACGACAGGAAGTTACTGAATACCTGTTGCTTTTAACTATTGTTTAGATTCTTAGAATTTTTTCTGCTGTGGATTGAACTCCGTCCAACCTTTCATATTCTAATTATTTCAGGGCGATGATGTGTACGATGCCATGTTGAATCAGACAAATATTGGGGATAACAACAACAAGTTCTATGTTATTCAACTTCTCGGTTAGGTTTCAATCTCTGTTTCATATGATTACCAAACTACAAAAAACTTCGACTTTTATGATTTGATCACAAATATTTGCTTTAAATTGCTCAGAAGTCAATATCTAAAATGTTTGCATGCTCACATTAGAGTTTCTTTCTCGCTGTTAATAAAAAGAAATTGATACATAAATGTGCAGAATCTGATGATGGTGGTAGATTCATGGTCTACAATAGATGGGGAAGGGTTGGGGTAAAGGGACAAGATAAATTATTTGGCCCCTACACTTGTCGAGACACTGCAATTAACGAGTTTGAAGAGAAATTCTATGCTAAGACAAAGAACAGCTGGTCCAACAGAAAGGAGTTCAATTGTCACCCGAAGTACTATACCTGGTTGGAAATGGACTATGATGACATAAAGAAAGAAACAGATGTGAGTTGGTCTTTGAACTTTCTATTGTGCATGTCTTATCTAATAGTTGTTGCAATTTTTCTTTTCGGAAATGACTATTTTGTGGTAATGAAGAAAGTGCTAAAAAGATGCGCAAAGGGAGAGGGGTTTGGCTGCTTTTGGATTTCTGAATTATATTTGTTTTTGTTGTTGTATATATTGATGAAGATGGAGGATGTGGAATCAATATTGCTGTTGGGGCAATGGATTGCCTGTATTTTGAACCCACCCTCTTTTCAAATCTAAACTCATCTCTTCTGATAAAATTGCCATAGATAGGCCAAAGAGAAGTCTGATTCTGGATTTGCAATTCAACCTCGAGAAACAAAACTTGAGCCACGTGTCGCCCAATTTATTTCTCTTATATGCAATGTGAGCATGATGAAGCAGCAAATGATGGAAATAGGTGAGAAGCCATTGTTGGATATGAACAGATATTTAAACCATTGGAGTGTTATTTATTTTGTTATTATGCACTTCAATTTTGGTTTTTAATTTATTCATCACTTCTCTTCTAGATAATGCTCTGATGATCATGTCACTTTTCGTCTATCATCTGTTTAGGGTATAATGCTAATAAGCTGCCTCTTGGGAAGTTAAGCAAAACTACGATATTGAAGGTATGTTAGTTGGATGGTTTGGTTTAAAAGAATCCAATTTAATGTTCGTAAATTACAGCTTTACATATGCACTTGACTAGCTGTAAATGCCTCATGCTTTTTGTTATACAAAGATTCAAATAGAATTTCAACATATTTGTGACTGAGAGTCTGTGTCATTGCTAAAGGAATATGTTATGTTGATTTGTCTTAGATGTAAATGATTTTCCATTCATGAAATACACTTTTTTATTTTTTTAACTATTATTTGATAGATCTTCTTTTTGACTAATAAAGTTGATGATTAGGCACATGCCATTTCCATAAATTGTCACTGTAAGGAGTTGTGGCCGCTTGGCTGCGGTTTCCGATTTCATTTTTTTACGTCACGAGATACCTTTTGCACATGTAGTGGTATTACCCTTTTTAGATGGAATAGTGGAGGTCTTTCCCAACCAATCATCATAATATTGTTTGTGTGTTTTTTTTGTGATAAAAATTACCTGATCTGCACAAGCATCTGATGAATTATCCAAGCACATTTCAAATGCTGGCCACTTTTTTTCTGTAGGTTGCTTTTGTTTGTGGTGCATAGTATCGTATCTTCATAGTTACCAAAAAAAAATAGTATCATATCTTCATTTTCTCATTGTTTTTGTAGCTAACCTTTTAAGGTAATTTTCTCTAAATATGAGCAGGGTTATGATGTCTTGAAAAGGATTGCTGATGTTATTGGCACGGCAAATAAACTTCAACTTGATCAATTGAGTGGGTAAGATATATTTGTGAGGTTGAAAAATGTGGCATATGCATATGTAATTTTTTCCCGTTCACTTTTAGTTTGAGATTCTCGAATTCTCTAAAAATAAAAGTATGAAACTTCGTTTTTTATTGCAGGGAATTCTACACTGTTATTCCCCATGACTTTGGGTTTAAAAAGATGCGTAAGTCCCCCCTCTCTCTCTCTATTGTGTGTCTCCTGTCTAATAATAATGAGAATATTTAACATATGGTGATATGCAGTTTCTATATCATTGTTTCTAAATTTTGTTCGACTAATGTAAATGTGTGATTGTGCAGGAGAGTTTGTCATTGACACTCCTCAGAAGCTAAAACGCAAACTGGAGATGGTAATTTGGTTGTCTTTTCTCACAAGTTTACTGCTTTTTAACTCGGATATTTGTTTCGTTTCTTTTAGCATCAGATTTGTAATATATTTTCATATTCTAAAATGACCTCAATAAATTGGTAGTAAAAGATTTTATTGAGATCTCATTTGCAATCTCTCTTTGGTTATTGGTGAGATTTATATGTTAATGATTTGGTTTGTTAACTTACATTAGAAGTTTCTGAATGCCATGCTACTTGTATCTTATTGAAGGTTGAAGCCTTAGGTGAGATTGAGGTTGCAATGAAATTGTTAGAGGATGAGCAGGGGATGGAGGTAACATGTCTTGTCCTTTCTTGTTATAGGTCGTCTAGCATGCATATATTTGCTGTTACTTTTTCTTCAAAAATGTCTGAAGTTGGCCTTACCGTGGTTATTTTTGTAATATAATTTCTTTCCTTATTGTAGGAAGATCCATTATATTGTCATTATAGTCGCCTCCATTGTCAACTGACACCACTTGAAGTTGATTCTGAGGAATTCTCGATGGTAATGTTCTGAAACAAATGCACCTTAGGGCTAATGTAGCTTGCTAGTTTCTTTTTTTTTTTTTTATCATTTTCCATAAAACAACTATGCTTTTACCATTTTGGGAGACTTAAAGTCCCCATTGGGGCACTGGAGTCTTTCTCAACCTCAGGCCATTTATCAAGCCTTCGGCTTTTCTTTTGATATATTAACCAACGGTTGCTGTTTGTGCTTTATGATAAGATTGAAATGTATATGCGGAACACACATGCAAAGACCCATTCACAGTACACTGTTGACATCGTCCAAATTTTCATGGTCTCAAGAGAGGATGAAGGACAACGCTTCATGAAGGTAACATTGCTTCCTTGATTGTCACAAATTGCTGTATTTGTGAACCATATTGTCACTGGGGATAGTTAAGCAATTAGAAGAAAAAATCCTTTTATTTCATTGTTTTTTTATTTTTTGTCATATAGCTAAATCTTTTCATTTGATTGTCTTATCAATCTTGTTTGCAGTTCTCCTCTATGAACAATAGAATGCTTTTGTGGCATGGTTCTCGTCTCTCAAATTGGGGTGGCATTTTATCCCAAGGTTGTCTCCCACTCTTGTTTTATTTCACATATACAGTGTATGGTCTTCATAAATAAATGAAAATTTCAAAGTCTGTTTTTCCAACTACTAGGTTTGCGTATTGCGCCCCCAGAAGCGCCTGTAACAGGGTACATGTTTGGGAAGGGGGTTTACTTTGCTGATATGTTCTCCAAAAGTGCAAATTATTGTTATGCAACCAGTTCTACTTCAGCTGGTGTGCTACTTTTGTGCGAGGTACAGTATTTGTACAGTTAATGTTACAGTATTCATCAAACCATTGATCTATGGTTTACCATCGGCTAGATGTCTGATGCTTTTCACGAGATTTAAAAAGCCAATTTGCTAGTGTTAGACTACTTTGTTTGGTTATTGCTCCAAATATTTCTCGTTCTGGCTGTGTTATTTCTTAGGTAGCACTTGGGGACATGGTTGAGCAATTACATGCAAACTACGATGCTGATAAGCTACCTAAAGGAAAGCTAAGGTTCACATCTCTATTATTTTGCGAATTTGTGTTGATTTGTCTTATAGCTGGCTTCATTGGATGAATATTACTTATCCCTTCACTTCGATAAATGAGAGTTTTGATTCTTTCTAAATAGAAGGTGATTTGTTCTTTAACAGATTTTTCTCTTAGATTGTAAATACCTGTGTGGACCTGTTTGGAATCAGGAGTTTAATAAAACTGATTGAAGTTCAAGTTATAGTGGTTACAGTAAGGGTCCTATCGGCTGAGTTGGCCTCTTTGTGATTTTGATAGTTATTCTGTTTGAGGAGAGATGGAAAGTTGGTTGAATTTTTGTTATAGTTATAGTTTAGTTCCCTTTTAGCAACAACAATGAACTGCCAGTTTAGCATAAGAATTGGTTATTTCTTTTGCAGTTTCGTTTCTTGTTGTTAGCTACTGTATTAAGTATATGGTTTTGCTATTTGAAGAGTTCCACTGGGGAAATATATCACCACCATTTGTGAGTCGTAGCTCGTTCAGTAAATTTTCGTATGGCAATATGTAGTTCTATCATACAATTAATACATAGAATGGCTTTTTTTATATATTATTTAGTTTTTGGAAAACGAAAAAGGTTATCCATCTGAGAATGTAATTTCTGCAGCACAAAAGGAGTTGGTGCTACTGCTCCAGATCCTTCAGGTGCCGAGATATTGGATGATGGTGTCGTTGTTCCCCTAGGGAAACCAAAAGAGCAAAAATGCCCCAAGGTGTGCTAAATTTCGATTACACTCTTATATATGAATGAAATTACTTCCTCTCTAATCGTCTTTATTTTTCTTGGTATTTTTTGGGATTGATATGTGATTTATCTGATCCGAATACTTTTTGCAGGGGTCTTTACTATACAATGAGTTTATCGTCTACAACGTGGATCAGATTAGGATGCGTTATGTGGTTCAAGTAAATTTCAAATACAAAAAATAACAAGCATCAAAGGGATATTTACTTTTTTGGTCCAAGATAGTTCAGTTCTTAATCTGCCTTGATGGACTTACAGTTGCAGAGTCGACCTCTTTGCTTCAGCCATGTAAATCTATAAGAAAATTGTATCCTGTATGTATCCTCTCATACAGCAGTATACTTGATAAATTACCTTTGTGGCATTTTTTTTCTACTTGTTAGCAGTCCATCACTTCATACCGCTTCGTTTCACTGTATGGTAATTTGCCTCGAGTTGTTTCAGTCTCACGCGAAATGTGAATGTAATATTTAGCTTGTATTATATGATAATGAGACAATAAGAGAGTATATATGTGCTTTATTTATTATTGTGGAGAATTGCTTTTTTTATGGGGTTATTGAATTTAAAAAATGATGGCAGCTTTAAATCGAAAGGAAGTGAAATAAAAATGAGGATGTGCTATTGAAATTTTCAAGGGACGTCACTAAAGTAGAAGGGCAAGAGTCAAAGATGCATCAAGTGGAGTAGAAATTGAACTAGTTGGGAAGCATGAGTGAATAGATAGGAGTGCGTGACCAAATAAAGCATTTACTGCAACCTTTAGAAATGCAGCAAGAGCAGTGTGCACACGCTAGCATTTATATCTCTAGATTTGATGATGATCTCATCCAAGAATCTATGTTCTTCCCCTACACAGAAATGGTGCTTTAAGAGTGACACCCAATCCCTCCTTCTCAGCCTCTACCCTTTTCCCATCTTCTCCTCACTTATGGGTACAACTTTCTATTTTAGATTTCAGCGGTTATTTGTTGGTAACTTAGTCACAGTTATAACATATTATTAGGCATGTTCTCGGCTTAATAGCCCGCCTAATCTACCCAATCTCATACTCAAAGGATTGGGCTAATACATCCATGATGTGGTGATTGGTGATGCTGAGCTCAATTAGACCCCGTAAAAGCCTATTGAAAAATATGGCCGGACTTGAGAATTGTGTGGGCTGAGACGAGTCCGATCAGGTATTTTATATATATAAAAAATGAAAAAATTGATATAATGTTATGTAAAATGTAAAAGAATGACTACAGTCATGTAATTAAAGTATTGAGAGACATTGCCTTGTCAATAATAAATATAATGCATTGTTGTAGAATTTTCATGTAGTATGTGTGTATTATATATAATAAACTTTAATAAACTTTTAATACATATATGTAAGCTTACGCGAGACCTGTTCGAAAAAGATTTGCAAACTATTGGGCATGGGATGAACATTTTTAGGTGAACAAAAGAAAAACCTAGTTCAAACCCAAGGCATAAACTTGTGGACATATAATGTATGTTTGCAAACCAAAGTGTAATGTGTTCGAGGACATGGATTGAATCACGGATGGATTTGAACTAGAAAAGAAGGGTACACCACAAATTGTGGGGAGGGAAAAGGCCAAAGGGTGGTGACCTAGTCTATAATAGGGAATTATAACAACCTAGGGGTGCACCATTTTCTCTTCAAAAGCTCAAAAATACACTCCATATATGTACTCAAAAACCCTTGGGCCAACACGCAAAGCCTACGTGCACTCCTCACATTATTCTTCTACTTCTACTTCTACTACTCCCACTTTGCTTTCTTCTTCCACCAAACTTGTTCCCATAAGAAATGAATTAACTGTTGCCCCACCCAATCAAGATTCACTGGGCCCCCCTGATCTTGATCCAACGGTCACTATTTGGACTTAATTTTGTGTTGTGAATTTAAGGCAGACACAGCCCCTGCTTTCTTCTTCCTTTGATATCTCTACTTTGAATTTTTTTTTCTCCACCACTATGATTGCTTGGAATGGCTAAACCCTTGTGATCTATTAATTGCTAGCTTTTACTACAACTCCTCCTCCCCCCCCCCCCCCCCCCCCCCCTCTCTCTCTTCCTTTTTCTCCTATAAATACATGAGCTTTTTTTACTCAATTCTTCATCCCACTGAGCAAAAGAAAAGCAGAAAAAGATAGTAGAATGAATTATTCTCCTTCTTGTTCTAACGGGTGAATAGTTCCTGTTGGAGAAGCAGGGCACGTGCAAACTCTCTTTCAATTGCCTACGAAAATCTTTGCACGTGCTCCCCTTCTCCAACATGGCCTCCTCACCTTAATCTGATGCAATTGCATAAATGGTCTCAACCTGAGTTAGTTAACTACATTATTAGCTGTTAACAGCGCCAGTTCTCTATTATACTGTCTAAACGTAGGTTATGTAGTTGCACTACTCATTCTTTATTTTCCCTTTTGTTGCAGGCATTGTCTCCAAAGCGCCCTAAATTGGGACTAGATGAATTCCATGCTATGAAAATAAATTTCTGTATAGTTTGGACACTACATGTGCTAAAGAGTTCATGGCTTACGTATGAAGAGATGATAGTTTTGGGTAGATTCTGATTTTTGTTCCATTTAGAGTAATTAATTAATTTTTTTTTTCACATTTGATGAGTCGATGGTGCTAAGGTTATCACTTTGTTTAATGCTTACTGGTTTTGTTTCCTACTTTTCTCCTGCATTACAAATTGCTGTTATGAAAAGATATACAAGATTAAAGCAATTCTGATTTTCATTTAACATCATTATATGTTAATTATGACCGGCTTCGGTAATTAGGTGACAATATTGAGTCGGTAAACTAAAGAAACTGACTAATAATAAAATGTTATATATTAACGTACCACTCGCAAGAAGTTTAGTTAATCTTTATTATTAGACACTATAAATTATCTATGTTTTTATTTCATGTAAATATAAATAGTATGATCTGTTTCCATAATCGAATTTCGCAAGACAAAATTATGACAAAAGAAAGATACCATGTCACCTTAATCTACATTTCATTTGAAGCACAAATCATAATTAACTTTGTCAAAAACAAAGTTACTATGATAAATTAATATTACACGGTTTAGATATTCTAAACTATTTACTATATGCTTTGAGAATGGAAAATGGTTAACTCATTATAAACTTAACTAATCATTTATTTATTTTTTAAATATTGTCTAATTGGATTTATAATAATGGTAAAGAAAAATTTAAACCCACCTCACTCGTACGTGGACTCGAACTTGTTATGTTTAAGATTACAACTTTAAAACTAAATCACTAAGATAAAACCTTTGTCACAAACCTAACTAATCATTTATGAAATAGAACTTTATATAACTATATTATGCATGATTATAAATAATTAGCAAATAGTATTCATGAACTATATTTTTTGTAAGCAATTACTTTGTGATTCGTTACAATCGGATAAATGATACAATTTTTTTTTAAAAAAAAAAGTAATAATTATTTTATAAGAAAAATAAATTAACTATAAAAAATCTCTTATAATCACGTCAAACTTTTTGCCCCTATTTATATATATAGCGACATATCAATATTTTCTTCAAGAGGAGAAAACTTGCTCCAATCTAACCTGTTCATTTTAAAATGAAAGAGCTATATTAATTACATTATTTTCTTTTTTTTTTTAAAAATAATTTATATGGGCTTACAATGATAATAAAGAAAAATTTTATCTCATCCCGCTCGAGTGTGGACTCGAACCTACAACCTCTAGAATCACAGCTTCAAGGCTTCCCTCTACTATAAATATGAAAGGAGTTTTTACACAAATGAATAAAAAAAATAAAATAATTTAGGTCAAATAATATAACAAGGATAAAATAATTACAAATATATTATGGTTGCAAAAGTAATTCCTGCCCTCCTTCCCCCTCCACGCGCGACCTATTCATTTATTTTTTAATTATTTTGATTTGTTTTGCTTATATTTTTCAAGTCGTTTATTTTTTTAATATATCGCTTTAGAGTTTTTGTTCCTTACTTTTTTATCTTCGAAAGTAGATCCATGATGATATACTTTTATCGAGTTTTTTTTGAACTGTCAGATATCCAATAGATTTCTAATAGAAGTTCAATAGAAATCGGTAAAACTAGAAAACCTTTAAATAACACATGAATGTCCAATTTTAAAAGGTTGAGGACTCTAAATTATACTTGTAAAATATTAGCAATGGTCTCAATGCTAGCAGTTTATAAAGTAACCGCAAAACGATGGATACAATAAAATTTTCAGTGATCTATTAGATATCAGTAGATGATCTATAGAAAATCTCCTGGATAAAAAAAATGATGAAAAATCACAGTGGATGTTATAAAAATAAGATGAATAAAAAACTGTAAAACGGCATGTTAAAAAAATAAACGGTTTGGAAGATAACTGAAAAATAAAAAAAAAATAAAAAAAATAACATAGTAATTATATAAATAGAATAAAAAAAAAGGAAAAAATTAAAATATATTCAACAAATATAATAATTTTATAAATATTTTAATAAATCTATAATTAATTAAAAAAAAAAGTGTATGATTATTACAAATTCCCATTAAATAAGAGTAGCTTGTCTCCACAATAGAGAATTCTAATCCCATGCAAATAACATAAGTTGTATGTCCTTCAACATTGTTTGAGAGTTGATTGCATGGCCCTCTGAAGTCTGTCTGTAAGAAACTTTAATTTAATTCATTTTCTATAAAAAAGTATGTTGATACTTCCCCAAAAAAATCACCATTTATCAAATCAGAATTAGAATTACACCTTATTTGGCATTGTTGTCAGAGCTGCTGTCACGAAAAGCTCCACTTATAAATTTTTAATAAAATAATATATTTTAGCATTGGACAAAAGATTTTGACTCTTAATACTAATTAACTAGGAACTGTCTGCTATTAATGTTCAGAATTTTTCATGACAGCAATTTGAAAAAGCTTAAAAATGAAGTTTTTCAAAAAAACAGTCTGAAAAATCAATGCCAAACTGGCCCTTAGAAAATAAAATATTTTAAATTTTTTTTAAGGTAAATGCCTAAGTTGGGGCCAATTTGGATTAGAAGGCCCATAAAGATTAACGGCCAATTGAATCAGGTCAAAAGACAACCCATATAAATTTTGTAAACAAAATAACCCATATCCAGGGTCGTCCTTGCATGACTTCGAGTTCATGAAGGCAACTGTTTTGCTTTTTCCTTCGAACTCCTTGCAGTCTCTGCTTTAATTTCACAATCATTCTTGGATATTGGCTCTGTATCAAGAATATTTTGAGGCGATTTCTTTAGCTTCTAAATTTCAGTTCGTATTTTGAGGTTAGTCCATACCTGTTATAGCAAGATGTTCCACGGATTCAAGAATCAGCTCAATGATATGCCTCATAGGTTGGCCTGTTATTGTAATCAGAATTCAGCAACACTGTATATACCTTTGGTGATACGTATATTATATTGTTGGGTTTGGTGGAAGATGGCGCCATTCTCAAAAATGTAAATTCTTTGGAAAGTTGGGTGCTTGTTGACCAACCAACTAATATAACTACTCCCTGAAAGTGAGATTAAATTTTTGGTAGCAGATTCAGCACCTGCTTGATTGTTGCTCTTTGGCATCATTATGACAATACCATGATCAATTATAGGCTCAGTGTAAAGCGTTTTTTTTGGCAATTTACACCTACGGTAATGAATGGTCAACAAACTCGAGTTGTAGTGTGTTGGTTCAATTTCGTAGAATTACTATTCTGATGAACTTGGAAAAACCATGAATAATAATCTCATTCTACCGATATAATATAATATAAGAAACAAAATGCATTTGCATACCGCAACCAGCAACAACCAGTCAAGTATGTTTACAATCAAAAAGAAAACAAAAGAATTCTAATGCTTGATTGATTGTTAGTTTGTTAACTGTCGGCCCTAGATTATGACAGCAATAAGAGTCGCTTATTTTCATAAACTAACCTTTGTAGAACAATTCAAATTGCCAAAAAATAGTCTATTTCCCAGTTCAGTTTTGTTTGTGAAGTCTTTGGCCACATATAGACATAATACATACTAAGATTAGCAACAAGTATAACCACGAAAGGGAATGGATGATATCACTGAAATGTGAATCCGAATCATTCTACAAGCTATAGCTCCTCGAACCCATCTTCATCCCCTTCCTCCTCTATTCTATTGAATTCTCTCCTCCACGTGTTCATCTACCAAACTTCGAAAGCAAATTATATTTGGTAAAACATAAATTTTCCGGTAGATAGAAATAGTTATTTGTAATTCTAAATATATGTTGGAGAGACTATCATAAATGGAGCAGGATTACCATAACACCTGCAATTTTTTACAAGAAACCCATCACCGTACCTTTAATTCTTCTATTGTCCTTTAAATTTCACTCAACAAATTTTTTGGCTAGAATTGACATGCAGGCAACAAGCTAGACATGTTTTCAACACAAGGGCTTATGAGGTTTGTGCTTCTGTGGGGCTCAAAAATAATAATTTCTTTTATTTTCCATGTGTAAAAAAAGTCGAATTGTGCCTCTTAAAGTTAAACAATGGTGAGTCTCTCGCTAAGGATTGAAGTGCTATGGCGATTTTGTTGGAACATTGCTAATAGTTGGAGGCCACGGTGAGCAAATTTTACTCCAACAGAAATACCCAACTTGAAGAATTGGTGAAAAATGCAGTAGCAAGATTTGCATCCTCATACCAACAAATCAAATCAAGTAAAGTATACTGATTTTATCAGGAATTAGAAATAAGCTGTCACACCTGATCATCTGAAAAGCGTAGTTGATCTGCAACAAAAAGTATATTTTTGTATTCTCCAGGTGCTGACTCCTTACGCAAACTCCTTGCAGCTTCATTGTAGCAAAGAATTTCCACCTTTAAACCATTACTCATGAATAGTTTGTCCATCCACTTTTCCATGATATGCTGTGCAACAAACCATAAAGCAAGTGATGCCTCCAAGACAAATATTAAGCAGAAAAACGAACTAGGAAAAGAAAAAGTTACAATTCATTCATAAAATACTGCAAAATGACCTTGCTTCGAATTTTAATTTCCACTAACCATGAAGGCAGTTCTCCTAAGAACAGACATCCATTCATAGCTAAGCTAACAATGACCAAAATTTCTTCAAAACTAGCCAGTCATGATGGAAAGTCCCCGTAAGATGATATGAACAAAGTAACTCGCTTGCCAAAGTAAGCAAACATAAGGTACTGGAACTGGATTCTTTAATCATCTGCGTGGCCCATATGCTTGGCTGATTACCATTGAAACCTTTACTGTGCAAGGTTTGCTGTATATTTGGGGACTCTAATGGAACATGAAGAAACATGCAGTTTCTTGGAATCCTATCCCCCTACACCTGATATCTTCAAAACGGACACCATAAAGTGTCATACTACTAATTTGAGGCTATAATTAATAACAATCCAAACAGGAATTGTTGGATTATAAACTTGATCCATATCAATGGAAACCTAAAATCCAAATCCAATCAATTGGAGTCAACCCACAAATTCAAAATGTAGTAAATTTATTTAGGTATTTTAAGTATGTAGATTTTTATGTGTGATAACCAAATTAGAGGCTATTGACTACAATAACCAAATTAGAGGCTATTGACTACAACCAATTTGGAGACCATTAAATTAACTAAATAAGTTGGCTATTAATTGTATTAGTTGGAGGTGGTGGTAAGTAATTGTGTTAGTTAAGAGTTGTGGTTATTAATTGTGGAGTTGGGAGTTGTATAATTCACCTATAAATAGGTGAGTTGTTTAGTTGTTTTCCATCAACAAAAATAAGAACTTCTTTAGAGAGAAAAGAAGTAAAAGAGTGAGTTGTAGTTTTATATTTTGAGTGAGAATGTTCTTGTAATATCTTTGAGTTTAATAAAAGTTGTTTATTTGAGTGTTTTAATTCCAGCAAAGTGGTACCAGAGCTAGGTTGAGAGCTCGAGTCCTCCTCCCGAAAAGAATTTTTTTTCCGAGTGCGGAAAAATAGAGTTTAAACTGCCCAGGAGTTGCAATAGCTAAAAAGCCCAGAAAGTGTCGCAGTAGACTGCCAAAAGCGTTGCAATACGTCTCGCAAAAGATTCCAAAAAGTGTCGCAACAGCCCCTGTACGTCTAGAAAAGCTATTTGAGTAAGATGGCGAATAGCGTGGTATCGTTTCAAGTTCCAACACTCAACAACAACAACTATGACAATTGGAGTATCAAGATGAAGGCTCTTCTCGGTGCACATGATGTCTGGGATATCGTAGAGAAAGGTTTCAAGGAGCCCGAAAATGAAGCCTCTCTCACGCCAGATCAAGCTACAACTTTGAAGGATTCTCGAAAGAGAGACAAGAAAGCTCTCTTCCTTATCTATCAAGCATTAGATGATGACGGTTTTGAAAAGATTTCAAGTGCAACTTTCTCCAAGCAAGCATGGGAGAAGCTACAAACCTCTTACAAAGGAGTCGAAAATGTGAAGAAGGTCCGTCTCCAAATACTAAGAGGTGAGTTTGAATCCTTGTACATGAAACCATCCGATTCTATCTCCGAATACTTTTCTAGAGTAGCAGCCATTTCTAATCAATTAAAAAGAAACGGTGAGAAGTTAGAAGATGTAAGAATAATAGAGAAGATACTCCGCTTATTAGATCCCAAATTTGAGCACATCGTGGTGATGATTGAAGAAACAAAAGACTTGGAAGAGATGATGATGGAGGAACTCCAAGGATCACTACAAGCTTATAAAGAAAAGCACAAGAAGAAGCAAGAGATCACTGAGCAACTCCTCAAACTACAACTTAAGGATACAAGTGAAAGCCATGGCAATAGTAGAGACCAACATGGCAGAGGCAGAGGCCGAGGTCAAGGCTATGGACGAGGTGGCGGTCGTGGTCATAGACGAAGTTGGAATCACAACAACAATAATTCCAACAATAACTACAAGAAGGGAGAAAGCTCCATACATGGTCGTGGAAGAGGCAACTCAAACTCATGGTATGAAAAATCTCAAGTCCAATGCTATAATTGTCAAAAGCTTAGACATTATGCTTCAGAATGTAGATCCCCTAGTAGTAAGGTCGAGGAGAAGGCCAACTTCATGGAAGAGAAAACCGAAGAGAAAGAAATGTTGTTACTAGCATATAACAACAGCAAGCAACCACATGTGTTTGAAGCAACCACGATGCATCTTTATAACACGCCTTCAAACACTTTGCAACATCATTCTGAATGTATCTCGACACTGGTGCAAGCAACCACATGTGTGGCAAAAGAAGTTTATTCATGGAGCTCACTGAAGAAGCAAGTGGCGACGTCTCTTTTGGAGATGATAGCAAAATATCGGTGAAAGGAAAAAGTAACATACTTTTTCGGGCAAAATATGGTAGCCACCAGTTAATCTCAAATGTCTACTATGTGCCTAATATGAAATGCAACATTCTATGTCTGGGCCAGCTCTTAGAAAAAGGCTATGATATTCACATGAAAAATTGTAGTCTTTTCATAAGAGATGGCAAAGGAGATCTAATTGCCAAAGTGCAAATGTCAAAGAATAGAATGTTTCCTTTGAACATTCAGAATGATGTTGCAAAGTGTTTGAAGGCGTGTTATAAAGATGCATCGTGGCTATGGCATCTTCGATTTGGTCATCTCAACTTCGGAGGATTGGAGCTACTATCGAAGAAAGGAATGGTCAGAGGCTTACCATGTATCAACAATCCTGATCAATTATGCGAAGGATGTTTACAAAGGAAGCAATTCAGGAGAAGTTTTCAAAAAGAGTCAGATTCTAGAGCCAAGAAGCCGCTCGAGCTCATCCACACAAACGTATGCGGTCCTTTTAAGCCAAGTTCTTTCGGTAATAAAAATTACTTCCTTCTCTTCATTGATGATTTTTTAAGAAAAACATGGGTGTACTTCTTATAACAAAAATCAGAAGTCTTTAAAGTATTCAAGAAGTTCAAAGTAGCCGTCGGAAAGGAGAGTGGTCATAAAATCAAAGCCATGAGATCAGATCAAGGAGGAGAATTCATATCCAAGGCATTCAACGAGTTCTGTGAAGCACATGGAATCCGTCGCCCCCTAACAGTCCCTAGATCCCCCCCAATAAAATGGTGTGGCGGAGAGGAAGAATAGATAACTCCTCGATATGGCACGAAGTATGCTCAAAAGCAAGAAACTACCCAAGGAGTTTTGGGCAGAAGCAGTGGCATGTGCAGTCTACCTATGAAATTGTTCTCCTATAAGAAGTGTATGGGGAAAGACACCACAAGAGGCATGGAGCTGAAGAAAGCCCGAAATCTCCCACTTGCGAGTCTTTGGTAGCATATCTCATATTCATGTACCGGATGAGAATCAAACCAAACTCGATGATAAAAGCAAGTGTTTCATTTTTGTCGGTTATGACTCAAGCTCAAAAGGCTACAAGCTATACAATCCAACTGACAAGAAGGTTGTGATAAGCCGAGATGTGATATTTGATGAAGAAGGAAAATGGAATTTTAATTCTCAGATAGATGACTTCAATTTTTTCTAGTTCGATAAAGATGATCAGACAACAGCTGAGTAATAAAGAGAACTTCAACAAGGCCGCACCACTCCACCAACTTCTCCAACTCATAGAGACATGTCATTCTCATGATCCCCTCCATCTTTAAGTAGGAGTGATGATGAAAGAACCGTGTATCGTACAAGAAGCCTTCAAGAACTCTATGAGGTGACCAAATAATTAGACAATTTAACATTATTTTATCTATTTGTTGATTGTGAATCGGTGATATTTCAAGAAGCTGCACAAGAGAAATAATGGAGAGATGCAATGGACGAAAAAATCAAGGCCATTGAGAAGAACGACACATGGGAACTCACTTCACTTCCCAAAGGACACAAGGCAATAGGTATGAAATGGGTGTACAAAACAAAGCAAAATGCCAAGGGAGAGATCGAAAGATATAAGGCGAGGCTTGTTGCAAAAGGCTACTATCAAAAGGCTGGAATCGGCTACGATAAGGTGTTCGCTCCAGTTGCTCGATTGGAAACTGTTAGACTAATTATATCTTTGGCGGCTCAAAACAAATGGAGGATTCATCAAATGGATGTAAAATCAGCCTTCCTAAATGGAGTTCTTGAAGCGAAAGTCTACATTCAACAACCACCAGGCTACGAAGCAAAAGGCCATGAAGGCAAGGTGTTGAAGTTGAAGAAGGCTCATTATGGGTTAAAACAAGCACAAAGGGCATGGAATAGTAGAATCAATAAGTACTTCCGAGAAAATGGCTTCAACAAATGTTCCTATGAGCATGCTTTGTACATCAAGATCAAATATAGAGATATTTTGATTGTGTGCATCTACGTGGATGATTTGATCTTCATTGGAAGCAATCAAAGAATGTTCGATGAATTCAAAAAAGTGATGACGAAGGAGTTCGAGATGACAGACATGGGGCTCATGGCGTATTACCTCGGCATAGAAGTAAAGCAACAAACGGATGTAATTTTAATTTTACAAGAAAGCTATGAGAAGGAGATCTTGAAAAAGTTCAAGATGGATAACTGCAAGCCGATAAGCACACCGGTGGAGTACGGGATCAAGATGTCCAAACATGAAGAAGGAGAAAGTGTAGATCCAACATTTTTCAAAAGTTTGATTAGAAGTCTACGCTATCTTACATGCACGAGGCCAGATATCCTTCATGCAGTCGGATTAGTAAGCCGCTATATGGAGTCACCAATAACCACCCATTTTAAAGCCGCGAAGAGAATTCTTCGCTATTTAAAAGGTACAACTTACTTTGGCTTATTTATTCCGTATCTAATGATTATAAGCTTGTTGGATATAGCGATAGTGATTGGGGTGGAGACGTAGATAACCGAAAAAGCACTAGTGGATTTGTGTTTTTCATGGGAGACACTGCTTTCACATGGATGTCAAAGAAACAGCTGATTATAACTTTATCTACATGTGAAGCAGAATATGTTGCAGCAACCTCGTGCGTCCGTCATGCAATTTGGCTTAGAAATTTATTGAAGGAGATTGGGTTAATGCAAGAGGAGCCGACTGAGATCCGTGTTGACGATAAGTCAGCCATTGCCTTAGCAAAGAATCTTGTATTCCATGATCAAAGCAAACACATCGACATCCGCTATGATTATATAGGAGAGTGTGTTGCAAGAAAGGAAGTACAAGTTGAATACGTGAAGACACAAGATCAAATTGCGGATATCTTCACTAAGCCGCTCACAAGCGAAAACTACATCAGATTGAGAAGCTCACTCGGAATGACAAGATCAAGTTTAAGGGGGGGTGTTGGATTATAAACTTGATCCATATCAATGGAAACCCAAAATCCAAATCCAATCAATTGGAGTCCAAGCCCACAAATCCAAAATGTAGTAAATTTATTTAGGTATTTTAAGTATATAGATTTTTGTATGTGATAACCAAATTCAAGGGTATTAACTACAACCAATTTGGAGGCCATTAAATTAACTAAATAAGTTGGCTATTAATTATATTAGTTGGAGGTGGTGGTAAGTAATTGTGTTAGTTAAGAGTTGTGGTTATTAATTGTGGGAGTCGGGAGTTGGGAGTTGTATAATTCACCTATAAATAGGTGAGTTGTTTAGTTGTTTTTCATCAACAAAAATAAGAACTTCTTTAGAGAGAAAAGAAGTAAAAGAGTGAGTTGTAGTTTTATATTTTGAGTGAGAGTGTGCTTATAATATCTTTGAGTTTAATAAAAGTTGTTTATTTGAGTGGTTTAATTCCAACAGGAATTACATGCTAAACATTACGCAGAATCAAGATAATACTCAATAACCTTCTGACAGAGAATATATTTATAAACTTATAATAGGCTAAATAATAAAGCACTTTCATCCAAATGAATGAAACCTGATAGTACAGCATTAACCAAAATTTACACTGCCAGTGTTTTGTGAAGTAGGAGCACTTCAAAATAGAGTGAAATCTATGTAATTATCAACATTGTCAAAAAAATCATTCTTGTGACGAAATTTTGTACTTAGACCACTCAAAATTAAAAAAATGTAAATCACCTTTAAGCTTTTCAAATGCATGCTAGAATACCCTTTCAGGAGATATATGAAATATTATAGATGAAGTTGGCCAGTTAAGTCGATAGGGCCTTGTGTCCATCCCATCTATCAGCAAAACAACCTGCAAGAAACAAGTAACCAAACAAAAAAATGTAATAAAATTTCAATTATAATAGTGAAATACATGTTTTATTCCATCGATAAGGTTCACTGTACGCATTAGCTAGTCATCAATTAACTTGGTCGCAAGGCAATAATGGTGGGAGTACTTCTTCAAATCCATTTGCATATAGATTAAGAAATAGTGGCTCTGCATGTGAGTTCGTGCATATCATTGAGTAACCAAAGACATGCCCAAGTTGACCATTTTCAAGGAGTTCTTCATAATTGAAGACGCATAGCTACTAGCAATTCTATCGTCTACAAAGAAAATACATGTTTAAAACAAGAAATAAAATGGCAGAAGAAATAAAGATATACAGTGAAGTACAAGTAGTTCTAAAAATTCTGTTTAGAAGCCATCAAACATAACTATAACAACAGAGAAAACAAACCAAAATATGGCATTATGATAATAATTAAGCACCATAAAGTAGTAGACATAAAACCACAATTCTCAAGTGTTCTAAATTTAGTTCTATCTGAAAAAAATGAAAAAAAGCAAGAAAAAGTTCTGATTATAATGCAATGATGCAGGAAGAGCATTAAAACACTAACAAATTCAATTGGCGTTCATACAAAAGTATCCATTACGAACACAAAATTCTAGCCTAGCCAATCCAGACATATATTTTTCAAATCATATGCAGACGATGATTAAACATACAAAAGAAGAATATCTAGGTATAGGTTTGAGCTCATCAAGCAGTTGGTTTTTACTCATATTGTTGTACAATACAATGCTTTGAGTGTTGGATGGAAGAGGAAAATAATCAAGCAAAAAAATGCTCAAAACATAAAAATGAGTAATTCACACACTAATTTTATTACAATACACTCATAAACTCTTATTATTTTTCACTCTCTTACACTCTGTAAAATAGCAAATTACATTGCCTAATATAGGCATTTGATGAATTCTGCAATGGCCCTATCATTTTCTCAATAATTCAATCTATTGCAAAATTCAAATTTAGGTTTAACAACTTACTTTAATTTTTCACAAAATCCAAGTAACAAATCCTACAAAGTCTAAGTCTCCTAATAATCCAAGTTTCCTAACAACATAACAATGCTTACAAATTTTTTTCAAAGTCCAATTTAGGTGGCTGGCTATTTTTGGCCTTTTTTTCATTATTTTTATCAAATTAAGTTTAATAATTTTAACATTCCCCCTTAAACTTAATTATCCGTTATTCCCAATAAGGCTCGCAATTGATTGAACACGTTATACTTCAATGGCTTTGTAAAGATGTTCGCTATCTGATCTTGTGTTTTGACATACTTCAATGTGACTTCCTTCTGCTCAATACACTCTCGAATGAAATGATACCTTGTATTGATGTGTTTGCTTCGATCATGGAAGACAGGATTTTTTGCCAACGCCAATGCTGATTTGTTATCAACAAAAATATCTGTTGGGTCATATTGTGTCATTTGAAGCTCCTTCAACAATCTTCTCAGCCATATTGCATGACACACACATGATGTTACAGCAACATATTCAGCTTCACATGTTGACAACGCCATAATTGGTTGCTTCTTTGAACTCCATGTGAGCGCGGTGTCACCAAGAAAAAATACAAATCCGCTAGTACTTTTCCGGTTATTTTTATCTCCAGCCCAATCACTATTGCTATAGCCAACTAATTTGGATTCGTCAGATTTTGAATAATGCAATCCAAAATTAGTTGTACCTTTAACATAGCGGAGTATTCTTTTTACTGCATTCCGGTGAGACTCCTTCGATTCTTCCATGTATCTGCTTACTAGTCCAACTGCATACAGAATATCTGGCCTTGTGCACGTCAGGTATCTGAGACTCCCGATGAAACTTCAAAAAATTGTCGGGTTCACCCTGACACCATTTTCATCCTTGGTTAATTTCAAACTGCATTTCAGCCGGAGTGCTGACAGGGTTGCAATTTTCCATCTTAAATTTCCTCAAGATCTCTTTAGCGAAGCTACTTTGACAAATAAAAATTCCATCATTACTTTGCTTCACTTCAATGCCAAGATAGTACAACATCAGGCCAATATCAGTCATTTCGCATTCACGAGTCATCGTCTTCTTGAAATCATTAAACATTTGAGGATTGTTTCAGGTAAATATGAGATCGTCCACATATAAGCAATATAAGCAATATGTCTCCACCTTTCATTTCACATACAAGGCATACTTGTGTGGGCACTTGACAAATCCATTCTTGAAAAAGTATTTGTCGATGTGGCTGTTCTAAGCTCTCGGTGCTTGCTTAAGTCCATACAACACCTTCTTTAGCTTCTACACTTTTCGTTCATGACCTTTGGCAGTGTAACCAGGTGGTTGTTGGATATAGATCTCTTCCTCCAAGTATCCATTTAGAAATGCTGACTTTACATCCATTTGGTGGATCTTCCATCCATTTTGGGCAGCGACTGAGATCACCATTCTGATAGTCTCCATTCTTGCTACTGGTGCAAATACTTCATCATAGTCAATACCGGGTTTTCTACTATACCCTTTGCGACTAGCCTCGCTTTATGTCGAACGATTTCTCCATTTGCATCCTTCTTTGCCTTGAACACCCATTTGACTCCGATGGGCTTTTTGTCAGCTGGAAGTTTGGTCAACTCCCACGTCTTGTTTTTCCCAATTGAATGGATCTCCTCCTCCATGGCTTTTCTCCATTTCTCATCTTTCATGGCTTCTTCAGCATCAATAGGTTCACTATCAATAAGATGACAGTAAAGAGTCAATTCTTCATTGAGCTCTCTACTTGCATCATAAAGATCTTTAACAAGAAAAAATTTTCTAGGTCTTTCTCTTGGACTTTGACTTTCATCATCATCGTGTCCTGGAGATGCAATTGGAATAGGACTATATGACGTTGATGCTTTGCCTGGCTCCTCCACATCTCGATCATTATTTTCATCCATGGTGAAAGGATAAAAACTGTAATTCTTCTGCTTATCAGTATTCCATTCCCAAATTGCTTCCTCGTCAATAGTCACATCCCTAGTGATGATAGTCTTTCCAGTATCAGGATCAAACATCTTGTAACCTTTGGAAAATTCTGAGTAACCAATGAATAAGTATTTTTTGCTTTTGTCATCTAACTTTCTTCTTTCTTCATCAGCAACATGAACATATGCAACACTCCTAAAAACAAAAAAATGAAAGATATTAGGCTTTCTCCCACTCCATGCTTCTTGGGGTGTCATATCCGACACCCTTGTTATTGGAGATTGGTTCAAGATGTAGACAGCACAATCAACAGCTTCTGCCCACAACTCTTTGGGCAAATTCTTGCTCTTTAACATGCTCCTCACCATATCCATCACAGTTCTATTCTTACGTTCAACAACACCATTTTGCTGAGGCAATCTCAGGACTGATAAGAAATGACGGATTCCTTAATGCTCGCAGAATCTTTTGAATTCATTTGACGTGAATTCTCCCCCTCTGTCGGATCTTAAAGCTTTGATGTAATAGCCACTTTCTTTTTCCGCCATAGCTTTAAACTTTTTAAATGCTTCAAAAACTTCTGATTTCTCTTTCAGAAAATAAACCCACGTCTTTCTGCTATATTCATCAATGAATAGCAAGAAATATTTGTTGCCTCCCAATGATACTGTGTCATTGGTCCGCAGACATCGGCATGAATAAGCTCAAGGGGAGCCTTTGCTCTTGACATGGACTCTTTTAGAAAACTAATTCTGGAATGTTTTCCAACAAGACATCCTTCGCAAAGCTGATGGGATTTATTAATCAGCGGAAGACCATGCACCATCTTCTTCTGGCTTAGTAATTTCAACCCTCCAAAATTGAGATGACTGAATCTCAAATGCCAAAGCCAATCAGATTCTTTCACGCAAGCTTTTAAGCTTCTTGCTACATCCATCTTGATGTTGAGAGTGAACATTCTATTTTTTGACATTGGTACACTAGCTAACAGCTCCTTCTTTTCATTTAACAGCACCAACTTTCGGTTCACCATGTGTATTTGGTAATTTTTCTCTAGCAGTTGTCCCAAACTTAAAATGTTGCTTTTCATGTTTGGAACGTAATAAACATTGTTGATTAATTGGTGCTCTCCATTCTTTAAACGAATAAGAATAGTTCCTTGTCCTTGAATAGGAACTCTTGAGGAATCCCCAAAAACAACATTACCACTGAATGACTGGTCCAGCTCTATGAACATTTTCTTGTCTCCTCATATATGGTTACTTGCACCATTATCAAGATACCATATAATGTTTTCTTGACTGTCTTCTTCATGGGTTAGTAATACCGTGTCGGTTACGTCCTCTTCTTGAATGTTGTTCGCCGTTTCCTCTGTTTGCTTTGGTGGGCTCCGACATTCTGCTGCATATTGGCCATATCTAGAGCAATTGTAGCATTGAACATTAGACTTGTCACATCCATCATTATGCCTCCAGTTTCCTCTTCCTCGTCCACGTCCATGACCACGACCTCTGCCTCGTATGGACTGATTATCTCCATTATTATTTTCACCTCTACCGAATGGTTGATTTCTGCCACGTCCTCTTCCTCTTCCATTTCCTCCACGACCTCTACCACGCCCTCTTCCGTAATGGCTAGAATCCTGGCTACTTTCACCTTTGACTGAAACCTTTACTGCCAAGACTTGTTCTACAGACTCTTCTCTTTGTCTGTTTAATCTCTCCTCACGTGCTTGTAATGAGCCAACTACTTCATCAATGGTCATTTTACTTATATCCCGAGATTCTTCTATTGCCACTACTACGTAGTCAAACTTTGGTAGTAGTGACCTTAGAAGTTTTTCAACAACCCTGGATTCTTTAAGCTTTTCTCCATACTGCCGCATTTGGTTAGCGACAGATTTTAATCGTGAGGAGTAATCTACAATCACTTCTGACTCCTTCATCTTCATCATCTCGAACTCTCCTCTCAACATTTGGAGCCGAACTTTTTGTACTTTCTCCTCTCCTTAAAGAGAAATTCGTAGTATATCCCAAGCTTGCTTAGAGATGGTCGCTTCTACCACCTTCTCAAACATAACATCATCTAACCCTTGATGGATGATACTAAGAGCCTTCTGGTCATTACGACGACTCTTATGCAAACTGTCCTTTTCGGCTTGCAATAGTTGTACATCTGCAGCTGGGACTTCATAGCCTTTTTCAACAATATCCCAAATATCTTGGGATCCTAGAATGGCTTTTATCTTGATACACCAATTTTTGTAATTGGTTTTTGTAAGTTGAGGGAAAACGGAGGAAACACTGTTGAGATTCATTTCTATAGAGGAAAATTTTTTTAAAGAATACAGGGGTTGTTGCAACGCTTTTGAGTCTATTGTGACACTTTGGTGCGTCGCTATAGCTCCAGACGGATTTTGCAAGGAGAACAGCAAGGGAAAATATTTCCTTGCAATTTTAGATGAACTTGAAAAATTTTCCAGAAAGGAAGTACAGAGGCTATTGCAACTTTTTTTTAGTATTGGCGACACTTTATGCTAACTGCGACACTTTCTGCAGTTTTTTTGCAACACTTCTGACAGCCTATTGCAACACTTTCTGAGGTGCTTCTGAAACTCTTTAAACTCGACTTTTTTACTTCGGGATTTTTAGAAAGAGGATTGGATACGAAATGGCTCTGATGCCACTTTGTTGGATGGAAGAGGAAAATAATCAAGCAAAAAAATGCTCAAAACATAAAAATGAGTAATTCACACACTAATTTTATTACAATACAGTCATAAACTCTTATTATTTTTCACTCTCTTACACTCTTTAAAAAAACAAATTACATTGCCTTATATAGGCATTTGATGAATTCTGCAATGGCCCTATCATTTTCTCAATAATTCAATCTATTACAAAATTCAAATTTAGGTTTAACAACTTACTTTAATTTTTCATAAAATCCAACTAACAAATCCTACAAAGTCTAAGTCTCCTAATAATCTAAGTTTCCTAACAACATACAATGCTTACCATTTTTTTTTAAAGTCCAATTTAGGTGACTGACTATTTTTGACCTTTTTTTTATTATTTTTATCAAATTAAGTTTAATAATTTTAACATTGAGAACTAAAGCGAATTACCTCGTCTATGAGTTTCCTGAAAAGTTAAACGAAGTGAATCTGCACCGATAGCCTCCTGGAGTAAAGGATCCGCTTCGCCATTGATTTTGGCTGGCAACCATCCATTTTCCCTCGCATTCGAAGACGCTCAAATTAAAGGTGGGCGACTGATAATTGTCGATAGTGAATGCACAATGCCATCTGTTAGACGCCCGCCGTAGCTCATCAAAATGCTTCCAGATTAAGCGTTTCTTTTTCTACATTTCTCATTGTATCCTCCAATGCCAGTTACGCCCCCACCCCACGGACGCCGTAACGTCTCGATTATCGATTTATTGTTTGATGGGGGATTTTTTTTCTCTTTATTTATATAGAGCCTCTTATTTTGGATGTGTGTTTTGACCCCTTCATTTTACAGTATTTTCCTGCTTCACCCTCACTGTTCCTTTACTCATTGTACTTTGTCATTTGACCAATTACAACCATTTTTTCTATAAAAAAAATTGCTTCGTTGGCTTACAAATTAACTATTAAAAAACCTTATCTCACTCCGCCTTTATATGGATCCGAACATATTATTTATAAAATTACAGTCAGGGCCATCTTTAAGGCGGGATAATAGGGATGACGGTCGGGGCCCATAAAAAAGAGGTCATTTTTAGTAATTACTAAGCTATTTTTATTAGATTAAAGTTTAAGTTAATTAAATCATTCTTTTAAAAAAATATTAAAAATAAAATATTATTAAATTTAAAGTGATTAGTTAAATAAAGATGGGGTTGCCTTTGTTTGAATAATTAAATAAAAAAATAAGTATTAATTATTGAATTAAACTCTTATTTCATTAACTTCTCTTATCTCCATTATCATCGCTTTTTTTCTCTTTAAAATTTCTTTAGTCTGTTCAACTTTTAAACTTAAAAATCGAAGTTCAAGACCGTTGCTATCATTTTTCAAATTTCATACTCATTTAATCCCTTTAGTACCTAAATATAATTTATCATTTCCTCTTTCATCCATATATATTGGAAAAAATTGTTAGAGCATATTGATGTGGACACTTCATTAGTAATTTTACAGCTAGAAACTCTCAACCGACATCATTTTATTTGATCTATGATAATTTTTTAATTATAATATTATTTTCTACTATAAATTTTAATATTTTTGTTTGATCTTTTATTAAATATTGTAACAGAAGTATAATATCATATACTTTATTTTTAAATTTTTACTCATTAACAGAGCCTCAATTTTTATATCACCCATAGGCCCTAAAGAAGATAGGAACGGACCTGATTATAACTTTAAGGATCATCCACTAAGCCTGTACAATTATGAATTTACATTTAAGTTAGTTCGGTTTACACCACAATTTCTATGAGTACAATAAACTCTAATAAAAGTGACATGAACTGTGGATTTAATTTGTTTTTATAAGCTACCAATTATGCTAAATAGGGTTAAATCTCACGCCTTCGTTCGTAATTTCTCGACTCGAGAAGGGACATGTTGCCTTTTTTATATCACATGAACAAATTAACTTGTAGTTCAATGGATAGTTGACTTATGTCTGTTGCTATTTCTACCTTTCTTCAATATATTTCCCTTGTCTGTTCTTCCATTGGGATCGACAGATAGTAATAATTATTTTTTTCACTAATAATAATAATAATAATAATAATAATAATAATAATAGTAATAGTAATCAGTAATTAGTAGTAGTAGTTGGCAAGGTGAGGTTTTAAGCATTACATTTCAAATTGTTAATAATAGCACTTAATAGCAACTAAACTTTTAGAAAGTCTACCAGACTATCAAAGCCTCCACCAAAAATAATAGACGATCCTAATTACCCCTTATATTTTTACCCTTCTTACTATTTTGAACTAAATCTAATGATAAGTATTGCCTATACTCTCAAATTTCTATGTTAGTTTATAACTAACCTTAGTTTTTTTATGTATGAAAAATTTCGGGGCCGGCGAAAGCTTCACCCCAATTCTAAATACGAAAAAAGATTTATTGTTCTTAAATATGTATTTTCTTTTATGTTTATTATTTAAATTTTGTCATGTGTTATATTTTTAATTAATTTTTTATTTTTATTTTCTATTTTTTATTTCTCTCTCTTATGTATCAAACACATGGCAAAATTTAAATGGGGGTATGAAAGGGACACACAATCGGGGATAACATATTTTTATCCCATAAATTAATGTGTTAAAAAGCGCTAGACGCTAGTCGAATGGTCAGGGCTTCTAGGGCCAAGACGGATTTGTATTTTTTTATTTTTATATATTTATTTATAAATAAAAGTGTAAATTCAATTAAAAGATAAATTATAATATAATAATAATATATTACAAAAGTATAGTTAAGTATATAAAAATGTAAGTCTTAATTACGTAGTCGGAGCAAAGCTCAAGTAAACTATATGGGCAACAAAAAAAGTCTTAATTAATTCTTAGATAAAAACACATCAACATTAAAATCAATTCCTTAGAAAACCATCTTAATTAATTTTTTATTTGTGGTTTATAGTGTACTAATTCTCGATTTGATATTCAAATGAAATGAGAATTGTACGGTGAAAATATTTTATTGTACATTAATTTTAACAATCGAGATACCTCTTTTGAATTGAAAAAATTGAACTATAATTATTAAAAGTATCGATATCTTAAAAATTGTGAAAAAATTTGAATTAGGCGGTGCCTAGACGAAAAATCGAACTAAACAATACCTAGACATTAATATATTAGTATAGCTCCTGATAGCGTTCGAGATATAAAAGATGGAATGACAAACCTCCTGAGTTTGGTGATGATTTTTAAAACACTGCCATGCCATGAATATACTGTACTCCCTTCGTTGCTCACCTCATTGCTATGACTTTCACATCTAATCTGCTTTTCTCAACATTATTTATTTCATTTTTTTAAAATTTATCTCGATAAATTTATAATAATAACAATATTTTCTTGTTATTCTCAATACTATTCTTTATTTTACTGAGCTTTATCGAATACTTAAATAGAAAATATGTCTCTGAAAAATCGGCATCAAACTTTCTATTAAAGGTAATTTATAATGGATCGGTAAAGAAATTATGTCGATATCTACTAAGAAAAAAAAGAAAAAAAATTGTAACTACTTTTTTTATTAGAAAGTAAATATTACTTTAACATCATCAAATCAAAATTTTACCATTATTCCAATATAATTAAAAACAAAGTATTAGCTAGTTCATGAAATAGAAAACACCAAAAGAAAAGTGTTAAATCAAAAAAGATTTTATACAATTTGATAAATAAATTGGTCTTTGTCTCGCACCTAACCCGATTTCGAAATCTCCAAAATACCCCTCGAGAAATGCAGAAGGGGTAATGGGACAGGCTGAAAGTTAGCGGAGGGAGAGAGAGTTAGGTGCAGGCGTTGAGGGGCAAGAATGGCTATTAAACAAACGACAACCGTATTCTCCCTTTCAAATCCATCCCTCTCTTTCTCTTCAAACAACCTCACAAATCCAAAGGCACACGAATCCCCTCGACCTGCTTATCTCCAATGGATTCCAATCCCAATCCTCCCCAAACCCTCCAATCTCATGATTCCGCCATTGATGACAACAATCAAGAGCAGCTCCCCATTGTTCCTTCACAACCCCCATTTGCTACCGCTTCTCTTTCTCTATCAACAATCCTCCCCACTCATTTCTTTAACCAGACAAAGAACTCTGCTTTACACAATTCCACTCCAGCCAAGGCCAAAATCCCTACTCAGGCCTTTTCCCTTTCTCATTTATCGCTCTCTTCTTCTACTCTCAATCCCCCCAAACTCTCCTTCAAATCAACTATCTCCGCTAGTCCTCTGCAGTACACTCTCTCTTTAGGCCCCCGCCGCCCCTCTGACCCCTCCAATGCCGCCGGAATTCGTCGAGCTTCCATTGTTTGGTTCCGCAATGATTTGAGGGTTCAGGATAATGAGTGCCTGAATTCTGCCAATAATGAGTCCGTATCTGTTTTGCCTGTTTACTGCTTTGACTCGAGGGAGTATGGGAAATCCTCCTCTGGATTTGATAAGACTGGGCCTTATCGCGCGTCGTTTATAATTGAAGCGGTTTCTGATTTAAGGAGGAATTTGCAGGCGAAAGGCTCTGATCTTGTGGTGAGAGTCGGGAAGCCGGAGACTGTATTGGTTGAATTGGCGAAAGCCATTGGGGCTGATGCGATATATGCTCACAGAGAGGTTTCTCATGATGAGGTTAAATCGGAGGAGAATATCGAGGCGGCTATGAAAGAGCAGGGAATTGAGGTTAAGTATTTTTGGGGAAGTACTTTGTATCATGTGGATGATCTTCCTTTCAAGCTTGAAGATATGCCTTCCAACTATGGTGGATTTAAGGAGAAAGTTCAGGGATTGGAAATTAGGAAGACGATTGATGCATTGGATCAATTGAAAGGGGTTCCATCTAGAGGAGATGTGGAGGCTGGGGAAATCCCTACTTTGCTTGATTTGGGCCTCAACCCTTCTCAGGTTTGAATTTATATGTTCAAATTTAAATCTTTTTACTACTTCAGTTTGTCCTTTTTTTGTATTTGTACTCTTCTGAATGTTGCTACATGAATTTTGTTATTGGTGATCATTTCTAGGGGGGATTTGAATAGAATTTGAAGGTTACAAACAAAGTGGAAATAAAGAAAACATCTTTATAAACCCAACATTCTCCCCTTTGTTTGGAATCAACAATTTTGAATTTAATTCATTTCATTGCATGTAGAAACTTTGTAAATTTTCTACATAAAATGAATTGAATTCCTCCAAGAATTAGGGTTTTAAACACAGCCTCTTTGATTCATATTTTTGATTTACAGGGGAGGAATTAAATAAGAACAAAAGGTCCCAAGCGAAACCGAAACGAAAAAAAAAAAGAGAAAACATTTGTATGCATATAACATTGTCAAGTTGACTAACCTTCATATTGTATGTAATCATACAATCCACAAGTTGTTGAGACATTTGCTGAACCATGGGGATTGACCATGAATTCTTGTAGTTTAAAGTTTGATATGTGAAATTCGCATATGAGAGTTGCTGGTGTTCTTAGTTTGTCTGAAACAAGTTGCTAATCCCTTTGCTTTATCATCATTAGTTCATTACTATGAATTCTGTATTGATATTGGAATTATGGTAATGCAGGATGGAAAGTCAACTGTTAATGCTTCTATGGTTGGGGGAGAGACCGAAGCAGTACAGAGGCTACAAAAATTTGCAGCAGAGTGCCAAGCACAACCACCAAAAGCAGGTAGCAGTGACACCATATATGGTGCAAACTTCTCCTGCAAAATCTCTCCTTGGCTGACAGTTGGATGCATCTCTCCTCGGTCCATGTTTGATGAGCTAAACAAAACGGCTGCTCGGTTTGTGTCTTCAACTCTTTTCCTTCAGCCATAGTATATGTAATATATAATATGTAATGACATTTCAAAAATCATATGATTGATAGGTCTATTTCTGCTTCGAGCAGCAAAGATGGAGGTAGCTCGCCCGACACTGGGATGAACTGGTTGATGTTTGAGTTAATGTGGAGGGATTTCTTCAGGTAGCCTTTTAAGCCATTCCTAGTTTTCTTGAGGGTTCTGATTGATTCTAATTTTTGAAGTGTTGTAACATGTGATGTGATTTCCATTTTTGTAGATTCATCACCAAGAAGTATAGTTCTCCAAAGAAACAGCTTGAGGCCACTCCAGCCACTGCTTGCACAGGTGCCTTTGCTTAAGCAACAGCTTAGTTTGGGCATTAGAAGAAAGTTTGTTGTATTGCCTTGTTATTGTTTTTGTATCTCAGATAGATGCTGTAGTATTGAACTGTTCACAAAAGGGAGTTGATCCCTGTCAAATAAACTGATTGAAATTTTGAAATCATCTTCTTCTCTTTTCTATTTCTGTGAATAACAGGACCCCTGTTTCTGGTTTTTATTTTCATTATAAATTTATAATCAAGCATTTGTGATTTTATCTGAGATTAGATGGACCCATTTTCTCTTCAATATTCAAAATGCTCAGAAAAAAAAAATGAAGAAACAAGTACTTCTCTCGTTTCCAGGTTTCTTTTATTAAATCTTTAATTAAGTTATAAATTATCTGGATAAGAAACATCATCAAAATGTAAAGAATATTATTACCAAAATGTAACAACTTGGATAACTTATTACATTTATTCGATTTTCATTTGGGCAAATATATTTTCGTTAAATTCTTCGACAATGAACAAATACAAAAAATGTGTGCTTTTCAGTTATTAACCATCTAGTTTCCTCTTCAACAAATAACGTGCTTTTTTAACCTGTTGATTCTGTATGTTACAGCATCAAATGAATTCAATAGGAAACTTCGGCATATCTCTATAATATGAAGCAACTCATGAAATGAATCTCTAGAAACAGTAAGAGGACTCATCTCTTATATCAAACGAAACCAAATCTGGGTGTTCACAGCCATGTCTCCCCACTCAAAGTAAATGACACAATTATAGAACACAATGCAAGCAAACCTGTAAATCTCAGAAATCGCAAAGGACATAAATGCCCCATAACTAGATTACGAATGCCCTGCTATAGACTGGCTTGAGAAGACAAAGTATCCTTTCAAAGTTCCAGATGCCACGTTTAAAGGTATTGATGTATTTCGCCTATCCATTATATTACATCAAGGAAAGCACAAGCTCGTTCACTGCAAAACAGGTAAAACTCTTCCTGCAGCTAATCGAAAGGTGCCTCTAGTCCAGTGTCTAGAAGTTTTGCTGGTATAGAAGGAAGCTCGTGTTTCTTCGCTTCCACATGCTGTCAAATATTAAGTAATTTGAGCGAATCAGGAAAAAATAAGACACTCTACCAGTAATCCTTACAGGAACAGAGTCCTCCGCTAAAATGATGAAAACGTTTGCAGTCTCTAATGACAATCTCTCGATCGAACACCCTTGATATCATCTTCATTGTAACATGACAATCATTGCATATTCTAAGATTCTTAACCACACGTATCGGGGTGCCTGGACTTGTCTTCAAAAGGCAGAAAGCAACTGCCAGTTTCTCGCTATGATGGGTTAACACTAATTCCTTACCTTCATCATCTAAGTCAAGCAGCGCCTCCTTTTTATTTACCACATAACCTTCTGCCTTCAATCTCTTCATAATCTCATCAAGCATCAGATAAATTTCTCGACTTTCTGGATGAGAATCATCTCCAACAAAAAACTCATGAAATTCGCCTCCCATATCAACCAAACTGCAGCCTGGAACTTTCTTGATCCCTTTTAACTCCATAAGATATCTAACATGTTTAACTTCATCCCATTTACCCATCTTAGCATACATATTAGATAGAAGAACATAGGCACTACAATTGGTGGGTTCCAGTTCAACTAGTTTCATCAGCGCGATTTCACAAGTTTCAATGCCTCCATGAATCCTAGATCCACTCAGTAGAGCTCCCCATATGAGCACATCTGGTTCCATAGGCATGCTTCTAACCACATTCCACGCCTCTTTAACAAAACCAACTCTAGCATAAAGATCAACCATACAACCATAGTGTTGAATTGTAGGAGTAATACCAAAATCCGTTTGCATCCTCGTAAAGTACTCCTTCCCTTCATTAACCAAACCTCCATGAACACAGGCACAAAGAACTCCCAAAAGAGTAACAGCATTCGGCCTTTGTCCATGATTTGTCATCTCAGAAAAGAGTTGAAGCGCTTCTTCACCATAGCCATGATTAGCCAAGCCTGAAATCATAGCAGTCCAAGTCATTACATCTTTATTAGGACCCAATTCGTGGAATACAATTCTCGCCCGCTCAATACTACCGCATTTGGCATACATATCAATCAAAGAAGTTCCTAAAACAACATCAGTTTGCATCCCATATTTATCAATATAAGCATGAGCCCATTTCCCATGTTCAAGGGCACCTAATCGTCCGCAGGCTGAAAGGACGCTGCAGATAGTGAACTCATTGGGCCTAACATTGTTACCTTTCTGCATCTCTCGGAACAAGACAAGCGCTTCCTTATATTTCCCGCATTTCACACACCCATTTATCATGCAACTCCAACTAATCACGTTTCTCTCAGGCATTTCATCAAACAGCTTTAGGGCAACATCGATCAAGCCCTCTTTGAGAGTCCAATTGATGATCGAATTCCAGGATGGTAAGTCTGGTTGAAGAATTTCATCAAAAACTTGTCGCGCAGAACTCAAATTACCACAAGAGGAGTACATATTAATGAGAGATGTTTGTACAAAGGAGTCACTGCATAGGCCGAAACGAAGAGCTTGGACGTGAATTTGTTTTCCGGATTCCAAGTGGGATGGGGAATTGAAAGACTTGAGAAGGAATGGGAAGGTGTGGAAATCGGGATGGACGCCATGGCAGCGCATACGCATATAGATGGATATTGGTGGATGCGACGAGACACCGGCACCGGCACCGGCGGCGGCGGCGGCTTCGGCACGTGATCTTAAGATTGTGTTCCATGTGAAAGATTCAAGAGTTGGGTGGGCAATGTAGAGAGATGGGTGAGTGGAAGATATCTGTTTGGCGGAACCTAGCAATCGCATGCTGACATTGTGGCGGGACTTGACTTGCTTCAAAAACGAAAGGGATTTCAGCTTTGGACCGTATCATATTGGTCAACAGTTATATATGGGCTCGGGTCCACAAAACCAGTCAAAAACAATTTTGCATAGGAAAGTTTAGTCAACTATAATTAATTATATATTAATTTAATTGTATCAAAAAGGAGCAAAAAGAATTGTAACTTGGTATCACATATTTTAATCGGTCCCGCTATTTTAACACAAGATCGAATAACACAAACAGTGGTGTAGGGAAGAAAATGAGTGAAGAAGAATGAGAAATGGTGAAATGGTGGTCTGAAAAAAAAATTTAGATCGAATCACACGATAAAAACAGAATCAGAATTAGGTAAAGTTATTGTTTTATTTGTATAATTTAGTCTTGTATTAATACAGCACAACCGCATTTAATATGCTCTTTGATATCAATTTTTCGATAGTTAAGATTCTATAATACAGGTTGATTTTTCATTTTTTTTCTTTAATATTTTGACATACTTATTTAATATTTTATTTTTTATATTTATGCTTATTTAGCCTTCTTAATACCTACTTCTCATCCATCAATAAGGGAAGGAAGGGGTTCAATATATGTAAAGGTTTAAAGATTAGAACTTCATATGTATATTTAAAGAATTTATAAGAAAAAACTTATAGCTTAAATAGATAAATACCATATTTTTTTTAATTTACTTTTAATTTAACTCAAGAGAACAGTGTTTTGCCATTCATTCTTTTCAAATCTTTTGTGATAATTATGGAATGAATTATTTAAAAGATACATGACTTGATAAAAAAAATTATGGGAAAAAATTATAGCTATTGAATCAAAACAATTATGAACTTGTGGAGAGATCTTAGTTCAGTGCTAATGCTGAACTTGTGGTCTATATCGTGTTAGAATTTTAGTGTAATTGAATTGATTAATTTGACTAATGCGATCATGACATTTCATCGAATAAGTCGGGAGAGTGAGAGTTGGGGTTCTCTACATTTGGTTTCTAAACGTAGACTCGCCGATATGTCATTGGTATCAAGACTTGCCCACAAAACAGAAGGGTCTTCCAAATAAATTATAGTATAAAAGTAGTGTTCGGATTGTTCAAGAATTTTCACTTCACCGTTCTTCGTGTTCTTCACTTTGTCTTCTCTACTTATCCAACACTGGCAACAACTGACTCCCTCATTAATGTCTCCTATAAGGAATTTAGGTTGATATGATTGTAGAGTAATATAATCAACAAAGGTATAATCTTTAGCAAATGGCAAATTCTATTCTTTTGTTCTTTGTTTTCGTCATTCTCTTCAACTTCTCTTACAATCCTTCTCTCAAAAGCGTTTCTGCAACTGCAGCTGATAGTTCAGTTTATGCTTCTTTCCTCAATTGCCTCGATAATAACACAAACCCACAAGATCACATCTCAGACCTCGTCTATTACCAAACAAATGCTTCTTACACTTCTGTTCTTCGAGCTTACATCCGGAATTCACGCTTCAACACCTCAACAACTCCAAAACCGCAAATCATCATAACCCCGAAACAAATAACCCACGTTCAAGCCACTGTTCTTTGCACTAAAAAAATTGGCGGTTACCAGCTCAAAATCCGCAGCGGTGGCCATGATTTTGAAGGGATTTCATACGTTTCAGACACTCCCTTTTTCGTTCTTGATATGTTCAATCTTCGTTCAGTTGATATTGATGTTAAAAACGGATCAGCTTGGGTTCAGGCCGGGGCTACACTTGGTGAAGTTTATCGTGCAATCTGGGTGAAAAGTGGAGTTCATGGATTCCCGGCCGGAGTTTGCCCTACTGTTGGCATCGGCGGGCATATTAGCGGCGGTGGATATGGTAATATGTTGAGGAAATACGGGTTGACTGTGGATAATGTTGTTGATGCCCAGATTGTTGATGTTAATGGGAAGCTTATGGATAGAAATGAAATGGGTGAGGATTTGTTTTGGGCGATTAAAGGAGGAGGGGGAGCTAGTTTTGGTGTAGTGATCTCATACAAAATTAATCTTGTTTCTGTTCCTGAAACTGTAACTGTTTTTAAAGTGGAAAAAACAGTTGAAGAAAATGGCACTGATTTGGTTTATCAATGGCAGTTAGTTGCTCCAAAAACAGACAAAAATCTCTTCATGAGGCTGTTCTTACAGCCTGTGATGAGTGTGAACTCGAATCAGAGTACTGTTAGAGCATCAATTATGGCTTTGTACTTTGGAAATGCCGATAGTGTTGTGTCTTTATTAGGGAAGGAGTTTCCTCAATTGGGGTTGAAGAAAGAGAATTGCAAACAATTAAGTTGGATTCAATCTGCACTATGGTGGGCAAGTCTTGATACCAATGACATATCGGCAATTCTTGACAGGAAGCTTGATACTGCTAAATTTGGTAAAAGAAAATCAGACTTCGTGCAGAATCCCATATCGAAAATTGGGTTGGATTTGATATGGAGGAAAATGATCGAATTGGGGAAAACTGGACTAGTTTTTAATCCTTATGGTGGAAGAATGAGTGAAATTCCTGCTTCAGATACGCCATTTCCGCATCGAGCAGGAAACTTGTTCAAGATTCAGTATACGGTAAACTGGAAAGAAGAAGGAAAAGAGGCAGAGAACAAGTATATATCACAGATAAGGGAACTGCATAGTTTTATGACTCCATATGTATCGAAGAATCCAAGAAGGGCATTTTTGAGTTACAGGGATCTTGATATCGGTGCGATGAGTGGTGGAAAAGATAGTTATGACGAGGGTAGAGTTTATGGAATCAAGTACTTTAATGGTAATTTTGATAGATTGGTCAAGGTGAAGACTGCTGTTGATCCTATCAATTTCTTCAGATATGAACAAAGCATCCCTACTCTTCCAAGTAAGCCATGAAAGATCGTTTGTATTGTAGTAAAACAAAAGATTGTATTCTTGATTACATTCAAGTATTTGTTGCATTTGCTCGTAATCTTTCATTTTTCTTGTATTTTTGTTGGAAAATAATGTGCTTTGGGTGTTATGTAACTCCTTTTTCTAATATAATGCAGCCCAGACCCCTGCAAATGCTGCTTCTCGATGCGGCTTTTCTTTGCTACTGCTATCAATTGCTGCTGTTGCTGCTTGCTGGACCTAGTAACACTCAGTTCACGAATACGAGCTTTAATTATTGCATAGCTAGAACATGAACTAAAGTACATATTGTTGAATTTTGGTATGCTCCGTTGCATTAACGTATGGTTGTAGCGTATCCCCGAGAAAAATGAAAATCAGAAACAAATGCATAGAGAAAGCTAATCTTTATAACCACTGGGGCAGGAAATATGCATTAAATAGATGGGTAAGTGTTTAACCAAGCACAAGTTTGGACCGACACAAGTTTGTGACTCAGTAGTGCTTAAGATTTGATCATAACAATTAAGTTCAGTTTAATTAAATTAATAATGATATTAAAATAAATAGTCTATGTTTTTAAGGAAGTTAGTAAATTCAAGGATAGAATTTCAAGTCTCCGCTGACCTAACTATTTAGTTTAACTTTGAGTGGTTTCTGGGCTGAGTACTTACAAAGTCGCTGACTTAGTTTTATTCACTCAGCACTCGATATTTAGACTCAGTATCAGCTGTGTTTTCCGATGATATGTTTCGCTGAGTTATCTTAGGTTTGTTAAAGGCACTAACATTACCTTTTAAGGTAATATGACATCTTTGCTTTTAGTGTTGCTTTTTGCAAGAACATTAATAAGACAAAGACAAAAAGAATTAATGCCTTGACAAGACTCAGAATTATGAAGAAAATGACAAAGTCTTCCAAAGCAAAGCTGCATCAAGTCAATTACTATTTTGAACAATTCTACAGATCTACCAACCTTCTATCGCGCACTGTGCAACATGTCAGAAAACCAGAGGGAATGGGATGAAGACACGTGGCAAGTCAGCGCGAGTTCTCTCTAACGGAAGACTGGCATCAAACGACAAAGGCTTCTAACGGATTGAAATGTATTTCACAATGGTGCAATTCTATCTCTTAACGGATTGATTTGAAGAAGCAACGAGTGAATTACTGAGTTGTCAATTTCAGAAGATGCCAAGGCAAGTTCAACGACTACTTTCTCAATCCAACTATAAAAGGAGCAGGAAGGCAAGAGTTAGAAGAATTTCCCAGAAGCTAAAACTCTGTCAAAATTACAAGCTTTAAGGAATTCTAGCAAGAAAAGCACAACTCAGCGAGAATCTACTTACAATAAGAGAGAATAGTTTAGATCAACTAATTGTAATATTAGATCACTTGTAACTGAATCAACGTTTCTATAAGTTAACTCCAGCTCTTGTTTTAAACTCTTTTGAGTTGCAGATAGAAGATGGTATTCTAGTCGGCGAGTGTGCGATTGCAGATTGAATGGTACTTTTTATAATTGGGGATTTTGTGAAAGGCTTCTCCGCCTGGGATAACGGAGTTGAGATTAGTGGATTAAAGCCGAGACACTCTCTCGGGACTGGATGTAAGCACAAGTTGCCGAAGTAGTATAAAAATCTATTTGTTCTTTACTTATTCGCAATTCCAGCCATTTCACTCAGCGGTCCAAGCAATTATCGCGAAAAAGTTTTATAAGTTATTGAGTGAGTCATTCACCCTCCCCCCTCTGACTTATTGAGTGTACGCATAGGAACCAACAGTAAGTAATTCACCAAGGTATCTGATGTAAGTGACAATTTCAAAAAAAAAAAACTCAAAAGGATCACAAGACAACCTCAACAAGTGTTACAGATTCAACCGCTGAAATCAATAAACAAGACTAAAAAATGGAGTTAAAATAAAACATATAATGAAGAAATACTCGACCGGGTCTTCAATCTTCCTCCTCTCCTTCATTCTCAGCAACGTTGAAGTACCGTAGCTCATAAACATTACTGTCCTTGTTGGAAGCAATTACACGAAGCCAATCTCGCACATTGTGCTTCTTCAAGTACTTTTTCGTCAAGTACTTGAGATACCTGAAATATAGAGAAAATAAGGGGTTGAATTCTTCAGCACATCCATAGTAGCTGAAAAGTATACAAGCAATAACCTAATTTCACTAAAGACACTATCGGTTGAACAAGAACATCGAAAAGATGCAAACTAAGCCGTTCTCCATAGTTCATTAAAGTGCGGTAACAGTAGGGTATATTTCAAATTGGTACCATCCCGTACCATTAAAAAACCATGAACCAAATAGTTTGAGTCAATGGATAGAACAGAAGAAGTAACAGTGTATATATCACTCGGGATAACAAATATTTGTGGAGATGCAAGTTTTGCGCCAGACTACCTCTTCTTGAATCCAACAAACGATACGAATTTTAACAAATCCTGATATCCGACTTTAGAAACAAAATAATAGTAGATTGACAAGAACCAGTTGTAAATTACATTAACTGATATCAACCCTCTGCAATCATTTATACAATTACTTGAACGAGCCATATCTACTAATCTATCTTCGTAGCCAGGTAGATGGTTAGTCATTGTGTCTGTTATGTTGCAATCTTAATGAGACAAATGAAAATGATTAAATTGAACACTTGTACAATCTTCAAATACTAAAGTAAATAAAAGAAGAACAAACAAATGGATTGAAAAAGAATCTAATACTAAGTTATTAACAATTGAGACATTTTGCATAACAGACATCAAGCTTAGAACTAAATATTTTCCACAAGCACCAAACAATCAATTGACAATGAAATCATGGTGCTTCCTACGCAGTCCAGGAGTGAAGATTCAAGTCTAGTTCACTGGTACACCATAATTAATTTAGCATTTCAATTGGCAAAACTATAAAGGCATCCAACAATAGAGCTAAGGGCAAAAATAGCACCTTTTGGAAAAGTTGCTATCGGAGGTAACGGTGATCTTGGACTTCTCGCGAGCGACGGTGACGGCAACCGGCTTTGCCGCCAACCTTAATCCTCTCCTGCAAGAACTTTTCAAGGGAGGCAATGTCCATAATCTTATCCTCCACTGGCTTGGCGCAGTCGATAACGAAGGTTGCTACCTTCTTCTTCCCCTTAGCTCCAGTTGCGGCCCCGCGACTCATCTTGCCGTTACTGCTTCGCTAGTCACTGGATCAATAGACCAGCACAACAGAGCTTTGGGGAGCAGAGGCATCGGCTCTGTCCGACAATATATTGTGAGAAAATAGTCAGCTAGGGTTATCCATGATAAACGGTGTCGCTTCAATTATTATAAATACTATGGTTTTCTATTACAAAAAAAAAAAAAAAAAACTATTATTCCCGAAATGCTATTCGTCAATTTCAGTAATTTGGCGCCTTGACCCAGAAGGCCAAGAGAAAACTACAAAATTTCCCGATTAACCTAAGCACAGTGAACCAAAAGTATATGGAAGGTCTCATAGGCATCCCTCGTTGCTCTTCCCTCGCCGTTCATTCCGCCATTCAAATTGGTACGGTGAGAAATTAACAAGACTTTCGATCCGCTTGCAAATTTTGAATTGAAGCCATCGTTGTATTTCTTGTAATAGTCCGTCGAACATAATTACATAAATTGCCTGTATTCTTTCAGGCAGGTGGGATTTGGGGGTCTTGTTTAGGTCCACACCAAGCCCGTAAAAGAGGTAATCCCTAAACGGCAATGACTGAATTTGATATGCCTCTCATGGCTTACGACTATGTCTTCGTTTTCAGGCCTGACTGGGACGGCTCATGCTTTCTTTGTGGTATGAATTCCAGTTAAATTTTGTAGCAATCCCTGGTGATTCTAGAATTTTTACTTTGCCTATCTTAGAAATACCCACTGCTAATTTTTTGGGTTTAATTTGATGTGCAGTCGAAATCAATCAGCAACTTCAGCTTTCAATGTGGTAATTGATGGAGACTTCTCATCAGGTTTTTCTGTTTCGGTCGTGACTATAAGTAGCTATAACTCTAATTTCTAAGTTCATAACCCCTTTCCAAATTAGACCTTCGGCTGTATGGGGTTAACGGGTTCATTAGAAGGCCTCGACTTCTTATTGAGATTATCCTCCAGTTTATGGCCGTTATGTTTACTTCTTGTTGTTAATGAACGATATTTAACATCTTTGGATATTGAGATTATATGAATCAGTAGTAGTATTAATATCTCACAACATGCTGCTGGAAATGGCTGAATGAGGTGATCATAGAACTAGTAGAGTTGGTCAAGTTTTCATGAATCTGAAATTGCATCATTCATACACCTTGGCCTTGCTAATCCTCTAGTCACACAAGTATGGCACTGCTTTTTACAACTTATCATTGCTCAAATTTTTTGTCACTACACATTTTACTATTTTAATCTAGGCAATTTCTGGTCGTCTCTATCATTAATGTTCTTCTATTTTCTGATTCTCTTTTGTCTATGGGTTCCTGCTTTTCATTTCTGTTTTTTGGTTTCAACTTGTTCTCATAGTTGTTAAGGCGCTAGGCACAGCCGGGCGCAAGGGGGCTTGGCATGCCTCTAGGCAAGGCGTGCGCCTGATGTACGCTAAGCGCAAAAAAATTTGCAAAAATTATTTGCTTGAAAAGTGAAGTTAATGCAATAACTGTACCATAAAAAGGACTAAGAGAATTGTTAGATGTACATATACATGTGAAATTTTCATATTGCATCAGGAATGTCTAGCCTTGAATTAATCTAGCCATAATGGGAATTGAATCAGGAATATCTAGCCTTAAATTATTATAATAACTCTTAAAAATAGATGGACAAAACATTTAAAGTAAAATAGTACCTTGAAAAAAGTGTCCCTAGGCACACACCAAAAGGCGCACAAGGAGCGCACCCGATGTCCGCTACCTCGCTAGAGGTATGGCGAGGCGCACGATCCCGCGCGCCTTTAACAGCTATATTTGCTCTAGTTTTACATGTCTGCACATGTTTACCCTTATTCTTCAGGCCTTGTTGGTGGAGTTTGCACTCTTGCCCATTGTGGAGTTCAAAGATACAGGAGGAAGAATGATTCGGTTAGTTATAGATCTTCCTTTGCTGTCACTTTTAGGTTATCAGAGGATCAAGCTTGTGCACTCAACACTCTTAAATTCTTAAGATTTGAGTTGCTGGCGTGCCTGATTGATTATACATGCATCAAAACGTTGACAAGACCTTCCTTATTTTTTTGGATATGGGGTTGGTTCAGGGTAGAGGATGTAGAAATTGTGACAAAGTCCAACATGGACAAAGTAAAAGGTTGACTCAACTAAATTGGTGGCTTAATTAAATAGGAGGCTACATTAATTAGGTGGCTAAATATGGTTGGAAGATGGCAAAATTTGTGTATAAATACATCTATGATCTTTGCTAATTCTTCATCCCAAAATCAAATGTCTTCCTATTCTTAAGGCTTTGTAATTCTTTCTCTTCTCTATTTGTAATATTTCTTTGAGTGAAATATTAATTTGGTAGTGTCCGGGGAATTAGACAAAATTGGCCGAACCTCGTTAAATTGCTGGTGTTCTCTCTATTTTGTTTTGGTTTTAGCAATAGTTTTAAATTTGCTAGTCGCTTCTGCATCAATTGGTACCAGAGCGTTGGTTTTAGGAGAAAGTAGTATGCTCTGTGCGCCGTAGGTGTACTACGGTCAGCACATCAGAAAGTTTTTCCTACTTCCGATCCTGTTGACATTTAGCAAATTTAAAATTATTGTTAAAACAAATTTTGGTAAAGTCTAGAATAATAATAGTATATTGTCTCAAGTAAACGAAAAATTCTGTCACCAAGCAATAAGAGCCTAAGGAAATCGGTGTGTGACTGAGACCGTTTGTGACTCGACCAATTACCTGGGAATTTTTTCTAGCACACTTGAGTAATATTATTATTTGTTACGGTTTGGCTGAAATGGAGAATCCATTTGCAACGAAGGCATCCACATCAAATACTTCAAGTATTTTTCAGAGAGTTACTGGAGTAAATTCGAGAGTGATGGTGGAAATCTTTGATGGTAGCGGTCATTTCGGCATGTGGCAAAGTGAGGTTCAGGACGCCTTATTTCAACAGGTTCTTCACATTGCACTTGAAAGAGAGAAACCAGATGAACTGGGAGGAGATTGGAGTACACTCAATCGGTTGTCTTGTGGTATAATTCGGTCGTGCTTATCTAGAGAGCAGAAGTATGCATTTTGCAAAGAGACTTCGGCTAAAAGATTAATGTCGGCATTGGAGAAGTTCCTAAAGAAGAGCAGTCAGAATAAGCTTTACATGAAGAAAAGACTGTTTCGATTTACGTTCACTCCTGGTACCATAATGAATGATCACATCAATAGTTTTAATCAGTTGGTTGCTGATTTGTTGAACCTGGATGTAACATTTGGAGATGAGGATCTCGCCTTGATGTTGTTGGGATCCCTTCCGGAGGAGTTTGAGTTTCTTGAAACGACTCTACTTCATGGGAAGGCTACTGTAACTCTCAGTGAAGTCTGTGGAGCTTTGTATAGCTATGAATTGAGGAGGAAGGATAAATTGGATAGCTCAAGCGAAGGGACTGAAGCCTTGATTGTCAGAGGACGCCGGGGAACCAGGCGAAAGGAAAGAAGGGACGATCAAAGGCAATGTCGAAGTTGAGCAAAGATGAATGCGCCTTTTGTAGAGAAAAAGGGCATTGGAAAAATGAGTGTCCTAAGTTGAAGGAGAGTTGTCCATTATTTCGATGGGGCCAAAGATTCATCATTATTTGGCTTTAGATTATAACGGACTAAAGCAAAATGATTCATTAAACTGTCTGAGCTTCTTTTTATTGTGATGTCACGGATAGCTGTTTGCAACTCCACTTCAGGGTCAATTGGAAACAACCTCTCTGTAATCACAGGGGTAAGGTTGCGTACACCCGACCCCCCTTACCCCGTTTGTGCGGGAGCCATTGGGGTAATGTTGTTGTTGTTGTAAGTTGAAGGAGAGAGGCCAATCTGACAAAGGAAAGACTGTTGATATGGTTGAGTATGATATGGACTCAGATTGTTCACTTGTTATATCGAGTTCTACCAGCTCTTCTAGTGTTTGGATTCTTGCTTCTGGATGCAGTTATTATATGTGTCCTAATGGAGAATGGTTTTATGATTTCAAAGAACTAGAAGATGGAGTAGTATATGCAGCAAATGATATCGCTATTACCACACATGGGATTGGTTCCATACGGTTGAAGAATCAAGATGGATCAATCAGAACGTTGAAGGAAGTTCGCTACGTACCAAATTTATCAAAGAATCTCATTTCTGTGGGAGCCTTAGAAGAAGAAGGTTTCATCGTACAAGCAGAAAGTGGAGTTATGAAGATACTCTCTGGTGCATTGGTGGCATTGGAGGGAGTTCGGAAGAATAACAGGTTGTATCATTACCGGGGTACTACTGTTATTGAAACTGCAAAATTGGCTTCTAATGACGAGGTGTTGGAAGCAGTCAGATTGTGGCAAATGCGCTTGGGACAAGTTGGGTTGGTGTATCAGCAAGATAAAGATGGTGATATGGATAAACATCGATCAAATAATGGTTATGTGTTCACTTTGGCAAAGGGACCAGTGTGTTGCAAGTCTACTTTACAGTTACCAGACGCTTTGTTTACGACAGAAGCAGAGTATATGGCATGCACAGAGGCTGTAAAAGAGGTAATTTGGCTTCAAGGGTTGCTTGATGAGTTGGGGATTCGGCATAAGCACGTGAAGGTGCATTGTGATAGTCAAAGAGCTATTGTGTTGGCTAAGAATCAAGATCATCATTCAAGGACGAAGCATATCGATGTTCATTACCACTTTATACGAGAGGTTCTCGAAGAAGGTGGAGTTGCAATTCGAACCACAAAGAATCTAGCTATTATTTTGGTGAATGTTGTAAGCTTGATCAAGTCCCAATGTTATTTGGACTTGATCAATGCTATTGAAAATTGAAGACTGCATTGGAAGACATTACACATGATAAGAGATTGAAGATGTGGACTTTGTCAAGGTGGAGATTTGTAGAAATTGTGACAAAGTCCAACATGGACAAAGTAAAAGATTGACTCAACTAAATTGGTGACTTAATTAAATAGTAGGCTACATTAATTAGGTGGCTAAATATGGTTGGAAGATGGTAAAATTTGTGTATAAATAGACCTATGATCTTTGCTAATTCTTCATCCCAAAATCAAATTGTAATTCTCTCTTCTCTATTTGTAATATTTCTTTGAGCAAAATATTAATTTGGTAGTGTCCGGGGACGTAGGTAAAATTGGCCGAACCTCGTTAAATTGTTGGTGCTCTCTATTTTGTTTTGGTTTTAGCAATAGTTTTGAATTTGCTAATCGCTTCCGCAACAGAGGAACAATTAGAAAAAATAAACATAAGACGTCAGTTTTCATTTGAATACCGTAATGGGTGTTTTGAACCCCATATTGGACCACATATATCGTCCAGCTATTATTTTCCAAATAACGGTGCTATTTGTTGTATTTTGGTCTCAATTTTCATAATATGCATGAAGGGGTTTCAGAGTTTTTTTTTTTGAAGCAATTTGGAGTCTTTAGTATATGTTAAGAACTAATTGTTTTGTTTTGGAAAATATAAAAAATGTTTACAAGGATAGACACTAACGTATGAATAATGCTTTGGAGTCTTTACTGTATTGACCATTCTGAATCAAATGAGCGTAATGTGTTACATGATTTGATTTCATCCTTTATTCGTCTCAAGCCATAGTCATTTTCCCTTTGCACCCTCGCTTGACTGCATGTTTGAACTGAAATGATTTTGTATTGGCCCGTTATAGATAAAGCTGAGCGGTTTTTTTCCTGAAAGTGGTCCGAAGACTCATTATTAATATCATCAGTTATCTTTTTGGTTGCAGGTGAATGCTTTAGTTGGAGGTGCTGCTGCAGGAGCAGTTGTCGCTGCAGGAATTGTTGTCACTACAAGGACTAGAGATTGGAGGCAGTTGGTTGGGATAGCTGGGCTTGTTACTGTCTGTAGTGCTGCTGCTGATTATTCTAAAACAATATAATTTGTGAAGTATGTGTTGAAGAAGCTGGAATGCCAGCTATGGAGAAGCAAAGGTGATGTTCTATTTTTGTATAGCATACTAGAATTGTTTTTCAATTCATGCCACCTCGTTAATGTTTTTAAGTTTTTAAAGTATGATTTTCGTTGTATTACTTGCTTCCAATATCATCTGCAATTCAACTTACTTGCGTCAAGTATCTTCTTTGTCTTCTTTTTTGTGAGAACTCTTCCCTTGCGATTTAAAACAATTTAGCAATATCCTGCATATTATCTAATATTTTTCGCCATGATTATAGATATGTACTATACAACTTACAATTTCTGCTTTGCCTGTTTAAATACTGCTGTCTCAAGACTTGTCCGTTCTTTGTCATGGTTTTTACCTTGTAGGTAAAGATATATTTTTTTCTCTTTCCTTTCTGCCTGTAGCAAACCAGTCCCATAAATGGTTCTTAAAGAGATTTTTAGGGATGGGTTTTAACTTTTAACCATTATTATGTTCATTGTTTTAAAAATCTCCGCCTATGCGCTATTTTGGGGCCTGCCGCCCGACTTTTCATTCATAGGGTGCTATCAGGCGCTCGGCCGATTTATTGTAGTGTAGGCACCGCCTAGTCCGATTTTTTCCGCCTATGTGGCGCCTAATTTCATTTTTTTATGATACCATTATTTATAATAATCATTGTTTACCAACAAAAAGTAGTTTAGTTGGTAAAACTAAAGTACATTAAAGTGTTCTCACAATGAAATTGTCATTTTGTGTCTCAAACCGAGAAACAATATGCTCTATGTGTAGCACCCCCTTTATAGGGAGTGCCACAGTAACAATACTCACCCTATAAACAACTATACTCCACTATATAAAGTTCAATACTTATAGATTTAATATGTACAAATACAAATATAATGTTTCCAACTCCAAATTATTCTCCAAATATTTCTCAATGCCACTTTACATTTCTCACACTATCTAGTACATGTCATTATTCTACAAACCATAATATTACATTAAATTACAAATCCACCTCGAGTCTTCCTTATTTGCTCTTCAAGCTGATCCACTTATTCCACTTTGGTCCAAGCTATCTACAAGTTCTCCACCTACGTGTAGAAAAAAAACTACACGCTAAGCAATTTGCTTAGTGGTGTCCATAAAAGAAATATAACAACTTTGAACATTTTTAAATAGAAACAAAGTATATTTATAAGTCAAAAACAAATTAACCAACTTTATGGAACCAAATCACAAAACTTATATAGTAATCCTTTCAAAGTACAATCAAATTTGTATCCAATTTTTTCAAACACTTTAACCACATATTGCCCAAAGTAAACAAGTCCTGAATAACGGTAAAATGGATACGGGAGCGGTCAAGCCCGAAGCCGAAGCTTCAAAATCAATATATCGGTCAAGCCCGAAGCCGAAGCTTCAATATCAATATATATATATATATCATAATATCGGCCAAAGCCCGAAGCCAAAGCTTCAATTGTTTCTACAGTACTGTACCCCCCTTTATTGGCGCCAATCTACCCTGACCCGTATTCTACTCGTTTAATAAGGGCAATAAATCAAAGTAACATCTTAAAAATTCTAGTATAAACCATCAATCATAATTCAACATAACTTCAGTAATTAAGAAATCCAAATCCCAAATTTTTAAGCATCAAGCTTCAATTAAAACTCGATAAAATCAATATTCTTACTTTCCAGAAATTTCCAGATTCTGTGACCTGACTTCCCTTGCATTTTTCACTATCAAAACATCACCCAATCGAAGAACTTTCTTCTAAACATAATTAGCCACATGTCTCAGCTTTCCAAAGCCGCCAGAATCACAGAAATCCAAATTGTATAACCATAGTTATGATCAAAATACTAAACAGTGTACAAAGCTGAGATTTTCCGAAAACAGATTTCATGACTCAACTTCAAACGAAAATTTCACATTCAAAACGAACGAAATTCAACAAGGTTTCTTCTGAACATATATTCCGTACTTTCTGTAGATATCAATAGAATCAAGAATCATTCAAAACGGATTTATATAACAAGAGAAATCATTAAAACAAAACAGGGATACAAATCTGGAAAATTTTCCGAAAAACCGATAAATCGAAATTTGAGACACAAACCTTTTTCTAAGCTCTTTCTAGCTCTCTTCTACCTCTTTTGCCTTTGATTTGTTTGCACTAGCTTCCTCTACAACAACCATATATAATTCTATCAAGATATTGTATAAATAAACTTCCTAATACCATAAATATGCTTAATCTACCATGAATTCTACTAATTAAGCTTTAATTTCATCAAAAATCACTCACCTCAAATTCGGGTCACTATTCATCCGAATCTTAAAATCTGAAATCCTCCTCTTCTAACCTCAATTCCCTGAAATTGATGATGATAGAGGGCTTTATGATCGATTTCTAACAAGAATTCGAAGTTGAATCGAAGAAATCGGAAGTTTTTAGATTAGGGAAAAATTTGTTAAGGGATAGGAAGAAATGGAGAAGGAAATGAAGAAATGATGGAGAAGAAGAGAAGAGGCTGGAATGTATTGGGTTTTTGTTTTTTTTTTTTTCAATTTCCAATAATACCCTTGAACAAATAATTATATTATTAATTCATCCCTCTTACTTAATTAACTCTTATTTCCTCATGTCTTATATCCAATTACAATAATAATAACTACAAAAATAATTTCCATGATATTTTAATACCATAGTAATTTATTATAAGCAAATTTTGGAAATTTCGGTTCGTTACACTATGCCACTAATAAGGAGGTCTTTACAGTTCAATTAGCACTTAGTGATTTTTAAAACATGGTCTTTTTCTATATTTTATATTAGTATAATTTACTTTTTGGTTGAATTTATATTTTTATATATATAATAAATATTTAAAAATAAAAAATACAAATGTGGCCCCGCCCAGGCATTTTGAAGCTCTGGCCGCCCGACTAGCGCTTTTTAAAACATTATTTCTGTTCTTTGCCATTACCATAACTAGGACTTCCAGTCAAGCTTTCTGGTTAATTAGACTGGTGCAGTATTCTTCCTCCTTAATTTTCACCAGTTAGACACTTTTTATGTTCTTTCATAATCAATGGCACCTTAGTGAACATTGTTGAAATCTTCAGTTTCAGTCCATTGCTCTGTGCTATGTAACTTGCCGGTTTTGTCAAAACACGAATCCTTTCCAGCATTGTTTATTTTCAACCTCTGCCCTGTAAATACTGAACAGGATAGATAAGGAGGAAATACTGAATTTTAGTCAAAGTAGATATTTTCTGATTCCCCTGTGAATTTAAAAACAATGTTGATTGGTATGAGCTGAACAGTTAATGTGAACCACTAGGCAGTACAAAAGCTACCATGCAGATAGTTTATCAATTAATGTTCAGCAATCAGCAGCTATTTCATTAGTGTTATGGACGTGCAGGCACCTTATTTACTAGGAATGCCGATTCATTTTACAGTGGATTGCCACCGTCTTCAGCATGTATTCATGTCTCTAGCTTCAAAACATCCTGCTGCTTGCCTTGTCTCTCTGAATACATGAGTTTATTAAATTGATTTGATATGCAAAGTAAGCACTAATGCAGTACCTATCGATTTCTTCATTCATCATTGTTATAGTTTGATGGTTTAGTGTATTGTCTACGAATTTGCAAATAACATAATTTGCTTGAACAGGGTAGATGAGGCAATGTATTAAAAAGTGCTAGGCCTAGTCGGTTGGTGCCGAGGTGAATATGTATTTTTTTTATTTTTTAATATTTATTAATAGATAAAAAATTATAAATTCAACTATAAAATAAATTATATATAATAATATATTGCAAAACATAATTTAATATATTAAAACATAAGTTTTAATCAATTCTTACATAAAAACATATCAACATTAAAATCAATTCCTTCAAAACATATATGCGCACAATTTTTTTTTTGTTTATAGTGTACTTTTCGGTTAGTGATTTAAAATAAAAATTATAAAATGAAAATAATTTGATGTACATTAGTTTTACGAATCGAGTTATTTTTTTTTAATTGAAAAAATTAAACTATAATTATTATAAATATCGGTATTTTAACAGAAAAAATAAACTTGATAATTTTTATGAAATAAATATATCGATCCAGTGTCTGATAATGTCTGGGGGTCAAAAGTGCGACCACAAGCACTGATAATTGTGTTGGTCGGAGATGGCGTAGGCTTGGGATTCCCAAGAATGCTGGTGTTGGCAGTGAATGGAATGGGTGAGCAGAGGCAATTGAATGCGAGTTAATGGGCTCAACACCCATTACGACTGGCTGTTTAAACTTTGATTTTTTTGTCTCCATAGAATGCCATGCCCCTACCTAGTTCCAAATTCCAATCCCAACTTTAATACCCACGTTTAGCTTGGGATTTATTTTTGCTCTTTTAGTCTTTGATACACAATAAATGCTCTTTTCTTTCTTCCACAGATAGCGACTTGCCTTCACTCTTTTCAGTTCAACCAGCAAAAAAAATGTACTTTTCTTCTATTCCAGCAATCGATTCAATTTTCAGAACTCATTGGTTCTGAGATTTTCTTATCCGGTAGAGTAATATTTATTATTGCACAAAATTTAGTGGTATTTATGAAATTATTTAGATCATTTTATGATTTATAGGGTAAACAAATATGATCATTAATCATTTCAGGGTTTGTGATAATGTAAAAAATTTAGAAATAATAAGTTCAACATGTAGGTGGCGTTTCGTTCGCGGAAATCCTATTCCGTGGAATAAAAATAAAAATGAATGGAAAGATGTCAAATATAGTAGAGCATATGTCTAGAGTCCGGCTTTTATATGCCTTTTGGGACCAAACAATCCAAAGGCCGATATTTAATAGAGACTTAATCAAACATTTTCTCTTTTCAATTAAATATCTTTCTATTAGTTCTCCGCCCTTGATTGTAAATGGACCTAACAGAACTCGGTGCACCCTATAATATCCCCTAGAGTCCGTCAACGCACAGAAATGCTTTTTCTAGTTTATATACATCTCACGGAAAAGCTATTCCATTGTTTCAAAAAGGAATAGCTTTTCCATGAGATGTATATAAATTAGAAAAGGTTTTTCCTTGCGTCGACGAATTCTAAATTAATAATGTGTCATATTTGACATCTTTCCATACAACTCTATTTTTATTCCACGGAATAGAATTTCCGTGAATCAAACGAGCCGGTATCACTGTAAAAGAGGAAAATAGTAGGAAATAATTTTTTAAAAAATTAATTATTTGGAATAAGTCAAGTCAAATAAAATTTCTTACACAGTAAAACAATCAAGAAATTCTAATAATGTTTTTAATGTTCCAGCGTTGAAGCTTGAAATACCTACAGCGAATTCTAATTTAATATATATGATAGATATTATTATTGGATAAAAATTCTCATTTTAAAATTACGAGAATAAGAGTGTTTTTAAAATTATTTAGCCATGTCATTGATTTTTTTATAATAGTTTTAACACCTAATCAATTAAATGATGTGTGGTGTGATTTTAAAGGTATATTTTATGATTATTTTGTTTAATTATTATTTTATTTTTTTGTCATTAGATTAAAATAATCATCATTTATCATATGGTGACAAAGTGTAAAGTAATGAGAATTTTGTAAAAAATAAAGTAACCATAGAATACACCGATTTTAAATAATAAATAAGGTACAATTGAAATTTATGAAAATAATGGCACATTCTAAATTGGCTCACATTGCCTCCCAAATTCGGTAAGTTTTATCATATGCCACCCTTAATTTTTAAGTGAATCACTTTACCTTTTAAAGTTGGCAAAACTAATACAGTTTACCCTCTCAATGCCACGTGTTGGAGGGAGAAAAATCTAAAAAATGATGTTTGAAAAGTCAAACCAACCAGAAACTGACACGTGGCACTGAGGAGGCAAACTGTATCAATTTTACTAACTTTACGGAGTAAAGTGATTCACTTAAAAGTTGGGAGTGACATGACAAAATGTACCAAGTTTGGGGAGAAACATATGCGTTTGGCCTTCTAAATTTGGTGTCTCATTTCATCCTCATCATTAATTTTTTACATGTGCCAATTATTATTATTATTATTATTATTATTATTATTATTATTATTATTATTATTATTAAAATTTACTATTTTACGTTTTATCACATCTCTCCTACAAACTTGCCAAATATCGAAAAATAAACGGTGGACGTAAAAGGGACACCAAATTAGAAACGTGTGATTTTTTTTCCGAAATTTATAACTATAACATAATTGTTAATGTTCTCTAGTTATATCCTTCACTAGTGGCAAAGGTTTTGGCTTAGGGCCTTAAAGCTATGACCGTTGAAAGCATAATTTTGAGTCCATGTATAAATGTGGTGAATTTTTTTCTTATTATTATAAGCGTAATGAGATAAGTTTTAATTGAGAGTGAATGATTTTTTCTTTTAATTATTGTATAATATTTTATAAGATAATTAATATTTGAGTTTCATAAAATTTGAATAAGCACTTGACAATTAACCATCAAGATTATGTTTTTTTTCCATTATTACTTTATTTATGCTCAACTCAAGATAAATATTATAATAATTAGGGTGAATTATAATGGTTACTTTGTAAAGTAAAAACTGATCTCCATCACTATTGAGTTATTAAAAATTTAAGAAAGAAAAGAAAAACATACTATTAAACAGCCTAATAATTAGTCATCAAACTAATTGGCCGACGTGGCAGCGCATAAAATAATGAATACTCGACGCACACCACGTCACGGGCTGTTATCATATTCACATCGGCGTTCGTTATTTATAAATTTAGAACTCCTAAAAATCGTGACCCTGTGAGTAAACAAATCAAACTTTTACAAAAAGAAATCAACCCGATCGCATCCTTCACCGCCCCCGTTCCCCTCTCTCCTCAGTCTTCCATTTCCCCTCATTGCTCTCTCTTTCTCTCTCATTCAACACAAATCTCAGTTTCCGTTTTCAGAATCTCTCTTTCGATCCGTTTCGCTCTCTGAATGACAGATGGAGTTTCAATATCACGAGGTGAAAATCAATCTCCTTCTCTTTCGATTCTCTCTGTAATTTACAATTGTTTTATGTAACTTTTTTTTGAGATTTGCTCCATTTTGATTTGTTTAGGAATACATAAGAAATTCAAGAGGAGTGAGGTTATTTACTTGTAGATGGCTGCCTTGTTCATCTCCTCCAAAAGCTCTTGTGTTTCTCTGCCATGGTAACCTCTTTCTCTTTCTCTCTGCTCTTTTTTTCTTCTGTGCATTTGGTGTGAGTAATTAGCTAAATTCACTAATGAACTCGGCAGGATATGGGATGGAGTGCAGTGGCTACATGAAAGGTAATTATTTCTTTTTACTGTTTTTGTGTTTGGCCTTCAATTCTTTAAACACTGTTTGTTATTGCGCTATCGCTGAAACGTCGCCGTTTGTTCTACTCGGTTTTGAATGTAGTTTTCGACATTCATAAACCTGTTGCTTGCACGTATTAAAGTTTTATTATGGAAAATATTGATTTGGATTCTCTAAAATTTAAATTCTCTAAAGTTTATATTTGAGTCAATTTTAATTATTTATTAAATTTTTAATTATCTATTAAATTTTAATGGGTCTAAATTTTATTGCACTATAGATTCCATAAATCACTAAAACTGAATCTGGACCAATAAAAATTAATAGATAATTGAGATTGACTTAAATACATAATTTTAGACGATTTTAACTTTAGAGAATCTAAATCTGAAAAATATTGAAGAACATGAAATTGGATATGGGTCAGCTATTCTGATAATGATAATTAAATGTTTTAGTAGTTATCTTAGTTCATAGTAATTTCTTGAATTGTAAAGTTTAGTTGACCGAACCTCCATTTTGGTTACATATTCAAATGCTTATTTTTCAATGTCTCACTCATAAGTTAACCATACGACTTCTCAAAACATGAGAAGGTATTTTCTTGCTTTTCAATAGGTAGATACTATATCTTGAAAAAAACAGAATCATTTAATACTGGAATTAGGAAGCTCTGAAGTCACTTATAGTTATAGTCAATAATGTTAAGATTAAAAAGTCAATAAATTAGATTTATAATTATAGTGAATAGAATTATTTAATTACTAATAGATTGATTAGGTATTTTTTAATTAGTGAAGTGAATCTAAACTCTGTTTATTAGGGGACTTGTTTTTCAGTTCACTCATTTTCCACTTCTCTATATTTTTTATTTTCTTTTTGTGTAACTTCTATCATATACTACAAACAATTTAATATTATTCCACCCATATTCTGTTTATTCATGTTGGCTTTCAAGCTTCTATTATTATCCTATTGCGACCTGCCAAATGCAGAAGGCCATGCCCATTATCTTATCCCTATCGCATAATTTTTTTCCGTTCTTTTCTTGGATGATGTGTGGCTTTTTCTCCATAGCTTAATTTGGGTTTATGCCCGTCATTATATAATCCGTTATGCATATTGTCTGTTTATATTGTTGTTTTGAAAGAAAATTAAACTGAACTATGGGTGCTATTATATTATGTTAATATGGAATTCATTTCACCTCTAATCTCCTCACAAATTAGGTGACTGAAAATTTTACGACACCTGAAATATTCCGGGAGTTGTATCAATAATATTCTTAAATAAATAAACAAATAAATATGTGATGGGCCAGAAACCAAAACAATATGTCTGACCCTGCATAAATTTTTGGTCACCTAATATGATTCTTGTGTTTGGGAACGAGCTAATTTTTTGCTATGGCCCCACAGTAAGAAAACCAATTTAGAAAATTTCCAGTCCCCATTAGTATAGATGGGAGATATAACTCCGGATAGATGGGGCTGATGACCTAAAATAGATATATTTGATATAAACAATTACAACACCGCCTATTTCCTCTACTGAACTGAACTAATGTAATTTCTAATTTACCCATGTTAATTAACCGAGTTTAATTATTTTTAATACTTTTCAGAATGTGGAATTAGACTAGCATGTGCCAAATATGCTGTGTTTGGAATTGACTACGAGGGCCATGGGCAATCCTCTGGTTCTCGTTGCTATATCAAGAGATTCGGAAATATTGTGAACGATTGTAATGAATTTTTCAAGTCAGTTTGCGGTACGTTGCTACTAATTTCGAATTAGTCAATAAACTTAACCATTATTATTTATTATTAGATTAACAAAGTATGTAATTGACAATGCTTAGAGAAGTGAACATGTATTGGTTTTTTAACAGTGGAGAAAAATTATAAGGATAAAGGAAGATTCTTGTACGGAGAATCAATGGGTGGAGCAGTGGCTCTATTACTACACAGGAAAGAACCAACTTTTTACAATGGAGCTGTTCTTGTTGCACCCATGTGCAAGGTAATTAATGTTTAATTATTAGAGCTTCATAGGTACTTCATTTTATTAAATATTAGTGAAATTCTGAATGAGTTTTGCTGCATAATAATGGGTTGAATGAGTTTTGTTGCATAATAATGGGTAGATATCAGAGAAGTTGAAACCACATCCAGTGGTTGTGAATATATTGACTAGTTTTGAAGAGATTATCCCAAAATGGAAGATAGTTCCAACTAAAGATGTCATTGACTCAGCATTTAAGGATCCTGTTAAGCGAGAAGAGGTAAAAAAATTTTCATCTGCTCTGAAAACGATAATGTTTAATGCTAAATTCACAATTTTGATATAAATTGATGTTTTGTATGACGTGATTGGTTAAAATGATGTGCAGATAAGGAATAACAAGTTGATATACCAAGACAAACCCAGGCTGAAAACAGCCCTAGAGATGCTGAGAACTAGCATGAGCCTCGAACAGAGTTTAGACCAGGTAATTCCTATAACTACTGCAAATTTTTTGATAGTCTGAATTCAAAATTAATCTTAGAGGTATTTTATTCTAGGTGAGGCTGCCATTCTTGGTACTGCATGGTGATGCAGATAGAGTAACAGACCCGGAAATAAGCAAGGCGTTGTACGAGCAAGCAGGAAGCGAGGACAAAACCATGAAACTATACAGAGGAATGTGGCATGGTTTGACTGCTGGAGAGACTGAAGCTAATGTCGACATTGTGTTTAACGATATAATTGCCTGGCTTGACAAGCACACTCGTAATCTCGTGGTTGAGCCCATTACTGAACCATTCGAAAATGTTGTAGAGAAGCTTGAATGGCCTCCACTTGATAATAACCCTCGCCGGAGTAAACAATCTAACCGAAGTTATCTGTGTGGTTTTAAGGAACCTTGTACCCTCCATTCCTCTATGTAGTTCCCGCGTACCTCTCTACTGTATTTGCAACTAACTTATTATGTTAAAATACCTCCCCAACAAAGAAAAGTTATGTTCCTGATGAATTAAAAGAAAGAAAGAAAAAAAGAAACAAAGAAAAACAAATAATAATGAAAATGTTCTTGCCGAATTTTGCGTTATACTCTTGGAATGTTTTTAGTGTGTGCCAGTAGTAGTGTGCTCACGGTTAATAAGAGTTATATCACATGATCAATTGTACTAAAATTTTGGGATTTCTACACGTACAATTTTGTGAAGTTATTACAATAAAGTGAACTATCTATAATGTAGTTCTATGAAACTCCATACTTTGTAATTCCATCCAATAAATGTGAACTACCAATACAAAAAAAAAGTTAAATATAAAAATAAGATAACTGCTAATATTGGAAGTAATGCCATTATTCCAAAGTCTGTCACATCTCTCAGTGATATTTTATTTTTTTGAAAACTATCATTTTCCTCACATTGCTCCACTAGTTCATTTGTTGAGGAACGGTTAGATGGGTTATAATATTTAAATCCTATTAATAATGGTACCACACTTGTTTACACGTTTTGTCTTAATTCAATCCATCATCTACCATCCCAGCTACCAAATATTTGTGTGTTACCTGATATTTAATATATATTGTAGTCCACCCAAAAAAAACTAATTTAGTGCTAGTGATATCAGAATAAAAAGATTATTATGTTCAAATTATAAATCGAAACATCATTGCAAATATGTTCACAAAATTGTATCTCTTTCTATAATATTCTTTAAGTTTTTTACTTTGAGCGCATTTTTATGAGAAGAAAACTAAAATTACAAATGAGATAACATATAGAAAACAAAGTGAAGTTTTCATTTGTAATATCTTGAGCAGGAGACATAGAAGAAACACATAATAATATATTTTTAATAGAACTGGCCTTGTTATGGACCTATGGTGAAACACTGAAGAATACTGAATCGGGTACTACATCACAGCCCGGTATACTAACTATACTAACATTCATTTATTACCAGTGGAAGAAGATGGCGCAGCAAGTTATTTAATTTACAAATTTTTGTATCTCTTTGAAGTTTAGTTTGAATACTGGAAGATTTTCTCCACTCATACAATATTGTTCCCTTAATTACCACCGTTTGTTTCCTTTTGACACATTTTTTCTGGGAATTTTAATGATTCATGCCTCCAATTTTATCGGAGGCTTATCTGCACAATTTCTTGTTGCTGCTTACTTGTTCCTCAATTGCCTGACTTGTGCTCATTTTTCTTAATTGTTTGAGACTCATATTGATATGATATTCATTATATTTGTAGTTTCTCATGTAATGTGATGTGATAGACTGAAGGATGAGTAAAATGCCAGCTTAATTAAATGATTTGTCTGAGCTAGTTAATCCACTTCTAAGCTGCTTGTTCCTGTTATTTGATGAAGGATGAGTTAGGGGGATTCGATAGTGGGCCATTTTCTGCTCTCTTGATGAGTGTTACGAAGAAACAAGTAAATTTTAATTTTTCTGAGCATTGGAATAGCCCTGTTTAGAGGTCTTGCTTTATTTTACTTGAAACCAAGTGCAGTGCAATATAGCAATTTGACTGTTGAAAAAATCCTATTCTGCATAGAGCCTGACAATAGAGTGACTTTGCTGGGTATTTCATAAGCTTAAAGAGATTTTTTTTTTGATAATTTTCCACCAGAACTCGGTAGTTTTGGGAAAGTTGGCTCCAATCCTAAGAATTTCAAAATGGCCTCCAGTATCCTCCTGTTTGTTTATCAACACTGATATAATGAGTGAGTATGCTTTTTGCTTTTTCTGCTGATTAGTTTTAGTACTCTGGACTTTTCACTAATGTGTGTTTCTTGTTACCAATGCCATTGTCCTCTACCATCAAATGATCTATGAGCTGCCTAAAGCTAAACTTGCGGTAAGCCAATACTAATGCTGCTAAATTTGGCATCGAAATTAGGGTAAAAGAAAAAAAATACTTGCAAGGCTGCTGGCTGTCTATATTATCCTTCAAGGACAAAATTACAAACGAAAAAAAATATAAAAGACATGAACATTATGAAGCTGATTGCAAAACAAATGCAAAGAGTAACACCTTTCAAATTCTTTCCTAGTAGAATAGTGAATCTCATTAGCTGCTACTGCCATATGCAACCATATATGTGTTGATGCAACAAGACAAAGGTAAAGGCAACATGGTTTCTCTACCAATTTATTACCTTTTCTGCTGCTGTCGATTAGAACTCAAGCTGTTGACAAGCTGGTAGTGGTGCTACCTTCCTTGTGGTCTCCAAAGACTCGTTGTCTGAAATCCGTTACCATTAATGGGAGACCCTTTCGGAGAGACACCTTAGGTTCCCAGCCCAGTAGCTCTTTCGCCTTTGAAATATCAGGCTTCCTCTTGTGTGGGTCATCTTCTGTGTTTGGCCTGAACTCAATCCTTGCATTTGGATCTATTGTTTCTTGCACAACCTACATCAACAGAAAAGGGGATATTGTTCAGCACCAAATAATACTTACTGATATGTGCAAGTTATTTGCTTATGCGAGTGTGCGTGTACTTGTTTCAGTGTAAATTCATATATATAGAACACTTGTAAGAACGAACAATATGGAAAAGAATTTGGAACAGAACAAGAACCGATATAATAACCAGTAGAGAAAAGCATACCTGGGCAAGCTCAAGCATGGTGAATTCTCCAGGATTACCAAGATTGAATGGTCCCACATGTTCCCCTTCCATGAGGCGCATCAGGCCTTCTACCTGATTCCAGTAAAGGCATGATATGACATATAAATGAATGCTAAGCAGCAGCAGCAGGATGAACAAATATCTAGACTACAAAAAAAGTTGTTCTTTTAAAATATCTTATGCAATACAATAATATTTATTAGTGTAAACATATTTTACAATATTTATCCTAAAAATCAAAGGATATGTACTTCTAAATAATGAAATGAATTCACAGGATGAGGATTCCGGTACACCATATGAATTTGATTGTTCACTTAAAAACAAAAAAAAAATTAGACGAAAAATTCAAACATAAAAAGTACAATAGCCACCGGCGGCAGGCAATAAGGTGGGTAGGTGGCATTAGGTAAGATTAAAATAGAAATTTGGTTGTTGCTTCATTGATACAACATACACCTATAATAAAAAAATAATAAAAAAAACATACACCGCCAAATTCAAAAAAAATATGGATTCAGAAGTAACAGCTAATTGTTTGACAAAGTCGAAATTTAAAAACAAAAGAATAATAAAGCAGCAAATGAACCACTAAAGATAACCAGAATAATGAACTTAAAAAGGGGAGCTTTACCAAATCAGAAACATATTGGAAACTCCTTGTCTGCTTCCCATCACCATAAACAGTCAAAGGTTCCTTCCTCAAGGCCTGCACAAGTATATTACCCATGATTTTCGACAATCACTACCTTGATAAACACCTCCCAGCAACAACTCTATGCATATTTTTTATAAAAAAAAAGTAAAATGAAAGCCACCTGAGCTACAAAATTACTAACGACACGGCCGTCGTCAATGCACATTCTGGGCCCATAAGTATTGAAAATTCTAGCAATCCTGACCTGGAACATAAAACATTATAAACCCAAGAAAAATTAGAATTTACGCATTTTCAGTTTCTTCAATAAAATGCCAAACAATTAAATTATTGTTTACAGACCTCAACGCCTGCACCTCTGTGGTAATCCATTGTCAATGTCTCAGCTGTCCTCTTTCCTTCGTCGTAACAACTTCGGACACCTGTCAATTTCTTAACACTCAGATCTAAACACATAAAAGTTTGAAGCATTCTACTGACATCGAACAATAAAATATGAACCGTCTGATTTTGGGATCAATTTTTTAAACCAGATATTTGGGATTTCGCGTCCTCCGTGAGGACCGTGACCGTTAAGAGTCCCGCAGGTAGCGCATTTTAGCAATACATTGCTGTGTGCAGCTAACTTGCGCGAGCCTGTCCACTGGCTAATACGTAGCCAGATGCCGGTCACCGTAGTTCAAATTGTTTATTGAGTAAAACGAGAAAAAGAACAAAACGCACCGATTGGATTGACGTTTCCCCAGTATGTCTCGACCTGAGGATGCTGGAGAGGATCGCCGTAAACCTCACTGGTACTGGTGAGTAGGAATCGGGCGCCGACTCTCTTGGCCAACCCTAGCATGTTCAATGTTCCAACCACATTTGTTTTGATTGTTTTCACCGGATTGTGCTTGTAATGCACCGGCGATGCAGGGCAAGCCAGGTGATAGATCTGGTCCACCTCTAACAGCAGAGGTTCCACGACGTCGTGCCGTATTAGCTCGAACCTCGGGTTTTTGAAGTGATGCATCACGTTCTCCTTCCTTCCGGTGAAGAAATTGTCAACTACGATCACGCTGTCGCCTCTCTCAATCAGACGGTCCACAAGATGGGACCCGACGAATCCAGCTCCACCGGTCACCACGATTCGAAGCCCCTTGCGTTTAAGCCCCAACGGAATCTTCCCGCCCGAATTCAGTCCGAAACCTCCCAGCCGAGGCTCGTAATATCTGTATCTATCCGGCACTGATTCGTGAGATATTTGGGAGAGTGAGTCGGAGATCGGCTCATACTTTCCGGTATGCGCATGAGGAGCCCTAGATGAGGACGGAAGGAAGGTGAAGAATAGGGTGGCGATAGCAATGCCGACGAGGACAAAGAGGAGGCGCTGCTCGCGGAGAATGTAGCGGATCGGGCGGATTACAAAAAGCCACCGCTTAGGCGGCTTTGGCGAGTATGCATCAGCCGTATGCTGGCTGTCGTCGTGGCCTCTGAAAATCAACTCGGAAGCCATCGTTTTCAGATTAACGAAAATTCAAATTCACAAATCAAGAACACAATTTCTCGAAGTGAAATTCAATTCTACTGGGTTCTTAACCGTATTATTGTTTGTTAGAATGGAAGAAAAATTCAATGGACTCGTTCGCTCGCCGGAACAAATGCTCCGGCCACGGCTCAAGTTGCGGTTTATGTGAGAGTGGGGTTTCGGCTTTTAAATAGGGTTGAACAGTCAAAGGAGGCTTCATTTACTGGTTTATTACGGAAATACCACTATGTCCTTTTCTGTTGATTTGAAAAGTAAACGATTGTTAATAGGGTGGGATTGGAATATTCATTTTGGTACTTAATTTGGTGAAATTAATTGATTGCTTTAATAAATTTCTAATTAAATTGCAAGCATTTATTCTTTAATTAATAACAGTAATTTTTTTCAGTTTACTGTATTGGCCATTTTGACTTTTTTTTTTTCCCTCACTTGCCCTCTCGCAGAATCAGATTCTAACTTGCTTTTAATGAGACTAGGGGCAAGATTGTGATCATAGACTATTAAGATCAAAGTTACTTGATAACATTACAAACGGTGCATATTTTAACATCTAAAAAAAAACTTACGAAATTGGGCTTACTAGAAAATTTTTTCACTCACTTCAAATACATGAACTTAATGAATTTTTTCATACATTAAATAACTCCATTCCTTATTGATGTTTAATGAAAATTTATACTAACACCATGGTAATTTTTTATTTTCAATTCTTCACAGTATCTAAATTAAACAATGAAAATACTCACTTAATCGGATTCTATTCATGAACACAAAATTAGTCATCAAACAAAAAAATTTATGTTAAACATGTCAATAATATATGAGATATCAGAATAACCATATATATATACACTAAACCTTTTGTATTATTAGTTATTTAATTAACTATAACTTTTTCTCCATGAGAAGATAATGGTTCCTAATATGCGCTCATTTAATTTGATAATAGTTCACATCAAATAAGGACCAACATGTCCTAAACAAGAAAATAGACAAAATCAAAGATATTTTGGTAGTTTGGGATATTGTTGAATTTCCTAACACATATGTAATTGCTTTATTTTGGACGAGTCTAATTGCTATTTTACTGCAATATCTATTGTAAATGGTAACAACTCTAAGCATTAATAAATTGGTGCCATTTTGATACGATAATCCACTAAAACTCCAAAAATAGTAAAATATATAAAAAAAAATCAAAATCTTAAAGGATGTTTTTCTCTCGTTAATGTCTTTTCTGGTATGATAGTATTATTTTAAGAAAATGATTTTACTTTTTTTAATTACACAATATCATATGCAGAATAATTATATTCATATTAATTGAAGTCAGCTATATAAAGTATGATTCTAGAAATCAGATCGGATTGATCGATTGGATTGGATTCGATTGAAATTGGTGTATAATTCGATTTAGTTTAATTGGATTCTTGACATAGTTAAGAATCGATTAACGACTGGTTAAATCGGTTTGTTCGATCGGAAACCGGCTGGTTCAATCGGTGATTGATTTTTAGTTCTCTTAAATCATATTTTTTTAAAAATTGTTGGTGGCGGAAATTGAACACAAAACCTCCAACACATGTTTTAATACATGCTCTATCAACTGAACTACCACACACAAATGATAACATTTTCTCTTTATATACCTTTTATATTATATATTATTAATTTTTAAATTATTTTAATAATATTTTATTATAAAAACCATAATAAATATTTTTTTATTTCATAAACTATACATTTTATTAAATTTAAAATATTTCTTTCAATAACAGCTTTAAATATTTTTCATAACGAGATAATATATAATTTTTTTAAATAACGTTATTTTAAGTTTTTTGATTAAATTTATATTAAATAGATATATAATTTTTTTATTTTACATATTGTGTATAAATTTTAATTCTTTTAATGCGTAATTTTATATATCATAAATTAAATTTATTAACTTTTTTTATCCAATATATGCAATATGAAATTCGGTTTGCATTCTTTCTTAGATTATATTAGTTATTATCTTGTATATTATTTTTATTTGAAATATAACTTCAAATTATACAATACTTTATTTAATAGTAGTAAGGCCCTGTTCTTTTTAACTTATATTCAGTTCAGTTCAGTACTGTTCAGTACTTATCAGTACTGCATACATATAAATTTACACTGAAATAAGTACTGATAAGTTCAGTTCAGTTCAGTACTGCTATTTATAAGTTAAAAAGAACATAATCTAATTTTTATATGAATATAACTTATATTACATGTTTAATATCAAATTATATAAAATATATAATATTTTTATATATTTTTAAAAAATTTAATTTAATCATTAATTTAATCCGATTAAACTTTAAATCTATAACCTTCTGTCTTCATTAATGGCTGATCCAATTTTAAAAACCATGATACAAAGAAGATGAAAATAATACTATTAGAGATAGATTACATAATGATATAATAGACGTATAAACCGTGCATATAATATTTTTTAAGATATTTTATTGGTGGGAGATTTTTTAAGACACTAAGACTGAGTGCATAATATTTTTATTTTAATAATATTAGTTTTGAACTTGACTTTTTCCAGTGTGGGCTATAATACATGAAATGTAGCCCGTGATACAATTTTTTTTAGAGAAGTATAAGACTTTGAAAATCAACTCATCATACTTAGAGGTGTTAATTACTTTGTATGGTATTATTATTATATTTTGGGTCATTTTTATACACTTATTAATTTAGGGTGTCATGGATGATTACGGGTATAATGATGACAGCATGTTGGTAGGTTGAGTAGTTAGAAAGAATCCATCGCTTCGGATATATTAAGGAGTCGTATCTGGCCGCTTGTTGAAGTGATGATTGCTATAAACCTCTGATCAGAGTATGTGTTTGATAGAAATAGTTTCTAGTCACACACGCTATAGTAAAAGGCAATATACTTCGGGAACAAGTTAATAACTAGGACAGCTTAGAGCAACCTTGCTATTAGTGGGTTAACACTTTAACCGAACCCTATAAACCAGATGGTACTAATATTAAAGAATGGAAGGAGTTCATCGCATTGGATAACTATTGCATTAGTCGGGATTAAGTCATAAGCACAAATAATGTTTCGAGTAATTGGGGATGGTAGACCATTGCCAGAGGCGTACTACAGTCGTTTAAGGTAATCGACTTCTATTCACGGTCTAGAACATCGAGCCAATGGTTCTATTAGAACAAGGGTTGGTTAAGCCTTAACAACTCAATACTTCGGGATCCTATAAGGTCACACACATTAGACCATCATCGGACTGAGTGAAGAATTAATAGATTCATTCTATTACGAAAATATAACATATTAATAATTGATTATTATTTAATTGGTTAAAAATAATTAGATCATTTTGGATAGACTAAGAAATTTATTTTTGACCGGTGACTAATTTATTAAGGTCATAAAATAAATATTTATTTGAATTGGAGAAAAGGCTAGAACTACAAAATTGCGGCCTACGCGAGCCCGCACGAGTGCAAGAGCACTCGTGGGCTGCAGGCAGTGCAAGCTAGGCTTGCGCTGGCCTGCAGCAAGGCCACCCGCGAGTTGGGCTCTCAAGAAGTCCCGCGAGGCCTAGCTCGCAGGACAAGGCAGGCTCGCAAGAGCCTGCCTTGTGTGGCAAGGACCCGACTTGCGGAGCAAGTCGGGTTGGCGTGGGCAGAACGCAGTTCCTATGGGATCCGCGTGTTGCCAAGGGCGGAATGGGGCATTAAATACATGGAGCCCTAGCTCCCCCTATGAATTGACCCCTTTTTTCTCCATTTCAATTTGCATCAAATTCAAGTGGATCTTGAATCTTTAGAATATATATTTTCGGGTGGGAATTTTAGAGCGATCTAGCAATTGCTCAAGGTTCTTCGGTTCTTCCTTATTGGGAGGTTTCAGTTGGTGGGGTTCGTGTGGATACTCATAGAGGTTATCCTACCTTGGAGGTTTGTGTAACGAAGTTCTGCTAAAGCACGCTTCAACTGGTAAGTCTTCTAATTTCTCTTTTAATTATTAAGTCTTTTTCTTTAAGTGCTTTTAGACTTAATAATTATGCTTAGGTTATAATGCATGCTTAATTTATTTATATTTAAATTATAACTTAGAGTTGTAATATATTTAATATAAATATTATTGCTAGGATATAATTTAGAATTATGGTACGCCTAGCCCTTGCATGCTAACCTAGATAGAGAATTATTTAGTTAAGACTTTATTTAATTTATATACAACTAATAGGAGTTCCTGGGGACATGGACAAATTTTAAATTTCTGTCATGCCTGTTATGCATGTTCAATCTGGCTGTGAGTTCCCAACAATCCCATTACCCATTATTACCTAAAATGGGTAATGAATTTAATTCCCTTATCCAAATAAACAACAACAAAGGGAATCAAATATTTTTATTCCCTTTTTCTTTCCTGAAACATTGTAACCAAATGCCTCCTAAATATGTTTATTAGGAGAGATATATACTTTTAACAATAATTAAGTCCCGAATAATATTATCTTAGTGATACCACTTGTAAATGTTAAAAAAAATACATTCGATAAGTTAAAAAGAACTATGAGTTGACATATTACCAAATTCAATTTAACTCCATTCATCTATAAAATTTTAAAAACTTTCTATAAAAAATGAATTAACTTCCAAAATTGAATTCAACACGCATATAATTTTTTTTTTATATTTATTGACATAATTTTATTCTGGGTTTAATAACAGTTAAAGTTTTTTATTCCTCTTAATAAATATATTTAGTAGGATTTAAACTTTATTCTCCTTCAACTTGCATGACTTACTTAACTAACTGAATTACACCTTATTGACTCTACATCCTTATAATATAATATAATATTATAATAACAACTGAAAATTGAAAATTCGTACTATGCTAAAAAAGAATGGGGCTTAGAGAAGTCAAAGTGAGCGCCAATGGCAGCTAGAGGCGAAATTAGGAGGAAACTTGGAGTGATTTGGAAGTTCAATTTGCAGCTATTAGCTAACCACCATGTACCTCATTTTTTATTCTTTTGAAAAGTTCAAAGAAAAACACAACCACCTTTTTTAGCAACTGAGGAGAAAATAGAATAAGAGACTCAAATTCGTGCTCTTTCTGTGTTGGAGAATGTAATTACTGATTGTATGCTAAATCGATATTAACTTATATGGTAAATCGGAGGTCAATCGTGTTTTTATAATTTTTTGCCCAAATGTGAAAATTGACAAAAAAAAATTTGATTTGATAGAGGAAAACGAATTTCCAATGTCAAAATTTTGACATAGAATTTGGAAGAAAACTAAAACTTTACATGATGATTTCATAATTTGTATAATCGAATATGTCTTGGATGGACGTATATGTAGGTGTAGTGGACGGTTATTTCGTTCTCATCCACAACAAAAAAATATTTTAATTGGTCATCATAACTCATAAGTTTCTACACTGCAGCCATTACATGATTATCTTTTAAGTTTTTTTGACATATTTATTTTTTAAATAAATTCAATTGATCCGGGCTATCGACGGACCAATTATTTATGTCCTTAAATAAATAAAACATAGCCTTTTTATTACGGTGAAAAACATTCTTCTCTGAAGCAAATTGTTTGAATAGTTAATTAAATTAAATAATAATTATTTATTGCTACCTAATTTTGTTTTATAACTTAAATCACACGGGATATTCAGGTTTAAGAAACTTGATTCTGCCTTTTTGTATCATCAGGAGGTATTTATATATAGTACTAGATTTATTATGTCTTGCTCAATGTTCATCCCATAAATACTAGTAATTAATAAACTAAAATGTAATTTAATTATTTTTCCTTTTTGGTAATCAATTTTCGATAATAATAATAATAATAATAATAATAATAATAATAATAATAATAATAATAATAATAATAATAAGAACGTTTCATATTCACTAATGACTAGAATTGTGTAAATTTTTTTTGACTGAACTAGAATTGTGTAAATTAGTGTCACCAACGCCATATTAATTATTATGAAGTCAAATCCATCCCAATCAATTGATTTTGTACATTAATTTTTTTGAAAAAATATAAACCACTTGTGTGTGCACGTCTGTTTGTTTTATAACATTGTATAATTAGAATTTTATTTTTTGCTATATTATTGAAAAGTTAATTAGCAAAATTTGAATCAAAAAGCTGTGGAGGACTTTTCAAAGTTTTCGAGTCTCATTTATATGCATAGACAAAAGAATTAAAACATGATTCGATATTGAAAATAATGTTTCTTTTAAAATAGTTTGAACATCTCAAAATAAAAATGATTTACAGTCAGTCGGTCATGTATATGGTATAATAACGATTCTTGAATTGAAAATGCAACATATTTGAATCTGTTAAAATTCTTCATCCATTGATTAAATAAATCATCAAGCCATGTTGAACAAGCATGACAAATATATTATCAGAAAAAAGAAGCATAAGAAAGAAGTGATAAATGATTAGCAAATGATGTCCTTATCAACTAAATATATCATATACATGAGAATGGAATAACTGATTGATTTATTACTTGTTGGGAAATGGTTTGGGCAAGAAACGTAATGTTAATTTTTAAATAATTAGAAGAGTTGAGAAAGACATTGTACCATAAAACACAACAGCCTGGATAGTATAGACTACAGAGTCGTATGATCTGTCCACCTCTTTATCTCTTCACTGCTTTATTATATATTTTTATTACATTGTTTCAATTGGGCTATTTTCATATAAATTCGGTTAGTTTCAATAATATATTATAAAAAATAATAAGAGCAGTAGAATAAAAGATACGTATAATTTTATGTGGAAATTTTAAATAAATTAGGGAAAAATTATGGAATCAATGCATAAGGTACATTAAGAGATTATAAAATAGTGGCACTCAAGTGTTTCTCAAAACCTCACTATTTTTCTCTCTTACCGAACTCTTAGGAACCCTTTACCTAAGACTCTCTACACAGATTACATGTTTATCAGTTTTTATTCTCTCTTGCTCTCTTCTGCTCTCTTTTGTTCTCTATTTTGCTCTACTCTTAAAATGAGCAAAATCTCTTTTATTTATAGGAGATTTAAACGCGTATGGTCGAATTATGCACAGTAATTTTACTGTACACTTTTTTGAAAAACGCGTTCTATCGACATGTCTCTTTTTTCCTTTTCCTTTTCCTTTATTTTTTTATTCAGTGGATCCCACCATAAAGGAGGGACAACATTCAACAAATCTCCCCCTCCCGACTACATTGTGGGACTCTCCATCCCGGTTGCTTCAACGCACTAGTCAAACTTTTCTGTCAGTACGACCTTTGTCAGCATATCAGCAGCGTTGTTGTTTGTATGAATCTTCTACAACTTGAACTCTTTTTCTTTAATGGCAAGTCTGAGCCAATGATACCTTACATCAATATGTTTCGTCCGTGCATGGTATATAGTATTTTTGCTCAAGTCTAATGCACTTTGACTATCACAATAAACTGCGTATTCTTTTTGTTGCACACCCAATTCGGTAAAGAATCGCTTTAACCAAATCATTTCCTTTCCTGCTTCCGCTGCTGCAACGTACTCTGCGTCGGTTGTTGATAATGAAATATATTTTTGTAACCGTGACTGCCATGAAATAGCTCCCCCTGAGAATGTAAAGAAATAACCCGATGTAGATTTTCTTTCATCAAGGTCACCAGCCATAACTGCATCTGTGTAACCAACAAGTGCAGCTTTTCTAACTCTAAAAGTCAAACATAACTTTGAAGTTCCTCTCAGGTATTTAAAAATCCATTTTACTGCTTCCCAATGTGCCTTTTGGGGATTTGACAGGAATCTACTCATAACTCCAACTACATGAGCGATGTCTGGTCTCGTACACACCATTGCATATATCAAACTCCCAACCGCTGAAAAATATGGAACATTTGACATATCTTCTTTGTTTTTCTCTGTTGAAGGGTAGGATTTCTTACTCAACTTGAAATGAGCGGCAAGTGGAGTGCTAACTAGTTTAGCATTTTTCATATTGAACCAATCTAACATCCGTTCAATATATTTTTCTTGCGATAACCACAACCTGCGGGACTTCCGATCTCGGGTAATCTCCATTCCGTGAATTCGCCTTGCTGGTCCTAAATCCTTCATGTCAAACGCCTTAGACAAATCACACTTCAACTTACTAATCATTTTGGCATCGGGTCCAATGATTAGCATATCATCAACATATAAGAGAAGAATGATAAATTTTCCATCGGGGAATTTCTGGACATATACACATGGATCAGCTTCTATCCTCTTATATCCTTGATTCACCATGAAGGAATCAAACTTTTTATACCATTGTAGCAGGGTTTGTTTTAACCCGTACAAACTTTTCTTCAAGCGACAAACCATGTCCTCATTTCCCTTGACCTTGAAACCCTCTAGTTGTTCCATATAAATTTCTTCTTCTAAATCCCAATGCAAGAACACGGTCTTTACATCAAGCTGTTCTAACTCAAGGTTCAAGCTGGCTACAAGATCTAACACAACTCGAATTGAACTCATTTTCACAACTGGTGAAAAAATCCCATCAAAGTCGATACCTTTCTTTTAAGTAAAGCCTTTGACAACCAATCGAGCTTTGTATCACACCAGGTCTCCATCATCTTTCTTCAGCTTGTAAACCCATTTGTTCTTGAGTGTTCTCTTCCCTTTAGGAAGTTTCACCAGCTCGTACGTGTCATTTTTCTACAAAGAATTCATCTCCTCTTGTATGACCTTCATCCAACAATCTTTATCTTTACAAGATTGCACATCTTTGAAGCTTTCAAGCTCCCCCTCATTAGTGCTTAAAATATAATCAGAACTGGAGTATTTTGTTGATGGTTGGCGTTCTCTGATTGACCTCCTTAATTGAGGTTCTTCTTCTGGTAGAATGGGATTCTTTGGCTCCCCCTGCTCAATACCCTCTTCATTCGTATCTTCATCTACAATCGTATCTTGATCCCTCATAACTGGCTCTTCTTCTCCATCTTGTTCTGATTGATGCATTCTTCTTTCTGTGGCATCATCTGATAGAATGTTCTCTGGTGTAATATCGATAACACCATCACTTGTAGATCTTTCACTGATGATATCATTCTCATAAAATACAAGAAAGTATCTTCTTCCTCCAATGGATTCTGTATCCATGGGACCATAAACGTCAGAGTGTACCAACTTTAACTTATTATTTCTCCTTCTAGACCTTTTCTGAAATAAAACTTGATGCTGCTTCCCAAATAAACAGTGATCACACGGGTTAATTTTTCCTTTCACAAATGGGATGAGGGACTTCTTAGCCAGTATATTCAACCCTTTATCACTAACATGCGCCAGTCACCTATGCCACAAATTTGGTGAAGTATCATCTCCAACTATATTCAGTTGACCCGCACATATTATTGCGTGTGTTTTATATAGCGAGCAACACAATCTTCCTTTCGCCACCACCAACGATCCTTTGGTGAGTTTCCAATTTCCATCCCCTGTATGATTGTGATAACCTTCCTTGCCCAACACACTAACAGACAACAGGTTTAACCGAAGATCTGGAATGTGTCGCACATTTTTAAGTGTTAATGTGCATCCGATACTTGTCTTTACACATATATCGCCGACTCCCACCATTTGCGGGACACTATTATTTCCCATTTTAATAGTACCATAATCGGCCGCTTTATAGGTTGAGAAGTATTGCCTTTTTGGAACACAGTGGTATGAGGCACCATAATCTACAATCCACTCGGTATCTGCATCTCCAACACGACAACAATCTGCATCATGGGATACTAAAGCCACCTCTCCATCTTCTATTATGACTGTAGCAGATGTATTTTTGTCATTATCATGACTTCGGTTTGCATTCTCTTGTTTAAAGAAACGGCAGTTCCTTTTGAGATGACCCTGCTTTCCACAGTGGTAGCATGACCTCTTCTCCTGGGACTTGGATCTATCTTTTGATTTTCCATTCCCGCGATCTCTACTCTTACTTCGGCCCCTATTCTCTGTGATAAGGGCATGTGAACTGGTACTGGCAACGTCCCTTCTACAAAGCTCTTCATTAAGTAGACTATTCTTTACCATAGACATTGTTCCCACACCATTTGGAGCTGAGTTACTCAATGATACGACAAGAGTATCCCAGCTATCTGGTAGAGTTCCCATCAAAAGATATACTTGCATCTCATCATCCAAGGACATACCTGTGACTGCTAACTCACTTACAAATCCTTCAAAGTCGTTCAGGTGTCGTGTGATTAATCGTCTCTCTGTCAATTTCAAGTTCATGGCTTTGCGAATCATGAACACTTTTCCTTGAGCAGTTTTAGCCTCGTACATATCCTCTAGCTTCTTCCAAAGAACTTTAGGATCTGTTTCGTTCCTCACGGGGTTGTACAGGCTAGCATCTATCCATTGGCGTACTGTACCCAATGTCTGCTTCTTCAACTTTATCCACTGCTGATCTTTCATATCCTTCGGCTTTGCGTCGTCACCCTCAATTGGATCGTACAAATCTTTATAATTGAGGTAGTCCTCCATTCTGGATTCCCACATTGAATAATTTGTATCCGTCAATTTCATCATTACTCCGTCATTCGCCACGTCGAAACTTTAAAAAATAGCAAAATTTTACTATTCATGTGAATAGTGACTATATATGTAAATAGTACCATATACCCAAATAATACTTGTATATTGGAATAGTAATAGTATGCCTCCCATATACTTAAATAATACTTTTTATCAGATGATCGAATATGAATAGTATTATTTAAGTTACTATTTTTCTAAGTTACTATTTTTACTATTCACTCAAATTGCGTATCTACGACGGTTTTTCGAACGGATTGTGCCACCGGATTCGCCGTAATTTTCTCGTCGTCGTGGTATATTTATTTTTGAAAAATATATCCACGGATTTTACTGATAAAACAATCTTTGGCTCTGGTATCACTTGTTAGACCAATAATGGATTACGAAAAAAGATAATAGCAGCAGAATAAAAGACACGCAGATTTTTATGTGGAAACCTCAAATGAATTAGGGAAAAACTACGGGACCAACTCCGAATAATTCCTCTATTATAAAAATAATAGTAGGTACACCAAGAGATTATAAAATAGTGGCACTCAAATATTTCCCAAAACATCACTATTTTTCTCTCTTACCCAGCTCGTAGGAACCCTTTTCATGAGGCTATCTACACATTATATTTTTATCTGCGTTTCTTCTCTCTTGCTCTCTTCTGATCTCTATTTTACTTTGCTCTTAAAATGAGCAAAACCTCATTTATTTATAGGAGATGCCGAATTATGCACCGTAACTTTACCTTATACTTTTTAAAAAACACATTCTATCTACTGTCTCCTTTTACTTTTTTTTCTATTTTATTTTTTTTAATTCAATGAATAACACATGAAACCACTCAACAAATTCATATCACTTAATTCAAACTTTTCATTTAATTTAGTTTCTGTTAAATCATTCTTCCCACTGTTCTTATTATTCAATTAAATTCTAACCAAATGCAACTTAACCAACTTGTATGGTTTTTTTATTGCAAGGATCAGTCTTTGATACGTGTTTGTGAAGTTTAAACAACATTAATTTTGTAGCATAGCATTGACTTTTTTTTGTTATCAATACATTTTTGAACTTCAGGCTAGATAAATACCTTTATTTGAAATAGTATTTAATCTTTTTAGTTCAGTTTCAATTATTTCAATAAATTAAAAATTATAATAAATTTTGTTCAATTTAGTGCAATTCCGGAGTTAATGTTGGTTGTCACGTGAAACTACAATATATAAGGTTAAATTTGGAAGTTTTTTAAAAGATAAATATTTGTTACTAACCTGTTTATCGGGAGGCTTAGGGATGTCAATAGAATGTGGATAATTCGAAAACCGTAGCATTTAAATCGATAGGTGTCGGGGGAAATTCGAAAATTTTCACCCGTGAGGATGGAAGTGGGGAAAATTTTACCCCCGATTGAAAATTTAGGGGGTGGGTGAAGCTATATCCACTCTGTGGGGATCCCCACCCGCCCCCGAAAATATACTTGTATAAATCCCCGAACAATCCCCGTTATATATATAATATGAAATTGGTAGATATATAAGATTTTTATTTGTTTTATTTGACTCCTTTTAAGTTTAAGCTATAAAATTAAAAGTAAAGCTTCCATGAGGAATAAATATTTTAACCAATTTAAAATATTCAACCATACTACCTTGAGGAATCCACTTTATTCGAAACATAACGGGATTTAAATCATTACCATATATATGCTAAGTACCATAAGATAGACCATTGGGCAAACCATGTTTATATAGCCTAGAAACATGATACCCAACAATTTTTCATATTTAATCTCGTTAACTGACTGAAGATTCTCGAAATATGCGAAGTACCATAAGTTTTATGTTTCTTTGTATCAAATTCAAAGTCTAATAAATAGCGGTACCATTGTAAAATTTTTTTTTGTAACTGTATTAATTTGTGTAGAATTCACAAATATAATACTTATGTTTTTAGTGAAAAGGAAGCAAATTGAATTTAGGAATTAGTCGTAACCTATAACTTCCTTTTTATCGTGGATGGGGATTCCCCGAAATCCGTACGGGTGCGAAATGGGTGTGAAAAAATTTCTGAAACATTAAATGGGGATTTCCCGAATCCGTCCCTAAAAGTTATTAGGTGCGGAGTGGGGTGTACATCACCCAATCCGTCCCGGCCCATTGACATCCCTAGGCGGGCTACACCGAGCTAGGATCAGACTTTTAACTAATAACATTAACCTAAATCCGGCCCAAGTCCAAGCCCATGATACAGAACTACAGGCTCGGTTTGGGCTTACTAAGCATCTCCAAGCCTGACCCATAACCTAAAGATAAATTTTTCTTCTAATATTTTGTAAACTAAATTAAAAAAATTTGAAATTTTGCATATAATTATATTTTTAACAATGTTTTAAAAAGCGTTAGGCATTAGTCAGGCGGCCAGGGCTTTCAGTCCCTAGGCGGGGCCTAGGCGGATATGATTTTTTTATATTTATTAATAGATAAAAGTATAATTTCTACTAAAAATAAATTATAATGTAATAATATATTACAAAAACGTAGCTTATAGCATATGACAACATAGGTGTTAATCGATTCTTACATAAAAATATATCAACAATAAAATCAATTCCTTAAAAATGCATACCCTCACAATTTTTTTTGTGATTTACAGCGTATTATTTTTCGGTATAAGATTTAAAATGAAGATTATACGGTGAGAATATTTTGAACTATAATTATTATAAGTATTGGTATCTTAAAAATTACGGAAATAATCGGATTAGGCAGTGCCTAGGCAGAAAAAGTCGGACTAGGTGGCGTCTAGACGGTAATATATTGGTCCAACGCCTGATAGCGTCCGATGAATAAAAAGTCGGACGGCAAACCTAAAAATAGCGCATAGACAGGAATTTTTCAAACATTAATTTTTAGTAACACTCTTTTATATATAGTAAAAATTTAGTTTATTAATATATGAAAAACTATAAAAAAACTATTATATATAATATAAAAATATAAAAAATTATATAATTTTTATTCGTTAGATCGGACTTAGGCATTTATATAAAAATCAAATCCAATTCATAAAATTTCGAGATTTTACGGGCTCGAACTCGAATCAAACTTTATGATAAAATAAGTGTCCATACCTAACTCATTATAGCAGATCCGAGCCGAAGCCTGATGGATATCTCAGCCCACGAACAAGTGTCGTCCAACCTTTGTTTAAGTACATAAATGAAGAAAAAAGGTCAACCTATACATATAGAAGGGGGTTGCTATGTGGTCCTTGGCACAAAAATAAAATAGGTTAGACTTATGTGGAATTGGTAAAATTAAACACAACATCGAGTTTTTTTTTTTTGTAAAATATGCTTTATTACACAAATTTAATATTTGTACTGATGGAGTTTATGCAAATTTGAGCACTTTACTGCACAGCATATGATGAAATTTAACATACTTAAATTTATGTAAATTATAATTTTTTTTCCGTTCAAAATATTGTGTTAGAGTTTACATTTGAATTACTACTTAACATAATTTGATTTTCATTTCATGGTTCCAGATCCTCCTAATTGGAACTATATACGGCGCTTTATGTTATAAGTTTCATTTAAGTTGAAATGAATAAACTTGAAAATGAGTGACTTGGTTAATTTTCTGTCAAATGTTTCTTATTGCCCTCTAAATCTAAGATGGTATAAGAGCCGGATTTTCTTACTAATAAAGAGAGAATTGGTGTTTTCTAACTAGAGAGAGGCCCCTATTGAAATTTTGGGAAATTTATTTATACAGTAATATCAAAAGCAAGAAAACAGATCTCCAGAGATAAAAAAACGCTCGGTAAAGATTAGAAGGAGCTTCGTGTTAGGCCCAATAATAGATTACGAGAAAAAATAATAGTAGTATAATAAAGGACACGTAGATTTTTACATGGAAATTTTAAATAAATTAGGGAAAAATTACGAGACCAACTCCGAATAATTCTTTCACTATGAAAATAATAGTAGGTACACCAAGATATTACAAAATAGTGGCACTCAAGTATTTCCCAAAACCTCACTATTTTTCTCTCTTACCCAGCTCTTAGGAACCCTTTTCCTAAGACTCTCTGCACATATTACATTTTTATCAGTGTTTCTTCTCTCTTGCACTCTTCTGCTCTCTTCTTGGTCTGCTCTTAAAATGAGCAAAACCTCCTCTATTTATAGGAGATTTAAAACGCGTATGGCCGAATTATACACAGTAATTTTACTGTGCACTTTTTGGAAAATCGTTTGCTGACATGCCTCTTTTTTTTTTTACTTTTTTTATAATTTAAAATTTTGGGTCCCACAAGAATGCAGGGACACCACACAACCAATCTCTCCCTCCCGACTACATTATGGAACTCTCCATCCCGGTTACTTTGATGCACTGATCGAACTTTTCTTTTGTTACGACCTTTGTCAGCATATCAACAATATTTTTATTTGTATGAACTTCTGCAACTTGAACTTCTTTTCTTTAATGGCAAGTCTGAGCCAATGATACCTTACATCAATATGTTTCGTCTGTGCATGATACATAGTATTCTTGCTCAAGTCTAATGCACTTTGACTATTACAATAAACTATGTATTCTTCTTGTTGCACACCTAATTCTATAAAGAATCGCTTTAACCAAAGCATTTCCTTTCCTGCTTCCGCTGCTGCAACGTACTCTGCTTCAGTTGTTGATAAAGAAACACATTTTTGTAACCGTGACTGCCATGAAATAGCTCCTCCTGAGAATTTAAATAAATAACCCGATCTAGATTTTCTTTCATTAAGGTCACCAGCCATATCTGCATTTGTGTAACCAACAAGTGCAGATTTTTCAACTCCAAAAGTTAAACGTAACTTTGAAGTTCCTCTCAGGTATTTAAAGATCCATTTAACTGCTTCCCATTGTGTCTTCTAGGGATTTGACAGGAATCTACTCATAACTCCAACTGCATGAGCGACGTCTGGTCTCGTGCACACCATTGCATACAGTAAACTGCCGACCGCTGACGAATATGGAACATTTGACATATCTTGTTTATTTTTCTCTGTTGAAGGATAAGATTTCTTACTCAACTTGAAATGAGCGGCAAGTGGAGTGCTAATTGGTTTAGCATTCTTCATATTGAACCTTTCTAGTACTCGTTCAATATATTTTTCCTGCGATAACCATAGCCTGCAAGACCTTCGATCTCGGGTAATCTCCATTCCAAGAATTCGCCTTGCCGGTCCCAAATCCTTCATGTCAAACGCCTTAGACAAATCACACTTCAACTTACTAATCATTTTGGCATCTAGTCCAACAATTAGCATATCATCAACATATGAAAGAAGGATGATAAATTTTCCATCAGGTAATTTTTGGACATATACACTTGAATCAGCTTCTATCCTCTGGTATCCTTGATTCACCATGAAGGAATCAAACTTTTTATACCATTATCACGGGGCTTGTTTTAACCCATGCAAACTTTTCTTCAAGCGACAAACCATGTCCTCATTTCCCTTGACCTTGAAACCTTCTGGTTGTTCCATATAAATTTCTTCTTCTGAATCCCCATGCAAGAACGGGGTCTTTACATCAAGCTGTTCTAACTCAAGGTTCAAGCTGGCTACAAGACCTAGCACAACTCGAATGGAACTCATTTTCACAACTGGTGAAAAAATCTCATCAAAATCGATACCTTTCTTTTGAGTAAAGCCTTTTACAACCAATCAAGCTTTGAATCTTACTAAGTTTCCATCATCTTTCTTCAACTTGTACACCCATTTGTTCTTGAGTGTTCTTTTCCCATTAGGAAGATTGCACATCTTGGAAGCTTTCAGGCTTCCCCTCATCAGTGATTAAAATATAATCAGAATTGGAGTTTTTGTAGATGGTTGGCGTTCTCTGATTGACCTCCTTAATTGAGGTTCTTCTTCTGGTAGAATGGGGTCCTCTGGCTCCCCCTGCCCAATACCCTCTTCATTCGTATCTTCATCTATAATCATATCTTGATCCCTCACAACTGGCTCTTCTTCTCCATCTTGTTCTAATTGATGCATTCTTCTTTCTATAGCATTAGCTGATAGAATGCTCTCTGGTGTAATATCGATAACACCATCACTTGTAGATCTTTTACTGATGATATCATTCTCATGAAATACAAGAAAGTATCTTCTTCCTCCAATAGATTCTGTATCCATGGGACCACAAACGTCAGAGTGTACCAACTCTAACTTATTATTTCTCCTTCTAGAGCTTTTCTGAAATGAAACTCGATGTTGCTTCCCAAATAAACAGTGATCATACGGGTTAATTTTTCCTTTGGCTAATAGGATGAGGGACTTCTTAGCTAGTATATTCAACCCTTTCTCACTAACATGCGCCACTTGCCTATGCCACAAATTTGGTGAAGCATCATTTCCAACTGTATTTAGTTGACCCGCACATATTATCACGTGCGTTTTGTATAGCGAGCAACACAATCTTCCTATCGCCGCCACCAAATATCCTTTGGTGAGTTTCCAATTTCCATTGCCTGTATGATTATGATAACCTTCATTGTCCAATACACTAACAGACAATAGGTTCAATCGAAGATCTAGAACGTGTCGCACATTTTTAAGTGTTAATGTGCATCCGACACTTATCTTCATGCAAATATCGTCGATTCCCACCAATTGCGAGACACTATTATTACCCATTTTAATAGTATCATAATCGCCCGCTTTATAGGTTGAGAAGTATTCCCTTTTTGGAACACAGTGGTATGAGGCACCATAATCTACAATCCACTCGGTATCTGCATCTCCAACATGATAACAATCTGCATCATGAGATACTAAAGCCACCTCTCCATCTTCTGTTGTGACTGTAGTAGATGTGTTTTTGTCATTATCATGACTTCAGTTTGCATTCTCTTGTTTAAGGAAACGGCAGTTCCTTTTGAGATGACCCTACTTTCCACAGTGGTAGCATGACCTCTTCTCCCGGGACTTGGATCTATCTTTTGATTTTCCATTCCCTCGACCTCTACTCTTACTTCGGCCCCTATTCTCTGTGATAAGGGCTTGTGAACTGGTACTGGCAATGTCCCTTCTACGAAGCTCTTCATTAAGTAGACTATTCTTTACCATAGACATTGTTACCACACCATTTAGAGCTGAGTTACTCAATGATACGACAAGAGTATCCCAGTTATCTGGTAGAGTTCCCATCAAAAGACATGCTTGCATCTCATCATCCAAGGACATACCTGTGACTGCTAAGTCACTTACGAATCCTTCAAAGTCGTTCAGGTGTTGTGTGATTGATCATCCCTCTATCAGTTTCAAGTTCATGACTTTGCGAATCATGAACACTTTTCCTTAAGCAGTTTTAGCCTTGTACATATCCTCTAGCTTCTTCCAGAGAACTTTGGGATCTGTTTCGTTCCTCACGTGGTTGTACAGGCTAGCATCTATCCATTGGCGTACTGTACCCAATGTCTGCTTCTTCAACTTTATCCACTGCTGATCTTTCATATCCTTCGGCTTTGCGTCGTCACCCTCAATTGGATCATACAAATCTTTGCATTTGAGGTAGTCATCCATTCTGGATTTCCACATTGAATAATTTGTATCCGTCAATTTGACCATTACACCGTCATTCGCCATGTCGAAACTTTAAAAAGGCAAAATTTTACTATTCACAAATTTTACTATTCACGTAGTTAGTGACTGTATATGTGAATAGTACCATATACCAAAATAATACTTGTATATTGAAATAGTAACAGTATGCTCCTATATACTTAAATAACACTATTCATAAGATGATCAAATATGAATAGTATTATTCAAGTTATTTTTTTGTTACTATTTTACTATTCACTCAAATTGCGTATCTGCGACGGTTTTTTGAATGGTTGCGCCACCGGATTCGCCGTAATTTTCTCGTCGTCGTGGTATATATATTTTTGAAAAATATATCCACTGATTTTACTGATAAAACAATCTTTGGCTCTGATACCACTTGTCAGGCCTAATAATAAATTACGAGAAAAAATAATAGCAGCAGAATAAAGGACACACAGATTTTTACGTGGAAACCCCAAATAAATTAGGGAAAAACCATGGGACCAACTCCGAATAATGCAGCCATTATGAAAATAATAGTAGGTACACCAAGATATTACAAAATAGTGGCACTCAAGTATTTCCCAAAACCTCACTATTTTTCTCTCTTACCCAGCTCTTAGGAACCCTTTTCTTAAGGCTCTCTGCACAGATTACATTTTTATCTGTGTTTCTTCTCTCTTGCTCTCTTCTTGGTCTGATCTTAAAATGAGCAAAACCCCCTCTATTTATAGGAGATTTAAAACGCGTATGGCCGAATTATGTACAGTAATTTTACTGTGCACTTTTTGAAAAAATCATTTGCCGACATACCTCTTTATTTTTTTATAATTTAAAATTATGGGTCTCATAAGAATGGAGGGACACCACAAAACACTTCGATAGAAAATTGAAAGTGTATCGCAATTAGAATCGGAAAAAAAAACACAATACCAAACTGAGAAGGAAAGATCATAGAATCAGACTATATATACTCAAATCAGCTGAACAATATAATTTTAGACAATGAGATTCTACAATACCAATCTAGACTTGAGAAATTGGATATATTTGAAGTTCTTGTACGTATTTTTCTAAAAATACTAGACATAATTTTAATCAGAAATAAAGAAATAAAAGAAGTATATCGGAATCAAATAACTGATCATACAAGAAACAGATCGGTGAGGCCAAAATTGTTTTCAATCGTGATTGAATGATTTCGATTAAAAGGAACATATAATTGACTTCGATTGAAAAAATAAGATTGTGCTCTCATTTGAAGACATCGGAATAGAAACAGGTCTATGAAAAATCGCAAGAGAAGTGAAAAGAAGCCAAAATTGACGGAAACTATTGGAATTAAAAGAAACAAGAAGTTCAGACAAGAAAGTTACTGAGATTGTTTGATTTTGTTTGATCTTATGTTTGGAGTTTCATTGAGGTGCGACTTCGTTATCGGAAAACGTTATCTATGATAATTACGGTGGTAGTGAGTCGCTTTGTTGTTTGGTATTTCCTTTCGAATCTAAGACTCTCAAATCCTTTACAAGATATGAGACCCAACCTTCTCCTTACAGGAAGCGCTTCTAGGTTACTCATTTTCCACGCTCTTATCCACTTCCATGCAATATTTTTTTTTTTTTTGGAAGTATTTAGGTATAGGGTTGGTTTCATTTTATAAATATATATTCCATAAATTGCAATGTTATTCATTTTTACATTTAAAAAACTTTACTTGGCTGACGAATTCAATAAGATGAATATATAAAATGTAAAATCAAAACACATAAATTTAGGCTAAATTTCAAATGCATGTCATGTGGTTTGACCGTTTTACAAAAAGGTTATTGTAGATTTTTTTATTCGGAAAGGGTGTTTGTGATTTTAAAAGTTAGTAAAAACATGAATCTCAAAATTTTAAAACCACATTTAAAAGGATAATCTTGAAGCTGCAATTTTAACGAAGGAAGAACAAAATGAAGCTTATGGGTGTGGATTTGAAACAGCAATTAGAGCTCTATACAAAGGGCGCTTAGTATGAGATCTAATCCAAATATGAATACAATGGATATGAAAAGCACATACTTCATTAAAAAAATCCTTAATTTACTACGTTTGCAAACACACATCGCAAGAGCCTTTTTTTAAAATCAATAAAACTACAAAGAGAGTTTTTAAAGTTAACAAAAAAAAAATCTAATTTGTAATTAATTTTGATTTATCTTAATTAGTGGACTATTCGTTGAAAATAAATGAAATATTTTTCACAGTACAATGATTTTTATAATAGATTTATTGTCAATTTCTTTATTTGCGGTGATGACAGTAAAATAGATGACAAAAGCATTAGAATTAATAAATCGATGACCAACTATTTTTTTCCTTAGAAAAAGGGCATTCTCGGGGAGGTAGTAACTAGCTTATTTGCTGACTTGTAGGTACCTTATAGGATGAGACAATTGGTCTGACAATTTTAAGTTGCTCCATACCGACTATTTTTAAGAATATTAAGTATTGAAGTGCACACTAACTAAAATCAAATGTGGTATGTTATAGTAAAAACTAATTTATATGTAACCTGATTGTTAGATGTTTTTGTAGCAATGGTCCCAACGTATATTAGGTGCATTTATTTGCAAATAACATGAAAGTAGCTTAATGATGCTGCCAAATACTCATTTTTACGCTATGATTTGTTCGTGAAAGAAATTTAAACCTCTAAAGTACATATTGCAGGTGATATAATAATTAGATTTTTTTGTTATAAATCTTACGTTCATAGTTTTCTACATGATAAAGCTAAACTTGCACAATCAAATATATAACCCAATGTTTAAGAAGCGCTAGCCACTAATCGGACGGCCAGAGCTTCAAAACGTCTAGACGGGCCTAGACGAAATTTAGGCGGGTTCTAGACGGATTTATATTTTTTATCTTTAAATATTTATTATATATATATATATATAAATTCAACTAAAAGTAAATTATAATAATATAAAATATAAAATATAAAAAAATAATTTAGACCATATTTTAAAAAACACTAAATGGCATAGAGTATACTCTTTCTCGCTTTGAGACTCAAAATGACAATTTTATTATAATAACACTTTAATATACTTTAATTTTATCGACTAAACTACTTTTTATTGGTAAACTATGATTATGATAAATAACAATATCATAAAAAAAATCTAAATTAGGCTGCCTAGGCGGAAAAAATCGGAGTAGGAGGTGCCTAGAAGACAATAAATCGGTCGAGCGCATGATAGCGCCCTAAGAATGAAAAGTCGGGCGACAAGCCGCAAAATAACATTTAGGTGAGACCTAGACGAGACAAGACGGAAATTTTTAAAACAATGATGTAACGTCTAAACTCTAGCTAGAATAATCTATTCCCTGTATTAATTTTAATAATTTATTTGATTTAGAAAAAAATTATCTCCTCGGTTCCCAGTCTATTCACTAAAAAAGTTGATAAACCACATTCAATTTTATTCTTATCAGAACTAGAAAAATTAGGCATTTGTCTGAGAGTGTAGTGGGCAAGTATTGAATGGAAGGTGGTAAATTATAATGGCTTCAGATTTGTCTTTTTATAATTCACACAAACTTTGTTGCACATTTAGATTTTAGTTACTGATTTATCAAAGTTTGGAAAATGCATTGTCAGTACGGCTGCAATTACTTCCCACAATTGATGAAAGATCCACACTAACACAAATGATCATGATATTCATGACATTTTTCTACATTACAAAAGTTCAAAAAACAATTGAAGCTTTATTTACTTTTTTTTTTTAATTCTAGTGCACAGTTTTAACACTTTAGACCTAATCTATTGTAATAGAGCACAATTAGATTTTATTTTGCCAAATATTAACATTCCATCCAATCCAAATATACAAATATAACATTATTTACGTAACAATTTTTTCCTTTCATCTAGTTTTGATGACACTGTACTAATACAATTTGTCCCAATAAGTTATAAGTAAATCAAAGTAATACTTTGAAAATCAAATAAGTTAGAAGTAATAGCATCTCCAAGCCCACCCTAAAAGCCGGGTTGGAGATGACGGAGCTTTATTCCTTGCCTAAAAAAATGGAGCAATATTGTTGCTCCTCCATTCAATTTTTTTTTTACTTTCTCTTTTTTTTATATATTTTATTTAGTTGAGTTAGTGTTCAATTGACTTAAATACCTTTCTGGGTCTAATCTATATATCAAATGTTCTTTAGGTATCTGACGTATTGAAATTGCATATTTGGTGACTGATGCATTCACTTTTCGCTTATTTGGTGCCTGATGTATTCAACATTAGCAATTTGGTGTCTGATTTATTTGATTTTAGTACATGAATCATCCATCTAACAATACTAAGAACGTGAAATACATATAATATCGTTTAGAACATGAATATATTTTGTTGATCAGGCATGAAATCGTCGACCCTTATTAATCCATTAAGTTATCATACTGAAATTGAATATGTCAGGTACCTAATAGGCAAATATTGAATACATCACCAAAAAGGCGATTTCAATATGTCAGACACTAAAGGGCATTTGATGTATAGAACATGACCCAAAAAGGTATTTAAGTCGTTTAGTTGTTAGGTAGAGAGTAATAAAATAATAATATTTATATTTTAAAGTAAAAATTTAAAATTTAAGGTTGAAAAATAAATACTACAGTTATTTCAAATTATAGAGTTTTAAGAAAAAAAAGTGATAGAGATAGTTAGAGATGCCCTGAGCAAAGCAAGCTTAAAAAGGTTATTTCACCAGTATGTAAGCTTAAAATGACCCTTAATTGCTTAATACTATATATCTTACTGACGATAAAATAATCATAATAGGATCCAATTGAAATGCAAGCTAATCTAATGTTTGATTTTGAAAAATAAGTCCTATTGAATTTAGCTGTTCGCTCCTGGATTGTTAAATCCAACTTAATGGTAGTAATAAGGTGTAGTTCAATTGATTAAGTATGTTGGGTAAGTTAGAGGAGAATAAGGTTTAAATCCTACTATATACACTTACTGAAAGGGGTGAGGAGCCTTAACTATTACTAAGGCCCGAATAAAATTATCTTAATAAAGATACTTGTAATTATTAAAAACAAAATCCAACCTAATGGTAGTGGATATTGGGTATTACACTATTACATCAATGTACTTTTTTTTTGTTTGAAATCACCGTTAGAAAAAATGTATAAAGATCCTTCTAATTTTAAAAAAATGAACTCTCTCCTCTCTAACCCTTCAAAAAAATTTCTAAATTGAAATACATTCATAATGTGAAAGGGAGTGGGGGACCTGTTAAGTTAAAAATGGATATGGTACAATGGTGTAGATATTGGACAAATCTACTAGTAAACACATGGGTGTGGGGATCATGTGAAAGAGATTGTATCAATGGGACACTCAGTCCCTTCCTATCTCTAAGTTTTGGTACTATTCTTTCATCTCTAATGTTGGATCTTGGTCCCTTACTCCAACTCTATTTCATAGTTGCTTACTCAATGTCCTAAACTCCAATAACTAAAAATGCTTTTATCCAATTGGGATTGGGACAAAAGCTCATTCAGGCAACATGAGGTAAGGCTCATCGAAACACTCCCAAAATGCTGTCGTCGTCTCATGAAAATGTATGAAAGGTGTTGGAGATATCCCATAGGAAACAAACAATGACAAAGAGTGGTATACAAGTGGTCTAAATTGAGCCTTAATAAAAGCCAATTGGTTTTATGTTAGATGGGTTCAACCCTACTTGTATGCTCACTCAAGCTATCGAGCCCAACACTCTCGAGGCCCATAAATTCTCTACAAAGGGGACTTTTGTGAAAACACCTTGTACGACTTGTGGAAACAATCTCAAAATGACCTTACGATATTATAGCACAAGTTCAGCAATAAAAGAGTTTGAAAAAGGATGATCTTATGGAAGCCTGGCTTTTTTTTAATAAAAAATTTACCTTACCGAACTTACAACAATAACAAGAAAAAACCTCATCCCGCCCACCATATAGACATTCAATTTTATGGGCCAAGAAGAGCCCAAAATAAAGGAGCTTATATGGAAATTGTCAAGCCTAATGTTGTGGATTCGAGCCTAATATTCAGCCCAAATAAAATAGAAAATTACATTAAGGAAGGCCCAATTTATTTGTGAGCGTATTGAAATTGAAAACTAAGCTATGGAAGGGTTACAATTCCACGCATAAAAATGAATTGAATTCTAACACATCCAATAGAAAAGATGAAGATGCCATTTTAGATTTAGGCTAACTTAGCAAAATAAACTCTAAAAGCAATGGTCGATTTCTAGAAAATGGAGTCTAAAGATTGATTATTTGAATTAATTACTAGTCCTACTCATGCAACACGCTACAGAGAAAAGAAAAAAGAATATAATAAATTAAGAGAACAATTAACATTGAATTAAACAAACATATCAGAAATCTTCACATAAAATCAGAACGTACACATACAAATAACTTACAATAATTATTCAAATATACAATATAGACTGCAACATATAATACCCATACTTATTCCAACATTGTAGAGACATTAAGCAAATTAATGTCAATGCTGAGAATTTCCCAAACCAGTAGAAGCAAGTTTATTAACAAGAGCAAGAGCATTACTAGTAATATAACTTACCCTCGAAACCTTAACACGAACAACTCTAACTTGTTTACTTTCGTAAGAATTTCGATCATCAAATCCAAATCCATCCAAGCAAGTATCTTCATCAGTAAGAGCAGCACTTAGCCAAGTAGTGACATCACCCATTTGAACATCAAATTGTGAGGCATCAAGATGTCTGAGTACCCCAAGTGACCTATGAAGATTATCAAGGCTGTCCTCAAAACATTCAATGCAATCCAAAAGGGCGATTTCGTTTTTCTTGCCTTTGAATGTTGCTTTGGATTTCTTCAGTTTGTGTAAGAACCGGGTTACGTTTTTGGCCTCGCCAATCGTTACAGAGACACCAGCTCTAGCCCAAATGCTGGGGCTGTTCTTGGCTGTGTGGGAAAATGATGCTAGTGAATGAATACATAAGTTTTGGTACCTTGTTACACTGCAAGCATCTCTTACATAATTTAAATTGCCTGAGATTGATTTTTTTATGAAGGAAAGAAATAAGGTGAAAATGAAAATTTTGATGATTGATCTCATTTTTAGAGAGAACTTGGTTTTTAATAGGTTGTCAAAAGAGTGAAGTTTTTAAGAGGGGTTTTTATAAAGGAAGGTGCGATTTTAATCGGTGATTTGAATTTTTTATTTTACTATCCTTAAAAAAGTATGTGAAAACATAATTTAAAAAAAAATAAACGAAAAATAGTTTTAGAGCCGCTGAAAATCTAATTGAAAGCTTTGCTTATCTATTTTTATATGAAGGGAAAGTTGATATTTCTTTAAGAAAAAGTGGGTTGTGAACTTGTAATAAATGGAAAAGCAGGAGGACGGTGAGGGTAATAAAGAAGGGGAGATCATGAAACGAAAGTGAGGTTATTATGATATGGAAATATTTAGGTTTACACATGTGAATTGGCAGGTAAGTGAGTTCCATCATAGGTATTTGATGATTATGAGCCAAAAGAAATTAATGGAACAAAAAATTCTATAGGTTCCTAATCTCTTAGTTTTATTTAGGTCTAATGCATCAATAACCCCCTTAACTTGTCCTTAATCGCCTCTCGTCATCCTGAACTTTTAAAAGTTCCTCTCGCCCTTCTTGAACTTGTCCAAAGTGTACCTCATGACCTCTTTCGGCAGACGTGGCAGGTGATTTGACAATACTTAAAAAGTCAATGCCACATCAGCTAAAAAGGTCATGGGGTGCAATATAGACACGTTCAGGGAGGCGAGAGAAACTTAGACAAGTTCAGTGAAGTGAGAGGAGCTTTTAAAAGTGCGGAGAGCAAGAGATGATTAAAAATAAATTCAAGGAACTGGTGATGCATTTAGCATTTGTTTATTGTTATTAAGTTATCGGTTTTTTTATTTGGCACATTTTTTTATGAAATTTATTAGACACATTAAATTACTGAATTACACTAATTTGCAAGCCAAAAATAATTTCTAAATCTATTTCATCTAAATATGATAACTTGATAGTTCAATCTTGAAAGGTTATTTTATTCTCTCTATTTGGGTAGATAGAGAGTTTCTTGTTCTTTTACTATGATCATATGAGATATATATGATATTTCTGTTTTGAGATGTCAAATAATATCATTTTTCCATTAAAATGGAATCAGTTATGTACTTGTAATTAAATCTAACATACTTTGCGACCGTATTAAAATTATAAGAGCGTATAAAATGGAATAAAATAGGTTTTTATTGAGAATATTTTAAGAAATACACATTCTATTCTATTATATTTCATTATATTCTGTAAATCAAATGACACAAAGAGATATAACAGCTAATTTATATAGTTTACCCGACAATTTTTGAGCCTTGGAAAGATGAATTAGATTAAATAGCAATAAGATATATACAATTCACACAAGAGGAAATTAATGTATATAAGTTAAAGTCTACTCATTAATGCATTACATTATAATTTACAAAAATAAGTTGTTGATATATAGGCTAATAATCTCAAATTATCACATATATGGTAGGACAATCATTCACCATGGGTGCCATATAATTGATGATTGGTGTGGCTAATTAATTGCAACTACAAGGTTTTTATCTTAAAATAGCTGTACGGAGTTAAATTTCAAAGAGGATAATGTAATGGTCTTGGTTGGAAATTTTGATTAGATAATACGTAGTATTATATCAATTTTGTAAGAAAGACATATGATCACATTCATGAGGTATCATACCCACTTATATATGATAAATCCACCAGATACCTTATTAATCAAGAAAAACTAAATTGTTTGAATTAGGAGTTGTCTATTGTAAAATTTAGTTAGTTGGGTTGTTTACTGAGTGTAAATTTACATGTAAAAAATTAAATCAGTTAACTATAGCTCAATCGATAAATTTTTTAAAATAAAGGCGAGGATCACGAATGTAATATCCAATTTTTTTAAAATTCATATTTGTAGAAAAGGATATTTGTTAAAAAAAGGTAAGAGGTGGAGAATTTTATTTATATAAGACTTGATTAGAGTTTTTTTATATCATCTATGATATATTTTTATGCAACTTTACTTAGGATTGAAGCTTTTCAGCATAGGTGTCTTATAATATGTTAAAATGGCTTAAAACTTTTGACAACCGTGGCACTGTTCTTTTATCACTTAGTTCAGTTCAGTCCACTGTAGTTTAATTCAGTTCAGTTCAGCTTGCGTAGTTATAATAAATTCAGTTCAGTTCAGTTCAGTCTAGTTCAATTCAGTTCTCAAAAGTTGAAAAGAACATGACCTTAATCGGTTATGCTTTATAATATGTCATTTGATGGGGGAAAAGTATATATGTTTAACTAAAGAGTAATTTTTATATATTACTTCTATTTACTCATTATTTATTTCATGATTTCTTGAACTTGAGAATTTTCAAAATTATTGGCCGAAGTAATAAAAACACAAATTTCATAAAAATAATAATAGTAGTTTCTTGTATTTTCCTACAAAGGGGATGGAGAAGAGTGTGGGGATTTGCAAATGAAAATGGATGAGATCATTGGGGGTGGCCTGTGGTAAATATGAATTCTGAATTTATATAGGTTTTGCATTGAAAGGGTTAATGGATATGTAGTTTTAAGACAATAAAATATGAAAAAAATAGAATCCTAACTATACTTAGGTTGAAATCACATGATGCTTCATTCTTTTCAACTTCAGTCACATGAAATTAATTAATCACTCTAACAAGTTGTTCCTATATATATGTGGTCCTAATTAGCCACCCTTTCATTCATTTAGATTGTCAAATAAATAAAACTTTTCCAGCGAATAAACAATGTTTGAATTCAAATAAAATTTTTAACAAATGTAAAATAAAGAAGACAAATAAAAATCTCACAGTATTTAGTTCAAGTTGGCAATCATGGTGAGCATGTGGGAGAAAATCCAAATTTAATTCTCACTGATTGAGTAGGCATAAAATTGACTAGATGAAAATACTTATTATTTATAGAAAAGAAATTAGAAAAGCACATGTTTTAATTAGGATAAATTTAAAAAATATGTCATGTGGTTTGATTGTTTTATAAAAAATTATTTGTGAAATTTTTTTTAAAATAGCGTTTATGGTTTCAAAAGTTTTCAAAAGGGTGCCTGTAGTTTAAAAATTATAGTACTGTACCAGTTATTTCAATAAATTCAACATTCCTATATTTTAATTATATTATTTAAGAATTATATATCAAGATTTGAGTATGATTAAAAATATTTTATTTTATTTTAATTTTTTAAAGTTATAATTAAATTTTAATTAAAAAAATATTAATAGTTGTTAAAAAATTTTAAAATTTATCGTAAGGGTATATTATATTTTTATTAACTAAGCTGTAAAATTTCACTTCAAAATGGATAAGATTACCCTTCAAAATATGGTTTTAAAATTTTAGAAATCCTCTTTTTGCAAACTTTTAAAATCACGGACACCCTTTTAAATAAAAAAATTTCACAACCATCTTTTTACAAAACGATCAAACTATTTGGTATATTTTTTAAGTTTATCCTTAAAATTAACTCAACCTACAAGAGTAGGCAACTAACAAATTTTAAACTTTGTTTCCTGGTGTATATAAATGAATAGACACCAACTTTATAGAATACATTTTTTTTGTGGAAAAAATTATTGTAAAATCAATGCCAGAGAAAACTCTAAATTAGAGTCGATAAGAGTATCAATTTTCCATCTAGTAAATAAATGTGCAGATAAACAATGGTAAAAAATATAATCAATAGACGAAATAAAAAAAATATTATTATTTAGAGCATGCACCGCGTTTAAAGCATCAGACTCTGAAATAGTATTGTCAAAGTTATTATCTTTCAACTAACTGAGAGCTTCTCTACAGCTCATCGCTTCCGCTACAAAAGAATCACCAGTCCCATGTATCCGGACAAAACAAGCACAAATACAACACCTCTCGAGTCACACGAACAACACAATTGTGCCATAACCTATCTCCTGAGTCAAATACAGTTGCATCTATATTACACTTCATCCATCCTATACCTTGCTAAACACGGAGTTGTACCGTGTTATATTACTAGAATTTGCGGCTTTTCACTCCTGTAAAAAAACTTAAACCGTATCTACGTAGTTAAATTGGACTTCAAGACTTACCCTGCCACGCAATTATAGTAAACAATTTAAACATACAAATAAAACCCAATAACATATTTACTTTGCCTTGTTCAAATCACGACATTTGGAATTTGGAAACCAATAATAAGGCTTAAACAAGGCCCAGGCTCGGGCCCATCAAGAGCTTAACGATCCAACAACTTCTAATGGAAGGAGGCGAATCTAAATCCCAATAAACCTCCTCCTAAAACCCTAATTCTCAGTTCTGATTTGATCTTCAATTTCTTTCTCCTACAACCAGACAATAATTCGTTCATTATTTCAATTCGTCTTTAACATCTCCATCAGATATGCCTCGCGTTCGAAATGTGAGTATATGAAGTTTTTTCCTTTTCTTTGACATGTTATACTAAAAATACATTCACTATTTGGTCGCTGAGGAATTGTTGGAAATTCGTTTCACTCGAATCGAGAAACGAATTCGAATAAGAAATTCATTACAACTTTTAGTCGTTGGAGTACTAGGCTGTTGGCAATTTTTTCTTTGCTTGATTGTGTTTTTATCCCGTATGAACAGAAGAAGAAGATGTTTGTGAGGCCAATAGTGGCGAAGAATCAGAGCAATGTCAATTATGTAACAGGTGATAAGACACCAAAGAGCTTTGTTTTCGCGAGAGGGAAGCTGCCTAGTGTTCTAAGGCAACTTCAGATGGACTTACGAAAACTGATGCTTCCTTTTACAGCACTCAATCTCAAGGTAATGCTCATTTTCGTGTAATTTTATTATGTCAAAAGGTACAATTGGTTCATCTGCACAATTTCTCAGATTCCTTTATTCTGCACAAATTTCCAATTCTAGGGGATTGTGCTACAGTCGTTAAGTTTTCTCATGTGTTTCTTTCTTTTTGCTTTGTGGTTACAGGAGAAGAAAAGAAACAGCCTCAAAGATTTCTTGAATGTTGCTGGACCAATGGGAGTCACACATTTCCTTATATTGTCCAAAACTGAATCTGCACCCTATTTGAGGGTTGCAAGGACCCCTCAAGGCCCTACTCTAACTTTTAAGATAAAGGAGTATTCAACTGCTATTGATGTTGCTCGATCTCAATTGCGTCCTAGATGCCCTCAAGATCTTTTCAAAAACCCGCCACTTGTATAACTCTGCTCTTTTCTGCATGATTTTCCTTCTTGGTTTATACTATATAAAAGTTTTAATGTAGAAGCATAGTAATTTTTCATCTCTCTAAATTTACTTTGGCAGATTGTTCTCTCTGGATTTGGGTCAGGCGAACAACATCTGAAGCTTACAGCTATTATGTTTCAGAACATTTTTCCTGCCATTGATATTAATACTGTAAGTTATGATTAAATCTTAAAATTCAGTTGACTTTCTCCCTTAATGCCTTTCTTTTTGTGGCTTTTCAGGTGAAACTTTCTTCCTGCCAGAGAATTGTACTTCTTAATTATGACAAAGAAACAAAGCTTATTGAGTTTCGGCATTACTCAATCAGACTTCAGCCTGTGGGTGTTTCCCGTAGAATCAGAAAGTTTGTGCAGAATCATCAAGTCCCTGATCTCAGGAGCCTCCAGGACGTGAGTGACTTCATTACTAAGTAAGGTCTTTTATTTTTTTCTTTTCATTTTTCTTTGGAGCCGAAGACTTTTTTGTTAACGAGTTGAACATGGGGATAGTAGTTTCTACGACTAATATTGTGTGTGGCGTGACCTATCTAATTAGCACAGAATGCATTGTCAAATCTTAGGCAGAACTTAGTTATATTGTAGGTGAGGTTTTCTCTACGGGTTTTCAAAAAATTGATATGGTTGCATGTGTTGCAAATTCCAGCATTTGATCAATGGTAACATGAGTATTTGCACTTATTTTGATCTGGATGTTTCATTTGTTTTTTTTTTTACATTTTTCTTGGTTATTTTCTGTTAGTGAAGTGACAAGATTGCTTGTACTAATGATGTTCTAGCATTATAAACTCTCATTTATGTGACTGGTCATAATGGCGGGGGCCAAGCTGAAGGTGAAATACTAGAATGGAAAGTAATTTATATCATGGTGATTGTATTTTTAGTGTGGACCGCTCTTGGCTTTCAATTTTCAGTGCTGACTTCTATGTGATATTTGAAGGGCTGGCTATGGATCAGAAAGTGAAGCAGATGATGAAGCAGCAACTGTAACCCTGTCCAGTGATCTTGGTAGAGTTAATAAGGCTTCGACTAAAAGTGCCGTCAAGCTTCAGGAAATTGGACCCAGAATGACCTTGCATCTAGTCAAAATTGAGGAAGGATTGTGTTCTGGCAGTGTCATCTTTAACGAATATGGTATGTTTCCTTTGTGGCCTGTTACTTTTAATACATTCTGCAAAATATGATGGAATTATTAAAATGGCTGGAAAAATGTTTGTAACTTCCCGCAGACAAGTAAATATGTGCTGTGTGATATTTTTTTTTTCATTAGGATGTTATCAGATTATGCATATACTTGTTTTCCAGCAGCATGGTATTCCATTAAGTGCTTGAGAGAGAAGTGATAATTTACAAGCCCATAGTTGGCCCACTGGTCTAATTGCCCTAAAGATCTGTAATGCTTATTCTAGAAGTTAGAGGAACAATACAGGTGGCAGAGTCGTTACATAGTAGTACTACTTATAGGGGTTGTTTGGCGTGAGTGTGGTGTGTGAAAAGTGATTATTCTCTAATTTTGTCTCTCTGGGTAAAACCAAGAGAGAGGGAGAGATCCCTGGGAGAAGAGTGCTCATTTGAGTGCCCTTCTATTGTATTCGCTTTTCCATTTCTACCATAATACATTTCAGATTGTTTGTTCGTCTTTTCCATCTTTTCTTTGGTTTATTGCTTGATTTCTGTAATTGCCGTTTTGAGTTTCTATCAGTGTTTTCCAAATGTTCACCTATTTTTATGTTTTTGGTCTTCACGTAAACAAGTTTAGATCACTTCTCTTTTGAAGCTCTTTCTGTATACTTCATTTCAACTGGTCAGATAATATAAGTCACATAGTTCGGCTTTGAAATGGCAGCTTTTGTGCCTTAATTGCTCTGGTTCAGTAGAGTTCTGGTCAAGATATACAGGGAGTTGTTGTTATCTGTACTACAGCAAATTCCTCAAATTTATTTCGTTATATTTACGAGTCAGAAACATTCTATCTTTACATTCTGTGTCAGCTAAAACTTCTCCCATTCCCAGTTTTGGTTTTAATTTTTTCATCCAATAATAAGATGCCCAGAAATCTTGTATGTTGAATTAAATTTCTGAAGATGTCAGTCTCTAGTTCCACAAGCATGTAAATGCAATCTGCTTACAGGAGGTCCAAGATGCTGGCAGATTGCTTGGTGCTACTTGGAGTTTTTGTATTCCTCTCGCTTCATAATCTTATTTCTTGCTGTCTGGAATTCAGTGTGTATTGCAAATTGCAATGAAGTATGAAGCAGATAACTGAATGCTTGTGGCCATTTCAGGTGCAGTTAGCGAGAAGAAAAACCAGCAAGAGGAAAATCAGAGTAGTGAAGAGGAAGATGCAGAAGAAAATCAAGAGGAAGATGCTGAAGAAAATCAAGATGATGATGATGAAAACATGGAGGAAGACGAGGAAGATGATGACTAGCAAAGCAGTCCATCAATGAAGTTAGGAAGGTGTAATATGAGGGATTTGAGTATATGTAGATGAAGGCGTGCTGCTGTGGGGAAGTCTTTCTTCAAAAAGATTTTGAGTATTATCATAGTTCAATTTTGTTACATCCAAAGTTTTACTTGGATTGTATTTAATGATCTCACAAATTAGAACTGGCTTTGATACCGCAATGAAGTTGTTCTACAGCAAAAATCTTTCTTACAATTATTACAATATGATTCAAACAGAAGTGAGTAGCCAGTTTGTACTTTGCATCAATATAGGCTTTGTTCAGTTTATGTTGTCAAATGTGCACATTATTTTGTTTATTTCCATCTGTATGCTCCAGTTCCACTAGCAGACGTGGTATTTTTATGTTCATTATAGCTGCATTCAGTTTTCTGCACTGGCAAACCTTCTCCAAGCTTTTCTGCTAGTGCCCAACTGGAGAGTTGGTAGCTAATGCAGTCCACTTATGGAACAAGGAGTACGTTTGATTCCTCCGTCAGTATAATGAAGTCACATCAAACAAAAAAAAGGAGAAGAAACACTTGGATTCACTTTTCAGTGGCAATGCCAACAGATAAAATGGGAAAAAAAAGTTCTATAACAACAATAAAATATAGTTTGTAAATTGACCATAAAATTGCCAAGTTTCTGATTCCCAGCAGTTACATGATAGTACTAGGAGTAAGCAGAAAGTTCATGTTTTCCACAAGTCCAAGGAGAGCATAAACTGAGCTAGTTAACAAAACAAAAAAGCAGTGCAAATTATTATGAAAACTGCAAGAGAAAAGCTCATATGATCAAGTGACTGAAAACAATGATACAATCTCAAGAATAGCATGTAAATTTGATGACATTGCTCATTTCCTTATACCGACTTTCGAAGAATCTCTTCAGATGGAAGCTCCAGTGTGGCTCCAGCTTGGTCTTGCCCAACTTTCATCTCTGCATTAAAATCACCATCCCCATGTATCAGCTTCTTCTATAAGCTCTACTCACCTAAAAGGGCTGAACCCTAAATGCTATATGAATCCTAGTTAACAGAACCAGCATGTGATGACATATGGCATTCATAATTTTATAATCTCTAAATCAATTTGATTATTAAAACTTAATGGACTCTCGGATTTGTAATTGATGTAGCAAAATAATAGGTTGTAACACAGGCATTTTGACAAGCAGGTGGTATGCATTATAAGATACTTAATAAACAACAAAAGAGAGGTAAATTGCACGAAAAATACCGTATCCGCCGCGGTCGTTGAGCTTAGCTTGAACGATCATGGTAGAGATGAATTGAGAGGCTTCGCGTGCTTCATCTAACAGCCTTTGGATCTCAGTCTCTGAGGAGATATGGCGATTTTCCTCGAATTTTTTCCTGATTTCGGAGGCTGATCCTTTCAACATCACCGTGTCACCGGCGAACGATTTCCGAGTTGCTCGTAATAGAGCTCTGTAAGCTATTAATGCTTCTCCTCTCAACATCTCTGATCTGCAAATAGGGCTGCTGTGCCCTTCTCCGATTATGCGGCTACCAAATTGCACGCGGATACGACACCGTTCAGGTATTATTTTGTAGTGTTGAACGAGATGGCTTTATATTGCATGAAGGAGGGATTGAGATCCTCCAAATTTCTATTTGTGTGTGTAATAGTAAAATATTAATTTTTTATTTGTAGAACAAAAATACATCTCCACCATTGAATTTCAAATATGTGGGTGAGATAGTTCAAGATGTTCTCCGCAGTTGTAAGTGAACTACAGAGCATAGTTGTCAAGGCGCAAGACGCAGCCAAGGCGCTAAGACCTAAGGAGCGCCTCAAGGCGAGGCGTGCGCCTAGTGAATGCTAGACGCATTAAAATTAAAAAGAAATCAAGATAAATTCTAACATGCTAAATATGCTAGAAAATGCAACAAATAAGCTATAAGTAGCAGCACACACAGTAGCAATATAGTTATAATTAGTAAGCATGAAAGTTTATACTTCAATATTAATAGGAACATAACAACTACAAGTTATGTTCCAATATAAATATTGCAAAACCAAAAAAGACTTGCAAAACATCAGCTTAAGCTTTCAAAAGTCTTCATATCTAAATAGCTAATTTCTAATCACTATCATCATTGCATAATTCATCATCCTCTTGATCCTCTTCTTCATTAAGATACTACTCATCATCCTCGAATTCACTTTCATCATCATCATCATCATCTGCTGAGATTGGTGCTTTAACTTTGGCTTAGAACTTGAAGCATTGGTGGCTTTTTTCTTTGCTTTTCTAGTACAATAAACACTCTCTTCAGCTCCAACAGCCCTATCAACATGAAGCCATGTCAAATCATCATCTGAATATACTTTATCGTCATCTGACTCCTCATTATCCATGCTATCCAGGCAGCCAACCAACCATTCATTAGCGTCGTCGATATCTTGTAAAGACATAGGATCAATACGATCACGAGCTTCATATCGACGAAGTAGTGCTCGATTGTACTTCAAGAACAGCAAATCATTCAACTTTTCTTGGTCAAGTCTATTTCTCTTGTAAACACAAATGTGCAGTACATATTTGTCAAATAAGAATAGGGACAATTGGGCAAAGCTTAAATGCCTAATTCAAAAACATAATTAAGCAATTTTCTTACATGTTCAAAGATGCTCCAGTTACGTTCACAACCAGACGCACTGCAAGTGAGGCTAAGAACTCTAATGGCAAAACTTGACAAATTTGGAGCTGAAGATCCATATAAACCCCACCATTCAACTGTAGTTCAAAAGCAAAAAAATAACAAGTCATGAAGCCAATTGAAGAATATAATAATACCAAAATTCAAATTCATTTAAAACTAATTCTAAAGTTTAAAAAAAATTACAAATTTAATTACGTGGAGCTTTTTTGTCTTGATCCTTAATAGCAAACTTATTTCCGAAGAGACCTTCAACTTTTTTATAAAGAGACAGTTGATCAAGAATTAAATCCGATTCTTTTTGACAATTAACCAACCTTTCAACAATATTATATAACCCTAGAGAAACCTCTGCATCTCCATGGAGCTCATGTTTATAGAAGTGTTCCAGGTTAAGATAATACGCAGTAGCATGTAAGGATTGATGAAGTTGGATATCCCATCTTTTGTCTATCAACTCAAACACTTTTATGTATCTTTCTTCATTTTTGAAGGAGTTGGCAATTGCTTCTTTAGCCCTATCCATTGCTTCATAAATGTAACCCATTGCTGCTCTCTTCTCACCATCAACCAATCTAAGCACTCTGACTAAAGGGCCAAACACCTTTAAGATAAACACAATATCTTTCCAAAATCTAACCCTCAACACAACTTTTTCATAAGCTTTTTTGCCCGTAGCCTCTTTGCCCAACTGCTTTCGAGCCATGTTGAAGAAGTGAACATAATTCTCAAATTTGCTTTTAACTGGTGTAGGTGTTGAAGAGTTAAGAATGCGGTTGCAAATCTTGTAACTCCAGGCCTAACAAGCTCTTTATGTCCAGTGAAATTCCTTAACATGCTCACACCAGGTTTAGTGAGCATGGGATTTTGCAGTCCCTCTCGCGAGACGATGATGACGTGTACCCGATTTTAATGCCTCAAAATAAAAGTTCTCTTTAAAATTTTTATTACCAAAATAATATTCCTCGCAAATTTTATACTTGGTAGAATTCAGTTCGGTGTGGCCGATAACGCGTCCGGTAAGAGCTTGAACCGATGATTTGCACCCAAATAATAAATACCCATTAAAATATTATTAGAAGTTAAAAAGATGCCTTTCCACCCACTATTAAACCACTTTTGACGACTTTTTAGGCTCATAGGCTCGCTGTCTGCCGGTATGCTGGAGGCTGATGCCACCAACGGCATCAGCCATGCCGCCGGTGATATCACCATATCGCCTGCGGCATCATCCATACCGCCGGCGGCGTCTCCATGTCGCCGGCACTATGGCCCGAAACGGGTCACTCCACAGACAGTCTTTTAGCCACTTTCGGCAAAATTGGTCAAAAAGGCCTAAAAAAATACCCCATTTCACCTATAAAAGCACACCTTGAGCTGCAATTTAAAGGGAGGATCATCTAATGTTAGAATTTGAATGTTAGAATGAGAAAATAGATTTTAGGGAGATAAGAATTAGATAAGACAGAAAAAAAGGATTCCGATCCATTTTTCCTGGTTTTTCTTCTTTGAATTCTCTGATTGTGAGCTTAAAATCAGTAAACCTTGTAGTTAAAAATCAACTTAATTGGAATTAGAAACTCGAAACACTCGAATTTACTACTAAATCGTTGTAACAAGCTCCCTGGAGGCATTTCTTTTCGGTTCACGAAGAGGTGGATTCACGGCATCGAGGTAAAAATCCGGAGTCTCATAGCTCTTTGGCATTAATATTACTGACTTGTGTTAATTTTTGTTAATTTATATTCTTTTTTTTGGGTTTTTGGTCATTTTTTACTGTTATCCACTGTTGCTGCAAGAAATTGAAGTCGCCGGAGATATGCAATGTCGCCGGTGGTATCACCCATATCGCCAGAGACATCACCGTTACCGCCGGTGGCATCACGTTCCCCAGAAACTTCACTTTCTTGTGGGACCCTTTCTTTATGGTACTCAGAAAGCAATGTAGCCTGTCTACAAACTGATGTCGCCAGTGATATAATTCATGTCGCCGACGACATCATCCATGTCGCTAGCGGCATCAGTTGTATCATCGACGATATAACTTTCTGGACAGCAGTTTTATTTTCATTTATTCCCGAACTAGCTTATTTTTCGAAGCTATAGAACATATAATGCAATGATGGAAGTTTAAAAACCTCTTGAAAACAGACCCCACCCTATAACGTGTGACATTTTCACTTATAATCCGGTTAAAGCAACGACTGAACCTAAAGTTTGATTAAAAATGGAATTTCCCCGCAAACGCCGTTCAAATCTCATTTTTGCCATCCAACCGGGCTTTATGGCACTGTAAATAAAATATGCCATATCTGTGCTAACAATCTTCTGCAGGTAGACGTATATCAGACATTCGGGTATTTTATTTATAGCATGGAAAAATGTACATGACTTAGAAGCCTTGTAATAATTTTATTTTCCGCACTTATTTTTTTTACGGCTGTAAATATTTTATTCATCGCTTCAATTGCTTGATAAATGCGAAAATAACAAAATAACTGAAAACATGAATAAATAGGATGGATTAAACCGATTAAGAAAGAATGAAGTATCTTAACTTGGCCTAATGAAAAATAGATAACATCATCCGACCTGGGAATCTTTACTTAAGGTATGGTCTAACCACCCGGTGGAAAAATTATACCAAAAATTTCCCGGTTGAGCCAAACCAGGTGGCGACTCTATTTTAAGTACGGAATTTCGATCTCGTATCTTTTGAGCATTTAAACATGCAAAACCATTTTCCAATCACATCACTCGCACCTCCCCCGTCATTTAAAGAGGCCGCCCCTACCGGCCCGGCCCCGCGGCCACTACACGAAACGTCGTCCGCTCACACCTGGTCGAACATAGATATAGGAATTCAAGCTTGTAGCTCTTTTCAATGTTCGTCTCACTATTGGCAGCTTTCCAATATCTTCTAGTATCAAGTCAAGACAGTGGGCTGCACATGGATTCTAATATAAATTGGGCCTCTTTGTCATTAGAAGTTTACCTATTCAAATAAAAAATTGTATAAATTAATCTTGTCAACAAATAACAAGCATGTTTATAAACTCATACACGACTGAATCTAAATGTATTAAAAAAATACAAATTTGAAGTAACTTCCTAACCTACTTTCACATTATTAGCGGCACTATCAGAAATGAATTGGATGACATGTTCTTCCCCTACTTTTTCCACTATTTTATCAAATAGTTGGTACATCATATCTCCCATCTTTGATTCATGAAAAGCATCTACAGACTCTAGGAAAACGATTCCACTTGGAAAGTTCACAAAAAAATTGATCAACGTTCTATTCTTTTTGTCTGTCCAACCATCTGCCATATTAGAGCAACCATACTTTGCCCATTCAACTTTATATGATTCCAGCCTATCATTCACATCAGTCGCTACCTTGCTTAGAAAAGGAACCCAAACTTCATGATAGCTTGGTGGTTTCATACCACAACCATATTGTTCGATAGCTTCAATCATAAGTGCAAAGCTTAGATACTTTACAACATTAAAAGGGATTGAAGCTTCATACATCCATCGAGTAATTTCCACACAAGCTCGTTCTCTCATCTCTTTCTTGTATGCATTATTGATCGTTGTTTGCTTTAATTTTTTCCCCTTACTGCTTTTCACAACCTTTTTTTCAACGGAAGGGTAAATTAAATCCAATGGACCCTTTACTTTTTGTCTTTTGGGTGGTGGCAACTTTGATTGTAGCTTGTTAGGTGGTTTTCTTGTGCATACTTCAAAAGCTAGAGCATCCTTATCTTCATCATCCCCTAGAATTTCAACATCCTCATATTCTGAAATTGAAGAATTAATGCTATGAGTAGCAGCAACCTTTTTTCTTGCCAGATAAGCTTAGATTTCTAAACGAATATTATCTGGAACTTGCTTACAACCTCTTGTATTTATGTGCCCTCCTTCTAAATGCTGCTTTGCCCGATATATACCTCCTTTTGTAACTACATCACAGAAATTGCATTTCAAGTCATTCTTATTTCCATTCACAATTGTGACGTATTTCCATCTTGGGTCCTTGGTGGGATTAGTATCAACCATAGTACTACTACTAGCCATCTGCACAAAATTACAAGGAAAATAAGTAATCAGGATAATTCATTAGGAAACAGAGATTGAAGTTAAAACAAGAAAGAAGTATTTTATTAGTCTGAATTCAAACTCAGAATAAGTTAAAACAAGAAAGAAGAGAGTGCAAGTGTAGAAACAATACTGATGATGTTTAAAACAAGTTAAACACTAGTTAAAATAAAAACCAGAATCTGGTGGAGAAGAGATTGACGCTAGAAGAACAAAGTCACAAACCAATAGATAAGTAGTATTTTATTAGTCTGGATTCAAACTCAGAATAAGTTAAAAAAAAAAGAAGAGAGTGCAAGTATAGAAACAATACTGATGATGTTTAAAACAAGAAAACCACAAGTTAAAATAGTGGAGAAGAGAGTTTACATGTAGAAGAGTAGAAAGAAGATAGCGACAATAAGTACCTTTTGATGACTTTTGATGACAAATCGTTGAAGCTTGGAGGCAATAATTGTTGGGAACTGACAGTCAGATTGAACATGCATAAAAGGCATGACGGAAATTTAAAATTTTATCCCTGTCCTAAGAACTCCTATTAGTTGCATATAAATTAAATAAAGCCTTAACTAAATAATTCTCTACCTAGGTTAGCATGCTAAAGGACTAGGCATACCATAATTCTAAATTATGTCCTAGCACATTTATTTTACACTAAGCATGTTATAACTTTAAGTTATAACCTAAGAATAAAATAAACTAAACATGCAATAATAACCTAAGCATAATTATTAAGTCTAAAAAACTTAAAGAAAAAGACTTAATAATTAAAAGAGAAATAAAAAGAACTTACCAGTTGAAGCGTGCTTTTACAGAACCTTCTTGCATAAGCCTCCAATCGTAGGATAGCCTCTATTGGTATCCACACGAACCCCACCAACCAAAACCTCCCCAGGAGGAAGAACTAAGAAGCCTTGAGAAGTTGTTAGACCACTCCAGAAGCCTCACCCAAAAATATAAACTAGCGGTGTTCGAATAAATTCAGGCTCCACAAAAATAACTTGCTCAAATACCCGAGAGATTAATTATCTCGCTTAGGATTTATGCTTTAAGCTTGGTACAATTTGAAAGGAAAGGGGACAGCCTATATATAGGCTTGGGAGAGCATTTTGCTCCCTCTGTGAGCGATGTGGGATGGAAGTAATTACTCCCATCCTATGTGCATGTTGGGAACTAATAGTCAAATTGAACATGCATAAGAGGCATGGCGGAAATTCAAAATTTTGTCCCTGTCCCCAGAAACTCCTATTAGTTGCATATAAATTAAATAAAGCCTTAAATAAATAATTCTCCACCTAGGTTAGCATGCTAAAGGACTAGGCATACCATAATTCCAAATTATATCCTAGCATATTTATTTTATACTAAGCATGTTATAACTCTAAGTTATAACCTAAGCATAAAATATACCAAGCATGCAAAAATAACCTAAGCATAATTATTAAGTCTAAAAACACTTAAAGAAAAAGACTTAATAATTAAAAGAGAAAGAAAAAGAACTTACCAGTTGAAGCGTGCTATTGCAGAACCTTCTTGCACAAGCCTTCAATAGTAGGATAGCCTCTATGAGTATCCACACGAACCCCACCAACCAAAACCTCTCCAGGAGGAAGAATTAAGAAGCCTCAAGTAGTTGCTAGACCACTCTAGAAGCCTCACCCAAAAATATAAACTAGCGGTGCCCGAATAAATTCAAGCTCAACAAAAATAACTTGCTCAAATACCCGAGATTTTAATTATCCCGCTTAAGATTTATGCTTTGAGCTTGGTATAATTTGAAAGGAAAGGGAATAGCCTATATATAGGCTTGGGGGAGCATTTTGCTCCCCCTTTTGAACGATGTGGGATGGAAGTAACTACTCCCATCCCATGTGCACACAACGTGCATGCTGTGTGCACATGTAAGGTAAAGCCCTTGTGGGCTGCGCATGTGCAGCCCATTTTTATGGGCTGTAGCGAGCAATGCCCAGCATTACTCGCACACCTTTCGGTGTACTCACGCGCACTCGAGTCTGTACAAAATACTTTTGTATTCTTAATCCAATTAAACTCGCCAATGCAACATTTCCCTCTTTAGTCCTTTTTCAAATATTTATTTTCTGACCCTAATAAATTAGTCACCAGTCAAAATAAATTTCTTAGTCCAACCAAAATTGATCTAATCAATTATAATTTATTTATGACTCTAATTAATTAGTTATCGGTCAAAATAAATTCCTTGGTCTATCCAAAATTGATCTAATCAATTTTAACCAATCAAATAATAATCCAATTATTATTTATGTTATATTTTTGTAATAGAATAAATCTATTAGTTCTTTACTTAGTCCGATGAAGGTCCAATGTGTGTGACCTTATAGGATCCGGAAGTATTGAGCTGTTAATGCTTAACCAACCCTTGTTCTAATGGAACCATTGGCTCGATGCTCTAGACCGTGAATATAACTCGATTACCTTAAACGACTGTAGTACGCCTCTAGCAAGGGTCTACCATCCCCCATTACTCGGAACATCATTTATGCTTATGACTTAATCCCGATTAATGCAATAGTTATCCACTGCGATAAATTCCTTCCATTCTTCAATAATAATACCATCTGGTTTATTGGGTTCGGTTAAAGTGTTAACCCACTAATAGCGAGGTTGCTCCAAGCTATCCCAGTTATTTACTTATTACCGAAGTATATTGCCTTTTACTATAATGTGTTTGACTAGAAATCATTTCTATCAAACACATACTCTGATAAGAGGTTTATAGCAATCATCACTTCAATAAGTGGCCAGGTATAACTCCTTAATATATCTGGAGCGATGGATTCTTTCCGACTACTCAGCCTATCAACGTGCTGTCATCACTATACCCGTAATCACCCGTAGCACCCTAAATTAATGAGTGCATAGTAATGACCCAAAGTATAGCAATAGTACCATACAAGGTAGCTAGCATCTCAGGTATGAGGACATTCGCAAAGCTTATTGCATGAAGATAAACACTAACACATTGATATATATACCAAGTGTTTATCTTGCTGCGGTCTCTAATATATCTCCAAGATATATCCATATGTCAAACTTAAGGCACCACCTTCAGTCTTTAAGAGATTAACTGCTTGGACCCTTTCCAAGAAAGTTGACCACATGCTAGTCTTTCCGTTTCATCAATATCCTTTCTTGATGAAACTTTGACTATGGATAGTTTAAACATAATCATAATTGCACATGAAGCAGGTTCCACCAAATATAGTCCAACTATAATTTCTTTGACTTTATGCTATGATATGTCAAGGACTTTTGCATACATCAATGGATATATATTTAACCAGCTTTAATATATATATATATATACACACACACACACACACAAGCATATTGATATAAACAAAAGATTAAATTCCTTTATTGATTAAATAAATTATTCGTACCATTACATAATTAAGATATATGGCCCTAATTGCCTTAAGGCATACATAATATCCAACAAACTCTCACTTGCAATAAGGCCAATAAGCCATATGTTTTAATCCATATGCTTTAACATGCTGGTCATATTTTGATTGAGTCAATGGCTTTGTCAGACCATTCGCGAGGTTCTGATCAGTGGGTACATATTCTAATCTTATTATCTTAAGACCAATAATCTCCCTGATTATATGATACTTTCTGGATACATTTCTGTTTTTCTGATGAGACCGTGGTTCCTTTGCCTGAGCTATGTCACCATTGTTATCACAATATAAAGTAGTTGGATCAACAGCCTCAAGCATCACACCGAGATCACCAATAAATCCCTTTAACCAGACAGCTTCTTTTGCTGCTTTGCATGCAGCAATGGATTCAGATTCTGTGGTTGAATTAGCAATAGTTTCTTGCTTGGAACTTTTCCAGCATACTGCCCCTCCATTTAACACATACACAAAACTCGACTGAGACTTAAAGTCATCCTTGTCAGATTGAAAGCTCGCTTTAGTGTAACCTTTGATAGTGAGGTCACCTTCTCCATAAATTAAAAGCTCATCCTTAGTCCTTCTCAAGTACTTAAGGATTTCCTAGACGGCCATCCAGTGCTTTTCACCTGGACCTGACTGATATCTGCTCGTAAAGCTTAAAGCTTGAGAGACATCCGGCCTAGAACATATCATAGCATACATGATGGATCCTATCGCGGATGCATAGGGTATATCCTTCATGCACATTCTCTCCTGAGCTATCTTCGGACACTCAGCCTTAGACAGGTTAATCCCCTTTGTCATCGGGAGATAACCTTTCTTAGAATGCTGAAGGTTGAACCTATTCAACACCTTGTCTATATATGTACTTTGAGAAAGACCTAACAACCTCTTAGATCTATCCCTGTAGATCTTTATTCCTAGTATAAATGATGTTTCACCAAGGTCTTTCATGGAGAACTTTCTTGACAACCATACTTTAACATCTTGAAGAAGAGAAATGTCGTTTCCTGTTAGCAGAATGTCATCAACATACAATACTAGAAAAATGACTACACTCCCACTAACCTTCTTGTAAACACAAGGCTCATTTGCATTTGGGCAGAAATCTAATTCACGGATTATCTGATCAAACCTTATATTCCAACTCCTGGATGCCTGCTTAAGTCTATAAATGGATCTTTGTAGCTTACATACCTTCGAGCCATTCTGAGATGTAAAACCCTCAGGTTGTGTCATATATACATCCCGGTCTAAATCCCCATTCAGGAATGCTGTTTTTACATCCATTTGCCAGATCTCATAATTGTAATGAGTAGCAACAGCGAGAAGTATCCTTATGGATTTAAGCATGGCTACTGGTGAGAAGGTTTCATCATAGTCAATACCTTCCCGTTGACTATAACCTTCACAACCAACCTTGCTTTATAGGTAATTATATTACCGTCCATGTCTGTCTTCTTCTTGAAGACCCATTTGTACCCAATTGGTCTAACCTCTTACAGTGCATCAACCAAATTCCAAACTTAGTTCTCGTACATGGAATCCATTTCTGATTTCATGGCCTTTTGCCATTTATCAGAATTTGAGCTTTTCATTGCCTCATCATATATCTTTGGTTCATCATCCTCCATAAGATATAGTTCCTTATCATTAGTGATGATAAACCCATATCTATCGGGACCCTTATAAACACGACCTGATCTTCGCAATGATTGTGTTTCGATAGGTTGTTCTTGGATCATACTCTCTTGTGTATCTAGCATGGGGTCAATCAATTGATTGTCTGTTTCTTTCTCTTGAACTTTCAGTTCAATTTTGCTCTCACTGACTTTTGCAAGTAAGTGTTCCCTTTCCAAAAAGTGAGCATTCCGAGACACAAATACCTTTTGTGCTTCTGGTTGGTAAAACAGAAATCCAATTGTTTCCTTTGGATATCCAATAAACAGACATTTATCAGCTTTGGCATTTAGCTTATCTGACGCTATCCTCTTTACCATGGCAGGACAGCCCCATACTCTTAAGTGACTTAGAGATGGCTTTTTGTTACACCATCTTTCATAAGGTGTAAAATCAACTGATTTAGAGGGCACTCTGTTTAAGACATAAACCGCGCTCTCCAGTGCAATGTCCCCAAAAGGATTTACTAAGAACTGCATGGCTCATCATGGACCTGACCATATCTAATAAAGTCCTATTCCTCCTTTCTGACACTCTATTGTGTTGGGGTGTATAAGGAGGGGTCCACTGGGGAACTATCCCATTTTCCTTTAGATAATCCTGAAACTCCTAACTTAAGTATTCTCCACCTCGATTCGATTGAAGTGTTTTAATACTTTTCTCAAGCTGTTTCTCTACTTCAGCTCTGAATAGTTTGAATTTTTCAAAACCTTCAGACTTGTGCTTCATCAAGTACAAATAACCATATTGTGAGTAATCATCAATAAAGGTTATAAAGTAGGAGTATCCTCCTAGTGACTGAACACTCATTGGACCACACATATCAGTGTGTATAAGTTCCAATTTACTCATGGCTCGTTCACCCTTTCCTTTAAAGGGTAACTTTATCATTTTTCCTTTTAAACAAGGTTCACAATTACCATAAGACTCCAAGTCTATTGGGCCCAAGTCTCCACGCTTATGCAACTTGGTTAAGCGATCTCTGTTTATGTGGCCTAAACGGCAATGCTATAAGCAGAAGGAATTCTCATTATCTAATTTAACTTTCTTCACATTGTTTATATTAAAAACTTCTATTTTAGTATCAAGAATATAAATGCCACCTTTCAACATTCCATAACCATAAAGAATATCATTCAAACGAATCTGACAATTATTATTCAAAAATAAAATTTCAAATCCTTCTGCAGCTAAACATGCAACAGATATAATATTCTTAGTAACACTTGGAATGTAGTAACAATTATTCATAACTAAAACAAGTCCACTTGGCAAAACAAGACTAAAGCTCCATACGGCTAATGCAGCAACTCTGGCTCCATTTCCTACGCGTAGGTTCATCTCCCCTTTTACAAGTTTTCTACAGTTCCTTAGTCCCTCCACAGAAGTACAGATATGAGAACCACTACCAGTAACCAATACCCAAGTGGATTCTCGCGGAAAAGTAGCAAAGTTTTCAATTACAAACATACCTAAAGTAGATGCCTCTGTAGGCTTCTTCTTCAAATGATCAGAAGCAGGAGCTTTGCAATCCCTCTTCCAATGTCCCGGTTTCTCACATTGGAAGCAGACATACTTAGATGCCTTCTTTTCATTCTTCTTCTTACTGATTCTTTTCTTGGCACCCAGTGTCTACTTCTTCTTCTTAGAAGCCTTGCCTTTTCAACCAACAGTAGAGGTTTCTGATCTTTCTTGATATAAGGTTCTACTATTTTTAGCATGTTGATTAATTCAGGGATAGTTGAATTAATCTTGTTCATGTAATAGTTAGTCACAAAGCCTGAGTAACTATCTGTCAAGGACATCAACACAAGGTCAATGCTCAAGTCATGATTCATCTCGAATCCCAATCGATTCAACTTCTTAAGGTATCCGAAGAGTTTTAGTACATGCTGAGAGGCAGAGGTACCAGCCTGCATCTTAGTCCTGAAAAGGAGCTTGTAGGTCTCATACCTCTCTGTCCTCTCCCTCTCCGAAAAGAGTTCTTCAAGATGGAGAACCATATCCTCCAAGGGCATGTCCTCATGTTGTTTCTGAAGCTCAGGATTCATGGAACCCAACATAATACACATGGCAGTCTCACAATCTTTCTTGTGCTTCAACCAGGCGTCATGTTCTACATAATCCTCAACATCAGGTTCTACAGGGAAAATTTCACTTAGGACATAGGCAATTCCCTCAGATCTGAGAACTATTCTCACTACTCGGAACCAATCAGAAAAGTTTGAACCATTCAATTTGGTGTCAAGTAACATACGAAGATTAAAATTGGAAGCCATTTTCAACTTAAGACATGAGAAAAGAAAAGTGTTTAGATATTAGTTTAAGTACATGTATTTAATATGAGGACTTTTAATTAAATAGATTTTCCTACTGTTTTCTTCAAAATTTACAATAGCCTATTGAATTCGTGAATTTTAGCCCAGCTAAATTTCCTAGTAGATAGCATCTATAACTAGTCTATTATAACCCCCAATCTTATGAGTCAAGTCATAATAGTAAGTCATAGTTGGAATCCCATTCCATTTGCATCGCATCCAATTGCTAATTCTTTCAAGTTCCCCAATCCTAATGGACGTGTGCTCTTATATTAGCATCTCCTTGAATATGTCTCAGATCTGGGCCTAGCCCCCAATTTTATGGTGGACTACCCCAGCTCTGTTAAGGCAGACCCTATCTCAAACTTTACAACCAATCAATGTAGACTAGAAGGAACGCTTTGCGTAGCACTTTGATAGCCCAAAGAGACCGTATTATAAATTTGAGTAAGGAAGACTATAACTTGCCTTAATATATTTACTTTGGGATTTTATTGGTGTTAAACATCTCACCCAATCTAGGATTACATCAGATGGACAAAATTATAATAATTTGTATTAATTCAGGGAATTTTAGAATTAATTTATAAGGTCTAACCTTAGGTGGGTTCAGCTCTTTATTATAATTATTCCATCAACCTAGATTATATGCAAAATAATTAACACTTTTATTTGTTATATTTATATTGCATTTCCTTTAAGCTTTTATTCAATAATTTTAATTTTTTACTTTGTTAGAGAAACATATATAAGCACCATCTTATATACTAGAAATAAATTAGTTCATATTAATCCCCCGGTTGGTCAATTCAAATTGCACCGATATAGGTTCCCAGGTAGGAGAGGTGCCCTATAAGGAGTAGACACCAAGTCCAATCCTTAGTCAAAACAAATACGGGCACAAACTTGAAGACCAATGGATTCTCTTGAACTAATAAATTTCGTTCTTCCAATTCGTATAAATTGGAAGCATCTATAACCCATGTAATTTAAATAAATTATTGACATTTGTATAATTTGAGTAAGTTGAGCAGACTTATTCAAAATTATTTATAACCATTTTCTAACCTTGAAATGAAAGGCACAAGTTTATATATATTGTCCCAAATAATTAAATAAACAAATCATTTCATTTAGAAAATAATATTTAGTTTGCTTCTAACTTAATTATGCACTAAATAGGCAGGCTCTGATACCACTGTTGGAAACTGACAGTCAAATTGAACATGCATAAGAGGCATGGCGGAAATTTAAAATTTTGTCCCTGTCCCCAGGAACTCCTATTAGTTGCATATAAAATAAATAAAGCCTTAACTAAATAATTCTCTACCAAGGTTAGCATGCTAAAGGACTAGGCATACCACAATTCCAAATTATCTCCTAGCATATTTATTTTATACTCAGCATGTTATAACTCTAAGTTATAACCTAAGCATAAAATAAACTAAGCATGCAAAAATAACTAAGCATAATTATTAAGTCTAAAAATACTTAAAGAAAATGACTTAATAATTAAAAGAGAAAGAAAAAGAACTTACCAGTTGAAGCGTGCTTTTGCAGAACCTTCTTGCACAAGCCTCCAATAGTAGGATAGCCTCTATGAGTATCCACACGAACCCCACCAACCAAAACCTCCCTAGGAGGAAGAACTAAGAAGCCTCGAATAGTTGCTAGACCACTCTAGAAGCCTCACCCAAAAATATAAACTAGCGGTGCCCGAATAAATTCAGGCTCCACAAAAATAACTTACTCAATTACTCGAGAGATTAATTATCTCGCTTAGGATTTATGCTTTGAACTTGGTACAATTTAAAAGAAAAGGGAATAGCCTATAAATAGGCTTTGGGAAGCATTTTGCTCCCCGTTTTAAACGATGTGGGATGGGAGTAATTACTCCCATCCCATGTGCACACAACGTGCATGTTGTGTGCACATGCAAGCCTTGCTTGTGGGCTGCTCATGTGCAGCCCATTTTTATAGGCTGCCGTGAGCAATTCCCAGCATTACTCGCACACCTTTCGGTATACTCCCGCGCACACGAGTCTGTACAAAATACTTTTGTACTCTTGGTCCAATTAAACTCGCCAATGCAAAATTTCCCTTTTTAATCCTTTTTCAAATATTTATTTTCTGACCCTAATAAATTAGTCACCAATCAAAATAAATTTCTTGGTCCAACCAAAATTGATCTAATCAATTATAATTTATTTATGACTCTAATTAATTAGTTACCGGTCAAAATAAATACCTTGGTCTATCTAAAATTGATCTAATCAATTTTAACCAATCAAATAATAATCTAATTATTATTTATGTTATATTTTCGTAATAGAATAAATCTATTAGTTCTTTACTTAGTCCGATTAAGGTCCAATGTGTGTGACCTTATAGGATCCCAAAGTATTGAGTTGTTAAGGCTTAACCAACCCTTGTTCTAACCATTGGCTCAATGCTCTAGACTGTGAATAGAACTCGATTACCTTAAACGACTGTAGTATGCCTCTAGCAAGGGTCTACCATCCCCCATTATTCAGAACGTCATTTATGCTTATGACTTAATCCCGGTTAATGCAATAGTTATCCACTGCGATAAATTCCTCCCATTCTTTAATATTAGTACCATCTGGTTTATTGGGTTCGGTTAAAGTGTTAACCCACTAATAGCGAGGTTGCTCCAAGCTATCCCAGTTATTTACTTGTTACCAAAGTATATTGTCTTTTACCATAGTGTATTTGACTAGAAACCGTTTCTATCAAACACATACTCTGATAAGAGGTTTATGGCAATCATCACTTCAACAAGTGGCCAGGTACAACTCCTTAATATATCCGGAGCGATGGATCCTTTCCGACTACTCAGCCTACCAAAGTGCTGTCATCACTATACCCGTAAACACCCGTAGCACCCTAAATTAATGAGTGCATAGTAATGACCCAAAGTATAGCAATAGTACCACACAAGGTAGCTAGTATCTCACGTAAGAGGACATTCGCAAAGCTTATTGCATGAAGATAAACACTAACACATTGATATATATGCCAAGTGTTTATCTTACTGCGGTCTCCAATATATCTCCAAGATATATCCATGTGTCAAACTTAAGGCACCACCTTCAGTCTTTAGGAGATTAACTGCTTGGAGCCTTTCCAAGAAAGTTGACCACATGCTAGCCATTTTGTTTCATCAATATCCTTTCTTGATGAAACTATGACTAGGGATAATTTAAACATAATCATAATTGCACATGAAGCAGGTTCCACCAAATATAGTCCAACTATAATTTCTCTAACTTCATGCTATGATATGTCAAGAACTTTTGCATACATCAATGAATATATATTTAACCAGCTTTAATATATATACAAGCATATTGATATAAACTAAAGATTGAATGCCTTTATTTATTAAACAAATTATTCGTACCATTACATAATTAAGATATATCGCCCTAATTGCCTCAACGGAATACATCATATCCAACAGTGCACACAGCGTGCACGCTGTGTGCTGCAAGGCAAAGCCCTTGTGGGCTGCGCATTTGCAGCCCATTTTTATGGGCTGCCGCGATTGCTCGCACACCTTTCGGTGTACTCCCGCACACTCGAGCCTATATAAAATAATTTTATACTCTCGGTCCAATTAAACTCGCTAATGCAAAATTCCCCTTGTAGTCCTTTTTCAAATATTTATTTTCTGACCCTAATAAATTAGTCACCAGTCAAAATAAATTTCTTGGTCCAACCAAAATTGATCTAATCAATTATAATTTATTTATGACTCTAATACTGGTCAAAATAAATTCTTTGGTCTATCCAAAATTGATCTAATCAATTTTAACCAATAAAATAATAATCCAATTATTATTTATGTTATATTTTCGTAATACAATAAATCTATTAATTTTTTACTTAGTCCGATGAAGGTCCATGTGTGTGACCTTATAAAATCCCGAAGTATTGAGCTGTTAAGGCTTAACCAACCCTTGTTCTAATGGAACCATTGGCTCGATGCTTTAGACAGTGAATAGAACTCGATTACCTTAAACGACTGTAGTACGCCTCTAGCAAGGGTCTACCATCCCCCATTACTCAGAACGTCATTTATGCTTATGACTTAATCCCAGTTAATGCAATAGTTATCCACTGCAATAAATTCCTTCCATTCTTCAATATTAGTACCATCTGGTTTATTGGGTTCGGTTAAAGTGTTAACTCACTAATAGCGAGGTTGCTCCAAGCTATCCCAGTTATTTACTTGTTACCGAAGTATATTGCCTTTCATCATAGTGTGTTTGACTAGAAACCATTTCTATCAAACACATACTCTGATCAGAGGTTTATGGCAATCATCACTTCAACAAGTGGCCAGGTACAACTCCTTAATATATCCGGAGTGATGGATCCTTTCCGACTACTCAGCCTACGAACGTGCTGTCATCACTATACCCGTAATCACCCGTAGCACCCTAAATTAATGAGTGCATAGTAATGACCCAAAGTATAGCAGTAGTACCACACAAGGTAGCTAGCATTTCAAGTATGAGGACATTCGAAAAGCTTATTGCATGAAGATAAACACTAACACATTGAAATATATACCAAGTGTTTATCTTGCTGCGGTCTCCAATATATCTCCAAGATATATCCATGTGTCAAACTTAAGGCACCACCTTTAGTCTTTAGGAGATTAACTGCTTGGACCCTTTCCAAGAAAGTTAACCACATGCTAGTCTTTTCGTTTCATCAATATCGTTTCTTAATGAAACTATGACTAGGGATAGTTTAAACATAATCATAATTGCACATGAAGCAGGTTCCACCAAATATAGTCCAACTATAATTTTTCTGACTTCATGCTATGATATGTCAAGGACTTTTGCATACATCAATGAATATATATTTAACCAGCTTTATATATATATATATATACACACACACACAACCATATTGATATAAATAAAAGATTGAATGCCTTTATTGATTAAACAAATTATTCGTACCATTATATAATTAAGATATATCGCCCTAATTGCCTTGACGGCATACATCATATCCAACAGTGCACACAGCGTGCACGCTGTGTGCTGCAAGGTAAAGCCCTTGTGGGATTTGCCTTGCTTGTGGGCTGCGCATGTGCAGCCCATTTTTATGGGCTGCCGCGATTGCTCGCACACCTTTCGGTGTACTCCCGCACACTCGAGCCTGTATAAAATAATTTTATACTCTCGATCCAATTAAACTCGCCAATGCAAAATTTCTCTTTTAGTATTTTTTCAAATATTTATTTTCTAACCCTAATAAATTAGTCACCTGTCAAAATAAATTTTTTTGTCCAACCAAAATTGATCTAATCAATTATAATTTATTTATGACTCTAATTAATTAGTTACCGGTCAAAATAAATTCTTTGGTCTATCCAAAATTGATCTAATCAATTTTAACCAATAAAATAACAATCCAATTATTATTTATGTTATATTTTTGTAATAGAATAAATCTATTAGTTCTTTACTTAGTCCGATGAAGGTCCAATGTGTGTGACCTTATAGGATCCCGAAGTATTGAGCTGTTAAGGCTTAACCAACCCTTGTTCTAATGGAACCATTGGCTCGATGCTCTAGACCGTGAATAGAACTCGATTACCTTAAACGACTGTAGTACGCCTCTAGCAAGGGTCTACCATCCCCCATTACTCGGAACGTCATTTATGCTTATGACTTAATCCCAGTTAATGCAATAGTTATCTGGTGCGATAAATTCCTTCCATTCTTTAATATTAGTACCATTTGGTTTGTAGGGTTCGGGTAAAGTGTTAACCCACTAATAGCGAGGTTGCTCCAAGCTATCCCAGTAGTTTACTTGTTACCGAAGTATATTGCCTTTTACTATAGTGTGTTTGACTAGAAACCTTTTCCTATCAAACACATACTCTGATCAGAGGTTTATGGCAATCATCACTTCAACAAGTGGCCAGGTACAACTCCTTAATATATGCGGAGCGATGGATTCTTTCCGACCACTCAGCCTACCAACGAGTTGTCATCATTATACCCGTAATCACCCGTAGAACCCTAAATTAATGAGTGCATAGTAATGACCCAAAGTATAGCAATAATACCACACAAGGTAGCTAGCATCTCAAGTATGAGGACATTCGCAAAACTTATTGCATGAAGATTGTAACACCCCTTTTGTAGGGAGTGCCACAGTAACTATACTCACCCAATAAACAACTCTATTCCATTATTTGAAGTTAATACTTATAGATTTAATATGTACTAATACAAGTATAATGTTTCCAACTCCAAATATTTCTCTCATTATCTAGTACATGCCATTATTCTACAAACCATAATATTACATTAAATTATAAATCCACCTCGAGTCTTCCTTATTTGCTCTTCAAGCTGATCCACTTATTTCACTTTGGTCCAAGCTATCTACAAGTTCTCCACCTACATGTAGAAAAAAAACTACAAGCTAAGCAATTTGCTTAGTGGTGTCCATAAAAGAAATATAATAACTTTGAACATTTTTAACACTTCAAAATAGAAACCAAGATTGTTCATTAGTCAAAAACAAATTAACCAACTTTATGGAACAAAATCACGAAACTTATATAGTAATCCTTTCAAAGTACAATCAAATTTGTATCTAATTTTTTTCCAAACACTTTAACCACATATTGCCCAAAGTAAACAAGTCCTGAATAACGGTAAAATGGATACGGGAGTGGACAAGCCCGAAGCCGAAGCTTCAAAATCAATATATCGGTCAAACCTGAAGCCGAAGCTTCAAAATCAATATATCGGTCAAGCCCGAAGTCGAAGCTTCAAAATCAATATATCGGTCAAGCCCGAAGCCGAAGCTTCAAAATCAATATATCGGTTAAGCCCAAAGCCGAAGCTTCAATATCAATATATATGTATATATATCATAATATCGGCCAAAGGCCGAAGCCAAAGCTTCAATTGTTTGTACAGTATTGTACCCCCCTTTATTGGCGCCAATCTACCCTGACCGGTATTCTACTCGTTTAATAAGGGCAATAAATCAAAGTAACATCTTAAAAATTCCAGTATAAATCATCAATCATAATTCAATATAACTTCAGAAATTAGGAAATTCAAACCCTAAATTTTTAAGCATCAAACTTCAATTAAAACTCAATAAAATCAATATTCATACTTTCCAGAATTTTTTTTTTCAGGTTTCGTAATCTGACTTCCCCTGCATTTTTCACTATTAAAACATCATCCAATCGAAGAACTTTCTTCTAACCATAATTAGCCACAAGTCTCAGCTTTTCAAAACCACCAGAATCACGGAAATCCAAATTGTATAACCAAAGTTATGATCAAAATACTAAACGGTGTACAAAGCTGAGATTTTCCGAAAAACAGATTTCATGACTCAACTTCAATCGAAAATTTCACATTGAAAACGAACGAAATTCAACAAGGTTTCTTCTGAACATATATTCCTTACTTTCTGTAGATATCAATAGAATCAAGAATCATTCAAATCGTATTTATAAAAACAAGAGAAAACATTAAAACGAAACAGGGATACAAATCTGGAAATTTTTCTGAAAAACCGAGAAATCGAAATTTGAGACACAAACCTTTTCTATGCTCTTTCTAGCTCTCTTCTACCTCTTTTGCCTTTAATTTGCTTGCACTAGCTTCCTCTACAATATCCATATATAATTCTATCAAGATATTGTATAAATAAACTTTCTAATACCATAAATATGCTTAATCTACCATGAATTCTACTAATTAAGCTTTAATTTCACCACAAAGCACTCACCTCAAATTCGGGTTACTATTCATCCGAATCTTAAAATCTGAAATCCTCCTCTTCTAGTCTTGATTCACAGAAATTGATAATGATAGAGGGCTTTATGATCGATTTCTAACAAGAATTTGAAGTTGAATCGAAGAAATCGGAAGTTTTTAGATTAGGGAAAAATTTATTAAGGGATAGGAAGAAATGGAGAAGGAAATGAAGAAATGATGGAAAAGAAGAGAAGAGGCCGGAATGTATTGGGTTTTTGTTTTTTTTTTTTCAATTTTCAATATTGCCCTTGAACAAATAATTAAATGCCCAATTCATCTCTCTTACTTAATTAACTCTTATTTCCTCATGCCTTATATCCAATAACAATAATAACAATAAAAATAATTTCCATGATATTTTAATACCATAGTAATTTATTATAAGTAAATTTTGGAATTTCGGTTCGTTACAAAGATAAACACTAACACATTGATATATATACCAAGTGTTTATCTTGCTGCGGTCTCCAATATATCTCCCAGATATATCCATGTATCAAACTTAAGGCACCACCTTCAGTCTTTATGAGATTAACTGCTTGGACCCTTTCCAAGAAAGTTGACCCCATGCTAGTCTTTCCGTTTCATCAATATCCTTTCTTGATGAAACTATGACTAGGGATAGTTTAGACATAATCATAATTGCACATGAAGCAGGTTCCACCAAATATAGTCGAACTATAATTTCTCTAACTTCATGCTATGATATGTCAAGGACTTTCGCATACATCAATGAATATATATTTAATCAGCTTTAATATATATATATATATACAAGCATATTGATATAAACAAAAGATTAAATGCCTTTATTGATTAAACAAATTATTCGTACTATTACATAATTAAGGTATATCGCTCTAATTGCCTTAAGGGCATACATCATATCCAACAATAATAAATACTGGAAGTCGATTGTGGTGGAGAGAAACGAGGAGCTTTTGATTTGTTTATGCCGTAACTTGTCTCCTGTAACCTTAAAACTGAGACATGGCTAAGATTATATATTAGTTAAAAAGTTGAACGGTCAAGATCAAATATATAAAAAAACAGATCGATGGCTAAGATTAAACAAGAGTTAAAAAAAATGGTCTAGATGAAATCAATTTAAAAAAGATTGATGGATAAGATCAAATACAAGTTATAAAATATGGACGTCTCAGATCAAATCTACTTTATAAATCCTGCTAAAAAAATTATGTCCACTGGACGCGCCTAGGCGCTCTATGTCAAGGCACACAAAGGCGCACAAAGACGCTTGCCTGTTGAACACACCCTCGCCAGACCTATGGCTAGGCGCGCCTTTAATAACTATGTTGCTGTGAATTCTTTCCCATGAAGGAGATAAACAATTTATTTATAGTGTACTAATTAATTTTTACTAGTTCCTTAACTTTTTTCAGGTAATAATCAAAAACATGTTATGTGGTTTCACGATGATTTGTAAGAGGTTTTTCTAAATATTTTTTTATAAAATGGGGTTTGTATTTAAAGTTTTTTAACAAGCGGTAAAAAATTTACTGAATTTTTTGATTAAATTTCAGATTACCAAAAATATTCATTACCATACCATCATTCTTAACAGCGTCTTAGAAAAACACTTTCTATAAACATTTTGTAAATCAGTGAAACTATATCCATGTTTTTTTTTATGTTTATTCATCGTAATTTAATCACAGTTATAGCATTAATCTCATGCTTATGAATGGTACTTTATTTCCACACATAAAGTTTTCTTATAAATTTATACTTAATTTTGTTTACATCAGCTGTATAGCCTCCTACATTCCACATTATCTACTTACAAGTCTTTTTTTTAGTCAATATTAAAAATTTATTAAATAACTATCAAAGTGTTGGAATTTTATACCATATTCCGAGAGCATACTTTCTACTCCTCTACATGAGTGACAAGTATCCCAAAAACTACTTTATAATATTACTTTTTATTATTTTATCCATTTTTGAAACACTGTAGGAAACATACTTTCAGAGCATGCTATAAAATCCTCAGTGTTAACCATTCTATTTTATAATTGTAAAATATTTCTCATTTCTACTTTATGCCACCATTATTCACATAAACCAAATCCATTGGACATTGATCAATTTTTCTTTTATAGAAAGGATATACGAGACTAGCCTAGACTACTCCAAATTTAGAAAAAGAGAAGCCGAGTACATCACTGGACAACCGGAGTTCCAAGAAAGTGATATCACAAGGGGAAAGCAGCTGCACAATTGGCCATAAAATCCCAGAAACTAAATTCATTTCAACACTTCCAAATCATCCAAACATCCCACGCCAAAAACCAACTTCTAATTACCATAACCATAACCTTCCCATCTCCAAATGTTTTACTCTTTAACCAAACCTGTAAATCCCCATCAAATAATTCATTCAAACTACCTTCCCTTACCGTTTTACTCCAGATGAAATGGGCAAAGGAATAATCGAGCATGACAGAGAATACTTTCATTTTCGTTAACACATCTTTGGCAAGCAGCAATCTCCGTCAAGTAGCACCTTCGTCTCTATACATTCGTCAATAATCTCTCAAAAGCAGAGCCAGTTGAACGACTTTACTCGTTCAGGCCAATGACCATACTGCCCGCCAAACTTGATCACCGTTGCCTCCATCCATCTCACATAGCTTAGATCATCATCATCATTGTCATCATCTTGATCTTCCCATTTAAGTAACAAGTATATCACAGATATTGGTAAGTGAGAGTGAGCAACCCCCATTCTTAAAATATTATGGTACCTGACTACCCGTTGTTGGCATTCATGTGCCAAATAAATTCAATGATAACAAGTGTTTAACAAAAAAATATGTTATGAACAATGATGAATGTATGTATTGTATAGTGTAAGTTATCTCGAAGAATAGGTCATTCTGCAATCATGCTTCTTGCGACGGCATCTGTAGTGTGTTTTTTGATCGGAGAATGTGTTCTCCCCAACTATCTCCATTGTGGCATCTGCACCTGCCGCAAAGACTACATCAGAAAGAATACTAGAAACATTACATTAATGGGAGAAGTTAAACTCAAATGCTCAGCATCTCGAGGTTGCTTGGCAGGTATTTGTCATGCGCCATAGCAGACCAGAAGACACGAGTGACAAGTAATTGTAGTTATCAGAATCTTACGATTCTCGATACGAATCTTATGATTCGATTTGATTCAACCCCAAATCGATTTGAATCTATGCGGTGAATCTAAATTCACCCTGAATCTTACGTTCAATACCGATTCAGTGGTGAATCAGCCGAATTTTACGATTCGGTCGATTCATGAACTATAATAAATTAAAGCATAGTAGAAGCATATTATTTTGAAGATATAATTAAAGATTTGACTCAAGGTAAAGTCGATTGCTCCACCAATTAGTCGTCGGATGGAGGAACCCAACGCCACGCTGCCAACAATGGACTTCCAGCGACTACTAAGTGGTGGAGGGTTGAGCAGTTGTGTAAATTTAGTCTCTAATTTAGGAAAAGTAGAAAATAAATCTAATTCTACACTTACATAGACTAGAATTTAATAGTATCTTCAAGTTAAACATTTAAAATGTTATATTTTATTATTTAATGCATTTGAACCCGAATCTTACGATTCGATACGATTCCCGATTCAAAAAATTTGGATTTCGATTCTCGATTCGAATCCTGATTTGACAGCTATGCAAGTAATCTTTACACTTGAAGTCTTGAACAACCTACCAGTTCCGAAGATTACATATTTTCAGTAAATGTCCTAGGCTCTAAAAAGTTACATTTCAAACCACATTTAATAGTTTTCCAAGTTTCAATTTACAAGACAGGAACCAGAACTTCCTTGCTTTCATAATATCTAAAACTCAACAGAAAAGAACACTTCACAAGCATTTCTTTGTGGAAAATAATAAGAAACAAGTGAAGAAAAAAAAGTTAGGAAAAAATGGAAGAGATATGCTGATAGCCTGATATATAAATAAATCTTTTACAATCCACCAATCTTCCACTTTTATTTTGTCTAATGTTTCCTATTTTCTGTATCAGAACTATTCCAGTGTCATGGAAAAATTGGTAACACCCAAAAATGGAGTGAAAATCCAGAAGAAGCAATTAGCAAGCAGCCACTACATACTAGATATTTTTATTTAATATATAGTACTAGAAAAGTTGATAGTTTCTTCAGAAGTTCTCATTATATTCTTCCCGGCATCGTTACTGATAACATTCGCACAATACATAATAAGTGAGAGAAAAGACACCAAAAGCACAAAACATCAGTTTTTATTGAGCATTTCTAGTACCATAAAATGCAGACATCGCTAATTTTCAATGACCACCTTTATACCTTTCACATTTTCTTGAAAGTAAACATTTTTATCATTTGCAGTAACATTCTACAAGTGTTGAAATCACAAGCACAATCACTCCAGCCATACCATTCCCACCAACTCCAAGGAAGTTGATCTTACTTCATTAAAACACTCCATTAGGAACCCAAGTAAAATAAAGTTGTTTATTTTGAAAATAAAAATTGATACTCATTCACATTGCACACAGAAAGAAATATCCTCATTCATGATCCTCCATGTTGCTACTGCAATACTTATTGATGACAGGAGGGAGAAGATTCGGGATTCCTATAGACAATGAGTTCATCCATCTATACACAAAAGACCCTATTCATCCGTTGCATGAACTCACAGCATGTTAAAGAAGATAGGGAGTCGTCAATTTTCTGACATATTTAAGTTTTCCTCATTTTTCAGAATTGTAATGTCAAAGTGCATTCATGGTATTTATTGCATTTCAGATAAAGATTACAATTTTACTGATGCTATGCCTATACAGTGGAAAGGGATTTAGGTCACTTTCCCTTCTTTCTCAAAGACCAGAAGAACAATTCTTTTCCATAAACTAACTGACAGGATAGATTACCAATATGGCTATATGTTTTTTACTTATCAGTATACAAGAAATGAAGGCAACACACAGATAGACTAAATTATCTCTAAAGAGCAAACACTAAGCCCTATTCTTTTCAACTCTTCAAAGATGAACTGAATTGAACTGAAGTTGGCTGAACTAAACTGAACTTATTTTAGTATAAATTTATAACTACGCATAGCTGAACTAAACTGCAGTGGACTAAGCTGAATTGGAGTGGACTAAACTAAACTGAGGACTGGACTGAACTGCAATGGACTGAAATTCACTTAATTAGGACCTAAATTGATCTTATTGCCACGCATATACAGAAAGAGGAAAAGCATAAGCTAAAAATCACAAGAAAATAGGCAAACTGAAAATACCTCCAAATTGGTTCCCCCAAAAGAGCAACCTTGCATCTTCCTCCTCTTCATCAATCTCATCCTCGTATCCAAATTCAGCATCCCCTCTATACCCTGGCTCACTGCCATACCCAGACTCGTTCCCTTGAGAATCACAATTCCCAAATTGCCCAAACCCTAAACCCAAATTATCCTTCTCCTCTCTCTCCCTCTCCTTCTCCCTCCTCGACGAATTCTTCGCTTCGCTCACATCCGACGCCCAATTCGCGTCTCCATTCCCAAAGAGCTCACCGCTAGAGTCGGTCCCCACAGCCACAGGTAAATCGGAGCAGGTTCCATAAGCAGCCGACGCTCCAACGGAGCAACACCGTCGCGTCCCGCTCCGATCGGAGCTCCTTCCCGAAACTGAGCGAGAGCCACGGCGCCGCCTCTTACGCGTAATCAGCTGTAAGCTCCCCCGATTGAAAGGACTAGCAGCGGAGGCAATCGGCTTATCGTCGTCGATGATGGAAAGCTTGGAGATGTCGATTGAATCTAATGCGAATGAAGTGGTTCTATCGGAAAGACAAGGACGCTTAGTGAGGGAGTGGGATTGGAGGATAGTGGTGGAGTAAGGGTTAGGAGGATCAGAATCTAGGGGTTGAAAATGGAAGGGTCTCCAGGAGTGGAGATGGAAGGTGCAGGAGTCAACAGAATGCCGCGAATCCAGGGTTCTATGAGACATCACAAGGGGAGGTTTACTTAAAAACCTGATCTTGATGATTTTCCGGCGAAGACGGAATGACAGACAGGAGGGAGAAATTATCTCTGTCTCTTTCAACTTTCAAGCACTGGATTTTTTTTCTGTAAGAAAAGAGTACTGTATTTTATTTAGTCAAATTAATTTTAAAAAATTTAAATTTTTTTCTCTTTAATTAGAATTTAACAAAGAGTAAAGTCAAATATATGATATTTAAGGAATATAGTAATTTATTTTTTAAAAATTGAGAAGTTATAAAATTACCTTAAAAATTTATGGGCTATTAAATTTTTTAAAATAAATTTAAATAACTAAATATACATTAAGCCATTTATTTAAACACGAGGGATAATAAGTTGATATATAAATTGAGATAACATTTTATAATTCATTTTTTTGTATCTTTACTGAAATAATTTTATTAGGGGCTTTATAGTAGTTAAAGGGTAAATGTATTAAGTGAGATTTAAATCTTATTTTCTTTCAATTTATCCAATATTCTTAATCAACTGAACTAAATCTTGACTATATTTTATAATTTCATTATGCATTTTTTTAATATAATTTTTCTCTTACTGTTTTACTTTATGTTTTCGTAACTTTGTTTGCAAACAAAAATTTGAACTTAAAGAAATTTAATTCAGTTTGTATAAAACATTAACAGAAACGCAAAATAAATTGAATTAAATAACATAAGTAATACTTAGATTTTCAAATACGCTATCAAAGTTATTTTAGACATTTTGATGTGCATTTTCATGGATTCGAAATTATGTAAAACGGTGGTGTAATATTAACTCTTAATCAAATACTATAAATGACTATCACGTATTCAAAATCAATTATTTTTAATTTTTTCTAACGTTACAGAAACAAATCCGGTTTAGGTCCAATACAAAAAATATAAACTTAATATTGTATTATATTTTGTTATCAGAACTCGAATTCATATGTATACATTAAAAACATAAAACCTTAATTTAGTTGCATAAATTTCAATTGCGTCCCACTCAAACTTTGTTTAGAAGAAATTTAAGTAGAGAATTTGAATAGAGGTTGAAATTAAGTGATAAGCATGATAGATATGGATTTTTAAATCCAAAAATAACTATAATCCAAAATTGATGTAATTGCAAGTTAATGGAAAATAGATTTCACTCAAAACTCACGAGTAAAATAATTTATAAGACTAAAGAGTTAATGATATTCTATATTTAATATAAATATTATATTTAAAGTAGAATTGAATCTTACTTTAAATTTTTATTTAAATTTAGAGTAACTCGTCTCATTTTTTATATTTAATATAATTATTTTAATATTATTTTTTATTTTTTATTATTTAATTATAATATTTTATTTAATTAAAAATTTAAAAAGTTATTATAATAATAATAAAATATTATTGTATATAAAGATTCTTTTTTTACTAGAAAAATGAAGTAACGAATTAGAGTAAATTTTCAGTATAAATAGAATAAATACGGTAAAAATAAAGCTTGCAGTAAATGTTATAGAGAAATAGATTGGATTTGTTTTTGATAATATTTATAAGTATCATTTTTGAGATAATTTTATTCGAAATTTAGTCACAGTTAAGACTTCTCACCCATCCCAACAAATATGTTTAATAAAATTTAAAACTTATTCTCATCCAATTTACTAAACATTGCGTTGTCAACTGAATAAATGCAATAAATAAATACAAGTAATCTTTTAAGTTACATACCCACAAAAACAAATACAATAATACACATTTCAAAATCCCAAATTACCCTAATCAAATAAAAAGGTGTGAGTTCTTTTACGCCTGGTTCTTCACCTTGTGCCGCCCTCCTCACTTAGCGGTTCTTTTCTCAAACTTTTACAGGCACGTGCTCTTTTCCTCTTGCTTTCACTACTTGTTATTTTCATACTCTCTATTGGAAATTTTTTGGCTTGTTTAAATCATCCATTTCTCTTGTGCGTCTCTTCGAGCTTAGGGGTTTAGTCTTTTATATTTTATTGTTTCTGGGTTTTTAGTTGTTTTTCTAGTATTTGGATATATTCTAACTCTGAATTTGGATTTTGTTCAATTGGTATTATCTTTATTATTTCAACGATGGACAAGAACAATATTGCCTGGAATTGTTGACAAACACAAGCAAGTATCATATATTGATACCTGCCTCCATAATTCTCCCTCCGTTTTTTTTAATAAGTATCACTTGTGGATGAGAAATTTTTTTTAAATGTCACTTTTCGGATTACAATGCATTTAATACCTATCTCTTTCCCCTTCTGCCTTCATCTATGAAGCATGGACACTCCAAAACCTGGAGTGTCCCCGTATCGGACATCCACACTCCGAATTTCAAACAGACACTCCACGTAGGATGAACACTTCCCGGATACTCCGCGGACACTCCACGTAGAAGTTAATGAATCTTTGTGGAAATATGTGACAAAAATAGAAAAATGGAGTGGGGGTGGGGTGATACGGTATTTAAATGCAACAATGTGGGCAAGAAAAGTAAGGGTCATAACCTAGAGTTAAAGCACATTTGTTGCACATAGCTAGTAAAGGTATTGACATGTGCAATAAAGTCACAAGACAAGACATAGCAACTATTTTAGATTTGTTTTTTTTTTGTTCTTTTATAATTGATCAAATGACTATGGATGATATGAATTTCATTATATATGAATATTTATGTTTGACAATTTATTTTAGTTGTCGTGTCCCATCCGTGTCCAAGTGCATATTTATTTCCAAATTGTCGTGTTCGCTTGGACACTCGAGGCTTGTCCATGCAACCTAGGCCCTCATTTACTCGTAAAAAGTGAAAAATGAAGAGTTGACTTTAAGGGTATATCAGTATTTTTATTGCCCATTTTCCCTATTTAATGTAGCATTGGTATGTGAGAAAGTGCCAAAGTGACGCCTATTTAAAATCGGAGGGAGTATTGTTTTGCCAATCAAACAACTTTGCACTTCTCAATTTCTATTAAGGAAACAAAAATATCAGACTTTTTAGCTTGGAACTGTCTGAATCAGATGTATGTGTTACCAACTCAAGTATATTTGTATATGATTCTTGCTCTGTGCCTCCATAATATTGTTTTGCCAATTAAACAACTTTGAACTTCTAGATTTCTAATAAGGAAATATATCAGACATTTTTTGCTCAGAACTATCTAAATAGGAATACCATATGTCTACACACACACAATTACAGAATAACTAACAGTTAATTGAGGTTTGCATTTTATCAAATTAGAATCAATATATTACTGAAGTTGTTTATTCCTTTGAATTAGATACCAGTTAAATTCTGACATCGTCACCTTAAACTTTGGAAGTGACAGAATTTCATATATTATGTTTAGTAACCATAAAGGTTGCATTGATATTTATTTTGAAAATATAAATAATACACCTAAAAAATTTATGATATAAGTTACTTATTTCAAACTACTTTTTCCCAGTATCTGGTGTCCCTGAAATATTGTATTATTCGATACTAAACTTATCCAGGAAACACCTTTTGATGAGAGTAGTGTAGGATATCTTTGTTCTTTTAGTTGAAGATGGATAAAGCCACTAAAGAGTTGGAGTCAAGGCAGATGTATGTTCAGTTCATATGCTAGTTGGAGGTTGGTAAAAGTTTGTATTCTTTGTATTGAATATTTTGCGTTTGTAATTGTTAGAGATGTGATTATATTAAGGGGTAGAATAGTAGTTGAATAAGAAGATATGGGTTTAGGGTTTTAGGGGATATATATAAGGAGAGTTTAGTGAGGTAAAGGAGGTAGCTTTTGATATCTGTTATTTTGGGGGTCTCAACAGTAAGTTGAAAAGGGCATAGCCTGGGGGCGCTCTTAGCTCTGAGTATCTATAATTTATACTTAGGGTATCTTGTTCTCTATCTTTCTTTTACATTTAGGTTGTAATTCTTGTTCCTCTTATTCTACTTCAGTAATAGAAGCTCTTTTTACTGTTTGAGTTTATCAATCTGCATCAGTTTCCTATCCGTAATCGCTTGGATATTTTTTTGTCAAAATATAAGCTAATATTCTTGTAGTTATTTTGACAAAGCATTGCAGTAGCTTGAAATGAACAATGTTTTGCTAATATAATACTTTTTTATTAAATTATTGAATTAGCTTGCTGTTCATATGACATGCGGTTCCAGAATTGGCTTCATCTTCATTTTTGTCTATTATAATACTTAAAATACGTGAAATATTTATTCAATATAGCTAAAACTAGATATTGAGGCAAAAATGAAATTAAGAGTTGGAGTTTTCTTTTTGTAATTGCTTTGTATTTATGGGTCCAAGTTTGAAATTTGAGAGGGTTTCATAATTGCAAATGTCCGATTTTAACCTGTATTGCCATTTTCTTACTAGAGCAAGTTAATTTTGGCAATTTAGAAGTGAATTCTGAAATCAGATCCAATTAAATAATCTTAAATCAGACAAAATGTATACATCTGAATTATTAAGAAAAAATATATATGTTCATTGAAATAAACTTATTTTTATGATTAAAAATTTTGTATATGGTAAAATAAATTGTTTAGGCTATGATATAGTCAAATTTTGTATAATAAAACAATAGGTGTTCTTTCCAGTCATTTTACTATTTCTGCAACTTATAAGATGCTTTTAAGCTATTTTTGCCTAACACTTCAACTGCTTATAAGATGTTTATAAACAACCTTTCAGAAACACTTGAACAGCATATTTTTAAAGTTTCTTTAAGCTAAAATAGAGCTTATAAGCTATAATCCAAAAAGCCAAAGCAATGAGAAACATCCCCCTTATCTATCTAGCCAGTTCCTGAAAAATATAAACAATTTGTTACTTAACCCGTTTTTGTTTTGCTCGATTTTTGAGAGAACGTTGAGATTTGAGTTTTTATAATTGCCTACATCAATTTCGTAAAAATTACCGCCGATTGTCAACAACTGGCTAATTCCTGCCTTTAGTAGTATTTAGTTGAGTGATGATGAATTTGTAAATACGAGATGCGAAAATTCGTTCGGGAAAGTTATAATTTGGAATATGTTAAAGCGTGCAAAGATTGTTAAATTTAAAATCGTTGCATGTGGAATGTGTTTCAGAGAACATGAGTAGCCAAGCAAGCAGGACTCTGTTGGCGTTTGGCAATCTTCCTGGAGATATTCGTCTAAGAGTAGTAGAAGATTTGTTTTACAAGGTTATGCCACATCTATATGTGTTTGGGTTCAATATAAGCAAAGCATATCATTCCTCAATTTTCCCACCATGTTATATGTGGAATTTAATGTGTTAAGGCAGAAGTATTATAATTTTTGTTTTGGCAGAGTCTCCATCTTTGAACACTTGACGTTTTTGTTATGTGCATTTCAACTCATAGTTGATAGTACTTAATGTAGATGAGGTTTTTCTTGTAAAAGGACCATATTTATCGTCCGTGTCATACTTTTCCAGTGAGTTTTAATGAATGTGCCAATTAAAGGAACAATCATTTGACTCATTTTAGCATTTGCATTAATAAGCAGATACATAACCTTCCACCGGGAGTCATAAAATTACTTAATCTTAACATTGGTATAGGCATAGCTGTCAAAGAGGAAATAAAATAAGGTTTTTATGATCCAAATATCACTTATGTTGAGTAATTGTCACACACTCATCGGCATCATCTTAATTTTTTAGCGTATACAATGATGGTGAATGTTATAATTTATATCTTTCTTTGATAGTTTGAGGAAAATCTCCTTATATTCTAATTCTTCTATGGCAGGGAATGGCTATTTTTGGTCTAAATTTTATTTGCTTAGTTTTATAATACTACCTTTTTTGGGTCTCTGAATGTTTCTTCTTGTTTGCTGTATGGATCTATAGCTCAAATTGATCTGAAGATCCCACCAAGGGCACCTGGTTATGCATTTGTTGAAGTGAGTTAGGAATAGTGGTTTCTTTATTTTCTTATTATTTTATGTCCTTTGGCTTTCTACTAATTATCTGGACAGTTTGAAGACGCTCGAGATGCCGAGGATGCCATCCATGGTTGAGATGGCTATGATTTCGATAGGCAATGATTACGTGTTAGTTTCTTTTATTTGTTAAAATCTACATTTGTTGATGGTATGGTTTTGTGGTACATATTTTAGATCCAACGCAATGCTGGCATATAACAGGTGGAGCTTGCTCATGGTGTTTGAGGACACCCTTCTTCAGATCGTCATAGTAGTGGGCGTGGGCGAGGTGTGTCCAGGCGCTCTGAGTACCCTGGTGTATACATATACACCTAACTTCTATTGGAAGCTATTTTTGAAAAGTATATATTTGCACGTTATATCCATCCTTATTTTTTCTTTATTGCAGTTTTGATCACTGGGTTACCTTCTTCTGCTTCATGGCAAGACCGTAAGGTGACTAATCTTTTTCTTCCCAGTTTTCTTAAAATTGTGCATTTAAGTCGGTGCAAGTATTATTTCTGAATAATGAGTTTTTGATTGTTATTTTAAACATGAATCGGTTTATTATTACTCTTCAGGATCACATGCGACGCGCAAGTGTGTCTGTTTCTCTCAAGTTTTCCGTGATGGCAGTGGTGAGATATATGGTCCTTGACATTTATACTGTTGTTATGTTTTAGTCTATCCATGTTTGTGTGGATAATCGTGCTTATTGCTGGTTTTAAGTTCTTAATAAAAGAATTTCTTTCTCTTTATTTACCATTGTTGTTATTTTTGTCATATTGAGTGGTCTTGTTTACCCGCTGTTGATCATCTCAAGACCTTAAAAATGACAGACATTTTATTCGCAGTTCTATCCTAACTTTTGTACATTGCACCATTTTTTTTCTAAAATAACTCTGGGTGAAATTTTGTGTTGTCATTTTATAATTGCTTGCTCTAGGCACTACAGGGATTGTGGATTACGCCAACTATGAAGACATGAAGCATGCGGTAAGTTTATTTTACCTCTATATAGTTTTTATTCACAAATGTTATGATTTCTGGGTTCACCTTTTTTCCTTTGCCCATTTCTTTGAGATTTCGTGTCCTTATGATTCCTTGCACTTTCTTTTCAGATTAAGAACACAGTTTCGAAATGCATTTTCTAGGGCATATGTTTGTGTATGATGGGATCTTCTCACTCTTTTTTTCATTATCATGCGCTTGCATATCTGCGTAGGTACTGCCTATTTCATTTATTAATAACCTTTTTGCCTATAGGTGAAGGAATATGATTCCAAGAGAGACATCTCTAGAAGCTCTAGTCGTGGTCTATCTCGATCAAGAGGTCATGGTGACAGCCGCAGCTGCAGCTACAGTCGTGGCCGAAGTTCTAGTCGGAGCAGGAGCAGGAGGTTTATATCATTCCAGGCCTCTTATATTGAAGTCGTTTGATATGTAATTGTGTATGGACCTTATCATGTGATGCAGCAAATCTCCTAAAACGGAATCCTCACACTGGTCGCCTGTTAGGTCTAGATTCTCGCTCTCGTTCTCACACACCATAAAAACAATGTTCCTTGTCAAGGTACTTTTACCTTTCTGCGAATGTCATAATGTGTATATTGAGGTCTTGAATGCACTTCAAAAAAAACTTGCCTCATTGGGCTTACAATAATAACAAAGAAAAACCCCACCCCACTTGAATGTGGACTCGAACATGTAGGGTCACAGGTTTTGAATTCTCTTAAAGGAAAGAAGTATGGTTATTTGGTATTGACATGGATGTTCTGGTTGTTAACTGTTGTCATGTGTATATAAGTGATGCATTGCTGTTGTATTTTGTGATGGTTTGCAGACGAGATATAACCTTAAGTAGCGTTTTATTTAAATGCCCTGGTCCGCTTACCCAGAATTTGCCGGGCAATGAATCCTCAAGTCTTTAGTTTTTGAGAATGATTGCTGGAAGTACTTCATGTGGATAATTTTTTTTAAAAAAATGTGTGAAATTAAGCTACTGACAGTTTTAAGTTACTTTACCTTATAGGCTGGGCTCCTATTGCTGTAGCCTTGGCCTGACATTAGTGCTTTCTAAATTCCTTTATGCTATTTCATGTGGATTTCTCAGTGCCTTGGCATTACAGTTTACTCGGTTTGTTTCTAGGAGTAATGCTACTATGGTGGAAATTCAGCTTATTTTATCTGTAGAAATATGGGGGCTTGAATTTTGTAGTTTGGGTACCTTGAAATGTGCAGTGATAAATGTTAAAGAAATGCCTTAGATGTACCCTTTTGCCAGTAAATGGATGGGGAAACTGAAAAAAAAAAGCAATTTCCGACTGTCAAAACTTTTTGTTTTCACTTGTTTTACTGTATGAAAATTACCTTGTTTGATACATGCAGCGAACTGGGGATTAGATAGTCGGATCATGATGGGATATGGTCCAGTTCCTACATCTTTTTTGGTTGTTGAGGCATGCTGTTTTTCATAGGCAGCTTTGGAAACCCTTATGGTATCTTTTTTTTCTAATGCATTTAGCATGACAAATGTGCATGAGTGCTGGATTGGGATCAAAGGAGATTATGGATTGCCACAACTGCTAGTGGATCTGGAAGTCAGCGCAATGACTGGTAGAAACCCTTGCCCAGTTTACTAGGACCTGATAGCTGGACATATTGGATCTTGTGGTACAGTGGGGAAGCTTGCTTCTTACCTGTCCAATAGTGTCTTGAAACACATGCTTCTTTTAAGAAGGTTTAATTTAATTATGCACTCAACTGGGGTGGGCATATTTTGGTTTCTCGAGTTGCTAAAGATTCTTTTTTCTTGTATCCTTTTTGAATTTGGTAACTCTGACATGGAAGAGGCACCAAGGCTCTCGGATAAGAGTTGTTAAGGAACGTGTGGATTTTAAATTTGGGTTATCAAACTTTTGTAGATCACGTTCAAGATCAAGATCTCTTCCATCTAGTTTTCTTTTCTCATATACTTGTAGGCCAAAATTCGAAGAGCCATTGGGTTTCGAAAAATGTTCACATACACCAAGCTTGGCTTGATAACTGAGTACATAAATGGAAAGACAAGAATAAAAAATCTAGCCCCAGTAGATGAAACCTAAAGAGGCTACACTCACATCAACGCGATAATCCAACCATGTTTGTGGCAATTTCTGTACTTGTATTTTCGTTATTATATCTAATATTTCGCTTTACTTGATGCTGATATTCATTATACCGTTGTCTGCAGAGTCAGAAGCGCTCAAGTCCAAGTCCAAAGAAAAAGAGCGTGAGTAGGAGCCCCAGCGGCAGCAGAAGCAAGAGCTTATCTCGGTCTAATTCTTTGGCTTGCTCATTTATGTGTTATTCTTACATTACATAAGCCTGCTTTTAGTTAGTTTCATAGGTACAGATTTGAGATTTTCTTTTAAATGAATGTTGGATGTCAGTTTCATCACTAATTATCATTGACATCAAATTTCTACAACAGGTAAGATGGAGCACTACTGCAACATTTCAACTCTATATGATAAATCGTTGAAGTTGTTTATTTATCTAGTTGTGAAACATTATATGATATATATTTTACCGGAACTGTTGATATGGATTATGTGCTTTGAATTGATAACTGAGTTTGATGGATTAGAGTGGCTATAAATCATTCTAATAGTTTGCGGTGGTGTAGAATTTATTGGGTTGTTGGGTTGGGAGAAGGATAAGAGGTTGGTTAAAGTATAGTTAGGGGGGAAGTCAAGTCAGGTGGTATTTTGTGGAGTAATTGTAAAAAGTGACTAGGATTAGAGCTATCGCATCTATAGTGGAGGAGACAAAGTTGATTGAAGAAGCACATTAATGGCCACTATACATTGTGTGGTGATGGTTGCTCTGCTGTTTGTGTCCGCTTAAGTAGCTCAAGGGAAGATTGATTGTGATATGGTTTTGGGATCCCACTCAAGTCCCATCACATTCATGGCGGTTGGACCCCTGGTTTTAGGGATCTTATGCCATTCTGTTAAGTTGGATTTGTGCTTCTTTTCTCATCAACTTTGTTCATTCATTTCCAAAGTTTCAAAAAGCTCTAGTCGGGCATCAAAACGCCTAGGCAAGCTCTGGGTAGGGCCAAGGCGAGATTTAGGCGAATTTATATTTTTTATTTTTTAAATATTTATTAGTATATAATAGTGTTTTGAAAAATTCCCTGTTTAAGAACGCTTAATCCCATCTAAATCGGTCAACCGCCTAAGACAGCTCAACTATCTAAAATCGTGGCAGTATTATGAAAATTTCCGTCTAGGCGGCTTCCTAATCTGATTTTAAAAACACTGGTCATTCTAAATACATCAATTAGAATTTAGTACTATAGGATTTTTTATGTTTGGATTTTCGCTGAATAATGGTTACCATTTTTTTTAAATACATCACAAAACAAGTATAAAGTCGAATTTTTAAAAGGATGATGATTCAATGGTTTTAAAGACGAGGAGCGTGTATCTTTCCGTACTGTGACATCTTTAAATCATGGTTTCAAGTTAACATATGAAAAGGGGATCGGAATCTTATAGTTTGTACATGACTAAAATAACGTCAGTTTTAAAATTTTAAAATTTTTTTTTATAAAATTTTAAAATTAAAGGCACCCTTTAAAAAAAATTTCACAAACATTTTTTTACAAAACGCTGAAATTATAGGGTATATTTTTTAAGTTTATCCTATTTAATACCGCTGTAAATTATTTAATGTCTTGATAATTTTTTTTTCCGGTTGGACCTTTACTTTAACTATATCTATATTCGATTTAAGTTATAATTTGACTGTGGTGGGTGAATCTCTTAATAAAAAATTTATGCACCTACCAACAATCAATTTCAAAATTTTACTTAAATAATATCAAATTATTTATTACTTGAACCACCACTTATTAATTTTTCTTTAACCAGCGGAAATTGAAAGGAAGGTATCAAGTAATTCAACAGTTTAACTCAAATAAAAACGTAAATTGCCGCCACCTGTTTAGGCCTCGTTGTTTTTCAATTTATATTTAGTTCCATTCAATATTATATATATATTGAAAAGAAGAGGCCTTCTTCTCTCACCGAAAGAGAGAAGCCTGCGAGGCCAAACAAGAGCCACTCTGTTTTAGCTTATAATATCGTCGCCAAAAAGATCCACCTATCTTTCGTCCCCTTTAAAATCACCAAAAACTGAGATAAGCATACACCATAGAAATTTCCCAAAATATGACGGACGGTACCGCTTTCTCTAGGCTCTCCGACGACGTTGTTCTTAACATCTTCTTCAAGCTTGAGGAAGACCCACGCAACTGGCCTCGTCTCGCTTCCGTTTGTACTAAATTCTCCTCTTTGATCCGCAATATCTGTTTCAAGGCTAAATGTCACAGCGCTATTCCCGCCGTCGTCTCCGATCTCCTTTCCCCCTCCGACGGTTCTATCCCCGGCGGCTGGTCCGCTCTTTACAAGATCGCCGTTTGCTGCCCCGGACTCGTCCACGCCGGCGTTCTTCTTGAGTACTCCGATTTCGGCCTTGAACGCGAGCTCGGCCCTGAGGAGAATTTCCATAAACCGGTCCCGGCGGCACCGGCGCCGGCGCCGTCGCCGTCGCCGTGTTGTTCGACCGTTCCTGTTGGTAATTCCGAGGGGGTTTCGGTTTCAGCCAGTGGTACTTGGTCGTTATACGATGATCTTTACTTCGATACACTATATGATGTATCTGAATCGCAAGGGGGAACTGCGGAGGTAAGCGCGATGTGCAGCCAGGACAAAGGCGAAATTAAGGCGGCGGCTGAGAATTTGTCTGGTTGTAAGAGGAAGAATAGGTGTATGAGGTCTCATTTGGCGTCCGGGATGTGGAATCTGTGTCGAGAACAAGGAAATAAGCTCTTGGCGAGCCGATTTCGCGGAGATTGTTTGTATGTTTGTGACTGGCCTGGCTGCGTTCACATAGAGGAGAAGCGGAATTACATGTTGTTCCGGGGGGTTTTCAAGAATTTCAAGCGATCTAGGGTTTGGAGGGCGATAAACGATGGGAACAGAAGCAGGCTTGATCTGAATTGCGCCTTCTGTGGATGCAAAGAAACTTGGGATCTGCATTCTGCGTTTTGTTTGAGGAGGTTTTTTGGCTTCCATGAAGACGGTGAGCCAATTGTTCGAGCTTTTGTCTGTGAGAATGGCCATGTCTCCGGTGCTTGGACCGATCTGCCTTTGTACACTTAATGCCATTATTGAACGGTACTTCAGTGCTATCTATCTTTATATCATTCACCATTTTAAGATTTGAAAAGGTTGGGATTTTTATGATTTAGTATTTGTATTTGTGCGTTTTGTTTTTGCAGTTGTTCTTGGTTCATATATTGATGTTATCGTCAATTTAGCAAATATGTTGGCTTATTTTTGCCTGGGAATGTTAATGTTTTAACTTGAATTCACTGTTGATCTTCTTCGCGGATGAAATTTAGCAAATAATTGTCCTTGGTTCTGTAAACTGCTGAAGCCAGTCTTAATTGGTACATATAGCATTGCTATTGATTGTTGGTTTAACTACAGCTCGAGCAGTTTGACGTCAAATTTTGTTCTATTCTGCTTTTACAGGAATGGTTACTATCATATAATCTTGAATTGTATTAGGCTGGTTGTTAATTCAAGAACTGCTATTAAATGGGTATATAATGAAGTCATGTGGGGAAAAAATGGGAATTTGACTGAGAGAGGACATCCTATTCTTTTAACAAGAACAACATTATCCCAATAACTAACAAGGCTCCCGCACAAGCGGGATAAGGGGATCAGGTGTACGCAAACTTGCCTCTATATCTAGAGATTGGTTGTTTTCAATTGACTTTGAAGCATAATTTGAGGTCCGAGTAACTATAGGTAAAATTGCTTATGCTAAGCAGTCCTATTATCTGCTACTTGTGGTTCAACGGGGGAATCAAAAAGCATGATTTGTTCCTCGAGTAAAGTGGATTGCAGTTAGGAAGTATAGTAACAACTAAAGCTGCATTGATTAGTTTGGAAGACATGAGTTCCCTATTATATTAACTATAGCTACAGTGACATTTATTGTTGTTAAATGATTATGTCATCCGGCGGTCAATCTGGAAGTTTTATTTGGTTCAAATATTAATGACTTAAATTTTTTTAGTCATGTTTAATAATTCAAATATTTTTAGTTTCTCTCTTATTGAAATTGATCATTGGTGTCTAATTAATTTAATTTTAGCATGTTTGTTGTTTGATTTATCCAGTTTTAGTATGTCAACTTAGCAGATAAATGATAATAGACAAGTGAATGTTTAGCGAATTTGATAAATGGACACCTAAGTGATAATTGAATAGTATAAGAGCGAAAACTGAATAAGTATTTAAGTTAGACATTAATATACAAATATAAAATATATGTATTAAATATTCATATCAATAATATTAAGACAACTATTTGTAGGTTTGCTCTTAGCACTAGTTAGTAAATAAAAAGATGATAAATGCAATAATTTGAAAATTAGTTAAAGAAATATTAAAATTTATCGAATTTAGGTATCATTTTGTCAACAAAAGTAGATATTAATCTTTATAGAGATTCATTTAAATATTTTTATAGTCTTTATATATTTAATTACATATAATATTATACTATTTATAAAAAATTTGGGAGGGTTCATGACGCACTTCCACTTTATTGAAACCACCCGTGATGTCATTATGTGTGGATTTTATACTTTGGTTGGTACTCAACATTGCAAGAATGTATATTTATCTAGTAAACAAAATGAAATGAATGTACTTGAATCTTAGTATAGAAGAACATGGATAATTTCCTATTAAGGGATGGGAATATATATTGACTATTATGAATGTAGACATAATAGTCTATACACATTTCCCTTTTCTTCCCCTTAAAACATGGGCTGAAGTTGTGTATTCTATTATTATAAAAAAAGTTGTTCATTTCTTGTAGTGTACAATTCAACTTTGGTGTCCCGGATTAATTCCATTATGATTAATTAATTCAACTCGGCAAATAAACAATTATTGCGTTTCATAGTTTTGTAGCTTGTACTAGTTGCCCTCCCTCTTGTCCTTTCATATCTATACACGAATTTTTTTACTCTTCATAGTTAAAACAACCACTATCATTATCTGCTAAATCAACATAAATGAGTTATAAGATATATTTTAAATAAGTTTAAAGGAGAGGAGCTATAAATAAATTTAGAAGGCTAAGATAAACTTTTAAAAATTTAAAAAAATGAGGGGGTTCCTGTATACCGGACGTAGTTTATGTTAAAAAAATTTAAAACTTATCTTTTTTTAAAAAAAATAAAACTTATCGTATCCTGTGGAAAAGGATAAATTTGTCAACAGTGTTACCAATTATTGCTTCTCACAAATCAAAATGTTAGTTTTTTAAATGATGTCGTGCTATAACTTATAGTTTCATTCTTGTGTATGTCCAATTTGACATGAATTTAATAAAATTATACATGAATTATGATTATAATAAGTTAGTACAACATACACTGTCGTATTAAAAGTGACTCTTAAACAATTATTTAATGATCAATGTGATTCTAAGTTATATTAAAATATGTTTATTTGTAAGAAAATAATGTAAGGGTGAAATTTTTACATAAAATAAGATATTTTTTTGTATTTAGCTAGAACAATGAAAAATATTTCCTAATATTTATTACAATATTTATTACAGTGATGAAACATATTTTTCAACTACAAATTTAAATATGTAATATAAATATCATAAATATTATTTATTTTTCATAATTATTATACAATAATTTGTTTATATTCCAAAAACATAAAGGGAGTGGGAATTGGAAGATAAAATAATATACTCAACGGTTCAAGATTAATATATAAATAATATTAAATTGAAAGAAATGGAGAGTTAACTGAAAGACAAAAATGAAAGTTAAAATTGAAGGCAATGGATAGAACAAACAAAATCATTCAACGGTTGAGTTGTTTGGGTTTAGAGAGCAAAATTAAAATAAAATGAAGAATCTGCAATCAAATGACGATAAAGTTACGTTTTTTTAACAGGAAAAATGTTTTGGGAAAACTTTTTCTTATTTTATTGTAGTATATTACACTTGATTCATAAAATGTTCTTCTTAACTTATTTTCTTAATTAAATAAATATCAAAAAATATATTTTAGGTATTGATTTCTGACAACTCTGCAATTTATACTAAAATAAATTAATAATCAATAGAATAGCATGGAAAGGCCATCGCCAGGCCCGTTGTAGCCCTTCGGTTAAGCTTTTTGAACTCATTAATTGTAATATACCAAGGTTGTATTTTGTAGAACTATCTCTAGTCATATATCTTGTGGCATACTTGACCAGTGATCTAGCTTTGATTTTTGTATTGTCGATCTATATCTTGGTTTCTCTCATTTGTTTTCAAAAAGGAAATTGGACGGCTCTAAATTCAATTTAACATAAGAAACCATAAAGAAAAATCCACCAAGAAAAATAGTAACCTGGCACTTAACCATAGAACCAAATGACTGTACAAAAATTTCAAAGTGACTTGACCCTTTGTTGCTTTCGTTGTCTTCCCTAATTACGAAAAATACATGGTTTTTGTTTGATTAGATCCTACACAAAAGTCAGTAGAAAAATGAAAAATGAACTCCACATATAATAGCCAAGTATCATTTTTGCTTTTGGCTGTTTGTGTGTTTCTAGAAAATCATCACTAGACATGATATGCACGCAGTATGTACCAGAACACTGGCTGTCTGTGTGCGGTGAGTGACGAATTTACTAAATTTAATAAATTTGTTAAAAAAATTGCGATAATGAAAATAGAGTCAATTTTATAAGGAGTGTTAAACTTTGACAAATTTTTTTGTTGAATAGAAACTACAGGAAAATAAAGTAGTGAGGTTTGGAAGTTTTGGCGAAAATTATAAAAATACAAAACTGAACATTAATTAAAAACAATAATAAAAAGGCATTCAATCAAAGGCATAATTCAATCCCGTTCCTTCATTCGATCCTTGGTTTAAAAATAGTTCTAAATCAAATTTTGCTAAACCAGTTATAGTTACCGAGAGACGCTCCTAGCAACCAATTCTCCCTTAATTTTAAATCAATCACGAGACGCTCTATGATTAACTCTAACTAAACCATAGTACTTCGGAAACGTTCCTCAGTTTTAACTTGGTAATTGCTTTAAGAAATAGGAGAACCCGATTTAAACTAATTTGTCAAGACGCTTGACTCGTTTAAGTAAGATTGTTTATTCTTTAAGATAGAAAAATCTTCATTTAACACTATACAAGCCAATATGACAATTACGGATCAAATCAACTTGTATGTCAACATTGAATTCATCCAATTGAAACAAAGAGCCTTTTTTACAACAATTAAAAGAACCAAAATAACTTTTAAAAACCGAAATAAATAAATAGCAAATTGATAAAGAAAAGATGAAGTAAATTTAGATCTCATAAATAAAAAGAACCTAGAATTGAACTACCCTTTGATTGGAGTGGAGAAACATTTAATTACAATCTTTTATTTTTATCTGCTTCCTAAGTCTAAGTAAAACTGAACACAAAGCCTCTTATATAGTCAGAATTAAAACTAATTAACACGGCTACAATTTCCACTAATAACTAATCTGTCATGTGCTGACCACGTTACAAACAACTTGTCATTTACCCTATTGAATCTTCTCAAGTTGAGGGAGGGTAGTTTTCCATGTGATCCACTAATTAAGGATTAATTTAAGTGCTGCATCTTTGACCATATAAAAAATACTAACAAACATGAATCTAGTTGCTCATTTTTTTGGGAAGCTAATATCCACTTCAGTTGATGCCAAACGTGTAAGCAATGGACTCCAAGTAAAACTCTAACAACTTCTTCAAAATCCACCCATCTTTTACTTTTTCTCCAACTAATTGACTTTGTCCCAACAAAATAAAAATATTTTCACAATTAAGACAATATCCCAAAAATAATAAATCATTAAAGCATAGGATAAAACAAAAATGATGCATAAAATGCATTTAATACTGTGCTTAGGACACAACTGTCAAGGACTCAAGCTTGCTTAAACTGAGGATGTTAAGAATTCTTTGCCTTCTAATTTGTTTGCTGAATCCAGAAGTTGCTGCACTTTGTGCTGATGAATATAGCAGAAGTGACTTTCCTCGTGGCTTCATATTTGGTTCCGGTTCATCCGCCAATCAGGTTTCCTTATTAACTTTTTCTCTTAATCGCTTTCTACATGTATTCAATAAAAGATACATTAGGAAAAGATGAATTCGAAAGGTGGAAGGCGCAGCAAATGAAGGTGGTAGAAGTCCTAGCATTTGGGATAGCTTTGCTCATCAAGGTTATACACTCTTCCCCTTAATTTCTTACCTAGTGACTACTTGGTACTATTATAAGTTGTCCATCGAAATTATTCACAGGAAAAAATGGGCGGGGCTACTGGAGATGTAACGGTCGATCAGTATCAAAGATACAGGGTGAATTAAAATGGTTCTATACTGTTATTTCAATCATAACAAACTACACACTTCTATCTTGTGCTAATTTATCTACTACAGGAAGATGTCAAACTCATGGTTGAAACTGGCTTAGATGCCTACCGATTTTCCATCTCATGGTCAAGACTTATCCCTAGTATGAATTCTTATCTCCAACTCATATGAAACTATCAACCGCATTTTGGTAGCATACTTAGTTTTTTCTTTTGTTATCTTCATCACATGGAAGAGGGCCTGCCTGTTAACCCGGAGGGACTACAGTGTTATAACAACCTCATCAACGAACTTATTAGCCACGTTTGGACCAAAAACTTGCATAAGAAATTTCACAAAGTTATTTTGCTTCACCTAATCAATTAATTTGGGGTAAATCAGGAATCGAGCCACATGTTACAATATACCATCACGATCTTCCACAGATGCTTGAAGACGAGTATGGAGGATGGATTAGCCGAAAGATAGTGTGTGTATACTTACTAACTGAACTCTATATTCTATAGTCAATCAAACAAAACAGGAACTAAAAATAAGTTGTAAATGAATTGCATATTGCAGGAAGGACTACACAGAAGTGTGTTTCAAAGAGTTTGGTGACCGAGTGTTGCATTGGACTACTTTGAACGAACCGAATTCGCTGCCACTTTTTGCTTACGATGTGGGAATGCTGCCTCCTAACCGATGCTCTCCTCCTTTTGGAATCAACTGTACCAAAGGCAACTCCTTGACCGAGCCATACATGGTTGCTTATCATACCATATTGGCACATGCATCTGCTGTGAATTTGTACAGGAATAAGTATCAGGGCAGGCAGCTTGGATCTATTGGCATTAATGTGTTGGTGTTTTCGAGCATTCCACTGACTAACTCAACTGCAGATTTGCTTGCAACTCAAAGAGCCAATGACTTTTTAACCGGCTTGTAAGTCAAATTCAAGTTGCCTTTTCATTTTTATTTTTTTTCAAGGACGGGACAAATTTTATTTTTTCAGGATAGTACATCCTCTAGTGTTCGGAGACTATCCTGAGAATGTAAAGAAAGCAGCAGGCATAAGGCTTCCAGCCTTTACCGATTGTGAATCGAAACAGGTAAAAGGTTCATTAGATTTTTTGGGACTGAATCACTACTACTCAGCACATATTAAAGACAACTCTGCTAGCCTGAAATTGAAGAATAGAGATTTTCAAGCAGATATGGGCATACAATTTGCGAGTAAGCTCTAAACCTGTTTTGAATCTGAAAATCATGTAGTAGTTTTTAGTTCAACTTCAGTAGAAGCTGATACTATTGAATCCCTGTTTATTGCAGTGTTTGATTTTGATAATTTCTCTCTTGAGGTAAGTGGATATCAGTTCAACTATTTTTTATAAATATAGTCTACAAATTATTCATTCATATGTAAATATTGGTCAGTATCCTGTCAATCCGACCGGTATGCAAGAAGTTTTGGAGTATTTCAAGCAACTGTATGGAAATCCTCCAATTTATATTCACGAAAACGGTAAATCACCCTCCTTGGTCCTTATTCTACCCCTCTTTCGCCTACTACACATTATCCATTGTATAAACAGAAAGGTTAAACTTTGACAGGGCAGAGGATTCGATGCAACTCGTCCTTGGAGGACACTTCAAGGGTGAAGTACATGCATACATACATTGGCAGCATGCTTGATGCCATTCGGTACAATTTTGACATCTATGGTGTTCATTACAAAACCAGCAACTATTCTATTGTGTTATGCTGCATGTGTTGAATTCCTTTTCGAAAAGGAACGGATCAAATACAAGAGGGTATTTTATGTGGTCGTTTTTGGATATGCTGGAGCTTTTGGGAGGCTATGAAACATGTTTTGGTCTTCACTACGTAAATATGGATGACCCAGAATTGAAGAGATATCCTAAGCTATCTGCACATTGGTATTCTCAGTTTTTGAAGGGAGCTGGAGTTACCTCTCATGGCATTGCAAGTCTTCAGCTTCAAAATAATTTATCAACTCTCTTCCACTAACAAATTTATCATATCTTTGATTGGCTGCAAGGATGCTATATTATCATAAATATATCTCAAATTACAAAATTAATAAAGAATTTCTTTTTCTTATTAAAATTGATGCATATATTTTATTCATAATATATATGAAAAACTTTTATCCAATAGATCCAATGAAGAACTGAACCAGATGAGTCATAAATTCAAAACCACAGGCAATTCAGGCTATATAGCTATCAAGTAAAATGATATAGGCATGTCATGTAAAGAAACTTACGAACTCGAGTTCTGGTATAAATTTGTAATTAAGGAAATCATTGTCTACACATTTCATAGCTCCAGTTAAGAAGCTTCCTTTTTTTAATCCGGCAATACATGTGATATAAAACCATGAAGCAATCCATTGTAAGCAGAAGATCTATCTCATTTAAAAAGGTTCATGAATCCATCAAAAAGATTTAAAGCTTTCAATTCACCGCTTCTTAAATCTCGCAATCTTCTTCTCAGAACCTGCAGGACAAACCATCGAACACAATAAAGTGCAAAAAATATGACAAGTAACACACCATCTATGATATAATAATATGGGTTGGTCGGAAAAAAGCTGGGGAAATGCATTTCATATTTTCATTCACAAAACGGCATTACTGAAATAAGTATTTGAATTTTGAAGACACCGCAAAATAAAGGGCTGTAAGAAGGTTGTAATCTTACATTCTGTGCACGGTACAATATTCTGCGCTCACTGTTAGACAAGTCTACTGCTAGCTGTTTCAGGAACAATCTTCTGTTTAGCTGCTTTGGAGATGTTACATCCAAATCCATTGATCCACTTGCCTATGAGGAAGGAATCATAAAACAGATATTTATTCATCCAATACAAATGCCTCAGGCCAAGAAAATGGACAATATTATGAAGCATAATTTAATATCATTTTGGCTCCAATTGATTGTTAAATTCTCAGCAAAAAAGAATAGTGCATTGTGTGTGTTTATATATATATATATATATATGAGTTGCAACAGTAATATAACTAAGCCAAAAATACTATAACTTCTGTATGGAAGAACTCCTCACCTGCAAAAATCTTGTGTATTTTGATATGCTAGACTCACAAGAATCCAATATATATTGTAATGCCTGTTCCTCTATTTCCGGGTATCTAACATCCTTTTTGATTGTTGTCTTATTTGATGCTACTGCAGCCAACTGGATCAGAGAATAGGAACTTCAGGATAGATTGCTCAATTAGAGAACTCAGTTTCAAATTGAGCAAGTAAAACTAACAAACCTCTTCAAACTGTGTTCTCATACTAGGAGGGCTGACAGCTAAATATGCATATGCCACTAACTCCACAGGCCAACCAGTAATTCTCACAGGAAAACATTGAGTTCTGCATATCGGAAAGAAAATACAGTGAGGCTGTGAAGACTTTGGACAAAAAAATCAGATTTGCGCTCAGTATGGAAGAGACAAGAATTTAAAGAACAGATTAGTTATAGTAAATAAATCGAAAGGTGATCACTACAGACGGAATGGAAGGGTAGCTGGTTCTATTTGCGTAGCTGTACTTACGTAGATAGGCCATGCTTCCCAAGGGCCTCTTGCTTCTCCTTGTAACATTTATCAGATTTCTTCAGTGACAGTGACAGTTCGACCGAATCACTAGGATTGGTGCCCTCCCTTGGAACAAATCCATATGACAGCAGCAGCTCACCATTAGATTTCTTGCCATATGATATAAAAACCTACAGCAAACATCATCCTATAAATCATTGTCATTTGGATCTCTCTATTTCTTTACTATTTTATGTATTTTTTATCCTAAAACTAATTATATTCTGAAGTCACACTGAATTCGCACATGTGCACCATTTCACTTTACATATATAGATTGAAAAAGATCTGTCCTTTTTCTCTTTTAGTATTATTTTATTTCTGGTGACAATACACTTGTGCAGATGCTATATGTCATGAAACTTCAAATCTCAAAATTTAATTTCAGAAAAAATTCATTTTTCAATATTGAAACATTTAAAATAATGTAAAAAATTTATAACAGTGCAACTACTTTTAGTTTATTCTCTGTTTGTATGTAATTTCAAGCCAATATTTTGGAGTCCAATAACCAAATTTAAGATCACCAACCATTGCAATCTACACTACAGCTTATAAAACTTCAATAGAAAATTCTTACTTACCTGCTCACCTGGCTGGTACTGTCGATCTGTTGTGAAGACAACTCCCAGTGATGATTTATCATAATCTAAAAAGGTCTCAACCTGGAAGAGCCAAATGCAGCATTTCCTATTTAAAATTAAATACTGCCAAAGCAAAAAAGTACTCTAACAGAAAGGTTATTCAACAAACCTCACAACTATGGTTCAGCATATCAGCCCAGGGAACCAAGGCAACTTTTCCATCCATGGATGGTAAGCGGACCTATATTGAAGAAATATAAAAATAAAATAAAGCAGGAAAAAATATTTGAGGTGTAAATATTCAAAAAAATTTAGCTTCTTTGAATTACTAAACAACAATTCAAAAATCAGATAGTCTGAGCTGGAACGGCTGTCATTTCTTTCTTCTATGCAGCATATTTAAGCTTACATATTGGCTATATTTGCAATAAACATATTACATACATATAATTTCTACATCTATTTCTTGCAAAGAGGATAGAGATAAGCCATTATAAGTGTGAAACTGAGAAATTTCTCCATATGACATTCTCCTTTCAATTTTCATGCATCAACTTAATGAGAATTTATACGACATAAAGGATAAATTCTACAATTTGATGGTCAATGGATAACCTTTGATGATGGGTTCAGAAAAAAGAGAACTTTGATTAACTTTACTTACTAATCGAGAGAAGAGGATCCCGAAAGACCATTTGAAAGTCTCAATATTGAAGACCTGTATTCATATCCAAAGTAAGAAAAGAATGATCTTAGGGAAATTGCATATATTATGAAAAAGGGCGCTTGATCAGCTGCATGCAAACGACATTTTACCCTTTCCATTTTAAAACTAAGAAAACTAAAGGAGAACTCTCATGTTTTGAAGATATGTTATAATGTTTGAGGAAAAAGACATTTAAATACCTCCTCAGGAAATAGGTCGGGATGCTTGGAAAATATCCTAAGCCTTAAATCATTGTACCTGCGGGACAAATGATGTATCATAGATTTAAAAAGGATGTATCAGAGATTCAAAAAGATGTATCATTTTGAATAAAGATTACATATTAAATCAAGTACATATCTATCAATTTGAAAAAGAAGGAAAACTCACGTGTCAATAACATTTGTAATCCTTTCAATGGCACGCTCCCTGATTTGTGAAGCTTCCAAGTACCTGTCTAGTTCTGCACGTGTCCTGAAATGATACATAGAGGCTGTAGGGGGAAAAACTGAGACTAAACCCTTTCTGTAACAAGGCAAACTCTTGAATTGCTCACTATGTTAACAAGTATCAAATAGAAAAGAAGTTCACCAGTATAATAGTGAATAGGGTTGTCTAGGAAGTGCCATGATGTAATTACTCCATCTCGAAGATTGTTGAAGACTTGCTTCACTAATCAGGTAAGTAGCAAGTAACGGCCAATCTGGTACAGAATACTGTTTTAACGCTTCCCCTGCCTCTGGACAGCTCCATTCCTGTTATGTTTGAAACATATCTATAATGTTGTGTGCTTGTATAACTAAAAATTGAAGCATAAATTCAGACTAAAAAAGGTTTATACAAACTAAAAACCTAAAAGATCAATCTCCTAATAACTCAGAAAAGGAATTGCTTTTAATAATACCTAATTCATTGCAGTTATCTCACACCCGGATGTGAACTTGTCCAATAAAAACAGAATGAATGAACAATTGAAATCATAACACAAATCCCCTAACCCCAGAACAAGCATAATACAATAACGAACACTTATTCAATTGGATCAATGATCTATGAATCTTACAGAGTCAGCAGTAATAAAAAGCGAGGGAGGCACAAAGAGCAACTTTTCACTCTTTCTAATATTTTTCAAAGCAACCAAACCTCTTTCTCCGATTTCAACTTTCTGAATGGCCATTTTTTGAGGAGGTAGGCCATTATCAGACAGCCAACTCTGCAGGCCGGCAGCGTTCTCCAATGAATCAACATCGCAGCCCCAAGGGACGTTCTCAGTAACCGTTGCAGATTTGGCAGCGGTGGTGTCAGTCGTTGAAATTGACGAGGAGCATAGAACCGTTGGATGTTTTTTAGGTAAAAAAGTGGGCGGGTGAGAGGCTGGGCGCGGTTTGTGGAGAGTAGAGAAAGTAGGAAGGAGAGTGGAATGAAAGATTCTACAAGTTTCAGCCATGTCCGTACAGGGAGAAACTGGAAAAGAAGAAGAAGCGACCTTGCCTTATCTTTTGAAAAGGTCATACTCATAAACTGATTTTCAGCCGTTTTCACAGTCACACAAGATTCTCGAATGTTTCGAAGCGATAAAATTGAATATTTTAATTAATTTTAGTCTTTTAATAAATTTTAATAATTTATATTTAATTTTAATAGTATGTAAAATTTATAATAAAATTAATTATTAAAATTTAATAAATAATTGAGGTTGAATTGGATGTGTAATTTGAAAGAATTTAAATTCATTTTATAGTTAAAATGAATCTCCTATCGGTATTAATTTTGTTGTTACACATAATTTTATTTAGTTGAAATGTATTTATTACCTCTAAAATTTGGTATATTTTATTATAAATTATTTTTAATTTTTAAGTAAATCACTTTATTCTTTAAAGTTAGTAAAACTGATACAGTTTGTCCCCTCAGTGTCACGTGTTAGTTTTTAGTTGGTTTGACTTTTCCAAGATGTTATTTTTTTTATTTTTCTCTCTCCAATCAAAAGTTGTCATGTGTCATTGAGGGGGCAAACTGTATTAATTTTGCCAACTTTAGGGGGTAAAGTGATTCACTTAAAAGTTAGGGGTGGCATGTAATAAAACGTATCAAGTTTGGGGGGCAATGAATGTGTTAAGCCTTTTATTTATAAACCAAAATGATTAATAAATTTCAAGGTTTTAAAAAGCGCTAAGCGCCAGTCGAGCGGCCGGAGCTTCGAATGTTTAGGTGGGGCCTAGGCGGATTTATAAATTTTTTATTTTTTATAATTATTTACAGATAAAAGTATAAATTCAACTAAAAAATTAATTATGATACAGTAATATTTTACAAAAAACATAGTTTAGTTAATTTTTACATGAAAACACATCAACATTAAAATCAATTCCTTAAAAACAAATATCCTCACTAATTTTTTGAAACACCCTTATCATATAATAACTATAGAAAAATACCATAAATTTTTTTTACAAAAATATTCATATATTAACACAAACATTAATATTTCACATTACCTCTAACATCATTCATTTATATTACAAAACATAATTATGTTTGACTAGCAAAACCAAAACTCGGCCACTTTCTATTCTATATGCTTGTCATGTGAGGAGAGAGAGCGAGATGAACTCAGCCGACAGACCTTTCTTCCATGACAACTACGGGTAAGGACCTTCTAGTACAATACTTTATCTATAACTTCAATAACTGAAAAATATAGCGATTTATATGAGTCGCCACTTGGCGAATATAAACAATCAATGTATTTAACAATCATATACAGTCACACCTTCAAAATAAACATAAAGTCATTCATATATACTATTGAATGATTCATTTATTTAATTGTTGTGATATTTCCGGCCAAACTATTGCCCCGGGATACATGTAACATTTGTAACAGATAATAATTGATTAGCTGGCCAGCTATATAAAATTGGTTGACCTTTCGGTCCGGATAAACAATTTATTGTTCTTTCGGTCCATTTGTCAAATATTGCAATTGGTTGACCATATAGGTCCAGATAACATAACATGTATTGCAATATTTGATTGACTATGTCACAACGTCTCTCTGTATTTCATTTATTCCTGTATAATTACGTATATCATGAACAATTTAACTATCTCATGTTTCACCAAATAAACATAGGTTTATATAATTCAAATTCTCCAAATAACATATAATCATTCAATTCACGACAATTCACCAAACATTCAAATATCACATATCAAAATATTTCACCCATTCATATCATGTTTATACTCACATAGTATCAATCTAATTCCCTCGGAAGCGACTTGAATCTTCCTTCGGAATACTTTCACGATTTTGAGCTCCTATAAAAATAATTTTAATATCATATACACAAAATTATCATATTTCCTTTCCTACAAGCAAATATTCACAAAGCATAATTACTTCCCTTATGACCTTATTCTACTTAAAAATTCATAACTTTCAATTCACTTCATCAAATGATCTGATTCTTCTTTTATTCTATCCCTAATACACAAAGCTATAACATACTAAAACCTCAAAAATTTTAGAGTCTTATACGATTTATAGGGAATTTCCCATCAAAACCTGTTTCAGTCCCTCTTTACCTAGACAACAACGTAATAAAACGAGCATAACTCTCTCTACACAACATGAATCGACCTGATTCTTTTTCCTACTTAAACTATACACATAAGGGAATAACATATTAAAAAATCAGAATTTTCTAAGCATTATAACAATCCCAGATTAATTTTGAAACTCACCCTATCTCTTTGATCATCCAATTCTGTACACTTCATCTTAGAAAAATCATAGCTATTGATCTACTCATCTAAAAATTCCCAAATTTTGCAGGATGACCTTGACATAAAGAGAAACAATTCATCTTCTTACTAAAACTTCTAATTCTAACTTTAACCTAACAAAAATCGCACTACAAAGTTACTAAAATACATGATTTCTTCCTTCTAGCTCTCTTATTCTCTTTTTCCTTATGCTTTGTTCTTTGCTTTGTATTTTAGGAGATGAAGACCTGATCTAATTCTTATCGGGCCATACAAAAAATCTAAGGGGTAAAAGACTAATTTGCCCTCAAATTCTTTATTTAATACAAATACTAACCATACTAAATACATATACGTATATCTGTACCATACTAATACTAATTCTTATACTTAAATCCTTATGATATATCACAATTTTATTCAACTTTATATGTTCAAATAATCATTTTATATCTATAACATAACTATACTCCACTTATTGCTTAAAATTCTATAGCTATATAATTCGGTACCGAGATATTAAATATCGTATTCTGTATGGTTAAAATAACTATTATTTTAACTAACCAATTTTAATAAATATAACATGTAAAATATTAAATATAATGACATATAACAGATGTGGACAAATGAAATATAATGCATGAAATGGGATATTATATTTTTTGTGGTTTATAGCGTACTATTTCTCGGTTTGAGATTCAAAATGAAGATTTTATTGTGAGAATATTTTGTTGTACATTAGTATTACCAATTGTGCCACATTTTTTGAGTTGAAAAAATTGAACTATAATTATTATAGGTATCAATATCTTAAAATTTAGGGAAAAAATTAGATTAGGCGGTGCCTAGGCGGCTATATGTCAGTCTAGCGCATGATAGCGCCCGAGGAATGAAAAGTCGTGCGGCGAGCCTCAAAATAGCGCCTAGGCAGAGCTAGGCGAGGAGTTTTAAAACACTGATAAATTTACATGTACGGAATAAGGGACACATTCAAGGGTAAACTTAAAAAAAATGCTCTGACCGTTTTGTAAAAAGTTTTTTATGGAATTTTTTGTTTCAAAAGGTTGCCTGAGGTTTCAAAAGTTAGTAAAAATATGTTTCTCAAGATTTTGAAACCACATTTGGAAGGGTAATCTCAGTTATTTCAATAAATTCAACATTTCTATATTTCAACTATATTATTTGAATTATTTATTAAGACTCGAGTAAATTCAGAAATTTTTCATTTTGTTATGATTTTTTAAAGTTATCGTCAATTTTTAATTAATATAAATATTTGTACTTCTTAAAAAATTCTAAAATTTATCACTAATATGTATTGTATTTTATAAACAAAGGTGCAAAATTTCACTTCAAAATGAACAAGATTATCATTCCAAATGCGGTTTCAAAATTTTGAGAAACATATTTTTCTAACTTTTGAAACCACAAGCATTCTTTTGAAATAAAAAATTCCACAAGATTCTTTTTACAAAACGGTTAAACCATAAGGCATATTTTTAAAGTTTGCTCTTGATTTAACTTTACAAGCTATTATGTACAACAAGAGATTTTGTAATGTGATCCCTCAGTCTTGTAGGTAAAGTCTTTTTAACTGATAGCAATAGAAAAATTTGTTACAATATTTAAGATATTTATTAAATTTTAATACTAAAATTTCTCAAATCTTAATATAATAATTTTATCAATATATTATCTGTCCTAATTAATAAGAGGAAAATTAAATACATAAGTATAAAAAGATAAATTGATTATAAAAAAATGAAATAAAGAGAATTAATGAAAAATCTAAAATAACTTATAAAAATAAACGGAGAGAATAATTGGTAACTCTACAATAATTTAAACAATCTTTAAAAAAATACTTAAATTTAAAATTATTGGTTGCTGTAAAAAAAGTAAGAGATATTGTTGAAGTAAATGGGTTACAATCTCATTCAAGACCAAAAATAGACATTTTTGAAAAGAGCTAATTGATTTTCACACGAACTCAGATGCATATATATCATTAGAAAACTAACCTCAGTCGTACCCTCCCACCAAACTTATCGATCATGCTATATCATTATTACAATTATTACTAGTAGTTGACAGCAGATGAAGCATTTTTTATTCCTTACTATCATTCTACATAATCGTACATGAGATTTTCACCTTATACGACTCCTCGTTTAATTCTTTCGAAGTCATTGGATTCTTTTTCTCGTTCGAGAAGTTCCTCCCTTCCTCCACCCCGTTCCCAAGAGTAAATAGGATAAATTCAGTCACGTTTTCATGTTCCAATCGAACACTTTCATTTTTTGATTATTCTCAGGGGAGAAGATTCTTCTTTTTACTAAACCTATGCGAATCCAATCACGATCCTATAATAAGAACAAAAGATCTTTCTCGATCAATCTCTTTGTCCCCTCATTCTTGAAGAATCAGAAAGATTTTTTTCAAGTTTGAATTTGTTCATTTTGCTCGCAAATTCTTGATCGTTACGAATAGACAAACTAAATGTAAGAGCATTTTTAGTAAATAGTCAATTTAATAATAGTTGTGAGCGAACGACGTTTCGCGAGGCGGCAGCAGGGCTGGGCCTGGTCGGGCCGGCCTCTTTAAATGACCGGGGAAGATGCGTATAATATGATTAGAAAATGGTTTTGCATATTTTAATGCTCAAAAGATACGAGATCGAAATCTTGTACTTAAAATAGAGTCGCCACCCGGTTCAGCTCAATCGGGAAATATTTGGTACGATTTTCCCACCGAGTGGTTGGACCATACCTTAAGTAGAGATTCTGAGTCCGGATGATGTTATCTATTTTTTATTATGCCAAGTTAAGGTACTTCATTCTTTCTTAATCAGTTTAATCCATCCTATTTATTTGTATTTTCCGTTATTTTATTGTTTTCACATTTATCAAGCAATTGAAGCAATGAATAAAATATTTACAGCCATAAAAAAATAAGTGCAGAAAATAAAATTGTTACAAGGATTCCAAGTCCCGTACATTTTTCTGTGCAATAAATAAAATACCTGAATGTCTGATATACGTCTACCTGCAGAAGATTGTTAGCACGGATATGGCATATTTTATTTACAGTATTATAAAGCCCGATCGGATGGTTAAAATGAGATTTGAACGGCGTTTTCAAGGAAATTCCATTTTTAATCAAATTTTGGGCTCAATCGTTACTTTAACCGGATTATAAGTGAAAATACCCGCACATTACGGGGCAGGGTCTGTTTGCAAGAGATTTTGAACTTCCATCATTAATTATATGTTCTAGCTTTGAAAAATGAGCTAATCCGAAAACAAATGAAAATAAAACTGCTATCCAGAAAGTCATATCGCCGACGATGCACTGATGCCGCCGGCGATATGACTAATGTCGCCGGCAACATGGCTGATGCCGCTGGCGGCATCAATTGTGTCACCGGCGGTATCAACTTGTAGGCAGCAGTGGCGGCAGTAAAAAAATGATCGAAGACCCAAAAATGAGTATAAATCGACGAAATTTAACACAAATCAGTAATGTTAATGCCAAAGAGCTATGAGACTCAGGATTTTTACCTCGAGGCAGTGAATCCACCTCTTCGTGAACCAAAAGAAACACCTCCGGGGAGCTTGTTACGATGATTTAGCAGTAAATTTAAGTGCTTTTGGTTTCTAAATCCAATTAAGTTGATTTTAACTTAAAGGCTTACTGATTTCAAACTCACAATCAGAGAATTCAAAGAAGAAAAATCAGGAAAAATGGATCGGAATCCTTTTTTTTTTTCTGTTTTATCTAGTTCTTATCTCACTAAAATCTATTCCCACCTTAAAATCCTAACATTCCCTTCCCCCTTGAAAATGCAGCTCAAGGTGTGCTTTATAGGTGAAATGGGGTGCTTTTTGAGGCCTTTTTGACCAATTCCGTCAAAAATGGCCGAAAGGCTGTCTGTGAAGGGACCCGTTTCGGGCAATGCCACCGACGGCATGGCTGATGCTGCTGGTGGCATCAGCCTCCAGCATACCGACAGCTAATGGGCCCAAAAGGCAAAAAAGTTGTGAAAAGTGGTTTAATAGTGGGTAGAAAGACATCTTTTTAACTTTTAATAATATTTTAATGGGTATTTATTATTTGGGTGCAAATCATCGGTTCAAGCTCCTACCGGACGTGTTATCGGCCACACCGAACTGGATTCTACCAAGTATAAAATTCGCGAGGAATATTATTTTGGTAATAAAAATTCTAAAGAGAACTTTTATTTTGAGGCATTAAAATCGGGTATACGTCATCATCGTCTCGCGAGAGGGACTGTAAAATCCCATGCTCATAGGCTGCCCCTCAGGGGATCACTGCTGCTGTGAGCACGGGATTTTGCAGTCCCTCTCGCGAGACGATGATGACGTGTACCCGATTTCAATACCTCAAAATAAAAGTTCTCTTCAGAATTTTTATTACCAAAATAATATTCCTTGTGAATTTTATAATTGGTAGAATCCAGTTCGGCGTGGCCGATAACGCGTTCGGTAGGAGCTTGAACCGATGATTTACACCCAAATTATATAATGTCCATTAAAATATTGTTAAGAGCCATAAAGATGCCTTTTTCCACTAATAAACCACTTTTCCCGACTTTTTAGGCTTTTTAACCCGTTGTTTGTCGGTATGCTGGAGAATGATGTCGCCACCGACATCATTCATGCCGCCGGCGGCATCACCATACCGCCGGCGGCATGATCCATACCGCCGGCGACATCATCATGTCGCCGGCGACATGACACAAAATGGGTTCTCCACAAACAGCCTGTCGGCCACTTTCGGCGGAATAAGTCAAAAAGGTCTCAAAAAATACCCCAATTTGCCTATAAAAGGCACCCAAAAACTGCATTTAGGGGGGGGACTGAAATTATAGAGGGGAGGAGCTAAATTTGGGCAATTAGGAGGCTCAAGTCGAGAGAATAGATTTTAGTGAGATAAGAACTAGAAAAGGCAGGAAAAAGGATTCTAATCCATTTTTTCCGATTTTTCTTCTTCGAACTCTCTGATTGTGAGCTTAAATCAGTGGGTCTTTGGGTTAAATCAACCGGATAGAATTTAGAGACCTAAAACCTTTAAATTAACAATCAAATTATCGTTCCAAGCTCCCCGGAGGTGTTATTGTTCAGTTCACGAAGAGTTGGATTCACTACCCCGAGGTGAAAATCCTGAGTCTCATAGCTCTTTGGCTTTATTATTATTGTTTTGCACTATTTTCTGTTGATTTGTGTTTGCTTTAAGTTTTTGGTTATTTTAACTGCAAACCACTGCTGCTGTGAGAAATTGAAGTCGCCGGAGACATGTGATGTTGCCGACTGTATCACCCATGTCGCGAGAGACATCGTGGATATCGCCGTTAGCATCGCATTCCCCGGAGGCCTCGTTTTCTCACGGAACCTTTTTTTTATGGTATTCAGAAAGCCCTGTGCCTGTCAGTATGCTGATGTCGCCCGTGACACAACCGATGTCGCCGGCGGCATCATCCATGCCGCCAGCGACATCACTTATGTCATCGGCGGCATCAGATGCCCGACGGCGGCATGGCTTTCTGGACAGCAGTATTGCCTTCGTTTGTTTCCCAATTAATTTATTTTCTGAAGCTAGGACCTATAGTACAACGATGGAGGTTTAAAACCTCCTGAAAACAGACTCGCCCCGCGATGAGTGGTATATTCACTTGTAATCTGATTAAAGCGACGACCAAACCTAAAATTTGGATAAAAATGGAATTTCCCCGCAAACGCCATTCAAATCTCGTTTTAGCCATCCAATCGGGCTTTATGATATTATAAATAAAATATGCCATCCTACTTTCCGCACTTAACTTTTCTTTTACGTTTGTAAATATTTTATTTATCGCTTCAATTGCTTGATAAACGCGAAAACAACAAAATAACTGAAAATACAAATAAATAGGGTGGATTAAACCGATTAAGAAAGAATGAAGTATCCTAACTTGGCCTAACGAAAAGTACATAACATCATCCGAACTCGGAATCTCTACTTAAGGTATGGTCCAACCACCCGGTGGGAAAACCGTACCGAAAATTTCCCGATTGAGCTGAACCGGGTGGCGACTCTATTCTAAGTACGGGGTTTCGATCTTGTATCTTTTAAGCATTACAATATGTAAAATCATTTTCTTTTCAACCACATCACACTCGTCTCCCCGACGCACCGAAAAGCGGGCCCGCCCGATAGGGCCCGGCCGCGCGCCGCAGTTGCGCAAACAGCCGTCCGCTCACAGTGGCGACTCTGCTGGGGAATTCGTTAAACTTGAACCTTCTTTCATAGTTTAAAAGATTTTGATGATGTATTGAAATCATTGGCCAAATCAAAACTTCATTCTTTTCTTATGACGTCTTGTTCTCAAGCGTGTAGATAGTTCGGTAATTTTAGGTACCCTATTTTTCCCGAGAAGCTCACAAAGTATCACTCATGCCCTGTTGGAATTGAGGATGCCTAGTGGGTGGATCACTCGTTTTAACCAACACGTAAACTCCTATGACCACGCCCATTCGGGTAGTGATTGAGTAAACGTGGAATCAAGGTAAACGGGAACCTTCTACATCAACAACCCTATACCAAAGCCGCGTTAGAAAAAAGCCTTAGCACATCTTTCCCCTTAGGATTGCCCAAAACAAATAAAATAATTGGGACGCGCTGCTTTCGCCATTACCGGTGAAGCAGCCAAACTCCATCCTACCAAAGAGGTGTTACGCGGGAGTCAAAAGGTTGGAACAGGGTCGATTCGCATGCTAAGTGCTCTATGATCATACACCCCCATGCATCGGCTTTAAGAGCCGAAAATAAATCAACTTACCCTTATCACTTCCACCCGTGGAAGAGGTTTAGCAACATGTGTGGGACTTCTCTTGTACCTCCGTTGCGTCACCACATGTCGCTATGTATGACGTGAAGTACACACGTCTCATATATGTTGGAGGGATAAGCCATCATACCATCTCTAACCACATCTACGTGCAGCCATGCGCACTACACGTCACTCCCAGGGCATAAAAAGACATACATACATGCCATCCATACCATTTACAACCCATTCATGGTCTGATCCACGACTCGTGATTCTAAGCAGCCTTTCTCTTGAACCGAGACCTTCACAACCAGCCATGTCTCTTCCCTATGATGACAACCGTACCTCATCCAGAGGACAAGATAGCCTTCCCTCCACCGTAGGGGCAACAGCTCACCCGCCGTCCCTTGGATCGGAGATCACCGCTGCTATCATTCAGTTTCTGAACTCCGATCAGTTTAGAAACATCATTCAGGAGATAGTATGTGTATCCGTCAAGAAGGTCCTAGAAAGACAGGACTACGACCAGGTCATGCAATCTCCGGGCATGACACCTGATGGCGATACACTCTGGCAATCACCGCCAACTGCTTACCCTGGACAAAGAGAAGGGGCCCATAGTCCAATTCTTCCACCATTCTTTAACACCTTACCAACTTTGGTCACCCCATCACAGTTTAAAATTCCCGCTGCCCCGATGCTTCCTCAATACGACCAAGTCATGCAACACAACGTTGAAGACTTCTTACGTCAATTGATGATAGCAGACTGCTCTCAAGAGGGAAGGGTCCAATCAGAGAAAGACCAGTTCTTTCAATACACTGAATCACCCACACCCACACCTCAAATCATGATGGACCAAGAAACCTATCAGAAGTCGGCACCTGTTGCCATTATTCGGCCAAACAACGGTCTTAAGTGTAGAACCAATCCGTGGAAACTGCCACTTAATGTAATCTTCACCGGGTTGAAGGAAGCTGGGATTCTTAAACCTCTTCATGAATTCAATCCCCCCATGAGAGAAGAAGGAAAAGGCTTTTATAGATATCACATGTTGTCGGGTCATAACACCAATCAATGCAAAGCTTTGGTCCGTACCATCCAACGACTAGTGGATGAAAAGAAGATTACCGACCCTGAAAGGGCATCCTACCCTGTACCAGAGTCTGGCAATCGGACACGGATGATTAATCCCGGCTTTTCCAAACAACGGAAAGCTCCTCAAGATCTCATCAAGGCCATCTACTCAAATGGTGGGGGAAAATCACGCTCTGACGATGAGGATGAATAATCCCGATTTGCAATCCTTGGACTTCAGACCTTTTAGCTCCATGAGCCACTTCCATTTTTCTTACTTATGATTGTGTCTGTACCCTTTGATCAGCGTCTTCATATGAGCATACGTACGACGCTTTCAGTGTGTAAGAAATTTTTATTAAATGGAATTAAATTGAGTACATTATGTGGTAATCAAATCCAATAATTTAAACCTTGTCAAACACATGAGGGATAATAAAGTGCTTAAAGACCATGATAATGCTTTTGCTCAATAATCGGATTATTGAAACGCCATGGGTCCTTTCTAGAATTGACTCGACGGCCCTACATCGGTACACCTTCAAGCCACCAAAGAAGTATCAATCAGTCCCCCGAAATAGAGAATCAAGGCTTACACCCAACGGAGCCCAACCTCCATCAAATAAACTTCGTAGCCAAAATCTCATACCAACATCACCACCAAGAACACGACCAAATTTGAAGAGAAACACCTCTTCACCCGGTACAAATCAACCCCATCGAACCCTTCGGCTAACAAAGGTCAGGGGGCAACCACTTCCAAAGACACCAAGTCTAAAGGCAAACACCTTCATCCCACAAGCCACGAAGACGATTGTGCAACAAATGTCGCAATCGGCTTACCAAATGAATTAACAAGGCAAACAACCACTACAAAGGCACCAAACAAAAGGTCCTTAAGCCGAACATCACTTGTTCACAACCCATCACCCCTAACACAGAATACGAGTCTGCAGACCCCGAATTGAAGGATCAATCAAAATAGCGATCAGGACGACAATCAAACCAATCGATGAAGCTTTGGAGTAAGTACCAAAAACTCCCCCAAACTAAACGGCTTACAACAAGGTCAGCCAAAAGCTCCTGACGTAACTTTGAAGGTCAAAATGAACTGGGTGATCCAGACGAAAATCGAACGGGCACCAAGGAACTTGGAGAATCTGCAAAAGCATAACTATGCGCACAATAGCAAATCAGATATCCTATGCCCTTTCCAAGAGTCATAGACCCAGCACTGAAAAGTTTGAGACCTTCCGGTACTAAGGTTAAGTTCAGATCAGATTGAAGAGACCATCGTATGATCGGAAATGGCACCAAATAAGCGAGGCTGTTAGAGTCATGAGCGTAGACAAGAAGCGAATTCATCGATCTAGTCGACCAAGACAAGCTTAAGCATTATCAGGTCTAAACAAAAGAAATAAATCAGAAAAAGCGGCACACTAAAAAAATATATATACAATAATCGCCCGCCTGTCGGTCTTCTATTGACTGGGCAAAAATTAGGGTTACACCCGACGGTCGGTCCCCTGCAAACTGGCTGTACAGAAATTAGGGGATAAGTCAATAACGCCTGTTGAACTGAAAACCCGAAAAGGGCGGTTCAGACAAAAATTAGGGCACGAGAGAAAAACAATAAGATGTTAACTTGAAAACCTGCAAAGGCTGGTTAACACCAGGGATCCCATTAATGGAAATGATTGCCAACATCTTGTACTCAAATTAAGTTCACTCGATAAAAGGGTCTTTCATATTGGAACATCTGTGCTTGTGATTATGTGAATGCCTGGCAATCGAAGGATGAAAACATCACAAGTAAGCTTAATCGAAGACACTACGCGCTCAAAGGTCGGAATAAATCTGTTAGGGCAAAAACCCGAAAGGATAGTCCATGCAAACCATGGGGTCAAATTGGGGCCCAAAATCTATGTTCCCCAGGCTCTGCAGAAAACCCCACAGCTTTTGGTTATGGGTTGCCATGACGGAAACGGACGGAATGGTCCAAAACAGGTTGCTAGAAGATTGAAGCCGCCGGCGATGAGAGTGATACCGCCGGCGATATCATGATACCGCCTGCGACGTAATTAATGTCGCCGGCGATATAGGATTGATTTGGGCGACTTGGATGATGCCGCCGGCGACATGGAGTAACTTTCTAGGCGACATCAGAAGCATTTCTGCCATTTCAGACCTGTACAAAAACTGTAAACAATCCTATGCTACATTTCCAAGGACTTGTCAAACAGCAATTCATATTCAAAATAAAAGCCCGAAGGCGCAAATTGCTCAAATTGTACCAAATCATCATGACAAAATCAAATTATCGAAACCCCAATGTATCAGAGGTACGAACAAGAACTCAAGGCAAAAAAAAAAAAAATGAAAAGTAAAGCTAAGCATGCCCGCCACTACCGGCTGGACGGGATGAAACGTCATCGGGACTTGCGAACCAATCGTCAACATCGTCTGCCTCTCTTCCCTCCCTCATGGGAACACTACTAGACTCCTCAGCCGCGGTAAACGCATGTCGGCCGGCAGACTTCTTGACCCCCCTACGACTGGTACCCCCAGGGTGCACACGGTCCAGATTCTGTTTACTTCTCTGTTCTTGAGCGGTGGCCGACAGCTGTCCCTCAAGATCGCTCACGCGGCGCTGTAACGCTACAGTCTCCTCCTCATACCGTCGCCGGGCTGCATCAGCATCAGACAAAGAAAGGGCTAAAAAATCCTACAAACCGGAGAAAATATCAGCCTTGCATATCATGCATAACATCCATACATATATCCCATCTTAACATGTGCATAAAATACCTGAACAAGAAGCGATTGCCCAATGAGGGTATCCCGGAGAACAAAATTGTTCTCCGCAAGCTGCTCCACATGACTCCGCGCCACCTAGAAAATCCAAAAAGCATATCCTTAGACACCCACTTCTAAGACTTAATAAGAAAATAATTATTAGGTCTTACGTAGGTAGTATCTTCAGGCATGAAAATCGGGGCTTGCCGGCTCGAGCCAACATTCCTATGAGTGAATTCGCCTCGGGAGTTCATCAACAGGAAGGTGGTTTCCAACGGATTAACCAATCTCCCCTCCACGAAGGTCATGCCCTCCGGCGCGCCATAATGTCGGGTCCCACTCTGGTTATCCCGACCCCTCTTTCTTGTAGGTTCCTGCAAAACATGAAAGTCACACGTCAACAACATCCCTAAACGACTTCAAAATCATACACACAAGCACAATTATACCTCGAAAGAACGATGTTCCCCCTGGGACGTCGGCACACTCCCGCCAGCTACACCCGCACCTACCTCATCCTCCCCCTCAGGGTCGACCGCAACATCCCCTTCCAACGCTTCATCCTCATCATCATCCTCCTCCTCAACGTCCACAACGCCTTTTAGGCGCCTCTTTTCGTCCTCCAATCGTTGCTCATTGTGATACTCAATTGTATCGTTGCTGTGGATGCGAGGACACACAGGGAGTAGGCGCTGAAAAAGCTGCTCGTAGAGGCCAGGAACGCTAGGGATCACACGGCCATTTCCTTTAATGTAATCAGCTTTGTCGGCCTCGGCAGAAATCACCAAATGAGGCCACCACAAGCCCCGCGGAGGATCGGCAGGCACCGGTCTAGCTGCAACCGGAAGGGACCTCCAACCCCGGACGCGCTCGCCCAGATACCACTGCTGAGACAGTGGGCACTCAATAACGAACCGGCGGTCATCCACCTCTCTCCGCACCCGTACAACCTCGGCCAAATTCTCCACCCCATCGAACGGGTCCAAGACGAGCTACATCAAAACAACCAACATAAGTCCATAGACCAAATAAATAAATTTAAAAAAAAAAAAAAAAAAAAAATTCGCGTACCGAACTCAATCGCGCGCTTCTGAGGACCTCCCTATACAGCGTAGGATACTTGGCCTTCCCACCGATGCACCCGCACCAGCGGGCAAGGAAATGAGAGTCCGGTGGCACAACCGTCTTAAACTCCATCGGCGGAAGGATCTGATGCTCGAATGCCCAAGCCTGCACAAATAACGACCGATCAATTCAAAGGACGTCATAAGAACACATGTTATCAAGGGAAATATTTCAAAAAAAAAAAAAAAATCTATACCTGGAGTAGCAGATGGCAAGGGCGAAGGGCTTTTTCATTCTTCCGGGCTCCCACGTCCAGCCCATGGTACAATTGGGCCAAGATGGCCCTCGGCCAATTCTTCCTCCCGATTCCCGGCACATCTTCCACCGCGGTTATAAGTATGTAGTTGATCTTACTCCCCGAGATTGGGAAGAACAGCACGGTGAGTAGTGAGATCACAAAGGAACGGACACATGCCTCCCTTTCCTCCTCAGGCACCACATCCACCTGGGTCCAATAACGGTACAACTCACTATAGGACAGCCGCCCAGAAACGGGCTTCAGTCCGAACAACTCCTTTACCCGCCTCACCACGGGCCTCTCAACATGGTACTTGTCCATGTAGACGTCAAAATGGATAACCTCGTCCGTCCAAGGAAGGCCGGTCATGGCTACCACATCAGAAGGGGTAATTGTAACTTCCCCAAAGGGGAGATGGAAGGTGTGGGTAGTCTCGGACCACCTTTCAGTCAAGGCCGTTACTGAAGAATGAGGTAGCTTAGGCATCAACATAGGCATGATTCGAGCCAAATCCCCAAACCCCGTCTCGTTAATCGCGAGCGCAAGCGCGGGATCATTCTCTGAAATATGATGCCACCACTCACCGATGGTGTCAATCCCTCCTGTGTAAGTCAGTTCGTATGGCTGCAAAATCGAAAGCAAAACGGATCAATTCTGTGCATTTCTGTCAAAAAGGCTGCTGATATCGCCTATATTAGAAGCGATATCGCCGGCGGCATCAGCCCATACCGCCAGCGGCATGGCTCATGTCGCCGGCGACATCAGCTTCAACAGAAGCGACATCAGATTCCCATAAAGCCTTTGCCAAAGGCTGATGTCGCCAGCAACAACATTGATATCGCCGGCGGCATCAGCCCATACCGCCAGCGGCATGGCTCATGTCGCCGGCGACATCAGCTTCAACAGAAGCGACATCAGATTCCCATAAAGCCTATACCAAAGGCTGATGTCGCCAGCAACAACATTGATGTCGCCAGCGGCATCACTCATGCCGCCAGCGGCATCACTCTACACGGGCAGAACCTGTTTTCTCCCTAAATCGCACCCATCGTGCCAAAAATCACAATCAATCGAACAACAAGGCAAAAACCGATCCTAAAGCATGCAATATGACTGAGATATTCCACATTTTAAACCCCTATAATAGCATGTTTTCAAATCTAAAGCAAAATCAAATCGAATTCAAAAAGAAGTAATTCAGGTTTTTGTGGGATTACCTGGATATAAGAGAGATGTTTCTCCTTCTCCGGAGTCAGATTGGTGATAGGAGAGGTAATGCCATAGCCATACATTTTGGCCGTCTCCTTGAGGCCGTATACAGTGGGAACAGAAAGGATTTTCAAACCCTCGACGGAAGAATCGGGCAGGCTCTCCCTAGCCTTGGATTTGCCCCTGAAAGCATTACTAATCCTCTTCATGATTTGAAAAAGCAAAGATAGAAATCAAAGAGCTTTGGGAGAGAAAAGAGAGGGATACGGTTTTGAGAAAGAATGGGGAAGAAAAGAGTTCCAATCTCTTTTTAAACTGCCGCGCGGGATTCGAGGAGTTTAAATTAATCTGAAACTGTTCCTCCATGCCGCCGGCGGTATCACTTCAGGCCGCCGGCGACATCACTCAGGCCGCCGGCGACATCGCCTCATTTAGCTCAAATTTTAAAATTATCTGACAGTCAAAGCTGCCACGTGGCATCCATACCACCGGCGACATCAGCTCATACCGCCGGCGATATCACTCAGGCCGCCGGCGACATCGCCTCATTTAGTTCAAAATTTTGAAATTATCTGACAGTTAAAGCTGCCACGTGGCATCCATACCACCAGCGACATCAGTCCATGCCGCCGGCGATATCACTTAGGCCGCCGGCGACATCGCCTCATTTAGTTCAAATTTTGAAATTATCTGACCAGTCAAAGCTGCCACGTGGCATCCATACCACCGGCGACATCAGCCCATGCCGCCGGCGACATCACTCAAACCGCCAGAAACATCAACTCATGCCGCCGGCGATGTAAGTCATGCCGCCAGCAATATTGCCCCTCCAAACTAGATTTTTAAAATGAGCCCGACCAAAGGGCAATCTCTTCAGAATGAAAGCCCAACCGAAGGGCAATCTCTTCAGAACGAAAGCCCAACTGAAGGGCGATCTCTTCAACGAAAGCCCAACCGAAGGGTAATCATTTTAGAACGAAAGCCCAACTGAAGGGCAATCTCAACAGAACAAGCCCAACCGAAGGGCAATCTCAACAGAACAAGCCCAACCGAAGGGCGATCACAACAGAACAAGCCCGACCAAAGGGCGATCTCTTCAAACGAGCCCAACCGGATCTCTTTAAAATGAAAGCCCAACCGAAGGGCAATCTCCTCAGAACGAAAGCCCAACCGAAGGGCGATCTCTTCAAAGTGAAAGTCCGACCAAAGGACAATCACTGTACCAAACAAAACCCCAACCGAAGGGCGATCTCTTCAACGAAAGCCCAACCGAAGGGTAATCATTTTAGAACGAAAGCCCAACCGAAGGGTAATCTCAACAGAACAAGCCCAACCGAAGGGCGATCACAACAGAACAAGCCCGACCGAAGGGCGATCTCTTCAAACGAGCCCAACCGAAGGGCGATCTCTTTAAAATGAAAGCCCAACCGAAGGGCAATCTCCTCAGAACGAAAGCCCAACCGAAAGGCAATCTCTTCAGAACGAAAGCCCAACCGAAGGGCGATCTCTTTAAAGTGAAACGTCCGACCAAAGGACAATCACTATATAAAGTGACAAGCCCGACCGAAGGGCAAACTCCCCACGAACTGTAATCCGACCGAGGGACATACAAACGACAAAGCGTATGCCCGACCAAGGGGCAAACAATCAACATACTGAAAGTCCGACCAAAGGACAATCATCGTACCAAAATACAAAAGCCCAAATGAAGGGCGATCTCATCAAAATGAGCCCAACCGAAGGGCAATCTCTTCAAAACGAGCCCAACCGAAGGGCGATCTCTTTAAAGTGAAAGTCCGACCAAAGGACAATCACTATGCCAAAATACAAAAGCCCAATCGAAGGGCGACCTCTTCAAACGAGCCCGACCGAAGGGCAACCTCTTCGAAGTGAAAGTCCGACCAAAGGACAATCACTATACCAAAATACAAAAGCCCAACCGAAGGGCGATCTCATCAAAACGAAAGCCCAACCGAAGGGCAAACCTCTTTAATCAAAGCAGAAGCCCGACCAAGGGGCAAACCTCTTTAATCAAAGCAGAAGCCTGTCCAAGGGCAAACCTCTCTACGAAGCACAAGTCCGACCAAGGGATAAATTCTCTACGAAGCACAAGTCCGACCAAGGGATAAATTCTCTACGAAGCATAAGTCCGACCAAGGGATAAATTCTCTACGAGGCACAAGTCCGACCAAGGGACAAATTCTCTACGAGGCACAAGTCCGACCAAGGGATAAATTCTCTACGAGGCACAAGTCCGACCAAAGGACAAATTCTCTACGAGGCACAAGTTCGACCAAAGGACAAATTCTCTACGAGGCACAAGTCCGACCAAAGGACAAATTCTCTACGAGGCACAAGTCCGACCAAAGGATAAATTCTCTACGAGGCACAAGTCCGACCAAAGGACAAATTCTCTACGAGGCACAAGTCCGACCAAGGGACAAATTCTCTACGAGGCACAAGTCCGACCAAAGGACAAATTCTCTACGAGGCACAAGTCCGACCAAGGGACAAATTCTCTACGAGGCACAAGTCCGACCAAGGGACAAATTCTCTACGAGGCACAAGTCCGACCAAGGGACAAATTCTCTACGAGGCACAAGTCCGACCAAAGGACAAATTCTCTACGAGGCACAAGTCCGACCAAGGGACAAATTCTCTACGAAGCACAAGTCCGACCAAGGGATAAAATTCTCTACGAAGCACAAGTCCGACCAAGGGATAAAATTCTCTACGAAGCACAAGTCCGACCAAGGGACAAATTCTCTACGAAGCACAAGTCCGACCAAGGGATAAATTCTCTACGAAGCACAAGTCCGACCAAGGGATAATCTACAAAGCGCAAGTCCGACCAAGGGACGAACAGTCGACCGAACAGTCGACAAAGCGTAAGTCCGACCAAGGGATGAACAGTCGACAAAGCGTAAGTCCGACCAAGGGACGAACAGTCGACAAAGCGTAAGTCCGACCAAGGGACGAACAGTCGATAAAGCGTAAGTCCGACCAAGGGACGAATAAATGATAAAGCGTAAGTCCGACCAAGGGACGAACAAATGACAAAGCGTAAGTCCGACCAAGGGACGAACAATCGACAAAGCATAAGTCCGACTAAGGGAAAAATAAATGACAAAGCGTAAGTCCGACCAAGGGACGAACAATCGACAAAGCATAAGTCCGACTAAGGGACAAACAAACGACAAAGCGCATGTCCGACCAAGGGACGAACAAACAACAAAGCACATGTCCGACCAAGGGACGAACAAACGATAAAGCGTAAGTCCGACCAAGGGATAAACAGTCGACAAAGCATAAGTCCGACTAAGGGACAAACAAACGACAAAGCGCATGTCCGACCAAGGGACGAACAAACAACAAAGCACATGTCCGACCAAGGGACGAACAAACGACAAAGCGTATGTCCGACCAAGGGGCAAACAATCGACAGAGCGTAAGTCCGACCAAGGGGCAAACAATCGACAGAGCGTAAGTCCGACCAAGGGGCAAACAATCGACAGAGCATAAGTCCGACCAAGGGACAAACCAGTCATCCTTTAGGTATCATTCCTATCCCTTGCTCTTTCGTGTGATCATACTGACCTGTGGCAGCAGTGATCCCCCAAGGGGCAGCCTGTGAGCACGGGATTTTGCAGTCCCTCTCGCGAGACAATGATGACGTGTACCCGATTTCAATACCTCAAAATAAAAGTTCTCTTCAGAATTTTTATTACCAAAATAATATTCCTTGTGAATTTTATAATTGGTAGAATCCAGTTCGGCGTGGCCGATAACGCGTTCGGTAGGAGCTTGAACCGATGATTTACACCCAAATTATATAATGTCCATTAAAATATTGTTAAGAGCCATAAAGATGCTTTTTTCCACTAATAAACCACTTTTCCCGACTTTTTAGGCTTTTTAACCCGTTGTTTGTCGGTATGCTGGAGAATGATGTCGCCACCGACATCATTCATGCCGCCGGCGGCATCACCATATCGCTGGCGGCATGATCCATACCGCCGGCGACATCATCATGTCGCCGGCGACATGACACAAAATGGGTTCTCCACAAACAGCCTGTCGGCCACTTTCGGCGGAATAAGTCAAAAAGGTCTCGAAAAATACCCCAATTTGCCTATAAAAGGCACCCAAAAACTGCATTTAGGGGGGGGACTGAAATTATAGAGGGGAGGAGCTAAATTTGGGCAATTAGGAGGCTCAAGTCGAGAGAATAGATTTTAGTGAGATAAGAACTAGAAAAGGCAGGAAAAAGGATTCTAATCCATTTTTCCCGATTTTTCTTCTTCGAACTCTCTGATTGTGAGCTTAAATCAGTGGGTCTTTGGGTTAAATCAACCGGATAGAATTTAGAGACCTAAAACCTTTAAATTAACAATCAAATTATCGTTCCAAGCTCCCCGGAGGTGTTATTGTTCAGTTCACGAAGAGTTGGATTCACTACCCCGAGGTGAAAATCCTGAGTCTCATAGCTCTTTGGCTTTATTATTATTGTTTTGCACTATTTTCTGTTGATTTGTGTTTGCTTTAAGTTTTTGGTTATTTTAACTGCAAACCGCTGCTGCTGTGAGAAATTAAAGTCGCCGGAGACATGTGATGTTGCCGACTGTATCACCCATGTCGCGAGAGACATCGTGGATATCGCCGTTAGCTTCCCCGGAGGCCTCGTTTTCTCACGGAACCTTTTTTTTATGGTATTCAGAAAGCCCTGTGCCTGTCAGTATGCTGATGTCGCCCGTGACACAACCGATGTCGCCGGCGGCATCATCCATGCCGCCAGCGACATCACTTATGTCATCGGCGGCATCAGATGCCCGACGGCGGCATGGCTTTCTGGACAGCAGTATTGCCTTCGTTTGTTTCCCAATTAATTTATTTTCTGAAGCTAGGACCTATAGTACAACGATGGAGGTTCAAAACCTCCTGAAAACAGACTCGCCCCGCGATGAGTGGTATATTCACTTGTAATCTGATTAAAGCGACGACCAAACCTAAAATTTGGATAAAAATGGAATTTCCCCGCAAACGCCATTCAAATCTCGTTTTAGCCATCCAATCGGGCTTTATGATATTATAAATAAAATATGCCATCCTACTTTCCGCACTTAACTTTTCTTTTACGTTTGTAAATATTTTATTTATCGCTTCAATTGCTTGATAAACCCGAAAACGACAAAATAACTGAAAATACAAATAAATAGGGTGGATTAAACCGATTAAGAAAGAATGAAGTATCCTAACTTGGCCTAACGAAAAGTACATAACATCATCCGAACTCGGAATCTCTACTTAAGGTATGGTCCAACCACCCGGTGGGAAAATCGTACCGAAAATTTCCCGGTTGAGCTGAACCGGGTGGCGACTCTATTCTAAGTACGGGGTTTCGATCTCGTATCTTTTAAGCATTACAATATGTAAAATCATTTTCTTTTCAACCACATCACACTCGTCTCCCCGACGCACCGAAAAGCGGGCCCGCCCGACAGGGCCCGGCCGCGCGCCTTAGCCGCGCAAACAGTCGTCCGCTCACAGCTGCCATAGGTCAGTATGATCACATGAAAGAGCAAGGGATAGGAATGATACCTGATGGGTGACCGATTTGTCCCTTGGCCGGACCTTGTGCTTTGTAGAGAGGTTGCCCCTTGGTCGGGCTTATACTTTATAGAGAAATTGCCCCTTGGTCAGGCTTAAGCTTTGTGGAAAGGACGCCCTTTGGTCAGACTTATGCTTTGCGGAGAGTTATCCTTTGGTCGGACTTATGCTTTATGAAGAGATTATCCCTTGGTCAGGTTTTGTGCTTTGTAGATTGGTTGCCCTTTGGTCAGACTTATGCTTCGCGGAGAAATTATCCCTTGTTCGGGTTTGGTGTTTTGTAAATTGGTTGCCCTTTGGCCGGACTTATGCTTCCCTGAGAAATTGTCCTTTGGTCGGGTTTTATGCTTTGTAGATTGGTTGTCCTTTGGTCGGACTTATGCTTCACGAAGAATTTATCCTTTGGTTGGAATTATGCTTTGTGGAGAGATTATCCCTTGGTCGGGTTTTGTGTTTTATAGATTGGTTGCCCTTTGGTCGGACTTATGCTTCACGGAGAAATTATCCCTTAGTCGGGTTTTGTGTTTTGTAAATTGGTTGCCCTTTGGCCGGACTTATGCTTCGCTGAGAAATTCTCCTTTGGTCAGGTTTTGTGTTTTGTAGATTGGTTGTCCTTTGGTCGGACTTATGCTTCGTGGAGAAATTGTTCCTTGGTCGGGTTTGGTGTTTTGTAGATTGGTTGTCCTTTGGTCGGACTTATGCTTCGCGGAGAAATCGTCCCTTGGTCGGGTTTAGTGTTTTGTAGATTAGTTGTCCTTTGGTCAGACTTATGCTTCGCGGAGAAATTATCCCTTGGTTGGGTTTCGTGTTTTGTAGATTGGTTGTCCTTTGGTCGGACTTATGCTTCACAGAGAAATTGTCCCTTGGTATGGTTTTGTGTTTTGTAGATTGCTTGTCCTTTGGTCGGACTTATGCTTCACGGAGAATCTGTCCCTTGGTCAGGTTTTGTAGATTGGTTACCCTTTGGTTGGACTTGTGCAAAATCTGAATTAGAGAAGTGATGTCGCCGGCGGCATGAATGATATCGCTGGTGGTATGAAGCGATGTCGCCGGCGACATGAGTGCCACATGGCAGCTTTGATAGGTCAGGTAATTTTAAAATTTGAACTGAAAGGGGCGATGTCACCGGTGACATGAGCGATGTCGCTAGCGGCATGGATTGATGCCGCCGGCGGTATGAACGGACAGTTTCAGATAAATTAAAACTCCTCGAATTCCGTGCGGCAGTTTAAAAGGAATTAAAACTCCCTTCTTCCTTATTTATTCAGAAAATCGTTCCTACTGCTTCACATCTCATTCTCCAAATCCTACGATTTTTTCTTTCGTCTTTCAAATCATGAAGAGAATCATTAAGGCTTTCAGGTGTAAATCTACTAAGGCTAGGGAGAACTTGCCGGATTCTTCTGTCAAGGGATTGAAAATTCTCTCCATTCCTACTGCTTATGGCCTGAAGGAGATGGCCAAGATGTACGGCTATAGGATCAATTCTCCCATCACCAATCTGACCCTAGAGAAGGAGAAGCACCTTTGCTACGTTCAAGTAATCCCATAAAACTCGAATCTCTTCCTTTTGGGTTCGGTTTGATTTGGCTTTAGGCTTGAAATTGTGCCATGGTAGGAGTCATAGACTAGTTATAAACTGATATGGTATGCTTAGATTCGGTTTTTTAGGCTTATTGTTTGATTGATTGCAATTTTTTTTTGGATTTGGCACGATGGGTGCGATTTTGGGGAAAATGAGTTCTGCCCGCAGGTAGTGATGTCGCCGGCGACATGAGTGATGTCGCTGGTGACATCAGTTCATGCAAACAGGCCTACGGAAGTCTGATGACACTTCTGTTTAAAGTGATGTCGCCGGCGGTATCATCCATACCGCTGGTGGTATGGAGTGATGCCGCCTGTGACATAACTTTTAGCAGAAACGACATCAGCAGCTCTTCTGATGAGAAAATAAGTAGGGCTGATCTATTTTGTTTCTAATTTTATAGCCATATGAACTGACCTATACAGGGGGAATGGGCACCATCGGCGAATGGTGGCACCATATTTCGGAGAATGACCCCGAGCTTGCGCTTGCCATTAATGAGATAGGATTCGGGGACTTGGCCCGGAGTATGCCAATACTGATGCCCAAGCTTTCTCATTCAGCAGTGACAGCCCTAACTGAGAGGTGGTCTGAGACCCCTCATACCTTTCACTTCTCTTTCGAGGAAGTTACGATTACACCCTCTGACATCATAGCCATGACCGACCTCCCTTGGACGGACGAGGTCATACACTTTGATGCTTACATGGATAAATACCATGTTGAGAGGCCCGTGGTAAGGCGGGTGAAGGAGCTATTTGGTATGAAGCCCATTTCTGGGCTGCTGTCTTATGGTGAGTTATACCAACACTGGACCCGAGTGGATGTAGTGCCCGAGGATGAGAGGGAGGCTTGTATCCGGTCCTTCATGATTTCTTTGCTTACCGTGTTGTTCTTCCCAATCACGGGGAGTAAGATCAATTATATGCTGATAACTACTGTGGAGGACGTGGTGGGCATTAAGAGGAAGAATTGGCCAAGGGCTATCTTGGCATAAATATACCACGGGCTGGATGTGGGATCCCGAAAGAGGGTGAAAGCCCTTCGCCGCTGCCATCTGCTACTCTAGGTACATTTCTTTAGAAGTATTTTACTTGATAGTACACGTTCTCATTTATTGTATTACGCTTTTTGAATTGATTGGTCGTTATTTGTGCAGGCTTGGGCCTTTGAGCATCAGATCCTCCCGCCGGTGGAGTTTAAGAAGATTGTGCCGCCGGGCTCCCGCTTTCTCGCTCGCTGGTGCGGGGGCGTTGGTGGGAAGGCCAAGTACCCTACGAAATATAGGGAGGTCCTGAGGAGCGCACGGTTGAGCTCGGTATGTGACTTTTTAATTTAGTCTTTGTTTTTACACTTTGACAAAATAAAAGGCATTTATGAACTTACACTGGTTGTTTTGGCTGATTGTTAGTGTAGCTTGTCCTGGATCCATTTGATGGGGTGAAGAATCTAGTAGAGGTCACAAGGGTTAGGAGGGATGTAAACGATCGTCGGTTCATGATTGAGTGCCCTCTATCCTAGCAGTGGTACCTGGGTGAGCACGTCTGGGGCTGGAGGTCCATCCCGATGGCTGATAGATCGGTGCCTGCTGATCCTCCTAGGGGCTCATGGTGGCCCCATTTGGTGATCACCTCCGAGGGTAATAAGGCTGATTACATCGAGGGGAACGATCGAGTGATCACTAGCATCCCTGGCCTCTACGAGCAGCTTCAGCAGCGTTTACTCTCTGTGTGTCACTGTATCCACAGAAATGATATGATTGAGTATATAACGAACAACGGTTGGAGGAGGAGAAAAGGCACCTCAAAGGCATTGTAGACGTCGAGGAGGAAGAAGATGATGAAGATGAGAAGCTTAAAGGGGATATTGGGATCGAGCCCGAGGGGGAGGATGAGGCGGGCGTGGATGTAGCTAGCGGGAGTGCGCCAATGTCCCAAAGGGAGCAACGTTCTTTTGAGGTATAATTGTGCTTATGTGCATGATTTTGAAATTATTTAGGAACACTGTTAATGAGTGGCTTTCATGTTTTTCAGGAACCTGCGAGGAAGAGAGGCCGAGATAACCAGAGTAGGATACGATACTATAGTGTGCCGGAGGGCATAAACTTTATGGAGGGGTGTCTGGCCAATCCGATGGAAACTTCATTCCTGCTGATGAATTCTCGGGGTGAATTCCTCCCTAGGAATATAGGCTCGAGCCGGCAGGCTCCAATTTTCATGCCCAAAAATACTACTTACGTAAGGCCTGGTAATTATTTTCTTGTTTAGCCTTGGACGCGGGTGTCTAATGATTTGCCTTTTGGATTTTTCAGGTGGCGCGGAGCCATGTGGAGCAGCTCGCAGAGAATAATTTTGTTCTCCGGGATACACTTATCGGGCAATCGCTCCTTGCTCAGGTATTTTAGGCATATGTTAAGATGAGATGCATATATGGATGTTATGAATGATATGCATTGTTGATATTTTCTCTAGTTTACAGGATTTCTTGGCCCTTTCCTTGTCAGACGCCAATACAGCCCGACGGCGGTATGAGGAGGAGACTGTAGACTTACGGCGTCGCGTGACTGACCTTGAGGGTCAGCTAGCAGCCACCGTTCAGGAATGGAGAAGTAAGCAAAACCTGGATCGTGCGCACCCTGATAGTACCAGTCGTAGGGGGATCAAGATGTCTGCCGGCCGATGCCCGCTTGCCATTGCCGAGGAGTCTAGCAGTGTACCTATGATAGTGGGAAGGGAAGAGGACGATGTTGATGACTGGCTTATGAGTCCCGAAGACATTTCATCTCGCCCGACCGGCAGTGGGGGGCAAGCCTAGTTTTTAATTTTGCTCTCTTTTTTTATTTCCTTGTATGTACCCTTGATACATTGGGGTTGGAATAATTTGGTTTCTTTTTCTATTGGGTTTTGTTTCTTTCGTGGTCTAGACATTCAGAATTTTTGGATAGTTTGTGCCTTCGGGCTTTTTATTTTGAATAAGAATGGGTTGCTGTTTGGAAAAGCATTGGAAACTTAGTATAGGATTGTTTACAGGTTTTGTACAAGTCTGAAATGGAAGAAATGCTTCTGATGTCGCCGGAAATTCACTTCATATCGTCGGCGGCATGACCCATATCGCCCAAACTCATTCAGCCAAAATAATATATACAGGGTTGTCTGAAAGTCCATATCGCCGGCGGCATCATCTGATATCGCCTAATCTAATCCATATCGCCGGCGGCATCATTTACACCGCCGACGGTATCAATTTTCTAGTAATCTGATTTCGACTATTCTGTCCATTCCTGTCATGGCTACCCACAATCAAAATCTACGGGGTTTTCTACAGAGTCTGGGGAATGCAAACTGGAAGAGGCTTGAAAAATTCAGGCTTTGGGGGTTTCGATATATCGCGGCGTGGCCCGTAAGCCGCAAATTCCTTCGAGCGACACTATCTTTTTGGGATCCAATGGACCACGTTTTCCGATTTTCATCATTCGAGCTTTGCCCCTTGCTCGAAGAATTCCACGCTATTTTAGGGACACCGTGTCCTAAATGCGTTTCACTGGCATTGCCGGACTTTTATTTTGGCATAGATGGAATTCCACGAGGGTTATAGAATTTGGATTCTGTGGACCCATTTCTGTCTTGGTTGCCCGATAAACCTAGGTTTCAGCTTGGAGCAATTCTAGAGTGGTGCCGTGGAGTGCCCCGATCCCATCCTGCTTGGCCATTCATGGTGGCATTACTACTCATGGCGGAGTTTATGTCCGGAGTGAGCTCGATTGCTCTGCTCAGGCTAATTTCGCTCATCAGCCCTATATCAACAGGGGCTTCTCCCGTGGCTGTGGGATTGGTCAATGTTTTGCTGAATGTGAATGCTACTTCTGTTGACTCATTACTTATCGGAGATCAACTCATATTATTACGGGTACCTTTTGTTCTTTTTGATCCCGCATATTTCCTTCCCCAATCCTTACCTGAGTTTTGAATTATAGGTATGGCTGATGGAGAAGCTGAAGTTGAGGGAGGCGCCACGAGGGAACCTGAAAAAGTATCTTCCCTTCCATCTGAGGTATGGCTTATGCAGGCTGATTTCAATGAGTTGACATATGATGATTAGGTGCCTATTTTGAGGGGGTATACTGACATGCAGGTTCAGTGGGTTAGTCCATGGTGGAGAATTCAGGATGTGGTTGTAGAATTTGGGGAGCATGTGTTCAACTGATAGGTCCGAAGAAATCTTCATTTTATAACCCTTATCGGCTGTGTCATCAATATGGCAAGAGGCAAAGAGTCCCAATCAAACTACCTCACAACCAGATTAGAGTTTACAAAGCTAGATGGGTCAACCATATTTGGGAGAAGTGGTCCAGGGAGGCTGTGTTTGAGATTCTGGATTATGATCATATAGAAAAGATCGAAACTAACACACACTACAGGTGATGGCTTACTGAGATAAGAGACTTGCCGACCAGTCGGAAGCGGTCATGGGCCCGTTTTAAGGGGGAACATGCTGAGCGGGGAGAGGACCCTTTTTCTACTAGCACACCGAGGAGGATCTCTAGGTACTGTGACGATGATGCGGGAAGTTCGATTTGAGTCTTACTTTTGTCAGAACTATCAGGCCCCCCCTTTTTTGCATCTAAAATGAAAGTAAAATGAACTCTGTCCAAGGCTTTCTGAAGTTGTCTTAATCTTATGAATACAGGATCCACATAAGTATAAGCATTTAGATTTCAAAAAAAGAGAACTTTTATTAATTGAGATAAAATAAAGTACATGATGTTTGGTTGACATTCCCATTGATTTAACTCCCGGTGCCAACTAGCAGAGATCGGTTTTCTAGAAGGCACTCGCTCTTTGCTCACATACCCTAACTTTTGCCTAGATTGCCCTTTTTGGGTTTTCGATCTGGCGGGTTTGTCTCATTCCCTAATTTTTGCACGGTTGGTTCGTAGGATAACAATCATCGGGCGTCACCCTAATTTTTGCCCGATCAGTAAAAGACTAAAAGACGGGTAATTATCATGTATATATTTTTAGTGTGTTGCTTTTCTGATTTGTTTCTTTTGAATTAAATATGATAACGCTTAAGCCTGTCTTGGTTTACGGGATTTACGAACTCGTTCCCATCCATGTCCATAAGTTTAACTGCCCCTTCGCTAAGCAGCTTATTTATTATATATGGTCCTTCCCAGTTTAGCCTGAATTTACCCCTCGCATCAGTGGTAGAGTGTTTCAACTGCTTGAGGACCAGATCACTGGCCTTCAGGGGGAACTTTTGACGTCTTACCCGACTGTTATATGCCCGAGCCATACGTTGTTGGTACATCTGGAGGTTATCGAGGGCCTTCAACTTCTGCTCATCCATCATGTTCAACTGTTTAAATCTCCCTCAAGTCCATTTGGATTCTTCTAATTTAGCCTCTAGAGCGACTCTTAATGAGGTCACCTAAGTTTCAACTGGCAAGACTGCTTCCATCCCGTAGACCAGGGAGAACGGAGTTTGGCCCATCGGGGTGCGTATGCTGGTGCGATATCCCTAAATAGCAAAATGTAGCTTATCCGCCCAATCCCCGTAACTGGCTATCATCTTAGAAAGAATCGTCTTTACCGATTTATTGGCTGCCTCAACAGCTCCATTAGCTTGTGGTCTGTATGGAGAAGACCTATGGTGCTCGATCCCATACTTCTCAATTAGAGAAGCAGTTGCTCCTTAAAATTGTACTCCATTATCCGATACTATATGGTGTGGGAGCCCATACAGAAAAGATGTGCTTTTCTATGAACTTGGCCATCTGCTTGGCGGTGACATTGGTGAAGGATTCGGCTTTCACCCATTTCAAAAACTAATCTACTGCTACCACAATGAATTTATGGCCATTTGTTGAGGAAGGACGGATTTCACCAATTATATCTATCCCCCATGCCGAGAATGGCCAAGGGGTGGATAAGTGATGGAGCTCGGTGGGTGGAAGATGCTGCATATCTCCGTAAACCTAGCATTGGTGGTATTGTTTAACCTAGGCGATACAATCGGCTGTGAGAGTGAGCTAAAAATACCCCAGCCGCTGGATTTTCTTTGCAAGAGCAAGACCATTCATATTAGGGCCACGGTCACCGGTATGGACTTGGATTATTACGTTCCGAGCCTTAGAATCAGTGAGGCAACGGAGAAGCAGGCCATCGCTGGTGCATTCGAATAGATCATTATCCACAAAACAAAACTGGATAGTGAGCCGCTGCAGGGTAGTACGGTCCGAGTCAGAAGAATCTGTGGGGTATTAGCCGGTCTTAAGAAATAGGACGATGTCAGAATACCAACAAGGTTCAGATGAAATGGCGAGAACTGGAGGAGTCGATTGAACATGATATGGGATCTTGGTGGACTTCAAAACCAAAGGGCGAATAGGTTGCTGTTGGGGTCCTTCCCACATGGACGCGAGAGTGGCGAGAGCATCTGCCATTTAATTCTCATCTCGAGGGATATGGCGGTACAAGCACGAGGTAAATTTCTTAGACAATTTGAGGATAGCCTCAACATAAGGACGGAGAGATTCTTCTTTAACTTCCCAATCTCCAATGACCTGACGGAAAACCAGAGCCGAATCTCTAATGACGGATATATAGTGTGCCCGAACCTGAAGAAGAGCCTCGAGGCCGAACAGGCAAGCTTCATATTCAGCGTCGTTGTTGGTGATAGCGAATTCTAAACGTTTGGACAATGGGATTATCTCATTATCTGGTGTGACGATGATGACCCCGAGACCTGCTCCCCGGTAGTTCACGGCGCCGTCAAAGTACATTGTCCAATCGACGTCAAGGGTTATAACAGAGGCGAGCTGTTCATCAGGAAACTCTAAATTTTCCTTATAGTCGGAGCTGAGGGGTTGATTAGCCAGGAATTCGGCTATGGCCCTCCCCTTAATGACCTTCCGGGTTATATATTCAATGTCAAACTTAGACAGGAGAAGCAGCCATGGGGACAATTTGCTGGCCAGAGTAGGGGATTGATAAAGAAACTTTATTGGATCAATCTTGGCTATGGCTTGGACGCGATAAGATTGGAAATAATGTCACAACTTCTTAGTGAGCCAAACCACTGTAGTACAGGTCTTTTCTACAATCGAATATCGGGTTTCATAATCTAACAACTTCTTGCTCAAATTGTAGATGGCATGTTCACACTCATCATTATGTTCCTGAACAAGCATTGCCCTGATGAAAGTTTCCTCAATGGCCAGATAAAGGATGAGTGGTTTCCCTGGAATAAGGGGTGTCAAGACGGGTGGATCGACAAGATATGCCTTGATTCTGTTAAACGCTACTTGGCAGTGATCGTTCCATACCACGGATTGCTGTTTCTTTAATAGTTTAAAGATGGGTTCACAAACAGTAATGAGGCGAGCAATGAACCGACTAATATACTGCAAGGACCCTAAAAACGATCGGACCTCCTTTTCTGTGTTAGAGGGAGGCATGTCCCTGATGGCTTTGGCTTTATCTGGATCCATTTCAATCCCTTTCTAGCTAACCACGTGTCCCAACAACTTGCCGGAGGTAACTCCGAATACGCATTTCTTTGGATTTAGGCGAAGATTATACTTTCCAATGCGAGTCATAAACTTATTGAGAACAGCAGGGTGTTCCTCTCGAGTGGCGGACTTCACAATCATGTCGTCCACATACACTTCCACTTCTTTATGGATCATATCATGTAGGAGGGTGGTTACAGCTCGCTGATAAGTGGTCTCGACATTTTTCAACCCGAACGGCTTTACCTTGTAGCAATACACCCCCCATTCAATGATGGACGCTGTTTTAACTTTATCGATAATATTAACCAGAATCTGATTGTACCCTGAGAACCCATCCATGAATGAATACATAGCCGCCCTAGTGGCACTATCAATCAGGACATCGATATGTGGGAGAGGGAAGTTGTCTTTTGGCGAGGCTTTATTGAGGTCTCCGAAATCCATACAGACTCGGACCCTACCGTCCTTCTTCGGCACTGGGACGATGTTGGACAACCAAGTCGGGTATTCTACTGCTTCTATAAATCGAGCTTCGATCAACCTTGAAACCTCTGTCTTAACTTGTTCTACCCATTCAGGTCTCAACCGGCGGAGCTTCTGCTTGACAGGTCAAAATTTAGGATCAGTTGGGATTCTGTGTTCGGCGATTTATCGGTCAACCCCAGGCATGTCCTCGTACGACCAGGCAAAAGCGTTAACATGATTCTTAAGCACTTTTATGATCTCAGTTCTTTCCTTGGGAGTTAAATCTTTAGAAATGGTTACCATTTTGGGATTATCATCTGTACTTAGGCTTATTCCACTTAATAATGTATCACTAATACCAAAAACATTATGCGTATTGTTATGTGAATGCATGGACCCATCAGGAAAGACATGAAATAAGTAAGCAGAACGGGAGTTATTCATTGCATTAAAACCTCATAAGCATCATTGTTTGCATAAAAAAACATCAGAAATATTAAAAATTACATCATCCATATCCTCCTCCACAGGCGGAGGGGCTTCAGTAGTAGCGTCGACGGGAGAAGTGTCCACTATATCGTCTGTCAGAATGGCATTTAGGTTGTGCTCTAGAGCGATCTTTTAGGTAATGGTGAGTGATGGCCCTTCAGACAGGTCGGCCTTTTCAGTGAGAGCCCTGGCGAGCTTTTCTACTATAGTTGTCATAGCGTCTTCTTCCCCGGTACCCTTCTAGCCTTTCCTCATCAGTAGTACCATAGCTTTGGTCACGGTTGTCATAGCATTCTCAATTTTTGGATCGATAGACTCTTCATTACTTCTCTCAGGCTCATCCTCAGGATACATCTTACCTTTTCCTTTAGCCTTATCAGAAACAACATTGACAGGTGCATCAGGCTCAGTAGGCTTGGGTTCAGCTGAAACTATCATGTGACCAGTCTCAAAGTCATAGACATCTTTAAAGATCTCAAAGTCGGGCCACATTTTCCCGCTATACTCGATTGGCTCAGGCTCCCCCTTATAAGGCCTCTTACCTTAGATCTCACAAACAGTGACCATGCGGCAGTAGCAAGAAGGGATGCGGCGATAGGTTTTTCTAGGCTTATATCCCAATCTAGCTCCATGAATAAGGATCTTTGGCTCCAATGCCTCAATAATTCCCTGTTCGTGTATTCCTCTGCCTCTGCTAGGCTTGTAGCTAGATTTCTTCATTAGTTTGCCCATACCCGTGTGAAGGTAGCTATGCCAAAGGAGAGGAGGCTTCTGAACTTTGCTAATCATAGCAATCTGAAGGCTCTTTTCTAGATTAGCTTCAGCTTCCATAACAGCCATAATGGAAGCGGGATCGGCCTCTATAGTCACCATTCTGTCATCATAAATTAGCTTGATTTTTTAGTGTAATATAGAGGGAACTGTGCCTAAAGCATAGAGCCATGGTCGGCCAAGCAACAGAGAATAGGTAACAAGAATGTCAAGTACGGTGAAACACACATTGCTTACCACACCTTCGACTGTGACTTCTGCCTTAAAATTCCCAATTATATTGCGTTTTGAATCATCATAAGCTCTAATAACTGTGTTGAACCTTTCAAGCATATCCTCTGACAGCCCCAGATAAGGAAGGATTTTTAGAGGACATAGGTTTAGAGCGAAGCCATCATCCACCATGATGCACGGGATGACCTTATCGAGAATTTAGATCCGGATGAATAAGGCCCAATTGTGATCCCTTCCCTCGAGTGTAAGATCAAAGCTGTCAAATACAATCTGGGGCCCTTTTCTCAAGGGAATGCCTTCTCCTATTGTAGTGCACATCTTAACGACCGAGGTGGTCATATTAGCTTCTAGATTAAGGAGCCGTTTGATCAAACCCTTAAGATGTCTTTTAGAGTCAATTACCAGTTGCCAGATGTTGTATCGGGCTTAGGTGTTTTTTAGCTGGGTAATAAGGGGGTCAACCTCAAGACTGGTAGGGACATACGGAGGTGAAGAAGGGGGTCTTGCGGTAGTTCTAACTCTGCCAGGAATCGGGTCTTTGTTTAGGCGAAGATATCGATCTTTCGGCTGATATACGCGACCACTTCGGGTAATATTAAGGACATTATCGAGCAAGATGCTCTTAGTGGCTCGCATTTCAAACAGGTACTGTTGCTCTTCGGAGTCCAAATCAGGGTTTTATAGCTCATATTCGTCTACGCTAAAAAGGTCATTGCAATCAACCTTGAATAAGTTGGTGCTTATGGCCTTGGTCTCTTGAGCCATTTCCCTATCCTCATCAGAATAGTTCTCCTTTAAAACAAAGGAATCTACACTGAATAGTGTTTTCCCCTCAGCTTTCTTTCTTTTTACCATAAATGGTTTAGACCTGCGGCTCTCTTGCTTTGGTTGGTATGGATCAATTTCTATTCCCTAAATGGAGTTAACTCCCGGGTTGGCTTGATTGATAAGATAAAAAACCGAGCAAGATGGTAGACCGGAACCGATGACTAGGATAGAGTTACTACTGTCTGGCCTGTGAGCAAGGAGATCAAGGACCGTGGCTTTGGATAAACCAGATTGGACCATGTCGACCTTACTTTTAAAGTTTGGTAAAGGATTATTCATAGTGCTCGGAGCCTTATCCGGTTCAGCGATCTTTGCTTCGCTAACTAACCGTTGAATTACTGAGAGTAGGGCCTTGCAATTATTGGTTTGGTGTCCTACCTGAACGTGATAATTATAAAAGTTATTCTTATCTTCAGGTCTAGGTGGCTTATATTCCTGAAGGGACTGTATGAAACCCGCTTCCCTTAAGCGTTGGAAGATGACCCGTAGGGGCAATTTATAAGGGTTGGTCAAAATAAAAGCGGGACAAGGAGATTGGATTATGGCAATCATTGGCGGAGCCGGGGTGACTATGAGGGGCGTAGCGGGGGCGTGAGAAATGGCTTGTATTGTAGCCGGTGTTTTTGGCTTAGCTGGCGCCAGGGCTGAGGGTTGAGCTTTATTCTTCCTAAACCATGATTTCCCGCTCTCTCGGCCTTCTCACGCTCTGCCTCACACTCAATTTTTTTAGCTTTATCAAACACAGACTTGTAAGAAAGAAAGGAATCTGTAGCCATTTCCTTGCGGAACAGGGGGAGAGACCCTTCGAGGAGTTTGACAATCATTTCCTCAAGGCTGAGCTTGGACTTCATCAATAGCTGAGTCGACATCCACCTATTGAAGTATTGCTTAAAGGTTTTGTTAGGCATTTGACGGACCCTCTCAAGATGTTGGAGGGTCATCTCCATCATAGTATTGAAACCATAATGCACTTTCAATGCCTCGGATAAGAGAGTCCAGTCGGCAACAATATGTTGCGGCAAGGTGTGATACCATTTGAGGGTAGGACCCCGAAGAGAGCAGGGAAACATTTCAGCAAGCACCTTATCACTCAGCTTCTTCATATGTATCACTCTTTTATACATTATAATGTGAGAGGCAGGTGCTCCTGAGCCATCATAATGAGCCATGTTTGGTATAGTAAAATTATCGGGGACCCAATCTTTATCCCTCTTAGGTTTCTTATTAGTGATAAGGTGGTTGATGTACGCTTGGATCTCAGGCGTCACGCCCGGAGGCTGCGTGACCTAGTCACTATTTGGTTTGTGAGAGATTACCGGGGCTTTAGGTGTCACGCCTGGCGATTGCATGACCTGGTGGTTGAATGTTGGAGGTAGCGGAGGGCGAATGGTCAGCTGGCTGGCAAAAGGATTTTGAGGGTAGGTGATGCCTTTAGGAGTTATAATGAACTGTTGAGGTGTGAAAGAGGGCAGTGGCTGAGAAACTGGGCTTTGGTGAGTGAATATTGGAGGGGTGAAGCTTTAGGCGAAGGGTCTTGGATTGAACAACACAACTGATGGGATGGTCAAAGTTGACAAGAAAGCTGAAGCCTGCCCAAACTGGAATGGACTCGCCATGGGTTGGGTTGATTAAAACATAGGTCCAATGGGTCTCGCCCCTACCAGACTGGTCAACATCTATGCCTAACCGTTCGGGGCCTGAATATCAGATGCCGATATTCGATCGAAATTCTTGTCTTTGAGAGCTCGCTTAACGGCTGCCTGAACCGTAGTTTGGATAGAAGCTTGGAAAGCATCCAAGTTCAGGAATTGCATCATAGCACTAGTAAAGTCGAAACCAGATGGTGGTTGGGATCCTGTTCTCGAGCTAGAAGTTGGGCCAAAGGGATCTTCTGAAGGAGGGGTCCCTTCATTTCTTGGGAAAGACATGGCTGGTCGAGAGGGATTTTGGCTTAACTGAACTTGTTCTGAATCTGACTCCCTGCTGGAATCGGTGTGGGGAATTTCTTCAACTTCTGTGGTGATAATTGGGGTTAGAGGATGACTTATCAGGCGATGCTCTATCCTTTTCCAAGCCGGGGTGCGACGATCAGTGCACCTCCTCCTAGCTGAAATGGTAGGCAGTGGATCAGACCATGAATGGGTTGGTGAATGGTATGCATGGTACGCATGCCTTTTGTTCCTTGGGAGTGATACATAATGCGTATGGCTGTACATAGATGTGGTTAGAGATGACGTGATGGCTTATTCTTCCAACATACGTGGGACGTTTGTACCTCACATCATATATAGCGATATGTGGTGATGCAATGGAAGTATAAGAGAAGTCCTACGTGTGTTGCTAAACCTCTTCCAGGGGTGAAAGTGGTAAGGGTAAGTTGATTCATTGTTAGCTCTTAAAGCCAATGTATGGGGGTGCATGATCACAGAGCACATAGCACGCGAATCGTCCCTCTTCCAACCTTATGACTCCCGCGTAACGCCTCTTTGGAAGGATGGAGTTTGGCCTCTTCACTGGCAATGGCGAAAGAAGCGCATCCCAATTATTTTATTTATTTTGGATAATCCTAAGGGGAATGACATGCTAAGGCTCTTTCTAGAGCGGGTTTGGTATAGGGTTAGTGATGTAGAAGGTTCTCGTTTACCTTGATTCCATGTTACTCAACCACTACCCAAATGGGTACAATCGTAGGAGTTTACGTGTTGGTTAAAACGAGTGATCCACCCACTAGGCATCCTCAATTCCAACAGGGCATGAGTGATACTTCGTGAGCTTCTCGGGTAGAATAGGGCACCTAAAATTACCGAACTATCTACACGCGCGAGGATAAAATATAAAAAAGAATGAAGTTTTAATTTGGCCAATGATTTCATTACATCATCAAAATATTTTAAACTTTATAGAAGAAAGTTCAAGTTTAGAGAAAAAATCCCCAGCAGAGTCGCCATTGTGAGTGGATGACGTTTCGCGCGGCGGCAACGGGGCCGGCCTCTTTAAATGACAGGGGAAGATGCGTATAACATGATTGGAAAATGATTTTATATATTTTAATGCTCAAAAGATACAAGATCGAAATCTCGTACTTAAAATAGAGTCGCCACCCGGTTTAGCTCAACCGGGAAATTTTTTGTACGATTTTCCCACCGGGTGGTAGGACAATACCTTAAGTAGAGATTCTGAGTCCGGATGATGTTATCTATTTTTCATTAGGCCAAGTTAAGGTACTTCATTCTTTCTTAATCGGTTTAATCCATCCTATTTATTTGTATTTTTAGTTATTTTGTTGTTTTCGCATTTATCAAGCAATTGAAGCAATGAATAAAATATTTACAGCCATAAAAAATATAAGTGCGGAAAATAAAATTGTTACGAGGATTCCAAGTCCCGTACATTTTTTTGTGCAATAAATAAAATACCTGAATGTCTGATATACGTCTACCTGCAGAAGATTGTTAGCACGGATATGGCATATTTTATTTACAGTATTATAAAGCCCGGTCAGATGGTTAAAATGAGATTTGAACGGCGTTTTCGAGGAAATTCCATTTTTAATCAAATTTTAGACTCAATCGTTACTTTAACCGGATTATGAGTGAAAATACCCACACATTACGGGGTAGGGTCTGTTTGCAAGAGATTTTGAACTTCCATCATTAATTATATGTTCTAGCTTCGGAAAATGAGCTAATCTGGAAATAAATGAAAATAAAACTGCTATCCAGAAAGTCATATCGCCGACGATGCACTGATGCCGCCGGCGACATGACTAATGTCGCTGGCGACATGACTAATGTCGCTGGCGACATGGCTGATGCCGCCGGCGACATCAATTGTGTCACCGGCGGTATCAGCTTGTAGGAGGTATCAGCTTGTAGGCAGCAATGGCGGTAATAAAAAAATGACCGAAGACCAAAAAATGAGTATAAATCAACGAAATTTAACACAAATCAGTAATGTTAATGCCAAAGAGCTATGAGACTCAGGATTTTTACCTCGAGGCCGTGAATCCACCTCTTCGTGAAACGAAAGAAACACCTCCGGAGAGCTTGTTATGACGATTTAGCTAGTAAATTTAAATGCTTTTGGTTTCTAAATCCAATTAAGTTGATTTTAACTAGGCTTACTGATTTCAAACTTACAATCAGAGAATTCAAAGAAGAAAAACCAGGAAAAATGGATCGAAATCCTTTTTTTTCTGTTTTATCTAGTTCTTATCTCACTAAAATCTATTCCCACCTTAAAATCCTAATATTCCCTTCCCCCTTGAAAATGCAGCTCAAGGTGTGCTTTTATAGTTGAAATGGGGTGCTTTTTGAGGCCTTTTTGACCAATTCCGCCGAAAGGCTGTCTGTGAAGGGACCCGTTTCAGGCCATGCCGCCGGCGGTATGGCTGATGTCGCCAACGGTATGGTGATGCCGCCGGCGGCATGGCTGATGCCGCTGGTGGCATCAGCCTCCAGCATACCGACAGCTAACGGGCCCAAAAGCCAAAAAAGTCATGAAAAGTGGTTTAATAGTGGGTGGAAAGGCATCTTTTTAACTTTTAATAATATTTTAATGGGTATTTATTATTTGGGCAGTGTTTTAAAACTCCCCACCTAGCTCCGCCTAGGCCCCGCCTAGGCGCTATTTTGGGGCTCGCCGCCCGACTTTTCATTCCTCGGACGCTCTCAGGCGCTGGACCGACATATTACCGCCTAGGCACCGCCTAGTCCGATATTTTTCGCCTGGGCACCGCCTAGTCCAATATTTTCCCAAATTTTTAAGATATTGATACCTATAATAATTATAGTTCAATTTTTTCAATTCAAAAAAGGTAGCACGGTTGGTAAAACTAATGTACAACAAAATATTCTCACCATACAATTTTCATTTTGAATATCAAACCGAGAAATCATACGCTATAAACCACAAAAAAAATAGTGAGAATATTTGTTTTTAAGGAATTGATTTTAATGTTGATGTGTTTTTATGTAAAAATTAACTAAGACTTATGTTTTCATATGCTAAACTATATTTTTTTAAAAATATATTTATATTATAATTTATTTTTTAGTTAAATTTATACTTTTATCTGTTAATAATTATAAAAAATTAAAAATTTACAAATCCGCCTAGGCGCCGCCTAGGCCCCGCCCAGGCACCGCCTAGGCGTTTGAAGCCCCGGCCGCCCGACTAGCGCCTAGCGCTTTTTAAAACCTTGTATTTGGGTGCAAATCATCGGTTCAAGCTCCTACCGGACGTGTTATCGGCCACACCGAATTGGATTCTACCAAGTATAAAATTTGCGAGGAATATTATTTTGGTAATAAAAATTCTAAAGAGAACTTTTATTTTGAGGCATTAAAATCGAGCACACATCATCATCGTCTCGCTAGAGGGACTGTAAAATCCCATGCTCACAATAGTCTTACTATATAGGTAAAAATAGACAGTTAACTAAAAAATATTCCTACACTAGCTTGTCTATTCTCTTTCCTATATAATATGACACAATAAATGTTGAATAATGTCTATTTGATATTCTATATGTAGACAATCAAATGGACGACTAACTCATCAAATTAATTAATATTTTAATATTGAACATTGAAATAAGCTTATAATTGAGTATTTTTTATCATTAAATCACACAATTCTAAATGAAATAGACAATCTAGTGTGGCTTTTTTATGGGCTTTTTATATAAATGTGCTAAAATTAAAGTTTTCTTTCACCATAATATTTGGCTCTTAACTTTCTCTGACCAAACAAGTTTCAAAATATCCATACATACGTTCCAAAGCAAACTTTTCCTCTCCCTTACTCTCCCCTTTAATAAACCGTTCAATCACCCATAAAATTCCATCGCTCTTCATATTTTCATCAATTTCGCTCTACACGATCTTTCATTGGCGCACTATTAAAGAATCTTAAAATAATAACTTCATTCATTCTATAATCTTTTTCTACAAAAACAAGTAAGATTTCTAAATTTCGTTAGGTTTTTCTCAGTTTTTGAATTTGATTTAATTTTCGTTTTCAATCTTTGATTTGATTCAGTTATCTGGATCAAGTTTTTTTGTTTTCAGATTTGTTAAATAAAAAGTTGAATCTCTGATTTGATTCAGTTTTCACTGATTTGTTTTCAAATTTGAATCTATATTGGATATAAAGATTTTGCACATAAGGTATTTGATGAATTGCCTGAGTGGTGATGAGATTGTTGGATATAAAGTTTATCAAGCTTTGATTTGATTCGCAACTTATTTGTTTGATTAGAGCTTTAGAATTTCTGTTTTCAATGATAAAAGTCAAAGATATTGATGTGTTTTTATTAAATTTGTATTTGATTTTGCATTTTCATTTTTTTGCGTATCTAGTAGGAAATTGGTATTCGCAATTTTCATGTAAGAAACCGGTATTCGCAATTTTAATATAAGAAACTAGTATTTACCTGGTAAGAAACTGGTATTCGCAATTTTCATATAAGAAACTTGTATTTACCTGGTAAGAAACTTGTATTCGCAATTTTCATACAAGAAACTTGTATTTACCTGGTAAGAAACTTGTATTCGCAATTTTCATATAAGAAACTTGTATTTACCTGGTAAGAAACTGGTAGTTTTCTAAATTAGCAATTCTCATTTAAGAAACCGGTATTTACCTGGTAAGAAACTGGTATTCACAATTTTCATATAAGAAACTGGTATTTATCTGATAAGAAACTAGTAGTTTTCTAAATTCATAATTTTCATATAAGAAACTGGTATTTACCTTGTAAGAAACTGGTATTCACAATTTTCATTTAAGAAACAGGTATTTACCTAGTAAGAAACTAGTATTCGCAATTTTCATACAAGAAACTGGTATTTACCTGATAAGAAACTGGTATTCATATGGTAAGAAACTGGTATTTACCAGATATCGAACAACCGAAATTTTTTTTTAAAAAAGTATATCACAATGAATGGCGTTTTGAAGATAAAAATGAGACGAACAAAAAACTCTAAAAAAACATGTCAAAAAAATGAACGGTTTGAAAGCTAATGTCAAAATAAGATGAAAAATTAAAAAAATCAAAGGGTAAACAGTAACGTAAACAGTAGCGTGAATAGTAGTGAAAAGTATTTAAGAAGAATGAAAACTTAAAATTAGTCATTGAGTGCAAAGAAAACATAAAAGGTTAATTTAGTAAATATGAAACTTAAACCATATATTTTTAATAATTTCCCCTTTTTTATAAACACTGTTGATTTTTAAAATCACTGCCACCTCATTAATGTTAACTTCTATTTCATTTGTCATATAATCATATAATCCACTCTATAGTAACCATAGAAGAAATAAAAAAACTTTGGAAAGACCTTCAATTAGTTATTGTCCAGTAATGGTAGGCACGTTGATAGAAAAGTTGAGCATTCAAACGATGCGGTTTAGTTGACTTTCAAAAGCTTAACATAGCACAGAAAGGTGTTTTTTTTTTCTTGCAAGACTGCAAATTCTCTTATTTTCCTCTCAAAAACTGGACATCCAGAGCTCCACCTTTACAGGGCAAAACAAGTTTTAAAACCTGAATGATGTCATTTGACAAGAAGAGCATTGTTTGGGGAAAAGATCCAGTTTTGGAGAGTGATACTAGTAAAATGGGCGCCACTAGACTTGCTCTTTTCTGTTGTTTGCATTGTATGGCGCTCTCGTGTACTACGTGTTACTCCCTCCATCTAGAAATTATTGTCTCTTTACTCATTTTACTAATTCTCTTTTTAGTTGTCAATTTAGATTATCAATGCATTTTGTACAATTTTTTTCTCTAATTTGCCCTTGTATTAACTATGAGAGAGATTATGTATTGTTAAAATTATAAGTGAGTAATTAAGAAGAAAGAGAATTTAGTAAAGGATAAATTAGTCATTTTGGTTGTGTAATAAAATTTTCATTGGTTTTAATAATTCGATTAAATGGACAATATATTATAGACGGAGGGAGTAATTTTTTAGTGTAATTGGATCAACTAGTTTGACCAATGCGATCGTGACATTTCACCGAACAAGTATGGAGAGTGCGGAGTGCACACTTGTTCGGGTTCTGTTTACGATTTGGGGGGTCCGGGGGCAGCGCCCCCGGATGCGGGATCCAAGGGGCGGCAGCCCCTGGCTGGGGTCGAGCTGACCTGAATCCACGCATCATTTGGAAAAATTCATCAGAAAATGAATTTTTGTCCGAAACAGTGTGTCTGTTGGACACAACTGAATCTCGGAAGAAACATGTCTTTTGGACATGGCTGCTACCCCAAACAGCATGTCTGTTGACATTTTGGCTATTTATTTCACCAAAACAATATTGGCCAAATACAAAAAAATTCGGTTGAAATTTCACTGCAAACAAAATTCTTGTTCTTGATTCTCTTTCTGATTTTATCCGATTGAAAATTTGGTAAACCGGCCAAATAAATTTCAATCTGACAGCGTTTTCGCGACTTCAGAAATATCCAAATAATCCCTGTTTTCCAACACTACATTTCCTTTCTCGGGCCTAACGACGCCCCGGTAATCATCTCTTAGTTATCACAGTTGTAGCTTGTTTATTTTTCAATGCAATGTTGTAACCTGTTTATTACTTGAATCTTTGAAACGTTTGGATAGTGCCTGAATTCTTTTTTTGTTTTAATTGTTCTTGCAGTCAGCGGACTTGCATTACTTGAAAAAACTCTTCTACTTGATTGGAGATGATGGATTTAAAATGAATCGAGTATTTGTGGGCTTATGGTACACCATGGGTGTGTGAGCTTTAATGTACGCCATGCTTCTAATTCCCACTGCTAGAAGGTAACAGGTTTTTTCTTGTTTGAAATTGTTACATGACCACAAGCTTGGAGATTGCTTCAAATGATTTTTTTTTTTTTTGCCATTTTCTGTAATTTCAGCTCAAAAAGTAGAATACCGGTGTGGCCATTTGTTGTACTTTCAACCCATGGTGGTGCATACGCTCTAATTCCCTACTTCATTTTATGGAGACCGCCGCCACCAGGTGTGGAGAAAAGTGAGCTGGGTAGATGGCCTCTTAATTTTCTGGAATCAAAGTTGACCGCTCTGGTATAATCTATCTTTTCGGTTCTATTAATGAATTTAGCAATTTGTCTGAATTAGTTAGTGTGGATCAGGTTTGTCTAGGTTTGGGGGTGGGATTGTTCCTTTATGCCGGTTTAGCAAACGGTGATGACTGGAAAGAGTTCTATCAGTATTTCTAGGAAAGCAAATTTGCGAGTAATTCTCATTAGACAAAGATAAAAAAGATGGTGGAACTCAAACGCTATAAGCTTACGAATTTGCGATGCAGTTTCACATAAATATCGTTGATATGATTCTACTGCCTACATTTGCTCCTTTTACAATGACATGACTACAAGGAAATGGTAAACCTTCTGTCTCCTCTCCACTTATTTATATCATCAAGGGCTTATTTGGTTCGCGGAATGTCCGTTTTGATGGCATATATGCCACGTAATTTGTCTAGAATCCGTTTCCTGATGACATAGCTATTCCTAGCTATTATACATCTCATGGAAAAGCTATTCCTATTTGAAACGAAGGATTAGCTATTCCCTGAAATGCATAAATTATTTGTTATATTTGACATATTTCCATCCATTTCTATTCTATTCAATGGAACAGACATTGTGCGAACCAAACGCCACCCAACAGTTGAACGAGGAATTTTTAATGTTCCGACAGGTTTGACAAGGGGTGTTGGCTACTTCCGGTTTCACTGGTTCCAGTCTTGGGTCCTAGTCTCTAACTGGTTCCACGCCCACCACTAGGACCAACATCATCCAAACTAAATTAAGACTTCATTTTACTACTCTAGAAGAAAAAGATCATGAGAAACACTTTGAAGCATTTGCAAATTTCAACTAGTTCAAATCATGACACAAAATTATAATTTGTATCTATTCACAGAACAGAATTGCATTATGAATTTCAGTAATTTACAGTTGAGTGTTGTTTATGGTTAAGAAATTTCGGATTAAGTTACTACACTTTTGATCTATTCTTCTGATTTGTATCATCTTAATTTTAGGCTAAAATTAAAAACAACAGAGGGTAACTGCACTTTCTTGTTAGGTAAATTTCAAAAACATATCAAATGGTTTCGACTATTTTTAAAAAAAGGATTATAAAAATTTTGTTTTCGAAACTAGGACTTAAATTTAAAACGTTATCAAACAAATGAAAAAATTCACAGAATGTCTCTTTTCTAATATTACAAACGGCATTTTAACCAATTCAACATTCCTATATACTAACCATATTATTTATGAATTATACACCAAAATTTGAACAAGTTTCGGATATTTTTCATTTTGTTATGATTTTTTAAAATTATCACAGTATTTTAAATAAAAAAATATCTACACTTCTCAAAAAAATTTAAAAATTATTATGAGAGTGTATTATAATTTTATTAATTAACCTGCAAAATTTCAGTTCGAATAAATATAATTACTCTTTATCGTGAAATATTTTTAAATTGAGAATTTTTTTATCTAAATTTTAAAATTGCAAACCTCATTTAAAAAAAAAATTTAATCACCTTTTAAAAAATAGTTAAATCAGATAAATTTGACCTTCTTATGAGATCCAATTATATTACATGGCTAGCATTTATTCGAGCTCTAGCTTACTCTATATAGAAACGGGTCTAAATTTTCCTCTTCACATTTAACATTTTACTACAATTAATCTAATTTTAATGTCAGTTTCAGGCTAATGTTTGAGTACTTTAGTCCACATCACCCTAGAAAACACACACACATGGAAAAATGCAACTTTACCTTTTTGTAGACAATGTTTTTGACAAATAAACATACTAATTCAGTATTATTCACATTATTAAATTAGTATAATTTCATGACTACTATAGATGGAAGCGAACTGAATCGGGACTAAATTTATTTAAGTTTGATTTGGCTTAAAAATAAAAATGATTAAGTTCGACTCGGCTCCTAACTCGTCCAACTTTAAATATTTTAGCTCGGCTCGAACTCATAGACAAACTCAGTTCGAGTTCACGAGCTTATGAGCCTAAATGAGCCTTATTTATCCAATAAATCTCTTACTTATTATTTCCAAATACACACTTTTTATAAAATTAAAATTTAAAAAGACATATTTTTTTATATTAGATGGTTAGTTTATGATTTTTTAGAAGAAATAAAATTTGGATACAAATACAACTTGTTGTTTAATGATATTCAGAACTAATTAAGAATACGAAATACAATCCTAAAATAATTTAAACAATTGTTAAAAAATACTTAAAATTAAAATTATTGGTCGATATAAAAAAAAGTAAAAGATATTGTTAAAGTAAATGGGTTAAAATCTCATTCAGGACGAATAAATAGACATTTTTGCAAGATGAGCTGATTGATTGTCACATGAACTCAGTGATAATGTGTAAATCATATCATTGTTATATTTGAATAATTTGCTGCTGATTTTATTATAATTTCGTGCTTATTTAGGTTATGAATATTTGAACTGCTTTGGCAAGATGAGAGACTATAAAATCATTTTGGAATTATTTTGAAAAGAATCAGTAATTACTATGGAGTTCAAAAGAGTAGATTTCGACCTAATCTCACAATTTTGAGATTTTGAAGCATATTGGAATTAGAGAGCTCGTATTTCCTAATTGAAGACAAAAGATTTCAAGATTTACATTACATCTTATTCCTATTTTATCTTTACCTTTTTAGTTATTCAGAAAAACTCAAATTTCTTGTTTAGTTTTTATTTCAATAAGGGATTTTTAGTATAAATAGGATTTATTTTTAATATAAGCACGAGAGAAATTTTATTTTTAAAATATCTCTTGTTTGGTCCTTTTGATAGCGTCTCCTGCCTCTTCTTCTTCTTTTCTTATTTTTTAATTTAATCACAATTTTATTTTATTTAATTATGCGTGGCTAATTTTTATCTTTCGGTTAAAAAATAATTAAAGCTAATTATATATTATGAGACTTATTCTTAATCTTTCTTTTGAATTTTAATTTTCGATTAAGCCGATAATATGTTTATGATGCAAGGAAAGAGTGGATCGCGAGAATCAATTGAAGACTTAATTATCTTTTTGTCATTTAAATTCCCTAAGTAGATGTTATGCTGAACGGTGTCGTTCTAGGCTTAGTTACCTTTTAATTAAAGCTATGTCATTTTATTTACGCTAGAGAGAATGTAAGACTGATACAAATATCCCCCTAGGATCGCGAGTCATGAGCAACTAATCATTTTGAATGAATATTCTTCTCTCTCTTTGCTGTTGAATTCTCTCTTCTCTCTCTTCGGATTTCTTTTCACCGTATCATTTGGTACCAGAGCCACCGTTCCTTGGCCATCAAACCACCGCCAATATGTCACCTCCAGCCGAAAAACCTCGTAATCAGGACACCCAAAAGGAAGATGAAGGCTTAGTGGCTACGATGCAGAGCATGCTGGCAGATTTTCGAAAGGAACAACAAGATCTCAAGGAAGCACAAAAACGAGAACAAGAGGAAAATGATAAAAAAAAAAAAAAGAGACTCGTTATGATGAGATGTTTGCTAAAGCACAATCTGCCATTATAGAAAAGGTGCAGCAGCTTTTGGAAGGAAGGAAAGAGCCACCAAAGACTTCCTCTCACATTGATTTGGAGAAGGAGAACTCTGGAAACTCCTATCAGCGTTCTACTCGCTTCACCAAAGTTGAGTTTCCCATTTTTTACCCCAACCACTTCAAAGGTAAGGCTAGCTTCACTACACTTAACTGGTAGAGCTTTAGAATGGCACCAATCCTTCCTTAAAGGAAGAGGAGTAGCAGGGACCTTGGGGAGAATATGAGATTACTGTGAAAAATAGTTTTGGTCAGCAGATTTACTCAAATCCCATAGTAGGTCTGAAGCGTTTGTATCAGGTTGGGCCTTTACTCAAATACCCTTGCTTGTGCGCATAAGGTATCTCTTAGTGAAAAAGATTTATTGGGTATGTTTATGAGTGGACTACAAGATGAGTTGGGGTATACTATTTTGATGCAAAACCCAAAAACCCTACAGCAAGCTTACTCTTTGGCTAGAATGCAGGAAGCTTACTTAAATTCGCAGAAGCAAGGGAAGAGTTTCCAAGGGAAATGGCCACAACTTTCAACCTCTACTGCATCTACCTTTAAAACTCCAACTGCCGCCAATCCAGCCGTCTCAAAACCACCACTATTACCCACTCCACCGCTGCCTAAGTTGCTGAATCAAGGGGCTTCGAGTTCTTTTAAAAACCTAGCAAAACCTAATAAAGGTTATAACCCGCAAAGGACTAGAAGGCTCACTACAGCAGAAATGGTTGAGAAGAGGGCTAAAAATCAATGCTTCTGGTGTGATGAGAAGTTTTCTCCACCACACCAGTGCATAAAAAGGTATGTCCACTTGATTATGGAGTATAATGAGGGAGAACCAGGGGAGGAACAAACCCAGTTGGATCCAGAACTATCTTCTCAAGAGGAAGAATCGCCCATAATTTCACTCCATGCCATGGAAGGGGTTCAAGAGGCAAAATAATAGGTAATGAGATTGTAAGGTACCTGTAGAAAAAGGATAATACATGTTATGATTGACACTGGAAGTACTTATAATGTGCTTGATGTGAAAGTGGGCAAAGAGCTTGGGTGTAACCTGAAATACATCACACCCATAGAGATAACTGTAGCAAATGGACAAAAGATTTATTGTCATTATGTTTGCGAAGGGTTGAGTTGGAATATACAGGGGATAGAGTGCAAGGCAGATTTGTTGGTTATGGCCATTGGGGGTTGTGAAGTAGTTTTTGGGATTAAATGGCTGTCAACACTAGGGGATGTTATATGGAATTTTGCAGATTTGACAATGCAGTTCCAGGTCGATGGGAAGGCACAATGTTTGTAGGGCATTACTAACACACCTGTCCATTTAGTGTCAAGCCACAATACTCAAGGTGATAGCTAGTGTTAACACTGCGTATTGGGCGTAAATCAGGGAAACTACAGATCCAGGGCAAAATGAGCAAGATAGACAATACCAGCTCTCTTAGAAACTCTAATAGAAGAATTTCAACCTATTTTTGAAAAAATAGCAGGTTTACCCCCAAATAGGCCTCATGATCATCAGATCCCCTAGAGGCAGGCACCACACCAATCAATATAATGCCATACAAATAGTCCCCATAATGGTCAAGGAACTCCTTGACAGTGGCACCATAAAACACAGTGGTAGCCATTACTCATCCCTAGTCATTTTAGTAAAGAAAAAAGATAACAGTTGGAGAATGTGCATTGACTATAGAGAGCTTAATAAGAAGAACATCAAGGACAGATTTCCCATTCCTAATATAGAAGAGCTTTTTGATGAACTTCACAAGGCTACTATTTTTTCAAAACTAGACTTAGCTTCAAGGTACTATCAAATCAGGATGAACCCGGCAGATACTTACAAAACTACTTTTAGGACACATGAAAGGCATTATGAATTCCTAGTAATGCCTTTTGGCCTCACCAATGCCCCCTCTACCTTTCAAAGTTTGATGAATGATATATTCAGGCCACTATTAAGAAAGACAGTTCTAGTTTTCTTTGATGATTTATTGGTCTATAGTGATAGTGTGGAGGATCGTGTGGTTCACTTGAGAGAAGTTCTCAGGCTTCTACAGCAGCATCGATTAGTGGCCAAGAAGAGCAAATGTTGCTTCAGTATTACTCAAGTGGAGTATTTGGGACATGTAATTAAATGGGGAAGAGTTTACACTGATCCTAAAAGGTAGAGGCAGTTAGAGAGTGGCCAACACCAATGAATATCAAGCAACTAAGAGAGTTTTTAGGGCTGGCTGGGTATTATAGGAGATTTATCAATGGATATGGGTTGTTGAGTAAACCTCTAACAGATCTCCTTAAGAAGGATAGGTTCAAATGATATGTGGCAGCAACTGAGGCTTTTCAGAAATTGAAGGGGGAACTTATATCTTCACCAGTTTTAGCTTTACCCTCTCCGGAGAAAAACTTTGTGGTGGAAATAGATGCATGTGATGGGGGAATAGGAGCAGTCCTCATGAAAGAAGGACATCCTGTGGCATACATTAGCAAGGCACTAACGGAGAGGCATAAGGGTTATCTGTGTATAAGAAGGAATTACTAGCCATGGTTCACGCAGCAAAGAAGTGGGATCACTATCTGGGGTACAGGAAGTTCATCATCAGAACTAATCATAGGAGTCTCAAGTTCTTGCTAGAACAAAGAATTACCACTACTCATCAACAGAAATATATAGCCAAGTTATTTGGTTATGATTTCGAAATTACCTACAAGAAAGGAAGTGATAATTCAGCAGCAGATGCTCTTTCTATGCTACCCATGGCAGAGTTGGCAGCATTGACTATTTCTACTCCTACGGGTAGTTTAATGCCTAAAATTCAAGCTAGCTGGGAAACTAATCCTGAACTAGTTAAGCTGATTGATGACTTAAAGTTAAAGGGCAGTCCACCTACAGGAGCCTATACATGGCATGGAGATGTATTAAGAAGGAAAGGAAAAATAGTGGTGGGACATTCAATTGACCTCAGAAAGAAAATTATACATCTTCTTCATTGTTCTGCTGCAGGAGGGCATTCAGGGGTGCTTGCTACATCCAAGAGAATTGGGCTGACATTCTATTGGTAAGGGTTGGAAAAGGATGTTAGGAACTTTATCCGTAACTGCACTATTTGCCAGACTTGTAAGCATGAAAATGTCAAATCCCCTGGCTTGCTACAACCCTTACATATACCTGAGGGCATTTGGACAGATGTGAGTATGAACTTCATTGAAAGGTTGGCTAAATCACAAGGAAAGGAAGTAATATTGGTGGTAGTAGACAGATTGAGTAAGTACTCCCACTTTCTAAGTTTGAAACATCCTTATACTGCTCATTCAGTAGCCTTGTTGTATTTAAAAGAGGTGTATAAACTATATGGGCTCCTCTCTACTATTGTTAGTGAACGAGACCCAGTGTTCCTAAGTTCTTTTTGGACTAAGCTTTCGACCCTACAAGGTGTGCAACTAGCTAGATCCTCTGCTTATCACCCACAAATGGATGGGCAAACTGAAGTTGTCAATCGCTGCCTGGAAACTTATCTCAGATGTATGTGCAACCAATGTCCTTACAAATGGCTAAACTAGCTTCCTCTAGCCGAATGGTGGTATAATACTACATTTCACTCTGCCATAAATTGTACTCCCTATGAAGCTGTATATGGTGTTCCCCTTCCGATGCCTGTACCCTATGTGCGTGGGGATTCACAAATACAAGCTGTGGACCAGATGCTGAGAGATAAAGAAGCTGCAATGCAAATAATTAAATACCACCTACAGAGGGCTCAACACAGAATGAAGCAACAAGCTGATAAGGGGAGAACAGATAAGGAATTCGATGTTGGAGAGTCTGTTTATGCTAAGCTTTGATCCTACAGGCAGCAGAGGTAGAGTACAGAACTAATCACAAATTGTCACCAATTTACTATAGACCATTCATTATTGAAGATAAGATTGGGAAGGTGGCATATAAATTGAAATTACCTGAAGGAGCAGCTGTGCACCCTATGTTCCATGTGTCTCAATTAAGGAAGAAGCTACCCAAAGGAATGGGAACTACAGACCCCACAATGCCAGCTCCGATTCCACTACCTGTAGTAGTGATTGAAAGGAAAACAGTGAAGAGGGGAAATCAGTCAGCTGTCAAGTTATTGATACAATGGAGTGAAGGAGAGCCTACCTGGCAGTTTGTGGATGTGATGAGGGTTCAATTTCCTGACTTTGACCTTGGGGCAAGGTCTTAAGGGGCATGGGATGATGCAAGGAAAGAGTGGAGCTCGCAAGAACCAGTTGAAGACTTAATTATCTTTTTGTCGTTTAAATTCCCTAAGTAGCCGTTATGCTGAACGACGTCGTTTTAGGCTTAGTTACCTTTTAATTAAAGCTGTCGTTTTATTTATGCTAGAGAGAATGTAATACTGATACAAATATCCCCCTAGGATCGCGAGTCATGAGCAACTAATCATTTTGAATGAATATTCTTCTCTCTCTTTGCTGTTGAATTCTCTCTTCTCTCTCTTCGGATTTCTTTTCACCGTATCACTTTCTCATTATAGTTTTGATTTCTTCAATTTGGTAAATTAACGTTTCTGAAATTATAATGAATTGTTATTTTCATTAAATTTATGTTATTCATAGTTTAGTGAAAAATTGTAACAAACGATTTCTTTTACAAGTCTTCGTGGTTTATTCAATTTAAATCAATCTTTATGTTTGATCATCATAATTTTGATTTAAAGTTGGTTCTTCAAAACTTAATGCTTTTGACGATTAAATATTGTCTGCTTCTTGCAAGTGTGTCCGATAATCGAGAGTTTTTGGTTTAGCTTATCTAAAATCAATCCCATATTTAGAAAAAGAATTTAACTATGTTGTTCATGGTTATAACCAACTGATTGATATTTCGAAAATCTATTTTTATGGCTATGATTACTTGCAATTAAGCTGAGAGTATCTTAATCGAAAAAGTTTTTATTCATTTTTATTTTTTATACTTTAGATTTCAATTTTCATATTTTTGTTGCTGAGACCCCCTTCTTTTATATTTATTGCATTTTATTGGTCATTGATTAAATAAAGTTGATTACTTAGTCCCTATGGAGATGATCCCACTTGCCACTACTGCAAATTTATTTGTTTGGTGTTAAAACAGTTTTTATTATTTATTTTTGGCGATTTCAACACTCGTCACTCAGATGCATTGATAAATTATGTGAATTATGTGCTTAATTGTTGTGAAATAATAAACTTTTGTTAAGATTACAGACAACCTCAGATTTACAGACAAGCAGAAGAAGCCTTTCTCAGCATAAGACAAAAAGAGCAATTTTGGAGGAAGAGTAGAGCAAAAAGTGGAGGGAAAATGAAGCTAAAATTAGGCATGAAAAGAGGTATGAGGCCGACATGACATGTACCAGTAAAATGGAAGAAAAGTTGTTGACTTTTCCTATTTACATATTTGTTATTAACTTTTCATGGAAGATTTGGAGAGTTGATGAAAACTCACCAAGTAGGCAAAGTGAGAGTAGTTTAATAATTTATTTTGTGGACAATATCTATTGTAGTTGGAGGATATATATTTTCATTATCTTCTGTATTATTCTATTTTACTTTTTCTTCTTTTTAGGGCCTATATTTACCCCGCTCCATCTTCTTTGTAATTTGCTCCCCTTTGGGGTTGCCACTTCTTCTCTCTTAATTTCTGCATTTTCTTCTTTGTTTTAGGCTCCATTTGAATGTCATTTATGTTGTTCTCTTGTAATCTTGTTTTGTTAACGAAGTGTTTTCTTCATGTATTTACGAGCAGTCTGTCTGTTAGCTGAGCCTTTCCCGAACAGACTGTTTGAGACCATCTTCAACTTATTTGCTTGATATCTTTTGTTGATTGTGCGCTTTGATGCTTAATGTAAGTGAGTTTAGGGCTCAAACTCATAAATAATTATATCAATGAGACCGAGAGGAGATTTGGTATGATGGAATCAGAATCACACACACTAGTAACATGAGACTGAGAGAAGATTGTGCTAGTGCTAAGGGTTTTAGCTTTATGGTAAATGCTCAATTGAACTTAATGCAAGGTTTTTGGTTTATTGAGACATAGCGGAGATTTAGATCAGTAACCTTAGAAACCGAGTGAGGCCGAGAGATAAGCTCAGGGAAATTAGGTTGAGATACCTTGGATCTATGTTTTGACATAAGCTATGTGCATATTTGTTTGGAGGAAATCTTAGACTGTCAGCGGGTAGAAAATCTTAGCATGTATCTGTTTTGTTGTTAATTTCTTGCTTTACATTTCTGCCTTATATTATTTTTATCACCACAACCAAAAAAATTAAAAAAAACCTTCTGAGCCAATCTATTAGTGAAATCTCAAAATATTTAAGACTACTCCTCGTGAATATAACCTTATGCTTACCACACTATACCGTCCCTAGTGGACTTAGTGGATAGTACCTTTAGGTAGTAAGATATAAATATATCACTGGGAAACTAGCCTCAGTCCTAGTACCAACCTAATAGATCATAGTTGACAACAGAAAAAGCATTTTTTATTCCTTGCCCTCTCAAATTCTCGATCATAACGAATCGAAAAACAAAATTTAATTATAGAAGAAATAAAAAAAAACTTTGGAAAGACCTTCAATTAATTATTGTCCTGTAATGCTAGGCACATTGATAGAAAAGTTGAGCATTCAATATATGATTAAGATGTGGTTTAGTTGACTTTCAAAAGCACAAAATAGCAGAGAAAGGTGTTTTTCTTGCAAAATGTTGGGTCACTCCAATCTCTTCTCCTCCAACTTCTCTGATCTCTCTCTCAAAAATTGAACATTACAGGCCAAAGTAAGTTTACACTCAAAACGCCACTGTTTTAAAACCTCAATTATGTCATCTCACAACAAGAGTAGTGTTTCGGGAAAAGACCCAGTTTTGGAGAGTGTTACTAAACATGGGCGCCACTGTACTACCTCTTTTCTGCTTTTCGCACTGTATGGCGCTCTCTTGTACTACGTTTCCATTGTCGCGCCTAACCAGACCCCGGTAATTAATCTGATTTTAATTTTTCTCAGTTATAATAGTTTTAGCTTGTTTATTTTTCAATGAACTGTGCTTTTGCATTGTAATTTGACGGATGCCAATTTTGATATATTAGGAAGTAATGGTTTGATTCTTTCGGAAGAATTTCGATTCTCTTTCAAAGTTGTAAAACTGGAACAATTTGTAAAACAACTTTAGAGAATTTTTATCCCTTTTTGAGTTAGTAAATTCATTCTCTTCCCTTCTTTTCTCTCTCACCTGTTCATTACTTGAATATTTGAAACCTTTGAATCGTGCCTTGCAGTCAACGGACTTGTATTACTTGAAAAAACTCTTCTACTTGATCGGAGACGATGGATTCAAAATGAATAAAGTAATAGTGGGTTTATGGTACATGATGGGTTTGTGGGCTTTAGTGTACAGCATGCTTCTAATTCCCACTGCTAGAAGGTAACAACTAGGTTTTTCTTGTTTGAAATTGTTACATGACCACAAGCTTGGAGAATAGATTGCTTCATAATCCATTTATTGATTTGTAAAACAATGATTTAGTCAAGCCTAATTAACGCATTTTTGTGTAATTTCAGCTCAAAGAGTAAAATCCGAGTGTGGCCATTTGTTGTACTTTCAACCTATGGGGGTGCGTATGTTCTTATTCCCTATTTCATTTTATGGAGACCGCCGGCACCAGCTGTGGAGAAAAGTGAGCTGGGTAGATGGCCTCTCAATTTTCTGGAATCAAAGTTGACTGCTCTGGTATAATCTATCTTTTTGGTTCTATTGATGAATCTACTGTTAGCAATTTGCCTGAATCAGTGTGGATCAGGTTTGTCTAGCTGTAGGGGCGGGGTTATTCCTTTATGCAGGTTTAGCAAACGCTGATGACTGGAAAGAGTTCTATCAGTATTTCTGGGAAAGCAAATTTGTGAGTTTTTTTGCGACTGTTATTTGTCTCATTACACAAGGATAAAAAGGTGGTGGAATTCAAAGGCTATAATCTTGCAAATTTGCAATGCAGATTCACATAATGAGCCTTGATTTCATCCTACTGTCTTCATTTGCTCCTTTTTGGGTTTACAATGATATCACTGCAAGGAAATGGTAATTCTTGTGTCTTCACTTGTTTTTCTTAGATAAAAATATTTATATCACCAACCAGGAATTTCATAGCCCTTGACACTTTATATGAGGTGGCACCTCCAACTCATAAAAGTCTCTACCAGCCTCCTAAACTTAGCATAAGTGCACCCGCGAATCCTATGCTACCTTGTGATTGGTTTGACTTTTCAAAGATGTCAAAATTTTTCTTTTTCTCTCTCCAATTAAAAGGTGACACGTGATATCAGGAATGCACTTTTGTCAAGTTTAAGGGTCTGATGAAGACTTTTGAAAGTTGGAGGCGTCTGATATAAAGTGCTAAGTTTGGAGGGCTAAGTATGCATTAGGCCAATTTTAAATGCATAATCTCCGTTATGACAGGCGTGACAAGGGGTCTTGGCTAGTTCCGGTATCACTGGTTCCACTCTTGGGTCCTAGTCTGTACCTGATCCTACGCCCATCACTCGGACCAACATCATCCAAACAAAATTAAGACTTCATTTTAATACAATAAGGGACATCACCAGAACAAGATGAGAAACACTTTGAAGCATTTTCAAATTCAAACTAGTTGAAATAATCGGGCGCGCAAATGGTCTACTACCCAAATAAAATAACCATACATTATAACTTGTATTCATCCACAGAACAAGATTACATTTAATGAATTTCAGTAATTTACAGTAAAGTGTTATTTATGGTTAAGAAATTTCAGATGAAGTTACTAGTTACTACACTTTTGTTCTATTCTTCTAGTTTGTTTCATTTTAATTTTAAAATAAAAGTAAAAACAGCAAACGGTAACTGCCCTTTCTTCTTAATGGATGTATTTAAAATTCCCAATTATTTTTTTTTTGATGAATAATTCCCAATTATAATTATTACATGGCTATCAATTATTCGAGCTCTGGCTTACTCTATGTAGGCTTGATCCAGAATTTTCTAGTTTTGTGGTCACACATGAAAGAGAGGAAACGTGTCCGAATTTTCCTCTTCACATTTAACAGTTTACTACAATTAATCTAATTTTAATGTCAGTTTCAGGCTAATGTTTGAGTACTTTAGTCCACATCACCCTAGAAAACACACACACATGGAAAAATGCAACTTTACCTTTTTGTAGACAATGCTTTTGACAAATAAACATACTAATGCATTGAGTATTCAGTATTCACATTGCCAAATTAGTATAAACCCATAACTACATAGGACTGTTTGTTGCTTGAATTTTTATTGTGAAAGTGATAGCCCACTGAAAGCTTCGTCGTTGTTCGATTAAGGCAGTAACCATGTTGGCCTTTTCTTTTCCCTTTTTCTTCGGTGGAAAATGAAAATGAAACATGAACACTAACCTCAACAAGGGAGGAAGTAATATAGAAATTCAGTAACTCCATCGAAACAGAATCAGGATGGTAAGGATTTGGCACCTCCTAATTCTATTGCTTATTTTAGTAGTGCCAAGCTTTTCTGCAACTGAATATAGCAGAGACGATTTTCCTCCTGGCTTCATTTTCGGTTCTGGCACTTCTTCTTATCAGGTCCGTTCTCTGTTTACAATTTTTAATGCTAATTCTATTAGTAAAAGTAAAATGATAAAACATTTATTATGTGAAACAGGTAGAAGGGGCGGCATTCGAGGATGGGAAGGGTATTGGCATCTGGGATGCTTATACTCACGCCGGTCTGATTCTTCCTTCATCTGCATTTGTTCTTAGTTAATGTCATTTTCTTATTTGTTTTATATTTCTGATGAATTTCCAGGGAAGATGGGAGGGGCTACCGGAGATGTTGCAGCCGACCAGTATCACAAATACAAGGTGACCACTGATTTTTCTTACAACTTTAATAAGGTTTTTGTTTTTGCTTATCTACTTACTACAGGAAGATGTCAAACTCATGGTTGAAACTGGGTTAGGTGCCTATAGATTTTCCATCTCGTGGTCGAGACTAATTCCGTGTACGTTTTCCTCTTCACTTTAAGTTGTGACAAATAAAAATCAACATTGTAATTTATCAGTTGCTGGAATTTCTAACAGATGGAAGAGGAGCTGTGAACCCAAAGGGCTTACAGTATTACAACAACCTCATCAATGAGCTTATCAGCCATGGTTACCCACAAACCTTTAATCAAGTTTTAATCTTTATTTAATGAGCCATTATTTAAAAAAAAGTTTCGGATTTTGGACGAAATAGGTATCAAGCCACATGTCACATTGTACCATTTTGATCACCCACAGGTGCTAGAAGATGAATATGGGGGATGGCTTAGCCGAAACATTGTGTATACTGCTCTAGCTTTTCTTTTAATTCTATGCATAAATTTCGCTCAAAAACCTAACAGAATCTTTTTGTGGATGCAGGAAAGATTTCATGGAATTTGCACAAGTGTGTTTCAGAGAATTTGGCGACAGGGTTTCGCACTGGACGACTCTGAATGAGGCCAATGTTATTCCTCTTTTGGGCTATGACATGGGATTATTTCCCCCTAATCGATGCTCTATCCCGCTAGGAACCAACTGCACAAAAGGCAACTCATCATCTGAACCTTACTTGGTTGCACATCATCTCCTATTGGCACATGCTTCGGCTGTGAAACTGTATAGGGAAAAGTATCAGGTCTAAATCTTCTTCGTCTATTTAGTAATAACTTTTTAAATACAAGATACGACTTAACTGACAACTGGGTTATGCAGGGCAAGCAATTCGGAATTATTGGAATAAATGTGTTAGCATTAGGGGCTGCTCCACTCACAAATTCGACTGCCGATGTACTTGCAACTCAGAGAGTAAATGACTACTGGGTTGGCTTGTAAGTTAAAAAAGTTCCTTTCTTTTTCGAAACCGCATCTAGTTTAACATATTGTGCTTTTTTTCAACCTCTAGGATAATGCATCCTGTGGTGTTTGGTGATTATCCTAAAACTGTAAAGACAAACACTGGCAAAAGACTTCCGTTATTTACGGTTCGTGAATCCAAACAGCTTAAAGGTTCATTTGACTTTGTGGGAGTGAATCATTATGCCTCGGTACTGGTCAAAGACAACCCCAGCATCTTGAATTTGAAGTTCAGAGATATCTATATAGACATGGCAGTAGAAATGATTGGTTAGATATCATCTATATTACTATATACCAAGTTTTATCACCCACTTCTAACCTTTCGTTTTTTATACGTTTTTTTGTATTGGTATTTATGCAGGCCCGGACTTGACGAATATCACTGATGGAGTAAGAGTTGATATATACAACAATTATCAATTTCATAATAATTATTTTATTATATGATTTTATTTGTCACTCTCAGTATCCTATTGCTCCGTGGGGTATGCAAGCAGTACTCGAGTACTTCAAGAACGAATATGGAAACCCTCCTATTTACATTCAAGAAAATGGTACTGACTACTTGGCTAATCGTAGAATATTAAAAAAACAACATTGTCCATTGAAGAAGGGCATGGAATGTGATTTGTTTGCAGGGCAGGTGACTAAGCGCGGTTCATCATTGGACGACACATCGAGGGTGAAATATCTCGAGGCATACATTGGAAGCGTGCTTGACGCTATAAGGTTTATTCTTCTTAAGTTTAAAAGAAATGATAAAAGTTCTAAATGACGAGTTAACTGTTTTTTGTTTTTGTGAAGGAATGGATCAAACACAAGAGGCTATTTTACATGGTCGTTCTCAGACGTATTTGAATTCTTATTCGGGTACGAATATTGCTATGGTCTATATTATGTGGATATGGATGACCCGGAGCTCAAAAGAGTTCCTAAGCTCTCAGCACATTGGTACTCCGACTTTTTGAAAGGAGGAAGTGTTTATAGTTCAAGTTCAAATGGATTAATCCAGCTTCCAAATAATTTTTCACCCTTGTCTGTAACTCACTTGATTAAGTAGTCTATTCATGCACTTCAGTAATAATAAATTTATCTGGTAACGTTTCCTGTTATGGATCGGCTGCTTTAATTCGGTATTTGTGACGCCGTTGCTTGTTTCTGCTAAATTTGTGTAGTCTCTTCTCTTTGTATACAAGTGAGACATCACGTCAAAGTTTTCCTCTTGGTGTATAAAATCCCAATAAATATCTTATTTTTTGACTAATGGCAATAATTGTGTAAGCCTTAAAAAAATCAAATATGACTTGTAAATACTACAGAACAAACCAGAAATCACCAAAAGGAAAGAAAAGTGAGTTTGCAATTCTTTTTTCTCCAGTGTGTTGTTGACTTGTGACTACAACTAATAGTTTGGACAAAAAGCTCATCTGCAATTTCCTGTTGGATTATTGTCACTGCAATACTAGTAACAACAAGTAAAGGCCGGCTTTTCTTGCTTGATTACGACATTCTTGTCGGTATTTTAGCGTAATTGGATCAACTAGTTGACCAATGCAGTCGTAATATTTCATCGAACAAGTTAGGAGAGTGGGGAGTACACGCTTATTCGAGTTCTATTACGATACTTAGCTTACGAGGGTCCGGGGAGCTACCTTTCGCAACACTTCTGTTATGAACTGTTGCAGCTGCTCGAATGGACATGTCTCTTTGCAACACTTCTGTTCTGAAAAGTTGCGACTATTCGTATCAGGAATATAAAACATGGCATTGGGAACACTTACATAAAGAGTTTTTTGCAACGATTTCTGCAATTTTTTGTTCACTTTTCTTCGCAACAAAAATTCATTCTAAGTTCTTGTCGTTTTTGATTTTATCCGATTGATCTATTTGGTAGAACCGCCAAATAAGATTCAATCTGAAAGTGTTCGTCACGACTTCAGAATTGTCCATGCATCATTTATCATATTTCTTCAACAAAGATTGAGAGACGGTTTTTACAGACTTTGAAGGCTTCATTCTACCGAAATTCCCCAACAATTCTCAGCTTTCTCTGTCACAATAGATGTTTCCCAAAATAAACAAAAGTTAAATTATTTAAAAAAAAGTGCAATAATGTCTTTCTAGTTTGTCTTAGTCTACTTGGCTGGCAAGTTAAGTAGACTAGAAAATAAGTGCATTAACATTAGAGAAACTCATTTTTATTAGCTCGTAGTAGTAACTATAGAGAATAAGGACTCAGGATGTCAAAAATTATGTACATGCTAATTATTTTGCTCAATTTAGCAGTACAAATCTCGTACGCTTCTGAGTATAGAAGACATGACTTTCCTCCTGAATTTATATTCGGTTCCGGCACATCTGCATATCAGGTCTATTATACAGATTTTACTTTATACTTTCTACTTACATCTGTGTGCCTGAAAAAGTAAATTGTTGCTTTTGTACGTTTAAAAGGTAGAAGGGGCAGCCAATGAGGATGGGAGGAGTCCAGGCATTTGGGATGCCTATGCACATGCCGGTCTGATTCTTATTCATTTATGTGTCTTGTTCTAATTTGCCGGTTTTATTAAATCTTTTAGTATTTTTTTATTCATTTCCAGGGAAAATGGGAGGGGACACTGGAGATGTGTCAGTTGATCAGTACCACAAATACAAGGAAGATGTAAAACTCATGGCTAAAACCGGGTTAGATGCATACAGATTTTCCATCTCCTGGTCGAGACTTATCCCGAGTAAGATTTTGTCTTAGGCTTATCACAAAAAAGTGACCAAAATAAAATTATCACATACTTGTTTTAATTTCTGGCAGATGGAAGAGGAGCTGTGAATCCAAAAGGCTTGCAGTATTACAATAACCTCATCAATGAGCTAACAAGCCACGGTAACTACCGCAACTTTCGAGTATTTTAGCCTAATTTTGATTGTTTTAATGATCAATTCTTGTTTCTGCATAAAATTACAGGCATCCAGCCACATGTCACACTATACCATTTTGATCACCCACAGGTTCTTGAAGACGAGTATGGCGGATGGCTTAGCCGAAGAATTGTGTATACTACTTCACTTTTTTACCCTTCGATCAATTTGTATAGCGAGGAACATAATCGAATCTATAGGTGTCGATGCAGGGAGGACTTTACGGCATATGCAGAGGTGTGTTTCAGAGAGTTTGGCGATTGGGTTTCGTATTGGACTACTCTAAACGAGCCCAATATTATTCCGATTTTGGGTTACGATGAGGGAATATTACCTCCCGGTCGGTGCTCTACCCCATTTGGAATCAACTGTACTAGTGGAAACTCGTCTTTGGAGCCATACTTGGTTGCTCATCATATCTTGTTGGCACATTCTTCAGCTGTGAGATTGTACAGGAATAAGTACCAGGCAAACCAACTCGGGTATATCGGGATTAATCTGTTTGTGTTTGGAACTGCTCCATTCACAAACTCAACACAAGATGTGCTTGCAACTCGAAGAGCAAACGACTTTTGGATTGGCTTGTATGTTAAATAATATCGATTTGCTTCAAATATTCAATGTTTTTCTCTTTTAATCTAAAATGTTCCAGGTATATGCATCCTCTTGTATATGGGGAGTTTCCGGAAAGTGTAAAGAAAAATGCAGGCTCGAGACTACCAGCCTTCACTGAAAACGAAACGTACATTGTGAAAGGCTCATTCGATTTTGTGGGAGTGAATCATTATGTGTCGGTACAATTCAAAGACAACTCTGATAGCCTAAAGTCTGAATATCGAGATCTCGAAGCTGACATGGCAGCAGAAATGATCGGTAAGCTCATACCGTTTCTGTACTCCCACGGCATTGAAAACTTCACAAAATAACCCTTCTATGTTTTTCCTTTTGTGATCAATGCAGTTCCTGATATGATCAATACAACTGGGGTAAGACTTCCGAAAATACACAAAAAAAATGTTACATTTGACTCACAATATGTTAAGATACTAATGTCTATATTTTGTGCATAAAAAAAACTCAGTATCCTATAAGTCCATGGGGTATGAAAGCAGCATTGGAGTACTTCAAGCAAGAATACGGCAACCCTCCTATATACATTCACGAAAACGGTATACATATAGATGTCCATCCTTTATATGCCGTAACATCACATATACTAAAACACGAGCTTGGCGAATGGCAGGGCAGGTGACTCAACGAACTTCGTCACTGGATGACACATCAAGAGTGCAATATATGCAGGAATACATTGGAAGTGTGCTTGATGCTATAAGGTACTGATTTTTTTTTTTCAGTTTTAGTTGAATCTTAATTATAAAGTTGAAGACTTTGCATTATAAAATTTTGTGGGCACTAATATTTTTGTTGTTGTTGTTGTTGTTGTTGTTGTTGTTGTGTATTTTAGGAATGGATCAAACACAAGAGGGTATTTTACATGGTCGTTTATAGACGTATTTGAATTATTGAGTGGGTACAAGACTTGCTTTGGCCTTTATTATGTAGATATGAATGACCCAGAATTGAAAAGGGTTCCTAAGCTTTCTGCTGAATGGTACTCCCACTTTCTAAAAGGAGGAATCGTTAGTACAGATGCAGTTATTCAGCTTCCAAACAATTCGTCTGTTACCCACCAGTTCAACTAATCATCTGCTTTCAGAGTTATTTATATCATTAATATTGTACTTAGACGTTCACTTCTTGTTTCTTAATAAACAACTATGTCGGTGTTTGCATATTTGTTCATCGGTTTTTTTTTTTTTTGTCTTTTCAGTATTAAACAACACTTTCAAATGGCTATTACAAATTTACAATCATTAAACAGATGCTCCTATTTATTTTGGAGATAAAAAGCTATAGGGAACAAAAAAAATTCGCTCAATGTTTATCTAATTTTACATATCATCTCAACACTATTTTATTAAATGTTATTAACTGTAAGAGTTTCCACTATAACAACTTCAATTATATTTTCTCAGGGCTGGAATTAACAAGTTTCTTGAAGTTGAAATTGATTTGGTTTTAGTTGGGTAATTCTTTTTTTCTTGTCCATATGGTTCACCGGATCTTTGCTCTGACTACATCCAAATTCGACTCGGGTCACGCACCTGGCTGTGAATAAGGATTTTTTGCATTCAATAGGACTCGAACTCGAGACCTTACTTAATCGATATTCAGTTCAATTATGTTTTTAAATGGTACAACGTCAAAACGGCAAGTCCAGATACATCCACTGAGAACCCGGACAATGGAAAGCCAAGTTTATGAGGATGCCAACAAAATTGACAAAATAAGATGCAGGACAAAAATATCTTTACATCAAGTTAGTTATATTATATATGCTCCTCCAGATACAGAAAATTTTTATTTCGGACTCCAAATGTTGTCTTGATATTATATTTTTTAATAATAAGGGATGGAAAACATAAACATACGTATATGCTTATCCAATTGTACAAAAATCATTATTTTCGTACTTTATATATCATGTAAATATTTTTATTTAATATACGCCTAGAATGCAAAATTTCTGAATTATTATTGGACAGCACATTCATCAATCTATATAATATTATTTTGATAAAAAAAAAGTTTTGGATGTAATTTATTTCAGATTTGACCGGCAATTACATATTTAATTGTTGAAATAGAACAGTACCATATTTTTTTATGGATAACAGCACTGTAGTAAAATAGTAAAATTGTGAATTGATAATATGAGAAATTCTACAGTTTATCAAAAAATAAAAGACAAAACTACAAAAGCAAAGGACAAGAACTGATAGAAAGATGTTTGGAAGAATAAAAATTGCGTAAAGGTCCTTAGTATTAACACATATATTGCTAGTTAGTCCATAACAGTGGAAACATTAAACTTTAAGCATAAAATTATTAAAACAATAAAAGTTATGTTATGAGTAAAATCAAGCGGTCCTTGTCTGCTGACAAATTTATCACAAAATTTCGCAAGGCTCTAATAGATTGATAGATATATGCACCAACGAAAATGCCCCCCAGAAAACGATATAATGGCAAAACAAAACAGCTTTCTACAACTATAAAATTATGGTCCAAAGCAAAGACCTTTTGCTCGGAGCAAGAAAATGGAGTTGCTAAAGTTCTGTTTGTTGTTACTTTTGATTCAAAATTCAGCAGCTGCACTCTTATCTACTGCTGAATATAGCAGACACGATTTCCCTCGTGGCTTCATTTTTGGCTCTGCCACCTCTGCTTATCAGGTCCCAATTTTTTTTCAATTTTTTGAATTTTTTGGGATGTGATTAAGTATAGTCTAACTGGGTTTGTTGTTAAATAATCAAAGGTGGAAGGAGCAGCCGATGAGGATGGGAGGACTCCTAGTGTCTGGGATACCTTTACTAATAGAGGTGATTAGTAATTAGGAAATTACTATTTAATGAATTAATTATGTTTAAGGTGATAATATTTTGTGATTAATACTTGCAGCTGGAGAAGTGGCTGTTGATGGGTATCACAAATACAGAGTAAGTACAATTCAGGCAATTTGATTATCAACAACATTGGATGAGTTTAACTGGGTGTTTGTAGGAGGATGTTAAACTTATGGCAGAAACTGGATTACATGCCTATCGATTTTCGATTTCGTGGTCAAGGCTAATCCCAAGTATGATCATATTTATCCAGATCATTTATGAACTGAGCAGCTGTTTATTGTATATTTTAATTATTTATTGTGTTGTGTTTTGTTAGAGGGAAGAGGAGAAGTGAATCCAAAGGGCTTACAGTATTACAACAATCTCATCAATGAACTTGTTAGACATGGTGAAAACTGAAAATCCGATTTTGCCTATTTTTGATAAAGAAAAAAAGCCAAAATTGATGTTGACTTTTCCTATTGTTGAATGATCAGGGATTGAAGTACATGTTTCGTTATACAATTATGATTATCCACAGGCACTTGAAGATGAATATGCAGGATGGATCAGCAGAAAAATGGTGTATGACACTTTAGTTCTTTTTTTTTTTAATTTGTGTGTGTTAGTGACCTAATTTTAGTATCTGAATTGACAGGGAAGATTTCACAGAATATGCAGAGGTGTGTTTCAGAGAATTTGGGGACAGAGTTAAAACATGGACAACTGTAAATGAACCGAACATTGCAGCACCTGGTGGTTATGACTATGGTTTTACACCGCCTGGACGATGTTCTTATCCCTTTGGTTTCTTTTGCTTAAAAGGCAATTCTACTTATGAGCCTTACTTAGCCGGCCATCATATGCTCTTGGCTCATGCCTCAGCTGTCAGACTCTACAGGACCAAGTACCAGGTATACACCCATCTCTACTGTCTTCGAAAGTTCAGGGAGGCCGCGGGTTTTTGGAGATAAGTTGAGGTAGCTAAGGTTGCATTAGGCCTCAGGATCGGTCGGAGAATTTGATTCATGGTTATGCAGGAGAAGCAAGGTGGAACTATTGGACTCACTCTCTTTGCCGTCTGGCTTGTCCCTTTAACCAACTCAACACAGGATATTATTGCTGCACAAAGAGCCAGAGATTACACGTTTGGTTGGTAAGTAAGTAAATTTCTATCTCTTCTCTTTTTTAGAAATTTACAGTTAAGACTAATTAATTGTGAAACAGGTTCCTTGACCCCTTGGTTTACGGGGATTACCCGGAGATAATGAGGAAGAATGCACCCTCAAGGCTTCCAATTCTGAGTAATGAAGAATCTGAATTGGTCAAAGGATCATTTGACTTCGTAGGTCTCATACATTATACTGTAAATTATGTCAAAGACAATTCCAACAGTCTCAAATCACAGCCTAGTGATTACAATACAGACATGGGAGTTTATATGTTTAGTATGTTCTTTCTTCTTTTTTTTAATGGTATAATATTTGTGTATTTATCTCTTAATAATTAATACATTGATTTCTTGTTTGTTGTAGTGGATCCTGAAAATCCTTCCTTTATACTAACACCAGATCATGTTAGAACTTACAACTATTTTCCAGCTTTGTCTATTTGTTTGTTATCCAGTTAATACATTTATTAATAACAATTTGTCTGAATTCAGTATCCTTTATGGCCTTGGGGCCTGCAAGGATTGTTGGAGTACATTAAGCAAACTTATGACAACCCCCCTGTCTACATTCATGAAAATGGTACGGTTTTTCGGTAATTAGACCTGATTAAGAGGTTCGAAGTTGATCAGACACCGCTCAAATTGCTTGATATTGGCAGGACAAGTGATGCCACATGATTCACCGCTTGAAGACACTCTAAGGGTGGAGTATCTCCAAACATACATTGGAACTTTGCTGGATTCAATCAGGTTAATTTCTCAATCTTTCAGTAATTTATTATTCAAATTTCATCTCATCATTATAAATGTTTGAATTGTGAAGGAATGGATCGAATACGAGAGGGTATTTCGTGTGGTCGTTTTTAGATCTATACGAGTTATTATTCAGCTACAAATCTAGCTTCGGATTGTATTACGTAGATATGAGTGACGCCGAGTTGACAAGAAAACCTAAGGAATCTGCAAAATGGTACTCTGAATTGTTAAAAGGAGGAACGGTCAGTTCGGTTAGAGCAATTCAGATCAACAAAGATACTTACAAGTCTATGTCAAGTACAAATGTTTCAGTATACTGATTATGTATTGGCGAAAATTGTTAGAAATTGGTGTTTATGCTTTCTAGTTGTTTAAGCTAATCTAAACATAAATAAACAATCAGTTGCTCTGTTGTTAAAGTAATCATCGTGTTATACAATTTAAGAATTATTTTAGAAGTTGATGTCAAAATATGGGGCATTTTCGCAATTATTATTTGAGCAAGCAATGTAATTTTAACATTATTTGTCCTTCCATCCTTTGGATAACATTATTTATCCTTCCATCCTTACCAAAGGATCCGAGAAACTACCAATATGATAGAGAACGTGTAAAAAAAATGGGCTTTGGGAAGTTAAGAGGCAGTTAATGAATTTTTATAATTTAATTATAACTGCAGGTGGTTATATATAAAAGTGATGCACGTGGGTAGGGGAGGGAAAGTTTATGTAATCAAACTGTTGTTAGTTGCGGGGCTCTCAAGTTGAGAGAGGGATATTAATCCTAACGTTTGTTATTTTGTTATTGTTTTCATCTGTAATTGGTTCAATTTTCAGTCCCCTATTCTAGTTTTGTTTCTGAGTTCTTTTTTCTATTAAAATAAATGTTGGTCGAAATGGTAAACATTACCAATTAATACTGTTATCTCTCTCCAAAAAATACCAATAGAAAATTTTAATGGGTATAATATTTTAGATAAATAATTTTATATTTATTGTACGGAATGGTTTAACAACATTGATGGAAAAGGAAATACTAACATTTATTTAACATGATTAACAGAAAATGTAGCATTCATTTTGGACATTTGGCCTTACCTATCATAAAATACATTTGGTCAAATGTAACAATACCTAGTGAAATTTTTTTTTTTTTTGATAAAATTCAGAGAACATCACAGAATAAGACTTCACCAGGAAATAATCAGGAATGTAGCAAATTTAGCCATTTTATCACACTTCCAAGTAAATAATTTACAGTTACAAAAGCCATAAAATTCTAAGTCAGAGAGAATGTACAAAAAATAAAATGACGGCAGCATGAAACTGTTCATACATGACAAGGGGTTCGAGTCATTTGACTGCCATATAACTGAATGTTCTCAATAAACAGATGAAACTGTTTTCAATAAACACAAGTTCCATCAATCCGGAGAACAGTTTCTCAAGGAGAGTGCCTATGCCAAAAGCCGGCACCATTCTGATGAAACGATCCCCAATTGGAATCCCTATCGAACGAGACGTGGTGCAGATGAGGCAAAGGCTCTCTTTCCCAGACATGAAAATTATTTTCTGCTTCTTGTGGAGTCTGGGCTATCAAGAAGCCACCACTATGATCATGTTGAGGAGGTGCTGGAACTAGGGCAGGTAAACCCCTCAGCCCATCGAATCTCCTTACACCGTGGATTATTGGTGATGGAACCCCTGGTGTCGTGCTTGATTGTTGGCGATGATGGAAAGTATGGGAAATCCGAGCAGTGCTGCCAGGGTGGCGAGGAACAATGGAAGACACAAATGAGCTTCCACCTAAAGGACCAGACCTGTAGAAAGTAGAGCAGAATTTTCAATGGCATCCTCTGATAAAAACTTATCGCACAATTGACAGCATTATAAGTTGGTGAAAACATGTCTTCTCAGATTTATAAATGCATAATTTTAACATGATATCACCGGGTTAAGTAAAAAAAAATGGCCCTAACATTTGCATGCCAACCTCTATTTCACACCTAAAAAGATAAAAAGATCAATGTCCCTTAGTAAATATATATATTAATTTCTATTTTTAAGACCTCATCTTAAAATCCTCAACCACGCAATAAAAGAACTGACCTTGATTAAAGCGCTTCCCAGGTCTAAATCGCAAAATAACAGCTTAACCAATGGCCATAAACAGAAGATTATTCGTCAATAAAAGTTTAAAACTGAATACAGGGCAAATTCACTTGAACATACCGAATCTACGTTCTTAACAGTTAAATAATGGCTTAATTTCTAAGATTTTGCAAGTGCAAGGATAATTATCAATCATCTTATCTTTCTGGGTTGAAATTTAGGGGTAAATTGGAATTGGACTTGCGCCATTTGCTGAATTTAGTACACTGCATAATGAAGTTTCCATGCAAGTGAATGTTGATTGAGGGACCAGTGTTCCTTACATGTTAGAATCATACTAAAAGCATGCTTTTCACTGACTCATGAACCACGAATAGGCAAACCATTTGCAATAATTTATAAAACCTGAGAAATTTCCATAGAATAGCATACCTAATGATGAAAATTCAACTGTTGTGTATCATATCCAAAGGCAAGAATGCTTACCCATGAGTAAAAAGAACCGGATGTGGAAAAGGTGTGGACCTAGTTCTTGCATCAGTTTCACCATTAGGTGGTCTGAATGTGAGAGGAACAGCAGCAGGGTCAACACCATTTATGTGGCCACTAGAAACGGTGTAGGAAGGGGAACGGGGTCCCCAACCGTTGTATGGGATATTAATGGCAGGAAAAGCATGGGCACTAAAGATTTCTTGACGTCCAGATAGGCCATTCCATTGCTGGTTGAAGTTAGGATCATCAATGCTATTATCATTAGATCTTGATGGGTTAGGAGGAATAGGTCCAACTAATGCCACATAGGAATGAGCAACCGAAGATGCAGCAGTGTGTTCAGCATATGCAGAATGGTGTCCCCTTAAATCATGATCTACCACATGAAAAAACATTCTTTCTTAGCTTAGACTGCCATTTATCCAGAATAATTCAGGAGACATCAATTTAATAGAACACTTACATGTAGTTGATGGAGATTCCAATTCCCTAAAACACAAATAATCAATCCATCAGGAAAGCTTAATAAAGCTGATATACAAGAAACTACACAACATTTGCAAGGAAAAAATAAATTGAGAGCACTCTCAGGATGCGCAATAGCTGCAACCTACTTTATGATTGTCTTGATAATTTTAAAGCCTGTTTGTATTGCTTTCCCAACCGCTGTCTCAGTAATTTCCTCTTACAAACTTTTCATAGAACAGCAGATTTTGGTTTGAACAACACATTTTGGTCCTTCATACCGATTAATTTCTCAAAACCAAAATCTACTACTTCTAGGGAAAGCAGTCTGAGAAAACAATCCCAAACTGACCCTTAGAAGACCCATAGACCGTAGCAACAAAAAAGCAAAAGCAACAGCCACAAATATGACCACGCAAATTATTTAAGCAATGGATATAATTCCAATACAACCATAAATTAAGAGGAAAGCTTCTATCAGAAAACTGTGTTCAACCCTATTAATTACCAATAATGCCATGGTCTACAATTTCATTAAAACAGATAAATAACACAACTCCCACAAAGAAAAACTACAAATGATACACAAGATTCCAACACAAAAGGAAAAACATTAGGGAAAACAGAAGCATGGGGATAACCCCGACACTAAAATCATCCAAGAACGATATCGTGCCAACAGATAAGCCACAATAAAATGTGACAAATTAAAAAAAAACTACAGTAAAGAGATCATACTCAAAAGATGAACCGACACGTGCTAGTTCCCCATATGGACACCAATGAAATCTGTACGGCTGAAAGAAAGATCAAGAAAAGAACCATCAGAAATCCAGAATATATATAGCATGCGCCATGAACGTCGGCAATTTTAGTAACTAGTAATCAATGATCTTTAAATATAAACATTAGAGTCTAGAACAGCAAATTTCATTCCTCAGAATATCATCTCAATTTCCGAATACATTTAAATGTATTGATAAACTTTGGACCCCAGCCAATTCAAATCAGGCTGAGGTTCACAGTAGATCTTCACAAAAATCGGCCAAAATTAGATTATTTCCAATTGTATTACATGAAGGATCAAGGAAGCAAGATATAGTCCAACCTAGCCTGATTTGGAATGAAGTCATCTTATTCACAGTTTTGCAATATGCGGAAAAATAATCTAAAGATTAGTAGTCAACTACGGCAAAATTTTGAAATAACATCACAAAGCCAAAAGGTCAACCAAAATACTGAGATATTATCAAAATTCAACAACTGTAAGAGAGCCTTCTAGCTAAGCATCCCTTTACACAATATTTGCAGTCCTAGGCTTATGTAATTTTCGACTCCTAGCCAGGGAAGAGCCTCCATCAGTCATGGGCTCAATATGATTTTCACTCCAATCAAGAAAGAACCACCTCTAACAAAAAGTTTCTAGTTTTAGAAGATTTTTACCTTACATGAAAGGGCCCGCTTAACCATATCAAGATTCTTGTATGACCAATTATAAGCAACGCACTAAATCCACTAGGCCCCCTTAAGATGATATAGGACCTCAAATTGCCCAACGTGCTAGACAATCACTAAAGTGAAGCGAGGCACTCAGAAAACAATCAACGTCGATGTTTTATTTGTCATGAAATAACAGAATCTTTTAAATTATAATAATCGATTATAATTCCACTTTTATGAATCGAATCCTTGTTCGATTGATTTTCTTCTTACAGAAGCCGGATCTTGCTTTTATCTCTCCTTTTATTGTGTTTTCTAATTTTCTTTGAAGCTCACAGGACATTTGGAGTGCAGTCTCTTCTTTTCTCAAAGAGATAATCGAAAAATAGACATCTGTGCCCTGATAGCTTCCCTATACTCAAATATTTTCTCAAATCTGCATCATGATGATCATCTTAAATAGCTTTAATTTATTTGGAAACCGAACAAAATTTGACTACCAAAACATTTTGAATGATGTTACTGTAAATGGAATCTTCTGTTCCGAATACTACTTTATTTGCTAACTTTCCTTTTTTCGAAATATCAAACTTTTCGAAAAAGCCAAAACAAAACCCTAAGCATGCCCTTTTCACGTAATGCATGAGCTGAGGCACTTGTGTAGGCAACACCTATTGAAAGAGGAACATATCTGTTGCTTTCTAACAGCACTAAGCATTTCAATGAATACCCTCCACATAACTAGATCAAGTTATCACTTAAACAACGATGTCAATGACAGGCAGGAAAGCAAAGAATTCATCACTCGTTAGTAATAGACCTACAGAAAATGTAAGATACATAAGCCACGTCAAACAAAACCAAATAGATTTGTATAGAGAAATCGCAAAATAACAAGCACAGATATTCCAGTAAAAGGGAACAGTCAATCCAAAAAAGCACCATGACAATATATATATATAGCTGTTAATTTTTCATATATTAGTCCAAAAAGAGACATGAAAACAACGATTGATATCCTCAATCCTTCACCAAGCTATTATGGAAATATAAATAAACACTTGATAGTTACCTTGCTCTCCCTTTTTTCTTCCAATGGCTTAAACATAAGCCACTTTTTAATGTGAACGTTCAGATATTTACAAAAATTTACGAGGGACTATAGCACAACAGATCAAGCTTTCCAACAGACTTTCTTCAACATGTACAGCCTTAAGAAGCAGGAATCTATGTGATGATAAAACACAAAAAAACCACAGGACAATCATCGACAAATGATTGATAAAAATACGATCTCATTCATAGAACAAAATAATCACTGCAATTTGATGAGCACTGCCATCAGAAAATGGTGATATCATATCATGCTTCTGTTAACTAAATTCGCATGCTATATAACAAACAGGAAAATAGTTTGGAGAACAAGAACCAACTTCCTCGTTTACCATTTCAGAATAAGCAAGATCATAAAAATCTTCATCAGGTATCCATTCATCCATGCTTATCTCCGGGACAGAACGAGCTGAGCCGCTTGCATAAAGCCATTGGCCCTTTTCAACTTTTCTGCAATTCGGGCACTGCATTGATCCTTTGATATTAAAGGCTGAACCAATACAATCTGCATGTCACAAAAAAAAAGAAAGAAAACATCAAAACAAAAACCAATATGCGCTGCTATGTGATATCCACCCCACTGCATAATTCCCTCAACAGGGAGGAATAGAGAAGCAAAAAAACTTGGAGTAACGAACAAAATAGATGCTTATACATTCAAATGAGTTTAAAATCGCCGATCATAGAAATAACAACAAAAAAAAATTCTATTTCGCAAGTATTCCCGAAACCTAACGGCCCAGACATGCTCATCAATACAAGTACATTGCACATGCAGACCCAAACAAACCTCATAATTTTCTACCAGGTAAGCATAAAATGGTCAAAAAAACAAAAGACCTAGATGAAATTGATGGCCGCATTGCAGCTTAGCTATGGATCTGGCAGCATTATCGGTGACGGAATCGAGACAAATCGAGCAGGTAACAGCAGCAGAAGAAGGATCATCCTCATCAACAACAGCAGCAACAACATGATCAGGATTCTGATGATGATCAGAGGAGGCAGCAGCAGCGTCCATGGGTTGAATATGAAATTGTTGATGATGAGAAGAAGAAGAAGGAGAAGAATCAGAAGATGAGCCCACCATATGCTCCTCTCTCATCAACAACAATTGAAAAGGATAAAATTGAGAGGAAATGGCAACAAGGCGACAAATCTGAAACCCTTGAAACTTTTTTAAATATTGTAAAAATAATTAATAATAAATGGGTGGGTAGTAATAGAATTGCAAATACAGGAGTATATTATCTGTATCTGTATCTACTCCGTCAACCTTTTTTCTTTGTTTGTCTGACCTGTCATATTTTACGTGGTTCTGACTTTTCTTAGACTCTCTTCCATGCCTCGTGCCTTCCTCCACACTATTTGCCCTTACGCATGGAATTTATCCCATTTTTTTTTAACTTTTTTTTATTGCTCTTACTTATGTTATCATGAAAAATTTCACTTATATATTTTTAATACAATAATATATTTTGACATAAGATAAAAGATTTTATCTGTTAATACTAATTAATTAGGAACTGTTTGTGAAGAATTTTCATAACTTTTCAGGACAGCAGCTTGAAAAAGCTTAAAAATTGAGCTTTTTCGGAAAAGCTTTCTAGGAAAGCAATCCCAAACTGGACCTACAGTGTTTAAAACATTCTAAGGGCAAGTCCAATGGTACCCTATAAATAGAGTAAATGGTATATTTGGAGTAGAGTTAAAGTCCACCCCTACTTTAAGGTCATATTCTTTTCAACTTATATTCAGTTCAGTTCAGTACTGTTCAGTACTTATCAGTACTGCATACATATAAATTTACACTGAAATAAGTACTAATAAATTCAGTTCAGTTTAATACTGCTACTTATAAGTTAAAAAAAATAGGGCCTAAATTCTTACTCCAAATATAAAGTAGGATACGAGTTACTTTTATATTTGATTTTAATTATTTTAATATTACTTTTTACTTATTATTTAATTATATTGATTTATACGGTGAAATGTTTAAAAATTGATATGATAATAATAATATATTATTAGATGTAAAGATTTTTTTATAGTAAAGAAATGAAGTAATGAGTTGGAGTAAATTTACTGTAACAACCGTAAAAATACAGTAAATACTATAAAAATAAAATTTAAAGTAAAAGATATAGAGTAATAAATTATAGATGGACTAACTTAATGACCACATCAAATTTATTGCTACCTAACATAAGGATGGTTCCGAAAATTTGGGTCGGATTTATTAGACTTCATAATAGAAATATTTGGTCAAGTTTAGTTCTCATAAAATAGTTTTGAGTGGGTCTGATTTGAACTTTGAATTTATATATCAAATATACATTATTCAATACTAAATATTTACATAATAAACTTAATTTATATGAAATATAAGATAAAACTAAAAATATATAATTAGGTTCATTTATATACACAAATTTCTAGGCGAATTCATTAAATATTAAGCTTTAACCGGTATGATTCGAATAAACGACTTGCAAAACAAGTTTTTAATGTGTAAAATGGATTGATTGTGAGTCCAACATTCTTAGTAGCCTTATTGTTTTGCTTTTTCTTTATTCATAAGTTGTGTTCAATACAATAAAATTTCAATATAAGCATGTAAAGTAAAGTTATTGAATTAATAGTACCATTATACATAAAAGTTTTCCAACCAGAAGGCACATTGAACCTCAAATATTACGAAAACGCTTCAAAACTGTGTTAAGAAGACTAGCCACAGCGACGAAAAAGGCATTAATATAAATATATAATGATTACTTGTTTTATAAACAAAATAATTTGTCCAAGGAACTATAATTTGTTATTTTACCGTAGTCAAATGAATAATAAGAAAGGACGGAATTTGATATGTTTGAACGGGGGAGCAATTGAATATTTGAGCCTCAAGTTTTCCGGTCGTGACTAAAGAAACACAACCCCACCTTTTTCCTATAAAAATGTCACTCACATGAATAACTCACCCCTCTCATATACCACATAAAAATTGTTTTGGTGAAATTAGTGGAACGACATTTTTTTTTTATTTTCTTTTTTTGGAAGAGAAACTATTGTAATGTTGGCCTTCACTGTAATATAAGGTAATTTGTTTTTGTTCCAAATATGCTCTCATTAAGTGAGTGTTGTGTTGATCACATTCACACATGTATTTATGTTCATGCATCTTTACACATGTACTAAAACTTTTCACTCTAGTTAGTTGATATAGATTCCTGATCGTTGATAAGGTAACTATTACTTTGAAATGGATTCAAAGTCCTGTATTACTGACGTTCACGATAAATTTTGGAATTATAGTACTAGGGTTTAAAGTTTTCAAACGTAGCCACATACAATCACTTGATACTTTTTCAGTGATTCTTTTGCTAGCATTTTTTGTGGCATCTATTACAGAACAAAAGGAAAGCATTCCACATTTGAGAGGAAACGTTTGCAACTTGGAAGTCTATTTGTAAAGGAAGTTATTCATACTAGCGATGAGATGAACAATGGGGTAGTTAAACCCCGTTCGCATAAAAAGACCAAGAAACATCAAAGGTGAGTAGTTGCCCGAGGGCGTCTACACAATCATCGAATCCTGACTAAGATTATTTTTCAAAACATTTACTCTCTTTACACTTAATGGAAATGGTTTGTTATCATCTGAATACTGATTACAACAATGTTTATGAAACTAAACCATGGGAAAAACACTCACAAACGCATTCTTTCAGTTGAACATTAACACCATGTTCCATTATTTTAATTACATACCATGTTTGTTGAAATAATAACGGTCAATTAAGGATAGAAGCTAAAAGCCATCTCAGTGCTTAGTTTTAGGCCTCTTCACAATCATCACGCTGCAATGAGCATGATGACTGCAATAATCACTTACACTACCTAGAACAGCCCTGCAAAAGAACAATATCACATTGTTAACGACCTATATATCTAAAACACTAACAGCAAAATCAGTTACTCAGCCAACAATTAACGGTGTAATTGAATTCCTTGATTAAACACCCTAAGCACATATATATGCAGCTATCCACAAAGTAATACGAATTTGGAATTCGGGGAGCTCTTTCTGTATTCATTTATGATGCCAAACTAAAGAAACAAAACCCCACAGAATGACATGAATAATGCAACCTCTATTATTACATTTTTTTTCTACACCTCACTAAAAGTACTGAAGGTGAGAGCACAAGTCAATTTTTGGCAATTTCAAACAAACACTTGTAAAAATCATATGTAATAATTCAAAACTTGTACACCAGGCAAATTACAAGCATTTATTAGTTATGACTTATGAGCGTTAGTGCTTAGAGTCTAACCTTTTAATAGCTCCATAGCCGTGACTACCGACGACCAATATTGAAGCATGGTGTCTATCAACAGCTTCACAAAGAACATTCCTCGCATCACCTTCAATTACTTCATATAGCACATTCTCCACCTGAAACGAACACGAAATAAATCCACAACAGAAGTATCATAAATTCTGGCTCACAATAGCATGTACGAGCATGACCTCAAAATTGATATTCGGATAAAACGAAATTTAGATCAAACAATACCATGATCAACGTGAACACATGCTTTTAATGACAATTAAGCTAATTCATGAGTAAGAGGAAACAAAAATGTATTCCAAAATTTGAACAGCATATAGATATATGCCATGATTTGAGTAGGGACTGGCATAGATAAACAGAAAATAGTAACCTAGTTGAATAGCTGATGAAGCAAACAAGAACGTCCTGGTTCATTTGATTCATGAGTTTCAATTATTAACATATAATAATTTAAAAATACATACATTTACGAAAGACCAAATGAGATTATAATGGTTATAGCTAACACAAGGATAGAAATTCGATTGTTTAGAAGAAATTCCGAACACACTATAAACAAACATAGCTTAATATGGAAGCAAAAAAATTGGGGATTCCTTGATTTATCATCGTCCCACTTTTATACAAATTAACGCTGTAGATCATGACAGGGATAAATTACCGATTTACTAGCGCAGATTTCCTTGGCCTTCTCAATAACTCTAGCAGCTATCTTCTTCAAATCAGCATCCACATAAGGCAGAACCTCGGCAGCCCCTAAAGTTCAATAAAAAATATTACAAAACGAAAATCCTCGATAAATTTCGCCAGATTTGAAAAGCATAAAAACTAACTAGCCAGTTGCAGCGTACATCGGTACAATGGACAGAGACAGACCATATTTAAGAAGAGGATTACCCGGGCCAGCGAGACCGACGGCGGAGGAGGGAGTAGGTTTAGAATGGACGACAACGAGCTTAAAAGGGGAATTAGCACCGAAAGGAACAAAGAAACGATCGAGCGTCCATTCTAAAGCGTAGACACTGTGCTCGCTCTCATCGATTCCCACTACCATCACTTGCTTCTCAGCGTTGGCCATTGAAATCGAATTTGCCTTCTGTTATAACTTGTATTTGCAGTTGAATCGCAACAAAGGAATAATTACAAAACAGTTGGACGGAAGAATGATTTTTATAGAGGCGACGAAGAAGGGACTAGAAATCGACAGAGAAATGCTTTATTGAAGTAGCTTTATTCCGCCTTGGCAAACGATTCCGTGTTTTTTTTTTCTGCGGCTAGGCCGAGTTCCGTGCTGTATTGGCATTTTTTTCTGTGTATAAGTGGTGGGCTTGGATTACCTGTGGGCTGTGGTTTTGTTCCTTAGAATCTTGTTTCGTGGACTGTTTCGTCGTTAATGTGGGCTTGTAATAAACGTGGCTTTACTCGGACTATATTCAGATTTAATTCGAATTGTCTATTTGGATGTGATGGGTAAGTTATTTAATAAGGATTTTTTATATTTATTATTATTAGGACTTAAATGCTTAAACGATATCAAACCACTTATCACTTAAACTAATTTTTACTGGATTAGTTGTTCATGCCATGGAACTATAGATAAGGGACAATTTCCCAATAATTTACGGTTGTAAATGGGACACGATTTCGAAACACGGGATTTTTTTACGCAGGTACAGTTATTTAATATCTTTTGGGTTAAATACATGACACCTAGCTAGATATTTCTTTTTATTATAATATATAAAATGGTTACGATTATTATTGAATATTGAATGAAGAGGGCATTAAATATTTGAATTCATGAAAAAAAATTCTAAAGGCAATAGGTATCTATTTTGAATGAACCGAAAATTGCTAAAAAGAGTTTTCATGAAACTAAAAAGATAATTTTTTAATTTTCTTTAATGGGATGTGATTGAGATATCATTTTTCAATATAAAATATTTTCTAACCGGATAAACATAAATGAATTTCAATTTAAAATAATTATAAATATTTAAATTTTAAAAAATAAAAATAAAAAATTTATCATAAAGTGATAAAACTTATATTTTTAATATTCACTATCGTTTTAAAAAAAATTGTGTGATTATATTTAAATTAAATAGAAAGAAAATTTCCACTCATTTTAAATATGATTTAAATCTGAAACCTCTAAAGATTAAGTTCAAACTCACCACTAATCTAATTCACCACAATTTTTTTTTGTCATTATCAAATAACTAAGATTTAAAATTGTTATTCAATATAATTTTTTAATGGTTATTAGATGATACTGTTGTTGTTCTTAGTTTATTTGTTATTTTTCACCAATTATTTTTGTTGAACTAATTTTTTTGAAGTACCGATGTGAGAGAATTTTAGTTATACATTTTTAATTTATATTGCCTAATATTTTTTCATGCATCTGCAGTATTGGTGAATGTGTGAATGTTAGGCGTAATAATTTGAACAATAAATGTGTGAAGTTTTCTTATGTTAAATAATGTGTAATTTTATTAACTTGGTGTAGTTTAAATGATACACCTCTAAAAAAAATTAAAATAGAGGTGGGAGATCCCGAATTCAATACCTAACCTCTTTAAAATTTATTTCTTTAAAAAAAATTAATGTGTAATTTTACGGTATAAAAAATTAAATAATTGCACTACATAGAATATAATGAAAAATCTTCTTTCATCCATTCCATATGATATTGAACTTGTTACATTTAAGATGGCATATTCAGTTCGACAACTAGACTAAAACATTGGCATCAAATAAATATGTAATATGCAATTTTTCACTCACGATATAACTTTTCTATAAAGAAAAATCAGGATTTAAATTTTCTAAAGTTCAAAAATGATAAAGTTGTAAAGTTTAAACAAGATCAACCATTGATTAACTGTTAAGGGCTCGTTTGGTTCACGGAAATCCTATTCCGTGGAATATAAATTAAAATGTATAGAAAGATGTCAAATATAACATATTATTTATCTAGAACATGTCAAATTATTTATTTAGAACATGTCAACGCACGAAAAAGTTATTCATAATTTATATACATCTTACGGAAAAGCTTTTCCTTTTTAAAACAAAGAAATAGCTTTTCCCTGCGTTGTTGAATTGTAGACATATATTGTACCATATTCGACATCATTCCATTCATTTCTATTTCTATTCCACAAGTTAGGTTTTCCGCGAATAAAACGCTACATAAATGTTGAAATTGTTTTACTCTATTTCCTTTAATTAGAATCGAAATGAAATAACTTTGAAGTAAAGTTAGAGTAATCAACTTCAAAGAATTAAAATCCAGAAACCAGGAACTGATGTGTTTCTCCAGGTTGCAGATAAGTGATAATGCTCAGCTTGATATTGGACATCCCTGTCTGCTCTGCTGCTTTTAAACCAGTGAATTTTGGTCCCCATTTCTGGTTTTTATCAATTCTCACCCTATCCCTGTAATGGAACGAAATTATTAGGTAATTATATATATAATAATACTTAATGAACTTTTCTGGTTAATATTTTTTTTAAAGTGGATGGATGTTATTCTTATTTTATTTTTCTTATTATTGAATAACTGGAATAAAATTTAATTAAATAGTAAATAGATACAAAGTAAATAAAAAAATAAAATTAACATAGAAAAAGTTAGGGCAGAGCAAAAAAAATTGAATTAAACCCAACCAAAATATTTGAGTCGGTTCCGATTTATGAAATTTGTGATTTTCAAGTCAGTTTGGTTCAGTTTTTAGAATGATAAAGCAAAAAAAGAAAAATTAAACTAAATCGAAAAATCGAACCGAATCAAACTGAATTATTTCAGTTTATATTTTCTTTCTAAATAATTTTTTATTCAATTTTAAATGGAACCGAATTTTGGAAAAGCCTATATTAACTCACTTAACTATATATTTTCATTTATTTTTTATTCGCAATTATCAAATTCTGCTAAAGTTTTGTAGAGGGGACCTGGTATCCCACCTGCACATTAAAACGTCACCATTTATTCTTTCAATGAAAAAGCTGCCAATTGATTAAGACCCCCACCAATTCTATATTGAAAATGAAAAATCATATTATATAAAAAGCTTTGTTATTTTAATAATACAAATTTGTTAAATTATTTGATGTGATTTTTATCATTAAATTATTGATGTAGGATCCACCTTCTTAATAATTTGATATAATATGTTTTCTACTTTTTTACCTGTCATTATTATTTTCTGTAAAATGTTTCTTACCTATTTACCATTCTTACCGTTAGATTTCTCTATAAATAGGAATTCAATTTCTTCATTTTTATATATCTCAGAAATAAGAAATGAAAGTTTCTCTCAAATTCTCTCTCTGATTTCTCTCTTTATTGTTTCAATATCCTTGCATATATAGTCGATTTCTAACACGTTATCAGCACGAGCTTGCTCTAATCAACTGAGGATATCACCAAATAAATCCAAAGTAAGGCATAATTATTTTATTTTCTATAAATATATATAATTCTTAATATGTCTAATATCAAAAGTTTAGAATTTACTCCTCTTGATGTATCGGGGAAAAATTATCTTACTTGGGTGCTGGATGCAGAAATACATCTAGAATCGATGGGTCTTAAGAATACTATTATTCAAAATAATAATATTGGATCTCAGTATAAGGCAACAGCTCTAGTTTTTCTCCGCCGGCATCTTGATGAATCACTTCAATCAGAATATTTGACTGTCAAAGATCCTGCAGATCTTTGAAAACAATTAAAGGAGAGGTATGAACACCTAAAGAAAATATCTCTACCAAATGCCCAATATGAATGGATAAACTTAAGGCTACAAGATTTTGAATCTGTCAGTGCATATAATTCTAAACTTTTTCAAATTACATCCACATTAAGATTATGTGGAAAGGAAATAACTGATGAGGATTTACTGGAAAAGACATATTCTACTTTTCATTTGAATAATATGGTATTACAGGAACAATACAGAGCAAAAGACTATAAGAAATATAGTGAACTAATTATTGCTCTTCTCCTAGCAGAACAGAGAAATCAACTCTTGTTAAAAAACCATGAACTACGACCTACCGGAACAAATCCATTCCCTGAAGCGAATGCGATAATTCATAATAATTTTAATGGACGCGGCCGCAGAAATGGTCGTGGTCGTGGTCAAGGTAGAGGTCGTGGAAATGGGCGTGGTAGAGGATATAATAATAACAATTTCCACCAGAAGTGGAAATATATAAATAATAATAATAGCAATAATTTCCACCCGAAGTGGAAAAATACAAATAACCACCAGAAGTGGAATAATCAAATTGAAAGATTTTATAAAAGAAAAAACAGTCAAAATGATGAAAATAAATGCCATAGATGCGGTATGACTGGTCATTGGTCAAGAACTTGTAGAACCGCTAAACATTTGGTAAACTTATACCAAGCCTCTCTCAAGAAATATGCGGAACCAGAAACCAATTTTATATTGGATGATAATACCCCAAATAATGAGCCTATTGATATCCCCAATATGGAGATGGATGAGTTTCTGTTACCCAGCACCAGTGGCAAAGAAAAATTTGAATAATTAGTCCATATATTTTGCTTAATTAATATATTGTAACTTTTATGTTATTATTAGTTTGCTTTTATTATTGCTGCTTAATGTACTTTTTATACAATGTTTATTTATAAATAAATAATAATGCATCTTTCATTTGTTCAATGAAGAAAATGAATTCTTTCCCGGTATTATATGACTTGAAGGAAAATGAAGGAAATTTATGTATTGTAGATAGTGCCACCACCCATACTATTCTCAAAGAGGCAAGATATTTTAATATTCTTAAAAATGGTGAAACTGTTGTTACCACAATATCGGGACAAACAAAAATGATTGAAGGCTCCGGAAGAGCTAGTATTATATTACAAAGGGGAACAAAACTTATTATAAATAATGCATTATTTTCCCCGAATTCTCACAGAAATTTATTAAGTTTTAAAGATATTCGCAGAAATGGATATCATATTGAAACTGTGAGCGAAGACAATAAAGAATGTCTTTATGTTACAAAATAATTTCAAGTAAGAAATGTATACTTGAAAAATTTTATACTCTTTCATGTGGCTTATACTATACATATATTAATATGATTGAGGCCAATTTAACTATAAACCAGAAGTTTATAGATTCAAATACTTATAAAATTTGGCATGATCGACTGGGTCATCCTAGTTCGATAATGATGAGAAAAATTATTGAAAATTCATATGGGCATCCATTGAAGGACCAGAAGTTTCTTCAAAATAATGAATTATTTTGTGCTGCTTGTTCGCAAGGAAAATTAATAATAAAGCCTTCCAGAAGTAAGGTTGCAGTCGAATCACCAGCATTTTTAGAGCGCATACAATGTGATATTTGTGGACCAATTCATCCACCATGTGGACCATTTAGATATTTTATGGTTCTAATTGACGCCTCAACTAGGTGGTCACATGTATGCTTATTATCTTCACGAAATATGGCATTTGCAAGGTTAATTGCTCAAATTATAAGGTTACGGGCACAGTTTCCCGATTATCCTATTAAATCAATCCGTCTTGATAATGCTGGGGAATTCACATCCAAATCATTTAATGATTATTGTATGTCGATTGGAATAAAAGTTGAACATCCTGTAGCCTATGTTCATACACAAAATGGTCTAGCAGAATCATTTATTAAACGTCTACAATTAATTGCGAGACCGCTAATTTTGCGAATGAATCTCCCTACTACAGTTTGGGGTTATGCAATATTGCATGCAGCATCTCTTATACGTTTAAGGCCAGTAAGTTATCATGATTATTCTTCATTACAATTAACTTCTGGCCATGAGCCTAGTATTTCTCATCTTAGAGTTTTTGGTTGCGCAGTATATGTGCCTATTGCTCCACCACAAAGGACTAAAATGGGTCCTCAAAGGAGATTAGGAATTTATGTTGGCTATGAATCCCCTTCAATAATTAAATATCTTGAGCCATTAACTGGCGATATGTTTAACACGATTTGCAGATTGTCATTTTGATGAAAGCACTTTCCCAAAATTAGGGGGAGAGAATAAGAACCCAATTTTGGAAAAGAAAATAATATGGAATGCTTCATCACTTTCTCATATGGATCCTAAATCAAATGATTCTGAACTAGAAGTTCAGAGAATAATCCATCTTCAACATTTAGCAAATCGATTGCCTGATGCACTCGCTAATCCTAAAAGAGTAACAAAATCGCATATACCAGCAGTAAATGCGCCAATTCGTATTGAGATTCCTGAAGAACAACCTACGGATAATACTCTATCACGCCTGAAGCGTGGACGACCAATTGGTTCAAAGAATAAAAATTCTAAAAAGAGGAGAATTATTGATAGTGATGATATTCCCATTGAGGATATAAATATAAATACACTTCCGGAAGAAGTGCAAGCACCTGAATTGCAAATACCTGAAGCTATTAAAAATGAAGAAATTCAAATAAATTATATCACTAACGAAAGAAGATGGAGTCGCAATAAAATAGTTATAGATCATATTTTTTCATATAATGTTGCGATCAATATTGAAAATGAAAACGTGGATTATGAGCCAACATCTATTGTAGAATGCCAAAGTAGAAATGATTGGCAACAATGGAAAGAAGCAATTCAAGCAGAGCTGAATTCTCTTGAAAAACGCAAAGTATTTGGACCAGTAGTTCGAACACCACAGGACGTAAAACCTGTTGGTAATAAATGGGTTTTTATTAGAAAGAGAAATGAGAAAAATGAAATAATAAGATATAAAGCCAGATTAGTTGCACAAGGTTTTTCTCAAAGACCCGGGATAGACTATGAGGAGACATATTCTCCGGTGGTGGATGCAATAACTTTTAGATATCTTATTAGTTTTGCAGTACAAGAAAATTTACAGATGCACTTGATGGATGTTGTCACAACTTACCTTTATGGTTCGCTTGATAATGATATTTATATGAAAATCCCTGAAGGATTAAAGCTGCCAGAAAAATATGGCAAACGAGAACTTTACTCGGTAAAGTTACAAAGATCCTTATATGGATTAAAACAATCTGGGCGCATGTGGTATAATCGTCTCAGTGAATATTTATTGAAAGAAGGATATAAAAATGATCCAATTTGTCCATGTATTTTTATAAGAAAATCAGGATCTAATTTTATTATCATCTCAATTTATGTTGATGATTTGAATATTATTGGAACTCCAGAAGAGATTCCAAAAGCAGTTGATTCTTTAAAGAAAGAATTTGAGATGAAAGATCTTGGAAAAATAAAATTGTGTCTTGGTTTACAAATTGAGCACCTTGAAAAAGGAATTTTAGTGCATCAATCAAACTACATAGAAAAGATCCTGAAACGATTTAATATGGACAAAGCACATCCATTGAGTAACCCAATGGTTGTACGATCACTCGATGTGAAAAAGGATATTTTTCGTCCTAGAGAAAATAATGAAAAAGTTCTCGGTCCTGAAGTACCGTATCTAAGCGCAATAGGTGCTTTAATGTATCTTGCTAATAACACAAGACCGGATATAGCATTCTCTGTTAATTTATTATCAAGATACAGCGCTGCACCTACAAGACGACATTGGAATGGAATTAAACATATAATGCGCTATCTTCGAGGAACTATTGATTTAGGCTTATTTTATTCACATGAATCTAAGCTTAAATTAGTTGGATATGCGGATGCGGGTTATTTATCCGACCCACACAAAGCTCGATCTCAGACGGGCTATTTATTCACATATGGAGGAACAGCTATATCTTGGCGATCGACAAAACAAACAATTACAGCTACTTCCTCAAATCATGCGGAGTTAATAGCTATTCACGAGGCAAGTCGTGAATGTGTGTGGTTGAGATCATTAATCAAACATATCCAAGAAGCATGTGAAAAAGTTACGGTCAAGGAAGGTCCGACGACAATATATGAAGATAATGCTGCTTGTATTGCTCAATTGAAGGAAGGTTATATTAAAGGAGACAGAACAAAGCATATTTCACCAAAATTTTTCTTCACTCATGATCTAGAAAAGAATGGTGAAATCAATATTCAACAAATCCGCTCTTGTAATAATTTAGCAGATTTGTTTACCAAGGCTTTACCTTCCTCAACTTTCAAGAAATTAACTTACAGCATTGGAATGCGACGTCTTAAGGATCTCCAGTCAACTCGCGTACAGGGGGAGTAAACACTGTACTCTTTTTCCCTTAGCTAAGGTTTTTATCCCACAGGATTTTTCCTTAGTAAGGTTTTTAACGAGGCAGTGTTTCATTCGCTGCAGATGACACATCAAAAGGGGAGTGTTAAATTATTTGATGTGACCCTTATCATTAAATTATTGATGTAGGGTCCACCTCCTTAATAATTTGATGTAATATGTTTTCTACTTTTCTACCTGTCATTATTATTTTCTGTAAAATGTTTCTTACCTATTTACCATTCTTACCGTTGGATTTCTCTATAAATAGGAATTCAATTTCTTCATTTTTATATATCTCAAAAATAAGAAATAAAAGTTTCTCTCAAATTCTCTCTCTGTTTTCTCTCTTTATTGTTTCAATATCCTTGCATATATAGTCGATTTCTAACAAAATTGATGCTATTTCTAATCGAATTTGACAATGATATATAACAGGAATAATTGAACTTCTGAAAGTTGCTATAATTTGACGCTTGTATTCATTTCAGCTACACGTTAAAAGTCCTTAGATTCACTATGTAGATGCATAAACAAATTATTTGACCAGTAAACTTAATCCAATAACTATAGCTTCCTCATAAAATAAAATAAAAAGATAAAGATCATGAATTTGAGTTTTAAATTTTTTAAAAATTAAATGATTTTACTTTTTAAAAAAAATTTATTCAATTTCCTAAAGTCAATTGCTAATTTATTATTTCATTTGGTTCTCTAGATTTGAATAAATAAAATACTGTTCTCATTAACCTGTAATGAAAATAAAATGTAAATTTCACTATGTCCAATATTATATTAAAAACGTGATAAATATTTAATCTAATAGTTGAGCTTTAAGATTATAATCTTAAACATTATTAATTCACATACACATTTAGACGATTTGAGATAAAATTTTCCTTTATAAGTTAATATGATTACTGGAATTGTAAACTTTATAAAAAAATATATTATATTGAAAAAATTGTACAACAGTAATTATTACAGACTTTTTGTAAATAAATAAATAATAGATTCTTTATATCAACATTTTTTCTATAGTAAATGCGATAAAACCACATAATAGATGCTGGATTTGAAGATTTTTAAAATAGAAACTTTGTTTTTTATGAAAAAATAACTATTTTATTTTTCAATTAGTGATCCGAATTTTGATTAAATGGTGTTGATAGAGAAAGTATAAAAATTCATAAAAATTTTAAGTAATAAAACATATATTTTTTTTCAAGTATCTTAAGTGTAAGCATCTTTTCTAGACTTTTAAAATATTATTAATCTCATTCAATACATTTATTGAAAGGGTTGAAAAGACTTTGATTAAAGTATTGAATAAGATTATTCAATAAAAATACTTATAAATATTATAAAAAATAGCTTTCTTTTTTTATTAAAATAATATAAAAATACTTTAAAATATATAGTTCCTCATGTATTCTATATATATATAATATTTTTTTATACGAAACGATAATTGAAACAATAATTGTTCTACCATTCTTTACCATTAATGAGTAGTGAAAAATTAATCTAAGAATGAAAAAGAACAAGTAGTAATTACTTTATAAAATACAAGGTTATTATAAAAAAAATCATATTATTCCATCTATATTTTTTTAAAAACATTTTGGGAAATTTCGTTTTGTTTATCTTTCCTGGCTAATATCTTCCATCTAGCTTACCAGATTAGAGTATAATTTTTAGTTTGGGAAAACAGTTGTTGAAAAATGTAAAAAAAGAAACTCATAAATTTGTTTACCTTGGGTATAAATACACATAAAACTTTAAAAAAATTAGTTTACTCCAAAGTAATATATAAAAACTAATACATATTTTTTTAACTAATCGATCCTCAGCTTTTATTTAAAACTAATACATGTTTACAATGTATTACTTTATATTAAAAAGTCTCTTATTCGTGAATTAGTAATTGATAGTTGTATTAATAATATCTAATATCTCAGATTCTTGATGTACAATTTTTCTTATTTTATCAATAATACCCTTGAATTAGAGAAATTTATACGGGACTCGGTATTTAATATTTCATCCGTTTAGTGTTTGACATATATCCGATATATATATTATAATAATAAATGATGCATATGTTGCTGGGGAATTCCAGTAGAATGAAGCATTGAATATCTGTAAAAAAACGTCTCTCAATCTTTGTTGAAGAAATCTAATAAAATGATGCATGGATAATTCTGAAGTCGTGACGAACACTTTCAGATTGAATCTTATTTGACGGTTCTATCAAATAAATCAATCGAATGAAATCAGAAACGACAAGAACTTAGAATGAATTTTTGTTGTGAAGAAAAGTGAACAAAAAATTACAGAAAATCGTTGTAAAAAACTATTTTTGTAAGTGTTGCCAATGCCATATTTTATAGACATGATACAAACAGTCGCAACTCTTCAGAACATAAGTGTTGCGAAAAGACATGTCCATTCGAGCAGCTGCAACAGTTCATAACAGAAGTGTTGCGAGAGGTAGCTCTCGGACCCTCGTAAGCTAAGTATCATAATAGAACTCGTACAAGCGTGCACTCCGCACTCTCCAAACTTGTCCGATGAAATATTACGACCGCATTGGTCAACTAGTTGATCCAATTACATTAAAATACCAACAATCCTTCCCCATTTTAGTGTAATCCATGATTAACTAAACAAAATCACAATAAATAACAAACTTATGCATAAATGAAATATTGTGACGATTGAATTTCATCTTAGTATATTACACATTCCAAATATTCGAATACCAAAGGTGCCACTATGGATTGAACCTTGGCTATCCATCTTGAATACTCGAAGATAATATACATATAAGTCAACATTCTAACATGTTCTTATTTGACACTATCTTTTACTAGCCTTGTGTCCTTATCTTTTTACTCTTGCACCTGCGTATGCAATTTTTCAAAAAGGCTATTAAGAAGTTAAACTTCAACCTCCTTTACATGCATGTCTGAACACACACCTTGGGATGTTTTAATCAGTGCGTTCCAATCTCTAGATGTTAAGCTTTCCTCATTGAATTCAGCACCTAACGTTATATTAGGTGGGAATTGGGTATCTTAATATGAGAGATTTCAAATGGACTTTTATTTCATCCCCATAACCGACTTTTACACGAGATCTTTCCTTAACCCTTTGGTTATATGATCGGCTAAATTATGCTCAGTTTTTACAAACTCAGATTCTATTGTCAAATCACTCATACAAATTTGTTTCTTAGACACCCAAGAAGTAGCACCTCCCCCAAGAAGAAACACTCATCCACTTGTGGAAGAACTATCCTACTCATAAGAAAAATAACTTGTATCCGACTAACCTTCAAAAACCGAAGGAAGCCATTAAAAACGCGCCATGTGACATTATGTTGACCGATCAACTTTGACTTTTGACTGACATGTATCAGTCAACCATTGACATGTCAATCCTAAAAGTTAAACCAATGCCACATTAGATGACGGTTAAATTTGGATAAGGATAAGTTTTTGGCAACGCCTAATTTTACTAAAGAGTTGCCAAAACTGCTTCACTTACACTCTTTCTTGCAACACAAAAAATTATTCTGGCAACGCTCTGAAAATCGTTACCATATCAATCAGTAGCCTTGTTTCTGGCAACACTTCTAAAAGCGTCGCAATAGATCACAAAAGCGTTGCCAAAAATGCTACACGAAGCATCACCACAGATGTCACAAAAACTACCCGTCCTGACTTTTCAGTTTTTGATGGAATTTCTGACGGAATCAGAGTCCCTCACAAACCATCATAGGAAACCATGAACCGCCGCGAAAAATAGTTGTCGCAAATGAATCATTGCAACTTTTCATTCTGCCACGGGTTTTACAATGAATTCGAAATCCCTTACAAAACGCACAAAAACGAATTCTGCATTGCGGCCTCCGACCAGACCTCTCCTAAGGTTTTAAACGTCCCGAGTCCAATGGATTTATTATTTTTACCAAAAAAATGAATGGAAACTCGTCATTTATCCAAAATAATGCGAAAAACGCAACCTTTTTAGGTGAAAATAATGTGAAAATACCCGAACTCGAACATAATCGAATCAAACACGATTTTGAACATTAAAAGTACAAGATTTCGTTCAGATAGACCATAAATTGATAAACAACCGAATGTGCCAAAAAAGTATACTTGAAATCATGGCCATTCAGAATGATTATTCAAAATGTACCATTAAGAACAAAGATTAATATCACTCTAATTGTATATGGGAATGACCATGAAAATGAACTCAAAGAATCAAAATAGGCACAAAGTTTTCAATTCCGTATAAAATGAGGGGCAATTAAAAATAAATAAATAAATTACCCACAATGATGTTTTTAATTGACGAACATCAAGGGGGAAAAATTTAATGAAATCACTCATTATAATTGATATCCTGAAAAGACCAACATCAATAAAGTCAATATGCAGGACCAACGTGAGAATTGATATTGACAATATTCCCCAAATTGAGTAAGATTCTTTTAATGAAACCAATTCACAAAAAGTAATTTATGCCGTAATAATACATTTATCTGATTCAAACTCTCACCAAAATTGATTTTGGATTGAACAAAAAAGGGCAAAATAATAATTGGAATTTAATTTCCAGAAGCCATAACTCAATTCAAATATTATCTCGATGAATCAATTATGATAGGAAACAAGTCAGGATCGATTCATGTTAATTCATCAAGAAACAAAACCGAAATGAAAGCGTACCTTAATAAAAAATTCTTAATTCATCAAGAATTTACTTTTCAATCTTTGTAGATTCGTCATTCGTCATTTTTAGAATTTCAATTTTTGTTGGGTCTTATGAATAACTCAGACTTCAAGCGAAAATAAGATTCAATCTTTGTTGGGGAATTCCGGTAGAATGAAGCCTTGAATGTCTGTAAAAAAATGTCTCTCAATCTTTGTTGAAGAAATATGATAAAATGATGCATGGATAATTCTAAAGTCGTGACGAACACTTTCAGATTGAATCTTATTTGGCGGTTCTACCAAATAAATCAATCGGATAAAATCAGAAACGACAAGAACTTATAATGAATTTTTGTTGTGAAGAAAAGTGAACCAAAAATTGCAGAAATCGTTGTAAAAAACTCATTCTGTAAGTGTTGCCAATGCCATGTTTTATAGACTTGATACGAACAGTCGCAACTCTTCAGAACAGAAGTATTGCAAAAAGACATGTTCATTCGAGCAGCTGCAACAATTCATAACAGAAGTGTTGCGAGAGGTAGCTCCCGGACCCTCGTAAGCTAAGTATCGTAATAGAACTCGAACAAGCGTGAACTACGCACTCTCCTAACTTGTTCGATGAAATGTTACGACTGCATTGGTCAACTAGTTGATTCAATTACATTAAAATACTAACATATATGTCTATCATCTAACAGTAAGAGTATTAAATATCCGATCACATATAAAAATACTCTTAAATTAAATTAAATTTAATCTCGTGAATTTAATAATGATAATAGATAAAGTTATTTATATTTTGAGAAAAAATAAAGTTACTATATTATTAACTGTAGAAGAGAGTAGTTGTACATGTAAATCTTGTCTGAAATGACAAACACGAAGAATAAAATAAAAAAGTAAAAAATACTACTGTGAAAGGAATAATAATAAATTTTTTTAATCAGTGGATAAGCGGCGGTAAAATATTCCACTAATTTATTACTGTTTATAATTACTTTATTTTTCATCAACTAGGTATTATTTTATCTTTTATAATCATTAAATTAATGTATATTTTATAATTTTTTATTTTTTATAAAATATTAATTATTTTACATTTTTTATTATAAAATTAATAATAATTATTTTAATTTAATAATTAAAAAAATAAAATAATAATTAAATAAAATAATTATAAAATATGCTTTAGATTAAAATTAAATCACGCAGATAAGGAAGCAAAAATATAATTGTTTGGTAAAAAAATAAATATAGAAAACCCTTTTAAATTAGGAAAGGTTTAGAAGTTAAGATTTATTAAGTCTAATCCATGTTTAGCTATTTGAATTTATCTTAAAAAATTTATTGCTCCCCTGAACTTTTAAAGTGATCCTGTAACTTTCTCAACTTTCAAAAAGTTTTCACTTAGCTTCTTAAATGCCACGTGTCAGATTCTGATTGGAGAGAAAAAAAATAGAAAAATAACATATTTGAAAAGTCCAACCTATCAAAAGCTGACACATGACATTAGGGAGTAAAGCGGTGCGCTTTTTTTAAAATTAAGAGACCTACGACGTCACTTTAAAAGTTTAGGGGCAATAAATTTTTTTAAAATAAATTCAAATAGTTATACATACACCAGCCTTAAGATATTTGAACTATTTTAAAAGTTAAACTTTTTTTAAATTAAAAAAATTAAATAATACTTAAAAATTAAGTAATGCTTAAAAATTGAAATGCAGATTTATTTTGGTAAGAATATAAAATACGGATTTAAATGTTTAACTATAAAACATGGAGAAGATGCTGATTCCGTGGGCCATAGCCGCCATTCGAATTTCTCCTAAACACTCACTTGCAGAGAAAGGAACATTTACTAATTTATATGTCAATTCGTGTATCTTCATCCGGTTTTTTTTTATTTATGTGATTCCTTGTTGATTGAATTTCAAGTTTTTTCAATTTTACATCAATAGGGGAATGAAATTCTGTAAGAAATACCAGGAATATATGCAAGGCCAAAAAGCAGAACTGCCTGGTGTTGGTTTTAAGAAACTTAAGAAAATTTTAAGGAAATGTAAGAATGATTTTCAATCTCATCAAGATCCTGACAAGTCTTCTTCCGATGGACAACGCTGCTCTCCTCACTGTCCAGGTATTTCACTTCACTTATCAGGCTTCTTCGTATTATTAGGATTTCGTTTTCGATTGGTTGAAAATTCTGTAGATTGTTCGATTTCGGTTAGTTGGTGATATATGATTGTATATTAATTTAGCAATTGCTACAGTGAGGTTTTAGCAGCTCATCGAAATAGTATGCAGATCCTTGTTTTTTTAGCGAATGATTTAATCTAGTCTATGATTGTTGAGATTTGTTGACTGGTTCTGATGATTTTGAGAAGATGAGGCTGAATTTAAATGGTTTAATTTCTAGGTTTTGTTATTTTTGGTACTTGTACTGCTACTCCTTTTCTAATTTGGATTTTTTATGTAGTGTGTGATGGAACCTTCTTCCCTTCCCTTCTCAGTGAAATGTCTGCAATAGTTGGTTGCTTTAATAAGAGAGCACAGAAATTGCTTCACTTACATCTTGCTTCTGGCTTCAATAAATGCTTTATCTGGTTCAAAGGGGAACCAAATCACGGTTCTTTGGTCCAAGAGGGAAAGGATCTGGTTACCTATGCACTTATTAATGCTACTGCTGTTCGGAAAATACTAAAAAAGTACGATAAGGTATGCTCACTGATCAAAATTATTGACTATTCATAGTTGGATTATGGTAGTTAATGCTAATGAATATAAATGTTTTATTTACAGGTTCACTATTCCACCCAAGGGCAGGCCTTTAGGTCTAAAGCTCAGAGCATGCATATTGAGATTCTTCAATCCCCTTGGCTTTGTGAACTTATGGCTTTCCACATTAATTTAAGGCAACAGAAGATCAAGTCAATTTCAAAGGAGAAATCCCCCGCTTTGTTCGAAGGCTGCTCTCTTAGATTTGACGATGAACATAAACTGTCACTCTCTTGCGAGCTCTTTGATTACGTCAAGCTTGATATTGATTTGACGTGTTCAATATGCTTGGTAAGTTACTTGATTCCATTGTTGTAGGTTGTGAATTCCTCAGATTTAAAAAAATGATACAGTAAATCCGGGACGGGGAATAATAAAGTGGTCCGTAACATAACATCATGTTCATGTAAAGGTTTTGTTGGGGAAGATAGCTGGTATAATCGATTTTTCTTAGAAGATTATATGAAATTCATTGAAGATCAAAACATACACATTCAGTTTAATGTGAATACTTATGAAATTCATTTCATGACAGGATACAGTTTTTGATCCAGTTTCTTTGACATGCGGCCATATCTTCTGCTACATATGTGCTTGCTCTGCTGCTTCAGTAACAATTGTGGATGGACTTGAGGCCGCTAAACCAAAAGAAAAATGTCCATTGTGCAGAGAGGTTAGCTGACAAATTTCATTCGTATGTGTTTTTACTACAAGATTGTAAGAAAGTAGTTCGAAACCACAGACATGTGATGTTCCATACCCAATTTTGTTCGTCGCATCACTTAACTACATTCGATCTCAGTTGTAAAAAATCTGACACATCAAAATTCTTTTTCGCCTAATTGATGTTTCTTTTTCCACGAGTAAATATTGTAGATTACCCTACAACAAAATACCACTGCTGTGTTGTCTGATTTTGGTTACCGCACCCTCTTTGTCATTGACCGTTTTATATGCAAATAATGTTCTAAGGATTTTCTCGTAATCACCTACTTGTCTTTGTTTGCTTTTGTCAATGTCTCTAAAAGAGATGACATTCTGGTTTTTTTTTTATTCTTCCTTCTTAATATTAATGGATAAAATAAGGGATTGCTCTGTTTCGGATTTTTTACACTCTCAAATCTAAGCTTTTCTAAAGCGCCTATTGTGTTGCCTGCGCTTGATTTTCGTGGGTTAATTCCTTAACAGTGACTCATTAAGGCCTGGTTCCCATAAGTCCATCACATCTTTTACACCTTGACAAGCAGCAAATAATGTTATGTTTTTCTGACTCACAGGCTCAAGTTTTTGAAGGAGCTATACACTTGGATGAGCTTAATATTTTACTCAGTCGAAGGTAACCTTCTGTTGTTTTACATGAATCATTTCATTATATGATATCACGGTTTCCCCACCTCAAAGTTTCAATTTCTTGATGGGGTTTCCATTATTCAATATCTTGTGATGGGAGTCTTATCCAAACAGCTGCCATGAATACTGGGAGAAGCGGCTTCAGTCAGAGAGGACCAAGAGGGTTCAACAGGCAAAGCAACACTGGGAAAACCAGTGCCGGGCATTCTTGGGTGTCTAGATTGTTCTTCTTTGGCTTAAAATTCAGACAAGTTCAGTCTTCCAAAAATTGTCTGGTTGATTTATTAGCCTTGCCTCGCTGAATGCTGCTTGATTTTGCATTTGTACATATTAGCTGTTTGAGCCAAGTTCACATTGTGTATATACACTATATCTGCATTAGATTGTTGCATTTGCGCTGTAAATATTGGTTTACAACCTCAAGTTAGTTGAAAGACAACAAAGGTTTTCAATTTTAAGTTGCTGTTCATCATAATAAGTGACATGACATTGCCATTTCCAGTAGGAAAGTACTATTGGAGTACTTGCGGCACAGGTCCTTAAAAATTCAATGGCAACACAGAATGAAGGCAAAAGGACCTTTTTAAGCCGATTTATAACTCATTTATCCATTTGTTATGGGTAATACATGTTAAATATTAGGCCATTTTGCTATACTCATTTTACTAATTTGGCCTCTGTGCTAGATGATCTGTTACCTTTTTAGCACCTTTTTGAACCGTCAATAACAGAATTCCTAAACCACAAGGATCAAATAACAAGACCATACAGCATGCTCAAAAAGGTGTTTTTGTCCAAAAGTTATAATACTGAACTTTTTTTATCACAAAGATTTTTTCTTTCAAGCAGAAACATTCTCTCAGCTGTTCTGATCAAGTTAAAAAATATTAAAAAACTGAAGATCGCGACGAACTTTGTTCAAACTACAGATTTCGTCCTGGCCATGCATTCTACTCTTTGAATATTTTCTATCATGACACTATCAAATCATAAGCTTACAGACAGTAGTATATTCAACCCAAAGAGATGCTAATATAAAGACAGTGAAAAATCATTCCAGACATTCCAGTTACACGGTTTAAAATCTAGGAATACATCTCCAACAGCATGGGAATAAAGTAAATTCGCCTAAATCAAGATACAAGCAAGGGATTCTTATCTTTAAATGTTTGAAATCTTTTGCAAAGTTTCTCAAGATTTGCGACTGAATGCTGCATAGCATTCAATTTTGTATCCATGAACATAGCCTGCAAAACAACAAAGTTAAGGTCAGACCAAACCAATCACCATCAAAATACATCGTAAGAAAGTCGAAAACAGGACATAAACAGACATGGTAGTTATCTCCATATTTCTCAACTAAGCGGCCAATGTGAACTCGTTGAATCGTGGTCAATGGTTGCAGAGGGGCACTTTTACCGTCTCTACGCTTCTTTCCAAGGGCTGTTTTCACATCTACACAAAGAAAAACAATATTACACTAAAGTTGAAGAGAGACCAACAACAAACAATGCAATGACAATGCCACTTGTAAACGTAAGTATTACCCTCAGGGTACATAATTTTAAAACAAAATAGTTGAAAATGTGTTTCATCACCATGAGCTTAAATGATGGTTTAGTTCAGACCATGACCATGACAATAACTAACTCATCAAATAATACTCACAAAGGATGATCGCGTAAGTGATTTTTCATGAAAGAAAATAAAGAAGAATCTCAATGAACATATGACTTCATTGAATATATGCAAAATTAAGGAATTAGGCCCCGTTCTTTTCAACCTCTGAAAGTTGAATTGAATTGAAAGTTTAGCTGAAGTGGTCTGAACTAAACTAAACTAAACTTAAATTGCAGTCCAAGAGAACATGGCCTTAATCACAAAACTCAAAACAAATCAACTCCGTCCTGTTTTGCAGTAAACAATATGCTACAATTTGAAGTTCAGAACTTGCAGAGATAAGACTATCTAAGAACTCAAAGAAAGATTTTTGGGGAGAGAAAGCCCATATTGCAAACATTCTGTTGGAAATCACAAAATGAACAGGACAACAAATATATGTGCTTTTTCATGTGATTTGAGGAAATGTAAAGAACTATTTCTGATTTCTAAATGAAATACAGCAGTATTGATAAAATTGCATACGAATTAACTCAGCTAAAAAGGCAATACAACATTACATAAAAAGGGGAGAAATTAGAAAAGAAGAATAAGAAAGAAACTGACCATCTTCCTCGAGGTCGCTACCGGAATCGATGGGTTCAAACTCATTGGCAGGTACTTGGGGAAGCGGCGGAGGGACTTGGAGGGATTCGGCTTCGATAATGTGAGAAGTACGGGATCTAACGCCAAGGAAGTTAGGGTTAGAAACGAGACCGAAGGATTTGTAGTTTTGGATGACGCTGGCCTTGTGGTTCCATTTAGAGACATCGGTGTTGGTAATGGATCGAAGCTTCGGCGGGACATTGAAGGCTGGTTTGAAAGCGTTTTGCTTCTTCTTTGGAAGAGCCACTTTGACCTTTGCTTTTGATTTCTTGTATTTCCTTCTGGAGCCTCCCATCTCTTCTCTTCTCTTCTCTTACTCTTTACTGCTCTGCCTGCTTGCTTACCGCCTCTCTGTTCTCTAATAACGATAAATTAGGGTTTAGGGCTTCTCTCAGGACTCTCCTATTGGAAGAACGAAGCTCCCAGACGATGTCGTATTGGTTTCTGTTCTCGGATTCGTTCTAGGGCTAAGAGGTGAAACTAAAAGATAAAAGTAGCAACTGATGAATCAATAACCAAAGATTTTGCGGACCTTCTCCATCATCACAGGAGAAAACTGAGAGGGATAAAATATAGAACAATGAATTTTTCATCCATTATAAAACGTTGCTACGTAAATTTAAAAAAATTGTTCAAATATTTTGTTTGACCTGCATGTAGAAAAATATTTATAATTATGTCATTGTCTAATTCAATCCGCCTCACGGTAAATATTTGTAGATTAATTGTAATATTTTTGTATATAATGATATTTCCTTTAGTTATTACAAAAAAAATCATAATCGTGACAAAAAATTTAACTAATAGTTTTTCTATTATTCAGTAATGATTTCATAGCTTAAACTGTATAAATTAGATTTTAACATTGTGATCAATCTCCTATTTCTTTTTTTTAGATAAATGATCAATCTCCTATTTCAATATATATTAATTTTTAAGATACTTTTATTGAATAATATATAGAAATTAGAAATTGATCTCTTATCATCCTCACTCATACTTAATTTTCAAGATTTTGAAAGTAAAGAACTCACCTTAACATTCATTTTCATAGAATTTACCTGGAGATATATATTGTATACTTCCTGACTTCTTTTTAAAAATATGACTTACAATGTTGCTTTGATAACAATCTAAACAAATTGATATAATTTTTATATTCTTATTCTTTTCGGCTTATATTCAGTCCAGTTTAATTTAATTTAATTCAGTACTGCATACATATAAATTTATACTGAAATAAATTTAATTTAATTTAATTCAATTAGTTTATATTTTTAAACAGTGATTTGATATTGAAAGCCCATAAAGCCCGTTGAAACCTATCCAGTCCTACACAAAGCCCAAAATCCCATTGCCTTAATCTCTATACATCACACGATCTTATATTGAAATAAGTAGATGAAATCAGAACCGTTGGATTCCAACGGGTAGACGGCTGCTGAGTTCATCCAGAGTCCAGACGCACAATAGTTAGGATAGAATCAGTCGCACCACGTCTGGAAATTAAAAATCTGAAAAGAAAGTACTAGAAAAATATTACGGTCACACTTTATTTCTCTCTTTGCCTATAAATCGCGCACAGACTGCCCCTTGTTTACAGTTAACTGTGCTATCTAGGGTTTCTGAAGATTTTACTTTCCCTTTTCCTATCAAATATGAGGTAAGCTTTGGTTCTTCTCTTAGATTCCGCTCGATTCTCAAAGCTGACTACCTGATTGAATTGATGATCGCATATGTTTTGTTTATCCGTGAACTTTCCTAGATGTTCTTCGCGCCGTAGCTTCTCTATAATTTTTTTCCCGGATGTTTTTTTCTGTTAGGTTTTTGCAATTTTTAGCTCTGACTTTGGCTTAATTTACGGTACTCAGTAATTTACGTAAGGGATTTTGATTAGAAATATGCGGGACAAATTGCTACGGTTCTGATTTTTGTTTTTGGTTTGGCTAGCACTCCTTTTGTATTTTTTACTGTCTGTTGAATGCGGTAATTGGAGCTTGAAATTTGTACTTTATATGAAGCTCGAGAAATGTAATTCTGTTATTTTGTTTGGGTTTGAACACGCAGCTTGAACTTGTCCATCCAGGATCTTCCAGTTTTTAATATTAATGTTGATGAAATTGAAGAAGTAACCAACTGGATACTTACTTTTCCTATTTGGGATTAATACTTGAATATTTATTTATGCATTTCGTTAACGTTTTCTACAATTTGCTTCCAGTCGTCATCCTGAGGTGAAGTGGGCTCAGAGAGTGGACAAAGTCTTTATTACAGTTCAATTGCCAGATGCCAAAAATGCAAAGGTCAATCTTGAGCCTGAGGGTGTGTTTAAGTTCTCGGCCAGTGCTGGGGCAGAAAACCATTCTTATGAATCGACTTTGGAGCTCTTTGATAAGGTTAATGTTGAGGTAAGATTCTTAGTGTGAACTGTGCAATCTTAGGGACTGTTTTGGACATGTATGTATATTTGATGTTTACTTCTTTACCACATAACTCCGTTAGTAATTAGAGTAGATGTGTAGAATGGCTAACAGTCGGTTATCTTTTGTATTCATCCTTTACTTGAAGTTGGTGAAGAAGTTTGGCAATGTGTTGTGTAAACATGTGCATTACTTGGCTGTGACACAAAACTGTTTTGAAAATCCCCCCATAGGCTCCATTTTGGAGCTTGCCACCCGACTGTTTGATCCTAGGGCGCTATTAGACGTTTGGCCGATTTATTGCTACCTAGGCACAGCCTAGTCTGATTTTTTCTGCCTAAGCGCTGCCTAAACTCAATTTTTTAAGATACCGATGTTTATAGTAATTATAATTTACTTTTTTTGCCCACAAAAGTAGCTTAGTTGGTAAAATCAAATTATATTAAAGTGTTTGTACAATAGAATTGTCGCTTTGAGTCTCAAATCGAGAAACAATGTTCGCTATGCCACAATTAAGGTGGCCCCCTACTGACCGACTATAATCTAACGACGTCTAAAACATTGTCTAAATTACATTTTTTGATATTTTAATGACCGACTATAACCTAACGACGTCTAAAACATTGTCTAAATTACATTTTTTGATATTTTATTATATTATAATTTACTTTTATTTGAATTATTTTTTTATGTATTAAAAAATGAAAAAAATACAAATACGCCTAGGCCTTTGAAGCCCTGTCAGCCCGACTAGCCCGCGGGATTAGCTTTGTAGTTTTCCATGTCCTTTTTAACGCACAGGAACTTGGGTGCTTGTCTTTTGGCTTCCTGGGTTGTCATGTTTTTTTAACAACCAGCTGTCTCCATTCTCTCAGGAAAGCAAAATTAATATTGGGGTAAGGAGCATATTCTGTATTCTGGAGAAGGCAGATAAAGTTTGGTGGAAGAAACTATTGCGGGGCGATGGCAAGCCACCACATTATGTCAAAGTAGATTGGGACAAATGGGTAGATGAAGATGAAGATGATGGTATTTTTGCTGCGTATAATTGTTTGATAGAATTTATTCATTTTTCTTGACTGTTGGTTTGCTTATAATTTTCATCTGGTTTTGTTAGGTCAAGGTGGGAACTTGGACTTGGGAGGGATGGATTTTTCTGTAAGTAGTTGCAGGTTTCAGTTATAATTCTTCAATTGGAGGAAGATCATTGTCTAAAACTGTGTGTGAATTTTGCAGAATTTTAATATGGGAGACATGGCAGGCATGGGAGGCATGCCAGGAATGGGTGGGATGCCTGGCATGGGCGGGATCCCTGGCATGGGCGGGATCCCTGGCATGGATGATGATATGGGTGAATTTGATGACAGTGACAATGAAGGTACAATTTGAGATATTTGATACAGATGGAAAACTAAATCTTGGATTTGGTTATTGAAGTTGTTTGGTGCTTCATATATCCTTTTAGTAACTTGTGCTAGTCATTTGTTTGGTTTGCAATTTACTGTTTCATTTACAAATTATTGGGGATTCTAATTATTATCTCATGCATTATTTTTCTTATTATAGATGAAGTGGCAAAGCCAGAAAGTGCAGGAGGAGCTTCAAAAGATGAACCAGGCAGCGTTGTGGAAGGGAAGAAGGAAGCTGCAGCAAGCACATGATTGTGTTTAATTTGAAGACTGGATTTATTAAATTATAGGCTTGCGTTGGATGTCTTCCATGACTAATTAGATGAGTGGTTTTTTTCATAGATGAGTTGGAGTTGCGTTTGCCTAGGCGATGGTTCTAGGTAAAGCCCCGGTTTCTGTATTACTTGGATTAGAATGTTGTACTCTTGGTAGTTGATGCACCGTGGATAATTATTTGAACTATATTGCATTATTTTAGGCCAGATACTTGAATGAGTGCTGTTTTTTAGTGTAATTGCCTTTCAATTTGCCCCCCGCCAATGACTATGAGTGGCATTGGCAGCTATCTTGCGCTTGTGTTTGGATCTGGAAGGTGGTATATCGAGGGCCTATGGGATTGTACACCTTTACTAATGATATACCCCTACACTTGCCAATCCTATATCTTGGCGCATGACAAATCAGGAGGGTGGCTATTGGTATAAATACAACAAAATCGCCACGTAAGTAAATATTGTTGCATTTGAAATTTGTTTAGTGCAGGGTATGCCCTTGTGTATCAAAGAGTTGCTAAAGTGTAGGGCCTAAAGTTAATACGCTACCAAATTAACAGTACAAAGATCAGCAAAATTTCTATGATGGCTTGGACCCATTGATGTTCTCAAATTTTAGGAACAAAGATTTTGAATCTTTTAAGAAATAACTTTTTGAATAACAATGATACCAAACACTAAGTTTTATGCAAAATCACAAATCGGTTTATATGAATGTTATTACACTAGTTATTGCAACACCATTTATAGTAATGAGCAATGGTCAAATTATGAGTCAAAACAATGACAATAAAATCATCAGGCAAAAGATATTATACATAACAAAACATCTATAGTTCAGCAATTTCAGATTCTAACCACTGAATCAACGAAACAAAACAGCCGCTACCCCAAAATGATAATATATAGCATTCCACATAATCGAGGCCCTTAATGCCTCTAAAAGTAGCTACCCAAGTTTGGACAGAGATTGAAATTGTTCATAAGTCGTTAATGGATTGTTGCCAACTACAATAGGGTATACAAGAAGTATCCCAATCACAATACTGGACAGGTGTAAAAAGAACCTAACCAACTAGCACCCCACATTAACATGGCATATTGCCTTAGGGAAGTAAAAGACCAATATACCGTAGCTACTAGATTTGCAGTAATTAATACTACTAACAGGCTAATAGCCAACTCACTTAACTGACATCCGTCCCTGCTTCCAGTTTCGTGATCTCTTGAATTATCATCCCCTGCCTCTCCCTGCACCTGCAACCAAGCTCAACATTAAGAATTTTCCCGACTACTATCGATCAAACTAGTGCTTGCATAACAGTTGACAAAATCTCATTTACTATACTTGACAAATTAATGACTTTCATGCATATAAAGTTCATAACATTGGTGCATAAAAAGGCGTCTTTTGTCTTCTAAGGTAGCAAATATCAGAAATTGTTTAGTTTTATTTGTTAAATTACCTCTGCTTCCAGCTGTCTTTCCACTAGGACCACCTCGGCCTCGGCCTCCACCTGCAGCAGCCTTAGCACTTCCACCATCTTCTCTACCTCCTCCTCTTCCTCTTCCACGCCCTACACCAGGTGGCTTCCTATCTGCAAATTTTCAAATTATCCCTTAGCAACCAAATCTCACAACATGAATGACAAGAAAATCTAGACACCCAATATCAAGAGTCATTGAATATAATTATTTGAAGATGAAAAAGAAAACTTAAGGCGAGTGATGAACAACTAAGTCTATTCACCTAAAAAGTAAATGATAGATGACAATAAAGTTTAAACTAATTAACAACACACCTGTGCGGTTCTTTGATTCTTCCTGAACTTTATCAATTACCTAAGACAACCACATGGGACATGGAAAAAAGCAGTAGCTACCAGAACAACTTATTATAACAAAATAAGCTGAAAGGCTTTGTTCAGTAACCATATGAAGTGATATTATAAACCAAAAGAAGTTTATATTCATGCTGCATATATTGTTATTCTAGGGCATAGTGTATATTATGTCTTGGACATTCCTGTTTTCTTTCTTAATAAATAAAATAGAACAAAACTACTGTTTCGTGCTAGTCAGCCGGTTTCAACAAACAATTAATAAACATTGCATTCTTCCAGCTCTGCTTAAGTATAGGCAGTTTACTCTTTAAATATGATGAGCACCAATACATTGCTAAATTCATACAACTACGGATGACAAGTTCATAATCAAAGCAAAGAAAATGGTGACCAATACACCAGTTTAGCAAATACCTCATCAGGAACTCTGAGGTACTTGATAGTATTTCCTCGTATATAGCATTCAGGCATCCGCCAAAACCTATCTCCATCCTGCAAAGTTCCATTTCAACACAATCAAGATCCAAACAAAACTATATCCTGCATAAATGGTTTATCTACGTACAATAAGAACAGAACTGACCTTGGATGTACAAATGACTTCTCGAAGATGGATGTTCATCCAAGTATCGCAATTGACTAAATGGCCATTGTAAGTCTCCCCATTTTTCAGTTCCACCAACTGTTACAACAGAGAACCACCATGAACAAGCTGCATCAAGAACAAGAAGCGATAAAACAATGTCCACCCAAACAGAATATTCCAGGTCAAGTTTAAAATTGCAATTTAAGATTACGTACCATTGGGTGGCCCTGTGCAGTCTTAAGTAGAGAAAGGGGAAGCTGCAATTAACAAATTAATCGAGTCAGAAAATTAAGGGTGTGTTTGGAAACAATTCTACAAGAAAATGAAAAATAATTGAATTGAATTCACTTGATGGAAATAAATTGAATTGATTTCTTCTAACAAATTCTTTGTTTGGAACATTAATTCATATTAGAGAATTCAATCGATTGGTAATAAGTTTAGCTCAAATGAATTCCATCAAAATCATGGAATTTTGGGCAATATTTATATTCCTCACATTCACAAGAATTCCAATCTAGCGTGATTTAAATTCTATCGATAATTTTTTTGTTCCAAACTAGGGAATTTCACAAAATGAACTCAATTGAATTGAATTCCCTCAAAAGTGAGCTTTCAAACGCACCCTAAACTACACAAAACGAGAAAGCAATCGATAATAAAGAGTAACCAAAAAGAAAAAAAACCTAACATGAGAGGACTCACCATTTTCAGGGCACAAAGAGCCAAACTCGGGAAACTCCAGCAAACTGATAAACAAAAAAACAGAAAACAAAAAACTTCAGCAGTGTTCTGGAACCTCTTTAGATCAACAAGAAAACAACTAGTTTACTAGAAACTCATAATCACTCAGTTCAGCGCCGAAACTATAAACAATATGGAAAGTTTAAGAGACTGCGAAAACCCTAAAAATCGAAAAATTGGAATTACCTGAGCGCCACTTTTGTATTGAACGTCTTTCTTAATTTTCGCTTGCATCCACCATCCTACTTTAAAGTGTACCGGTGGCAAGAATACAGCTCCAGGGCACGGGCCTAGGCCCGCTTATCAATCACAATATTGCCCCCTTTTCACTCGTTATCACTGGCTTATAAAACCCATAACCCACCATTTTATCACTGATTTTTTAATTAATTTCACTTTCACTCTGGTCATATCACTGTGGGGGAAAGGTTTTTTTTTTAATGACTCGTTGGCTTATTTGATCTCTCTATTGTATTTTGTACTGTATAATTTGATATTATTTTGTATCATACGATTGAGTAACTATTTTCAATTAAATCATTATACTATACAATTTGTTGCCTTAAGGGTCTTGCATGTAGAATTTTTATTGATGTAACTATAAATAATAGGCATTAAAGGGACCAAAAAGTTAATGTATTGTATAACACAAAGACTAAATAGATAACATGTATACTATAAAAATTAAATGAGTATATGAATTATCTCATATGTTAAAAAGGTGATTGTGACTATCACTATTTCTTTATTGCATTCTACCTCCTTTACTTGTAGTAGTTAAAAGCCTCTTTTGATTTTATAATTTTAATAGATTGAAACTTATGCTTTTCATGATGAATGAGATGCATAATATAAGTGATTTTTTAGTAGAAAATTTTATTTATGGGCTTGTAGTCTCGTGCACCATCAGGTTTGGAATTCCACTTTTATATTGGTCGAGCCTGTCAGAACCTGACTTTATGCTCCAGTGTGGCCCAACCATGCCAATTCTTTGGTGTAATTAAAAATTCACCTCCTCGTATTCTTGTTGCCTTATTTTCTTTGCCAAGATATGTTATATTTTATTTTTTTTAAAAAATTATTACCAATTTATATCGGTGCATTATACTCTTACTTTGTTTTTTAGTAAATCATTTGATCAATTTTTTAAACAATTAATTCATTGATATTGATATGCAAAGTAACTTTTACCTTGAAAAACAAAATAATGATAGAAATTCGTTTATCTATTATTACTATTAAGCCAACTTTATACCAAATTATCAATCATAACCTAAAATTTATAACTTAATTTTCTGTCATTTTACTATTGTAGGAGAACAATGCAACAAAAATCGTTACATTCATAATTGTTGGTTCTAAAACACTGATGTTTATGCATAAGCTTGTAATTATTTTCATAAACTCAAAAATTAAGCTGGTGGGATGAACTTTTCGTAACAAAGGAGTTTATGACTTGACTCACGGTATTAATTTCATTCTATTTCAGACAATTACATATTTACAAATTACAACCATTAGATCCAAAATCACACAACCTAAAAGTTCATCAAAAGAAATAAAAAAAATCAACTGTGAGGAATTTTTTGGTGTGTTTTTAACAGTTAGATGATCTGTATAGCTAATTGATAATTATAACAATTAATTAAAAATACTATCTCAAACCTTGACTTAAAATAGCTATTAACACAAAATTTCACCAACTCATTAGAAGTTACCATCATTTTACAATTCTCATATCTCATGTGAAAAAAAACCCACCCAATGAATATTCTATGAACACAGCAACACACCCAAACTAACAATAAACTGAGAACTTATCAAGAACGTGGCTAATAAACTAACAATTTCTAAAGCAATAAAAAATGCAAAGTATGTTGTAGCTAGAGCAGTACAAAAGCTAACTAAGAAGTACAACTCTCTCAGCAGTACAATTACAAACCCACAGTGGTATTCTACAGATTCTCCATGGGTGTAAAAGGTATACCTTTGGGTCTAGCCACTCTATATCCCACAAACACCGACACACATATAGCCACTATCGAGAATAGGACGGCAAATGCACTGGCTATATCTCCTGACCCTTTTGTTGATGTCATTAGAGCTGAACTACCTGAAGAAAAATCTAATGGTATCCAGTCACAGTTCACAGAATAATGCCCAGATCCATGCCATGGGTTCCCATCAACTGGGTACCAGAATGCAACTGCCATCTTGCTAGTTCCGCCAATTGCAAACTGTGCATCCTGCACGAATTTCACAAAACCAAGGTAAACTTTCCAACTTAAGTCATTAAAATCTAGGTTGCACGGATACGCGCCGAGTGTCCAACACGACACGGCAACTAAAATAAATTGTCAAACATAAATATTCATATATAATAAAATTCATATCATCCACAGTCATTTGATCACTTACAAAACAACAAAAAAACTAATCGAAAATAGTTTCTTGTGACTTTATTGCACAAGCCAATACATTTCCCAGTTATGTGCAACCAATGTGCTTTAACTCTAGTGTATGACCGTTACTTTTCTTGCCCACATTGTTGCATTTAAATGTCGTATTACCCAACCCCACTAAGTTTTTCAATTTTTATCACATATTTTCCAAAAAAAAATTCACTAACTTCTATGTGGAGTGTCCGAAGTGTGCCCGCGGAGTGTCCAAGTGTCCGTGGAGTGTCTGAGAAGTGTCCATCCTACGTGGAGTGTCCGTTTGAAATTTGGAGTGTCGGACACGTGTCCAACGAGTGTCCGAAGAGTGTCGGTGTCCGATACGTGTCCGACACGGACACGCCAGGTTTTGGAGTGTCCATGCTTCATAGATTAAAATGATATTATACTACTGCAATGGCATTGTCAATTGGATGTTTTGATGATATAGGGTCTCAAACTGTAACTATATTCGTTAATGAAATAATTACTACACAAGATGGACTATGATTACAAATTTTGAGAACAAATGGCATAGATCCTCATCCCTAAGCCTCATCCAGAAACAATATTAACTGTATGAGTCAATGAAATTCAAGATCACAAAAAACTCTGAAGAAATGAAAGAAATGCAAGCCACTATAGGACAGTCACATATTCAAGAAGAAGGAAGTAGAAGGAGCACACTCGGTATTTTACATAACAGTTATTACAGTAAAAGTAGCTATTTTATTATGTATTTCCATTTCTGAATTATAGTAGTTTCTAGAAGTTAAATTCCTTCAAGGCTAATATAGCCAATAGTAGTATTGTACTAGGCAGTTACAGCCTTTTGTCTGCTAGTGCTAGTTGTCCTATATAATCTCTATATATTCCTTTTTTATACACCAAGGAAATTATCAATGAAATAATATCAAACTTATTCTCTCTTAATATTATCTTCTTCCCTAATTTCTCTCTAATTCTCTAACCCTAAGGGCTCGTTTGTTCGCGGAATTCCTATTCCATGGAAAAGAATTAAAAATGAATGGAAAGATGTCAAATTTAGTAGAGTATATGTCTAGAATCCGTCGATGCATGGAATAGCTATTCCGAGTTTGTATACATCTCACGGAATAGCTATTCCTTGTTGAACAAAAGGAATAGCTATTCCATGCGATGTATAGAAACTAAGAAAAGCTATTCCGTGCGTCGACGGATTCTAGACATATACTCTATTAAATTTGACATCTTCCATTCAGTTTAAATTATTTTCCACGGAATAGGAATTCCGCAAACCAAACGCCACCTAAGTTTTTTGTATTTCTCTTCTACCTATTCTAATTCCCCCTCAACTTCATCTATTTCTAAGTTACTAATCTCAATCAGATTCAATAAGTGACATTCTGAAACCCCAGACAGAAAGGTGGAAGTATTACAGGTTTATTACATTCAAATTGGCTGATGTTCCTAGTAATTTAGCCAGTTACTAACCTGTTGGAGTCGATCTGAGGTTCTTATAGGTCTAGAGAGTTCAAAATAATATGTGCCCTTTTGACCATCTGAAGCGTAAGGACTGTCTTCCTCCACAAATCCTGAATGTACAGAATTCAAGGAATTTGTTATATTGCATCAAATTCGCATTAAGAAAAGTAAAGAACGTTTTCTTGAGAAGAAGAATGCATCTTTAACCCCTATAACTTTAAAAAATAGAAAGTAAAAAGGATATGATATGACAGAAATAAGAGAGAAATAATATAATTTTATATTCTTGTCCTTTTTAATATAGTTTTCCAAAGCATTGCACTTTTTACATTGAAAAGCACTGATAACACGAAGGAAGCATGCAATTTTACATTGTAAAATGGTTTATCAAGAGTAAATATTTCATAGTGCACAAGTGAAAATGTTAGAGTTTGATTGGAACAAATGGACTAAAAAAAGGAATTCACTTGGAAATGGATTCCACATAGAACTCATTTCCAAATGAATTCCTATGCTGGGCACAACATATAAAAAATATAGAATTGAGTTTAATTTCATGGATTTTACTCTTATAAAATGAGGACTAGCAAATTCCACCTACTTTGATGGGATTTGATTATAGCATGATGAATTCCATGGAATTCCAAATCAAATTTTCATCCATTTCAAGCACAAAAAAATTGGAATTAAAAATGAATCCAGTAAAATTTGATGGAATTCATTTGTTCCAAGCAATGCCTAAATGGATTGTTGTCACTCATATTATACCGGTCACTTGACTGATAGGCCCTATCGTGTATTTCCTTTCTTTATCACTTCAAAAAAAAAAAACATGATTTCCAATTCCTGCAGTGGATAAGCTATAGTTTGTCATTCAGTTAAAAGGAACTACAGTTGGTCAACTGTTTAAGCTAGGAGATCAGAATTTTGAACCATATGTAGATAGAAATAATATATAATAGAGAGAGATTTACCTGAATGGACACTGAAAGTAGAGTGCCACCATGTCCCTTTCCAGTTATTCTGTGCGTTAGTATCATTTCCTAAGAAGGAAACACCATAGCTAATTAATTGTTTTTCAATTGGATAGGGTGAAACGAGGCAGGTTATTGGTAAAGTCACTCAAATTTTACTTGCCACATGAAACAAAGGAACTAAATGAGTGAAGCCAAATTGGTGCATTACTATATTTTTCTTCTTTGGCTCAAGTGTGTCTTAAGAACATCAATTTTCAAAGTACATTTTTACAGTTACCATATGTGAATAACTACTTGCAATGCATACATTTTTGCTTGAACATACTAAACAAAATGGCTCTGATACAGAATCTGTCACATTGAGAAATTTTCAACGATGATCAGGCTGAGTTTAGGAAGTTTAAGCAAAAAACAATTGAGCCTTGGTAATGTTAAGTTCAGTTAAACATTATCTTTTAGTGCAAGTGCAACCCTAAATTTGATTATGCCCCAATCATTACAAGAAAAATTAGTTCAAAGCTTCAATAGGAAGCTATCATATAAGTTAATTAATTCGATTTGAGTACAATGAAAAGCAAATTCCATACTTAGCTGAACCATAGCCTTGAACATCAATTCCTTCACAATATATAACAGAAAATGTTTGATCAAGATTCACATAGAGTCCTCGAGAACAAACTTCCATTTATTCATATCGCCTAATAATATGTGAGAAAAAGGATAATATGGCCACTTGTTCACAGGACATCAGAATCAGCCGCAAGAAAGATTCTCTTCCTTAAGGGCCAGTTTGGCTGAGTTTTTTCAGCTTTTTCAGCAGCTTTTCTGAAAAGCTCCATTTTCAACCTTTTTTTTAAAGCTGCAGATTTGATTTTGACAAAAATAGCAGACAGTTCCTAATTAATTACTATGAAAGATCAAAATGTGTTGTTCAAAGCCAAAATATGTAGTACTATCAAAAGTTTGTGAGAACAACTTATTTTGAAAGCTGCTCAAATAGGAATGCCAAACTGGCCCTTAGTCTATATTTGATCTTTGATCCCTTCTAGTCTATATTTGATCTTTGATCCCTTCTAGACTACGTATTTGTCAACTTCTGGTGTCCTACTAAAATTAACCAGTAATCTAGACATTGCCAAAATAATGATGGGTTGGCTAGGAATAAATTCGCCATAAAGTTATTTGGAGATTGATATGAATGACAAATAAGGACTCCTTAAGGGAAAAGGAGAGGGATATAGACCCTGAAAAAAGGTAACAGGCCAAAAGGAAGACGTGAAGTACTAAAAGTACTGGTAAGACATTCTAAAATGGATTAAATGCATCTCAAGACATCCCTATAGTATTTAAGTACAAGGTGATTAAAATATTCAAATTCTTAGTGCTCCAAGTAAGTGGTAAAATCTAGAAAGCATGAAATAGACAATATCAGAAAAGGCAATGTTAGACTTTTTTTAGACGCACAATACGAATTCTATATCAATACCGCCTAGAAGGAGCTAAAAACCAGTTTGTTTAGTGCTTTTCCTAATTTATTTTTTTTCTCTTAAGAGGCCAGTCCCATCTTTTTCACATAACACAAACAAGTTATATTTCTAATAAAGAAAGCTATACAATTACTTATTGCTAAAATACCTGATGGACCATATCCATCAATGAATCTGCAGTGAGGATTCCATGCATAAACATCTACCAGATGACCAAATCTGCAAACAAAAAAATAATAAATAGTAGAAAAGTGAGCCGACTGATTATGGCAGCAACCACCTTCAGAAGCATTTGACACCATTTCTTTAATGGTCAAGAAAGTAATTTCGTACTACCTGTCACCTCCATTCCCATCTCCATTATCTATTGGATTCCCACCATACAACCTCCCTGGAATAGCGTTTCCAACTGAGAAGTGCATGATGTCAACTTCATGGCCCTTGCAAGTTTTGCTGGTGCAGGCACCAGGTCCTTCCGTGCAACCACCCATCTAATAGCACAAATATATCTTTTAACATATAAGAATAATAATTGTTTATTAAAGAACAACTACGATAACACCATGATAATCAGTGGAGCCACTAACATTGTGATAGGTAGCATTGTCACCAATTTGAAACATGAGCGCCACTGAAGGGCATTTTTTGTTTTCTCTGCAATCAATAAAGAGAAAGCTCAATCCAACAGAACCTTCCAAGTCAAGAAGTTAAAGAACCGCTAATTACATCAATGAAGATGCAGTCCCTTAGAGTTAGTATTATTTTGACTCCTAATAGTATGGAGTTCCAAATGCAGGCATGAGTTCAGTTTGATGATTTAATTGAAATATTTTCCCTCATGAACAACCTTAAAATGATAGTTCTAGCACACTTGTTTCCCAAAGTAAAGATATCTTCCACAATTACATTGGTTTGATTCACTTAATTTGTTTTGTCCTGGTTACTAAATATAGATCTGGCTAGTCAGTTAGTTAATTAAGGCTATATATGAAAAGCAAAGTGGCATAATCTCCCTTGAATCAAATCTTAATCTGCCCTAGCAAGCATACAATCACATTCATAAATGAAATTAGAAAATTGAAGTCACTTAGCAAGGTTATAAAACAATAACTTATACAAGTGTAATAATACTTTTATTGAGAAGATTTTTACCCTTTCGTATAGGCGTAATCTCCATCAACTTGTAACAAGAAGAACACATCTTTGCCATCGTGCAACGCCTATATAAAACATCTCATCAGGACAAATGAAAACAAATATTAAAGAAAATCCAAAACGAATTCAACAAAATAAGGCTCGTGTCCAATTAGTGGCATACTGAACCATTAGCATTTGCACTAAAAATTAGCGAACATAATTCACAAATTATGTATAAAAAGGTGCACCTACCTTAACGGTCAGTTTTCCACCTGTGTACTCTTTATCCTCATCCGGATCAAGAGCTGGACGGAGAGGAAATTCGGAGCCATAAACATCCGTCCAATCATCGGCGCGGCCGTCGAGAGTGATTAGACCAGGTCTGAAATCGGCTTGAACTCCGATATCGGAATCCGGGTCGCAGCTCCACTCACCGGATTCCTGGTGGGAGAATGCGAACCGGATGGAAACGGAGCTGAGAATTAGAATCGCCAACCAGGGATGAAGCATTGTGGTTCTTTGGGGTTAAGAGACGGAGTTGAGGTGGCCTAGATTTTACCTGCATTTTGATCATGTGGAATATATTGGCGTTTGACTTTTCTTTTCTTTAATTTGGAAATATGAAAAGGAAAAAAAAAGTGTTGCCATTTTTGAATGCATGGTGTACTGGAAAAGCTAGCACATTCTTTTCACCGTATTCTTTGTATCGACCTAAATTTTAACAGAACATGTTAAAGGTATTTTTTTATTTTATATTTGTTTATTTATTGTAAATAATATGATTTTTTATAAAATTAATAAGAGTTGTTACAGTTGATAAGTATGGCCGGTTTAATAGGAGGTCTATAAAGTGTGACCGTCTAGGGCCTATAGTTGAGAGGGGTATAAAAATATTTTTTTATTTAAACATTTAGTAGTTTAATCGAGGAGTATAAATATAAACATTAATTGATTGGTAAAGGAGTAATGAATATGATCAAAAGAAAAATTTTATTATCGAAAGCCTATTTTATTATTTTTATATTTTTTTTTCTAAGGCCTCCTTATCGAGTCTAGTGGTAAGCGGCTTGGTATCGCTTAAACAAGGTCTCTAGTTTGAATCATAGTAAATGCAGAAAATCCTTATTAACTCACCCACCACCGTTAGGTGCGCGATCCTGACCGAATCTGAATGTAGTCAAAGTAAAGCTCCGATAAACGACATAAGCAACTAAAAAATGTAATATGAATATACAAAATATATATATATACATGGACATTTACAAAAGTAGAGTAAGAGAAGTTCAGGAAAAATATGTAAGATAGAATTTCATTATTATTATCATAAATAACATCTTAACGGGGAATAAAAAACTATGAGTTAAGGATTTATTATTGTCATTAATTATCCGATTAATATATTTTAATACTAATATATTTATAACATTATGTACTTTTTTTCTTAACTTGTTTTCACGCAGTAGTTAATTGTATAGCAAAAGAATATGACTTATAGATTCAAGTTAGGCAGTTAGCCTCCTTAAATTCGTATTTAAAGATCAATGCTAGTAGTACTTTTTTTTAGTTATCATTTGATTATATAATGACTAGGGGTTAAAATTTAAAAAACATGAAATATGCAATTTAATAGAAAGTCGAATAATTTATAAAAAAAAAGAAAGTCGAATATGATGTAATTAATAATTTAAAACCGACAATTAAAATTACAGAACCATGCCGCCTCAAGTTCCTTTTGCTAGACTTACTATAAATTCTTTACAGCTGGATAATGCTTCAAGCGTTCAACTAAGAACCATCAAATATTATCAAGAAATACACTTAAAGAAATATATAAAATAAGAAATAGTTTATTAAATTAAAAAAAAAGAACCATCAAATATACATTTACTGAAAAAGGTGAGGAGATTTAACTATTACTAAACCTCCAAACAAGATTATTTTAATAAAGATATTTGTAAATATTATAAAAAAACATTAAAATTAAAAATAATTTATTAAATTAAAAAAAGACTGAAGTAAAAACTAAATAACTAAAGAAATATATAAAATTAAAAAATATTATAAATATTAAAAAAATTAAAAAAATTAAATTTTGGAAAATTTGAAAAATTTAATTAAAATGTTTATTTTATTAGAAATATATATGTTTTACTGAAAATACGTGATAACTTTTTATTTGCTAATAGAAGAAAACCGTGATTTGCCATATTGCCGATAAATTGACAAGACTTAAAAGTTGGATTGATTGTCAAATTTCTAGTTGGCATTTTGATCGAATTAGGTCAGATATTTTTCCTGACTTTTAAGTGTCAGATCGAATCAGAATGTATTCAGAATTAGTGTTTTAAAAATTAATTTAGGCGATCGTCTAGACAGAATTTTTTAGAACACTGCCACGATTTTACATACTAGGGCGGAGCTAGGCGGAAAAGCGATTTTCTGAGTCCTAGACGGTCTAAGGAGGGTCAAATCGGCAAGGCGGTCCCAGGCAGGTCAAAATTGGATTTTTTTGCATTTTTTTTAAATTAAAAAAATTAAAAAAAATATAAATTCAAATGATAATATTCTCTTCGTTCACTCAAGAGGCAGACTTCAGAACAAATTAAAACTCCTAATCTCTCATTTTCAAATTCAAATTCAAATTCCAATTCAAATTCAACTTCAAATATAAGACTTTATCTTATCATTTAAAATTTTAAAGACGAAACTCCTCATCTCAGTTGCTATCAGTTTCATCTAAGGATTAAGTACTGCTGGCGATTTCATCTGAAGTTATTATCGGTTTCATTAACATTCAGCTCAACTTCAAAGTTCAAAAATCCTAATATCTAAAATCTCTATTACATCTCTTGTTCAGTCTCAGTCAGGTATTTAGCATATGTTTAATTTCATTTGGTCTCCATTTATATTTGTAATCTCTGAAAATAAAACTCAATCACTTAATCTCTTGTACTTTGTTTTTCTTAGTTTTTCAATCTCTAATTGCTTGATGATATGAGTAATTTATGGTGTGCTCTTTGTAAGAATCTACTTAAATTTAATTTACAGAGGACCATCTTTAAGAGTTTAATGTAATTTTAGTTGATCCGTCTACTAAAATTGATAATTTATATTTACATATATTAAATGTATGTTTTTTTTAATTAATGATTTTAATTTATTAATAAATATTAAAAAATAATAAATCCGCCTAGGCCCCGATTAATCCCCGCCTAGGCCTCTAAAAGCCTCGGCCGCCAGACTAGCGCCTAGCGCTTTTTAAAACGCTAGTCAGAGCAATAGAGTAAAACTTCGGTGAACTAGATGAGCAACCAAGAAAAATATTCCATACTTTGACTTGACTCTGGAGTCATTTTACACAAGTCCCGGTTAAAACAACTGATTTTTTATCCTTTCCACACTTTATTTACTAGAAAATTTACAAAATGGATTGGGTCCCTTGATCCATTCTCCCTGAATATTGACATGCGCCCCAGAAACTACTTTATGTTAATACATTCTATTATTTTGTTCATTTATTGTCCGTTGTAAATTTCCCTTGTGTCGGTGGTTGTTGTATGAAATGACACTTTTGTATGGTGAAACGTTGGGAGTCGCGTAAAATTTCCCCATACCGTGACAGAATTATTGTGAAGCAATTAGACCTGCAAAACCTTTTTTAGCGATCATCCGTCTAACATAAAAACTAAATGTAAAATCAAAGGTACAATTCAAATTTATCATACAACGGAATCCTTGAACACAATACTTTCTCAAAATCCAGTTTTTCCAGGATTTCTATATAAAAAAACAATCAGTTAGAGATCAACAGTTCCAGTGCTAACATTAAACTGTTTAACAAAATTGACATAATTTACAATAATATAAGCATTAGGCTACTACTGAGAATTGAGACGTTAAGGTCCATCATCACAAATCTGCTGCATTGTCATCTGATTTTTGTAAATGGATGTCAAGTCAACTAAATGGCGCATGGTCGGCCTTCCATGTGGACAATTCCAAGGCGATTTCAGGTCTACCAAATGCTCCAGTATCTGCACAACAGATTAATCAGTCAATTCTCCAGATGAGGAGTTCAATTGGCCTGGCCCCTTCAACTTGGCTTTGCAGGGTCTCTTTGTCCCGTAATAGACTTTAGGTACAGGATCAACCCTTTAACTAGCTTTTGGATTCAACTAATCTAAAATAACACACGTCAGCATAAAAAATTGATGCGTGTATGTTGAAGATTGTCATTTTGGACTAATCCAACCATTGCCAAGTTGAAAGGTCAAATTAATATCTAAAGTTGATGTTGGACCATACTGAGGATCTGGAATCAAATTGACCCTTTTATCATTTTTTAATCTGCCTATCTGATGTAGATGAGCTACTGCCTACTTGTGATAATTATCTAGGCCATGAAACAATATGAGTAAAATACCTTGCGCATCTCGTTCCTTCCAAGAGGGTCTCCAATCATTACAGATGATCTGCAAGCACGGGATGCTAGCATTGCACGGACTCTTGATGGGCACACAGAATCGCAAGTGTCCATTCTGTAACTACCAATCATTGAACAGTCCCCTTCACTATCAGCAAGGGTTGATATCAGGTCCTTCACATCTGTTTTCAGAGAATAACAATACTTAAAGTATTCAGAATGCTATGTCAATAGTACATATTCAAGTAGCAAGGGCAACTGTTCAGGATATAAGTGTTTCTCAGAGTTCCATATACAGTGAACCCGATATGTACCCTCTCACCTTAAGCCCAACCTGCAACCAACTCCTCATGGGATAATTAAATATAGAGATTACCTTCGACTCCAAAAGTTATGTTCTTGCTAAAGGGGACAGTTTTCAGTTTAAATCGGTGGCCGGGTGGTGCATGCTGATCTTCTTCCAGTACAAATCCATTTTTCCTGGCAATTGTAAACCAGTAAATCAACATCGACACTGTTAGAAAGTTCAAATCTAAAATAAATGATTCAAAGACAAAACATTATATAGCCTAACCTGATTACATCCATGTTCATTGAAGCAACTATTTCTTCCTCAGGAGTCAACTCTAGTTTTAAGGGCCTACATATAACTTTCAAAAATATGGATTCACCATGATGAATAATAAATTATATTTGGCTTATGCAAGGATATGATAGAATATTGTGTGAAATAAAGTGCTACAAAAGAGATCAATAATCTAAAATACTCTTGCAATCTCCTCAACTTAAAGTCCCTCATTACACTGTTATTCACTAAGTAAATATCTAAAGACTAGAGATTTGTGCTAATCATTAATCATAAGAGATCATTCCCCCAATTCACTAGTGAACAAGGCTTTGAATTTCTGTTCTCCTAAATGAATATTCATCTCCCAGATTTGGCTGAATTCTTTTGTAGCTAAGCTATAAAAAGTCAACACATGTCAGCACAGGAGATTGATCGACTTCTTCACTTAACAACAAATCCAAGGACAAAGCTACCACTTGAGGAATGAACAAACCGCTTTATCAGTTTCGCTATCTCAATAAATAAAGCAAGCCATAGTTCTTGAAGATAACCTTAATTATCTTTTAAAATTGTACCGAGTTAGGTTAAACCACATAAAGCACGCATAGAAAAATAATACAGCTTTTGTTTCATTTACCTTCTCTACACTGAGTAAACTACAAAACTGACGGGCAAGAATCATATATATTCAGCACGCATCACAAGCATAAAATATGCATCACTTGGAACTCGATACAGGGAAAAATAAATTGTCTCTAGTAGTTTATTTATATCCTAGCACTGGTGAACTAGGAGAAAAAAGTTTGTGCTATAGGGAACTTAATTGCAGTCTGCATATGATGATTCCTACTGCCCTTAGAAATTGCCACAAAGCAGAAATCAAAGAGCAAAAGAAACGTTTAAGAGGAAAAGAAACGTTTAAGAGGAAGTAGAGACAGAAGAAAACAACGCAATAACAGTCCACGGTATGAAGTATGAACAGTGAGTTCAATCGATCATTTGCTGCGATCAACATCAGATACCAAAATAAGTCAATCATAAGATGCAAAAAATGCAGAATTTCAATAAAAGTAATAACCTTACCGTAGCAAAGGCTGTTGGTTCAAGATTGTTGATTGACAAAGTCGCTCAAAATTGTATTTCTCATCCGCAGCATGCTGAAAAGAGAGAGAGAGAAGATACACGGAACAATATAAGAATGTCTATTTCACAATTTGTACTGTCACAAGACTTCAATCTGAATGTAGAACATGAACATTATTTTACTATATTCATCAAAGGATGACATACAGAGGTTCAGAAAGTATGAATAGAAATTACCTGATCCACAATGAACAAATCCTGATCTAACTTCCCAATAATGAAACCAAGGTTAAATTGGCCAATCACCTATAAAACAAGAGTGGCAGTAGGTCATTAACTGAAAAGCTTTGAAGTTTAAGTGGAGACAGATTAATAGCACTGATGAAAAATTATAGTCCCCCGCAATGAAAGAACATCAGAGCACCAATCTTTTAGTATATCCACCATGATTACACTGGTGTACAAACCAGGTTAAAACCCCAGGTACTATGGTTAAAGACCAATGCACCAACTTTCAGGTGGCCAGGTTACTCAAGACGGGAAAAAAACGAGCTTTCTAAATAAAAAAGACGATGAAATCAATAGAAGAAAAAAGAATCAATAATAAAGTAGAACGAAAGAAACTAATCAAGTGCTCGTATAACAGAAATTTAATGCACAAGACCACCTTCATTCTACCAAAATCATGTTTCCTGAAAAGTCTTTCTAACTCGGTAGTAGCTGCAGCTAAAGCCCTTGTTTTTCGCTCCTCCTTATCTGGTTGAGACAGGTCTAGAGTTGCAGCTATATAGCTCCTACAACAGACCATTAAAGATCAAATTGGTTGGTAGTAAAGCAGTATCAACGTTTTTCCATCTTGAAGATATTTCTGCTTGTTTAAACCTTTTAATCTTCCTGCTTCCATAACCCTGGAGTGGCATTCTGGACAATCTCTGCAGTCTTTTTGCCTTTAGTTCTTGTAAACTGAACTTCAAGGTGGCACATATCTTTTGTGCAGAAGGCTTTGGAATATCTAACATTGAAGATGCTAATGGAGGAGTTTTAGTTAGATCATTCTCAGACATTTGGCCTCTCTTGGGAGAAGTGATTAGTGCCACATCAGCAAGACACGATGGTCTTCCTTCATCTACTGCATCCTGCAGATGAAAAATTGAAACCCAAATATTGAGAATTTAGTATATATTTTTTTGTGCGATTGCTGTGCATCTCTAGCGCTATGGAAGACTTTAATGGAGAAGCAACCTTAAGATCCTTGGAAATTTTCTGAAGACCCTTTGGAGAAGTAATCTGAGCAACATCAGCCAAAGATGTTTTTTCTTCACCCAACAGCTCCTGCTGGAAACAACGCTAAAACTTAAACATAATGAATACATCTGTCAACATATCGGTGGACATAAAATTGAATTCTATAATATAAATTAAAATGGTGAAGGGAAATTACCTCCTTGCATTCCTCATCATTCACATGCTCTGTACAAGAAATAGAATTTCTGAAATTGTCGAGAATCTTGATTTCTCCAGGAAACTTGGATGACTCAATCTCATTGACCCTTATAGAATCATCATCAGGGTAATGATTAAGCAGAGAACTGGAAACAGCACTTTCCTCAGACTTGCTTTTCTTCAGCGGACTTTGCAGAGTTTGATTCCTTAGGATAGGAATTTCAGATATTGATATGCTAATATCTTCATGATTTCTCTTATTTACAGTTAAAAACTTGCTAAGTGTTGACTGAACAGAATGTAGAGAACTGTTGGAGTTCCTAACATTGTTGACACCTATATCAACCACTCTTGGAGCGGAAGGTTCACATTGATTACTTAGATTATCATGCTGAGGTGTGAGTCTCCCATTGTCACTCTTTGAAAATTTGTCAGTCATACTTGTGCCATGGACTCTAAGAGCAAAGTCATTCATTATACACTTTTTATCGCCGGTTCCTCCAACATCTAAAGAAAGCGAATTTATTTCAACTCTTTCAACCAGATTACTTTCCTCAACATGATCTTCCTCCATTTGGATTTCTTTGCGGTCTTTGCTAACTGCAGAAAACTGCTCTGACATTGCATGAGATTTATTACTAAGAGGAGATAACTGAGAGTTATTGGCAGCATCTATATGCTCCTCAAATTTGTTGATAGAAAAAGAAACATTACTTGGGGAGTATATCTGCTGTAAACCTTCTCTTATAGCAAGTAATAAAGAACTTTCATCAGAGAAAAATATTTTTCTTTTATCTGGAGTAACATTCACGTCACATGCTCTGGACGGAACTGAGAAGCTCATGATTGCAATGGGATATTGCCGAGAGTTTGCACCTTTATACAACTCATTCACAAGTTTGGTAACTTTAGGCATATCCACTGGCCGGCCATTTACAAAATAGTATTGCCTATCTCCCAAATTACGGCCACTACCTTGCCCGGGTTTGGAAATGAAGCCATCAACCTTACAACTATCTGATATGCAAATACTGACAGGCTGTAAGCAGCTGAAGGTACTCATGCCAAATACAGTTATGATGTTGTCCTTCAGGGAACCACTACCTTGTGTTTTAAGTACAACAGCCTTCGTATTCTTTCCAGTAGTATTAGTGCAGAGTAGCCGAACACCTTTTGCAATAACAGCATAGGCCTGGATGTAAGAAAGTAAGCATAAATAATGGGGGAAAGATTCATACGACACAAATAAAAATTATTAAAATTCTCCGCATATGAACCATACAGACAAGGGCATACCAATGCAGTGGTAATCTGAATCCCAAAGGCAACAGGTTCACATAAATTAAGTAATTAACAATTTCATGGACCGAGATTTACAGCTGCAACCAAAATGAAGTCTAGCAATGAGGCAGAAGCCTAGAAGAAACTAGGACAGTGAACAGTATTGCTTTATCTATGATGCTGTTATTGCCTGAAATTCTATCAAAATGAAATGCTTTAAAGGCTTTGACAGAGACATAGAGCTCATCACATTCTGCACATACAGATACAAATATGAATTATGAACTTCATCACTTAGCTATATATAGCTATATAGATATTCATTAATCAAGTGTATATCGCGGATAATTAACAGGGTAGCTTTTTTAAAATCTTGGCCTGTTTGTGGATGACTACAACCACCGATTGCAGTATCCAGTCTAGAGCATGAGAATGGTCAACAACATTTCTGATAAGGTAGAAGACACTTTTTCATCAGTGTTGCTACCATCAACTGCAATTATAATTAACCACTATCCTCAGGGCACTAAATCATACTAATTGAAAATGCATCAGAAAAGGGAAAAAGTAACTCACATTCAACAACGAAATAAGTTTTCCATATTCCTTTCTAATGTTTCGACTAAATTCTTTGCTTCGCACAGGTAAGTTAAAGAATAACTTCTTAACAGTGACAGTTGTGCCAATTTGACGTGCCGTTTTCCTTTCATTCATCAGTAAACCAGAGCGATCAAAAGTCAAATGTGTTGCTACTGATTCATTTTTTGTTCTTGTCTCTACAGTCAGTTCTCCTAATGCACAAAGTGAACTCAATGCCTCTCCTCGGAAACCAAATGTAGTCAAAGATTGAAGATCATGAAAATCTGCCAATTTAGACGTATGATGCTTGAGAGCAAGAACCTGTTACATGTAAGAGCATCAGCAAACCAGTTACACAAAAAAAAGGTGTCTTCCCATGTTGATTGGTTATCACTGAATCATATGAAACATGCTGTTACATATTGCGATTAATAAGCAATTTTGAAGGACGGAACTGTCAATGATACAGAGATTGTATCTTTGACATCAAGAATTTTACAGTCAACTGCAACTCACTCCTCCCATTTCTAATGAAGTTCTTCATGAGGACAGCCTTATAAATACAGGAAAGTAGGAAACAATAGCCGAACAAGAAAAAGAGTAGGGCTTAATTGCATATCAGCGTATTTTATCATTACACAAGACCCTAAACAAATGTGTGAGCATTTTAGTATATGGAACATTTCACTAGTCACAGACAGCTGAGCTAAAACCAACCTTCATTACTATACTGGTTCCATTAAAGAACATAGAAATTAGAAATATACGTTAGATAAGTATTCACAGCGTCATGGAGTGTTTACCTTGAAATTATTAGGAGAAATCCCACATCCGTTGTCGATGACCTGAAACCACTCCTGGCCGTAATCTTTCAAGGCGATTTCGATGCTAGTAGCGCCAGCATCCAGGCTATTTTCAACAAGCTCCTTCACGGCCGACTGAAGGTCCAAAATCACTTGGCCAGCGCAGACTTTATGAACCACGCCCTTGTTTATCGGGCTAATAGTCGGAGAATTGGCAGGAGTTGATGCTTCCATTTAAGGGCTGGGGTAAAAGCTAAAGCCCCAAGGCCGAACGAGAAAATGCTGCTGAATTTAAGGGTTAGGGCATGGGAAAGAAGCAAATTTCTGCTTCGCTTGAGCAGAAATCGGACCTTCTCAAGAACTTTTGCCGCCTAAAAGTAAATAATAAACGAGTAATTGGAAGCTCGCCGTGGCTTTACGAAAAAAACAAGGTATTGCATAAATTGATTTTGGACTCTGAAACCATCGAACGAATATAGTTTGGTCTTTATTGATTTTGAAAAATCAGCATCCCCAACATCCATATATTTTTCATGTCATTTGACTGATTTTACAATTTCTTGTTGATAATTTTTTCATATCCTAAATTTTGAAGTTCCTCGTCTCTCAATCCCACCAGCCCTGTCGGAATCGTCCAAAGGGGCAGAGTGATAAAGAATTGTTCTGCAAGATGTGAAATAATCACGGCTTTAAAATCCGGACAAGTCGAATGAATCGGATTTAACCGGAATCGGTGTTTAGTCCGATTCGATTTTAATAGATTCACAATAAAGTCAAGAATTGGCCAGTTAGTTCAGGAATTGGAAAGTTCAATCAGTTATGTTCTTCACTTTGTTTATACGATACTGCTATATTGATAACTTACGTATTAATAATTTTCGATAACTTTAATCTTCAACCTCCATTTTATTATCATCTAACGGTGGGTATCACTTTAATAAAAATAAAAAAATACAGTTTTTCCTTCCTTTTCCAACTCTAAAATTCGCAAGGCATTTTTATGTTCTTTCCTAATCAATTATCTTCTTCTTCTCTTCCTATTTTCTAGCTACCCTTACCAATTTAAAACCCCTATTTTCTAGCTGCATGATAATACTAAAACCCTAGGGTAGGCAAAATGAACCCTTTTAATAACGGTGTACAGTATAGGTGCGTGCCCCTAAAAGATACTGTGCACGCATGAACATAGGGGCACAATATCTTACTGGGGCATGCACAATACAGTACACCATTACTAAAAGGGTTTATTTTGCCCACCCAAGAGTTTTAGTATTATCATGCAGCTATAAAATAGGGATTCCAAATTGGTAAGGGTAGTTAGAAAATAGGGATTTTAAATTGATAAGGTTAGCTAGAGTTTTAGTATTATCATGCAGCTATACTGTGCACGTATGAACATAGGGGCACAATATCTTATTGTGTTGTTTGAGACTTGTAAAACGTATTTATGTTGTTAAAAATTATGAAATTAAATATTTATGTTATTGACCAAAATTTTAATAAAAATTATTATTAGACTTTAGTATAGTTATAAACTTTTCCCTTAATAAAAATCCTAATAAAATAAAGTCACAAGCGTGCCTAATTTTAGCAACTAGAATGAACAGATATATTGGAAATTAGGAGAAAATAATAATTAAAAGTTACGGGAAATTTAAAAAATATATTCTATGATTTGTTCGATTTGTAACCGAATTCATGTGAAAAAAAAATTTAAAGGAGTATGCGATTCGAAATGTTTAAAAAAAATAGAATTTTTTGTAATAATGTAAAATAATCTCATCCCAAAATTGATGAACAATAAAAATCAACTCTAGAACAATGCTTGAATTGATTTCACATTATCCTTTTTCTTATATGGTTTCTTAAGAAGAGTTTATGTTCTTTTGTTGGGTAAAATCTTGTGTCGGTACTAACTCAATCGGTATTTAGTGTTGTCCAATATATCACGGCTAAAATATCAATTATAGTCCATGTTAAAGATTATATTAAAAATGTAAGAGAATTTTATAATTCTGATGTTAATAATCAGGTTATATCGAACCACTTTAAAATATATATTATATCTCATTGAACTTATTATATAATGAGTTAGTTTTTTTATGGTTGTGATTTGATATTGTTAAATGCATTTTATACTTTTATCTTGTGCTTGAAATGGTTTACTATTTTTGCAATATTAGATTATTTGTGGCCGTTGTTTTTATTTTGGTAGTAACAAATCAAAAAGTTGATAAAGATGCAAATTGATAAAGCACTTAATGAAAGATTATTTTGAATTGGAATAAATCAAGATAAGCAGCTAATTAATGGGACTTTATTAACTAAAGAGCTCTTGACGTGGAGGGATACCATCAGTGAATTCCACTAATTGACAATTCCTCAATTTTCAAACGAGCACATCATCAAGTACCTAATTAGTCTACAAGCAAATCATTACTGCGCATTTGATTTAGTGGGTGAGCAGCCATGCCCTTATGCCTAAACTTAAGTGAACATGACGTGAGCCACTCATCAATTAAACAACTTCTCCTTAGTGCATCAAATTAGTGGAGTCAAAAATTCCAACCCCCCAAAAATCACTCCTACTTGATTGAGGGTTGACAATTAGTAGGGTAATTTGTTTCACTAGCCATTTTTGCAACTCGTCTATTTAAGTAGCATATGTCTTTTGTTTTTTTAATACTAGAGATATATTTTAATACACTTTTATTCATTCAACTATGTCTTGTTAATTTCTTTTATCTTTAATTTTACTCTTGTTTATTTTTACTTCCGAGGCCTAAATGTTTTTTATCTTTTTTTTTTATCGATTTTACTATTTATTTATTTTCAGTTCATAAAGTTTAATTTGACTCTTTTAATTGTTGCAAAAAGTCGATGTTGTTTCAATCAAAAAATTAATAAGCGATTTGATCCGTAATTATCATATCGATTTGTATAGCGTCAAATTAAGACTTTTCTATCTTAAGGAATAAATAATTTTACTTAAACGAGTAAAGCGTCTTGACAAATTGGTTTGAATCGAGTTCTCCTATTTCATAAAGCAATTACCAAGTTAAAACCGAGGAATGTTTCCAAGGTACCATGTTTAGTTAGGGTTAATCATAGAGGGTCTCAAGATTAATTTAAAATTAAGGGAAAATTGGTTGCTAGAAGCGTCTTTCGATAACTATAACTGGTCTAGTAAATACGATTTGAAATCATCTTCGAGCCAATGATCAAATAAAATAAAAAGAGTACGAATTACTCCTTTGATTAAGTTCTTTTATTCAATTATTTTCCAAACAACATTTTAATCTATTATTTTTACTCTTTGTTAATGAAATATCAACTTTCAACCCCTCTCTTTTACGTTTCAGCTTTTTCATTCGACAGAAGAATTTTACGAAGTTATAATATTCTATATGGGATCAATCCTACTTTTATTATCATAAATTGAGTAGGCTATCTAACTTGGCGAATTCGAAGGTCGCTAGATATTGTTATGTTTTGGTTGATGAAAGGTGGGTCGAAAATATTAATCAATCTCGTCAATTATTGCTCAAAGCATCTGATCTCATATCTTTTGGTCGCATGTAATTTATTGTATTACAAGCTCGATTTTCTATTGTTGTGATTAAAGGTGATTAACTCTCAGGAAACGAAGGGCAGGTTGAAAATCTCAACCAAGCAGATAATGAACCAATGGAGGATCGAGTGATGCCTTGTTGATTCTTTGGATGTTTTCCGATTCATCACTTTCATTCTATGGAGTCAACTTATGCTTTTATTCACTTTCCTTTAGCTCAACAATGCTCAAATTGCAAAATCAGTTTTCTATATTTCTTAAGAGTTGATTTTTAGGGTTCATCGATCTTGGGGATAAAAAGAGTTGATTGAGATTTTTTTTGTCAAATTTTATGTTCCTAAAAATACTCCTCGTAACCTCAGCATTTTTTACGGTCTAAAAAAATTGATTCTTTTTAAATCATAAACCCCTTTTAAATAAAAAAACTTATACAAGATATGTTTTATAAATCGGTTAAATCAAAGTATTTTCTGAACTTTACGGATATGTTTGGAAAGCTCATTTTTAAAGGAATGAATTCAATTGATCATGGAAGATTTAAATTATTGTGAATAAAATGAATAAAAATATTGTCAAAAGTTAAAAGTTGTATGAGTTTGATGAAATTTATTTGAACTAAGTTTTTAGATATTATGTTTACCATATTATCCTTCACATATTTTTTTAATTTTAAAAAGTGAAATTATTTGTATGAACAATTGTGGAAACATATTAAATATATTTATTACCAATCAATCGAATTCTTTAATATTGATGAGGATTCAAATAAAGAATTTGTTTGAATAAATCAATTGGCTGTCAGTGGTTAAAGTCACAACCAACGAAGTGGTAAAGAAGGATTAAGATTCTCTAAAGTTGGGGATTGGTAAATTTATACATTTCAATCTATCTCTATTATCCATTGAGTTTTAATGGTTGAAATTGAGTTTTAGTGATTTGTAGGATCCTCAATCTAATTAAATCTCAACTATTAAAATTTAGTGAATAATTAAAATTAACTAAAATATATAACTTTATCGATTTTTAACTTTAGAGAGTCCAAATCCACTAAAGAAAAGTCTCCCGTCAAACATGGATGATGCAGCGGCTTCTGATGAGGTTGAATTAAATGAAGCAGAGGATCACAGAGATTCGGCCAGCATTGTTGCGTTGGCAAGCCAGTATAACACGACACACGGACAATGACATGATGAAATCGCGTGGCCAAATCAGAGTCGTTGTTTGACCGTAATCGAGGAAAGGTCGTCGTCTAGTTATTAATGAGGCGTGTTCACGTGGGAACGTACGCTCTGAATCCTATCCCCTTTTCCATTATTTCAATTTCTACGCTCTCGATTATAAAACAGTATGCAGCAATGGCTGTTAAAATAGAGTAATATCATTTCAATTTTTCAACAAGAAAAAAGAGGAGGCGGGGAGTATAATTGGGCATGGAGCTAATGACACATTTATCAACGTTCCTTCTTCCCAATATCTCCGACTCCGGCGACCACCTCCCTTCCCGTTCGTACGCTCTTGTGCTCCTCAATCAACGGCTTCCTTCATTCGTTCCTCTCCTCTGGAACCACGGTACTCTTTCGTCTTCTCTCCTCTTTTCCTATTCAAACCTCTTCGTTTTTCTTTTTTCGTCTTCATATCTGTTTTTTCTTCCGTGTTATTTTTTTTTGTGTAGAACAGCAAACCTACGCATCTGTGCTGATGGCGGAGCCAATCGTTTGTACGACGAGATGCCTCTTTTGTTTCCTCGTGAAAACGCCATTGATATTCGACACAGGTCCTGGTTTCTATTTTACTTTGTTATTTAATTCTCTGTTTGTATGTATTCCAATTTGATTCCATTTCGGTTATAGGTTTGGTAATCAATTCATTCGCTGTAATTCGATGCTAATTTTAGCAGAGTCATTTCTCTTACGATTTGAATTTTCTATTTCGTTCTCTGCAATTAATTGGCCATTTGTTACAGAATTGTTCTTCTTAGATATTTTGTGGAAAAGAAAATATATTCCCAATCCATCATCGCATTAAAAAATTGCATAACGTTTAAATAACGCATCGAACCATTACAGAACAATCATTGCAGAGCACACACATAACTAGCTAAGATAGTTGATTGGATCGTGCGGATGATAGACATAGCATGACCTTTTAGTTAAGATTTAAGATCAATAGCTGGTTTTGATGTTGACATTGGCATGCCATAGTTAACTATCATTTTTCCCGAAATAAAATATGTAAGATGCCTTGTCAGTTTCAAGTTTTTCTCGTCTTTAAGTTTTATCTCTTTATAATATCACCTTTTCAAAGATAAAACTATTGCTATCTGTTTAAATACAAATATTCCTTCAGCTGCTAGTGCTAGTGTCAGATTCATGCTAACTTTATGGTGTTAAAATTTATAGCTCTTGGAATAGAATGTATTACATATGGTTCTTGACAGTATAGCTCACATCTCTGTTCTTTACACTTTGGTTTGAAGTTTGTAACAGCTTCTGATACACTATTACTGATAGATTAGTTAATTACAGGTACAAGCCAGATGTAATAAAGGGAGACATGGATTCAATCAGGAGAGAAGTTCTGGACTTCTATATCAGCCTGGTAGGATAGGAATATGAACCATTTATCTTGTACTGTGAATGTTTTTCTTATATGTTTCGAAAGAAATTATTCATTTGTGGACTGAAATCGTGTAGCTTGAATGGCTAAACCCACATGGACTTTCATTTAACACTTTTGTAATTGGTAAACCTCTTTTTTGTGTTCTGTTTGCTCATTAGGAGTGGTTTTGTTTCTGGCTTCTTATATTACATGAACCCTAGGTTTAATGTCAGACTTTTCTCAAATTTCTTTTCTTGTTTGCTTAAATTCAGGGAACAAAGATAGTTGATGAATCTCATGATCAGGATACAACAGATCTACACAAGTGTATTGTATATATTCATGACTCCACTCCTGACATAGATAAGTCCAAAGTAAGTTAGTCTCATACATAACTGAAGCTCCTGTTTTATGTTCTGTGTGCTGATTACATTGATCTGTGTATAGATTGCTAAGAGTCACACTTTGGCTATTATTTTACTGCACAGCTTTGCATTCTTGTTGTTGGAGCACTTGGCGGGCGATTTGATCACGAGGCTGGAAACATTAATGTTCTCTATCGATTCTCAACCATTCGAATAATCCTCGTCACTGATGATTGTCTGATATACCTCCTTCCATGTACTCATCACCATGAAATACACATCCAATCTTCCATCGAGGGCCCACATTGCGGACTCATTCCCATTGGTAATCCATCAGGGAGTACCACAACTACAGGGCTGAAGTGGGATCTTAGTAAGTATATAATTGCATCTCAATAATTTTGGCAGTTACATCTCCAGCTAATATAGAAATTCATAGTCCCACCAATTATAATCAGTTTGGTCTAGATAGAAATTCACGAAATGGTGTCTTTTGTTGTTTTGGGTTCGACTTTGAATTTGGATGACTTGTTTGTTTCAGATGGCACAGAGATGAGGTTTGGCGGTCTAGTAAGCACATCAAACATAGTCAAAGAAGAAAAGGTAACAGTAAAATCCAGTTCAGATCTTCTATGGACGATTTCCATCAGAAAGGAATAGAGGAAAACCATGGAAAATCAAGCCAAAGTGTCGCGGATGACGTAAATTCCTGACCTACACTAAAACGGCATTTTTTCCTTTGAAAAAAGTGCACCTGTTGATGGCTCTTTACTTATTTCTTTATGTGCATAAATAATCTATTTTAAATAATTGGGGCATTATAATGTTTTTTCATTCTAGTAAATCTCCTTGGCTGATTTATTGTTTTGAGTTGCTTTTTTTCTCCATAAAACTCAATTCTTATTAGTTTTGTGGTCTTTTTCATTTCTGATGATTATTCTATTGTTAATCAGTCAATTTCTTTAAAAGGACGACGTTTTGAAAAATTCAAAGCCTACAATGGTGGATAAAAAATTAACGGTACACTAGCAATAGTGTAACTTGATATTTTTTTTGTACTAGGAATGCAGCATGTATTAAACCTGACGGTGACTAAATTCCACGTAAAACATGACTGAAAACGAGTTGAACAATAGCCATTGCACATGTGCTAGCGCAGGAATCCCTATCATCAATTGTTGCAACTTGTGACTTCTTTATGCGGTTCATAATATACAAAAAACTTTGTTTGGATTTTTTTGGGTTGGGGTTCTCAAAAAATCTGGTATTTCATACAGTATTACCTCTGTATTTCCAAAAGACGATATTAAAATCTTGTGATTTTACTAGATTTCTAGGACAGGGATCAAATATATTCCCAAGATTATTAGAGAAAGCGACTTTCTAGCAAGTCAGCAAGACGATGGCAAAATGGCGCAATTAATCCCTTTATGATAAAAACTCTAATTCAATTTGCCCACCTCAATTTTTTACTACATACTAATAATAAGTTTCAAAAAAGTTCATCCTAAGATGTAAAATGACATTTGATGCATGACGAACATAAAACTGAACCTTCACGTCAACATTGAGATCCAAGTCCACTGTACCCTTAAAAAGGCAGGGCCTACATTCGTACTGAATTCTTACATAATTTTTTTAGGAACAACCCAAACCCCAACTTCTTTCCCCACTGGGAGCCACTAGACTTAGTCTAGTGGTTAATTCTTACATAATGTTGACCGACTGTAAAATAAAAGGATAATACTCCACTACAAAAGGAAAAATCACATTTGCTAAGCTTCAAGAACCAGAGCTGCAGCAAGAGGTTAACACATCATAACCAGGCAGCACAATGGTATAAGATCGAACATAACTAAGATAAACTAAAATTAAAATTTAAAAATGAAAAGAAAGAGAAAAGGGAGACGGGCATTATTTAGCCTCGATTGTCGCTCAGTTGGAACATAAATGTAAAAACTTTGTATCAGTCTGTCTATAGAGAGAGTTACAGAAACATGTGTGTATAATAAAAATACAAATGGGAACATCAGAACCTCCTGCAATGGCATCCCATAAATACAGATCCCCCCTAAACTTCGGCCCCATCTATAGCTGTGATCAATTATAAGACTAAACTCATTATAACTTATATACACCTTATTCCTCTACATGAAGTAACTCAGTGATTTCTTCTTTCTCGATCCGCCTTCCCCATACAGCTCGTTCCACTGCAGCAGTTCATTCATATTCGTCGACTCTGATGATACACTTGCACACACCTGTACAATCCCGCACATTCATCAATTTTACCTTGAAGAAAAACGAAAACCAAGATTACTCTCATGTAATTCGATGCAACATACCTGCTCGTGGGCATATCTAAAATCCTCCATCTTAAGAGGGCGGACGTCAGTGCTGTTATACAATGCTGGTGGCGGTCTGTTCTCTGCCAAAGCCGAACTTCTTTCCTGGTGTTTTCGGCAATATTAAAACCAATATGCATGTTATTAAAAGCTCTACCAGTTCATGTAACGTATATAACACAGAATGTACTATGTTTATCTAGCACAAAATCTTAATTTAAAGGCCAAGAACAAATTGATAGATATACTAATATAACAATCACAATCAGCCACGGCCAGTTGTAGAAAAATGAAACAAAAGAGCAAGTGTTTTTTATTGCAGGGCGGAGACTGGTTCTTTAGGTGATGACAGGTCAGTACTAGTGGCTTCTGCTGTTAGTAAGAATCAAACCACTGACACCGTCAATATAATATATATATATATATATCTTATACATAGACATTATTTGGGGAGCTTAAAAGAAAAAATTTACACAAGATGCAAGCAACCAATACATGAGAACATGTGTGCAAGTTCACAGCAAAAAATCCTTAAGATAGCAATGAATAGCTACTGATATTAAAAAATAAACACAAACAAATGAAGTTAGTAATTAACTAACCTTCTTTTCTCTCTCCAATATTTCTCTTATGGGACAATGGGCAGCAGTCACACACAGATTCTGAAAATGAAGTATAAGATCAAATTGGAGTGTAGATGTAAAATACATAAATGGAAAAATGGAGGATCAAACCTTTAAATCACTTCCAGAATAACCATCTGTCATATTCGCAACTGCTTCCAATTCAACATCAGGAGCCAATTCCTCCTTGGCCAAGATGACCCTCAAAATTTTTTCTCTGTTAGGTGCATCTGGCAGGTTGACCATTAATCTAACACAGTACAGTTGCACAAGTTACGGATATAAATAATTAGATATGGGTAGGATCAAATGAGTAAAAAGAATGAAGAAAAAAACCTCCTGGGAAGCCTCCTAATAACAGCCTCGTCAAGGTCAAAAGGCCTATTTGTGGCAGCTAGTACCAATACTCGCTCTTTGTCTTTGGTACGCAGTCCATCCCAGTTCACCATGAACTCATTTTTCATTTTCCGCATTGCCTCATGTTCTCCGGGATTTTCACGTCTTCCCAACATGCTATCTACCTATACCAATACAAAGAAAAAAGAATCTCAACAATGAAAACGAGAAAGGAAAAAAGAGAAATGATGGGGAAAGAGGGAGGGATACCGAATTTGTTCACACGTCAACATTGGTGATAAAGAAAGAACAAATGGAACCAGAAAAATAATAGGACAAACCTCATCAACGAAAACGACACTTGGAGCAATTTTACTAGCTAAAGAAAATACTGCCTTAACATACTTTTCCCCTTCACCAAACCACTGCAAAATCAATGCAGGAGTGTCATAAATTTCTAAAAGCCTGTAACAAAAAAATGTACCACTTTTCACATACCTTTGAGGTGATACTCGACATAGATATGTTGATAAAGTTAGCACCGGCCTCAGTTGCAACTGCTTTTGCGAGCATAGTCTTCCCAGTACCAGGTGGCCCAAAAAGCAATATTCCCTTGCAAGGCTGTGAAAGCAGTAACATCAGCAAACAAAGCACAAACATGGAGTAGAAGTAAGAAAGGGCGTAAACAGTATTAACTTTGGCCTAACCTTAGTGAGTTGTCCTTTGCAAAACAGATCAGGCCTCTGAAGAGGTAGCATCACTAGTTCCTTCAAGGTATCTTTCACGTTTTCTAAAGCTCCAATATCATCGAACGTGACTCCAATATCACTTGGAGGGATGACATCAGCCAATAGTTTCTTCTCAAATTCATTTTCAGTAACGACGTCCTGAGTATAATTACAGTTCAGTTTGATGTCTAATAATAAGGATATGTGTAACAATATTCCAGGTACCCATATAAACTTTACCTTCAGTGACTTCTTCAAGCTCTTGTTTTCACTTTGTATTCCCTGCAGAATGCTCAATCCATACTTAATGCTGCAAAATAGACCATTCAAATAGATGTTAAGAGCAAATATAGTATCATAATAAATACTGATATCAGTTTAGAGAGAGAAAAACCTTTCTGTCGATATCACGAGACAGGGATCCTTGGCAGAAGCTTCAGAGCTGTGCATAAAGTGATGACTTAAGGCCCAACCTACTACTTTTTCCACGCCTATTGAAGAAATATTATTCTCAGTAAACAGTACAATCATAATCTGAAATTATCACTTCAATGAAATGTATACAAGATTGAGTAACACTGACTTTCAGTTGCAAGGGCTTGATCTTTGATACATAGACTCTCGAGGTCAGGACAATGCAAACCAACTCGAGTGAGAACCTGAAACACGCAAGAACATTAAGATACAAAACACATCAAGTCGTGAGTGTGAGATCATACGCGTAGTTGATAAATATTTATTCTTCAAGTTAACAACCACTTAAAATGTTAATCCACTTGTTATTTTGCCAAAAAAAAAAAAAAAATTTCTCCAGTACAAGGGTAATAAGGCCACAAGTCAACTAATTTTTTCTAATTAGTAGATCTCTAGATATGGAAAATTCAATATAAATCAAAATTATCTTCTAGTTCAACAAGCTCCTAGTCTGATTATATATATAAAACGTATCATTGAATGTCACTTATAAACAAAATGATATGTGAACGTTACAGTAATTACACTGTGTTGAACACCACCAGAACTATTATCCATGTGTAGTCAAATAACGTATAAGTATTGACGCAGCAATTAAACAAAATAATTTGCCATTACAGGTAAATTATTTTCAGTATCTAATAAGATATATGGCTGCCTAACTTTCCAATTAAGGTTTTAGCTCAAGTCAAATATGCCTTTACCCTCTTGCGATCCCCAATGATCCAGCCCCTGGTCACTTGATTTACAATTAACAGTCCCTTAAACATCACAATTTCTACCATCTAGCTAAGTTAAGGGAGCATGGATTTGGGGAAAAATAAAATATAATTCAGTTGGCTTAAGTAAATGTGATTGAGAATCATCCTATCTCTCTCTTCTTGAGTTCAATCTAGGCAGTTCTGTTATCAACAAAAATAAGCAACAGCTGAGAATGGACAGAACTGAAATAGAACCAAGCTTATGTACTATGTTGAGGACAATTTGGAGAATTAGATTATGATGACAGTGGCAATTCCACTTTCAACCAGTAAAAGTGTTCCCTCGGCCACTTATTCTGATGATCATTATAGTCTGGCTACAACTTCCCGGCCAAGAGTCCTTATCTCTAATATGTCATCAACAAAGGAAATGCTGATGTGTTCAGAAGATAATCATATAACTGAAAGTTTAAAGCGAGCTTGGTGTATCAACCCTCAATATTATCCCTGTTGGCTAAAAAAAGACAATCAATACCTTTCTCGTGACACAAGTTCACATAATGAGAAGAATTAAAATGCAGGATACACAAAGTTCTTACAGACGCAAGGCGCACTGAGGCGCCAGGGGGTCAAGCGCCCCCCTGAGGGACTTGAGGCGCATACAGAAATAAGTGCAGTTAGCTATCAATTACAACCATAAGGCTTAAACAAAACTAAAATGCAATGAGTAGTAAAAGAACACAGTAATTTACACTCAATCTGACTAACCATAATCACACTCAACATAAGTACTGTTAGAGATATGGTTAATTAGTAAAGGGTAGAATAGTAATTTAAATAAATAGATATGGGTTTAGGGATTTAGGGATATATAAAGGGAGTTAAGTGCGGGTAAAAGGTAGTTTTTGAGAATTGTTATTTTGGGTCTCAACAGCGTTGAGAAGGGCTTTGCCTGGGGGAGCTTTTAGCTCTGGGTTTCTTTATGTCTTAGTGTTTGTTCTTAATCTTTCTTTTCTATTTGAGTTGTAATTCCTGTTGCTTTTATTCTAGTTCAGTAATAGAAGCTCTTTTATTCGTTTGAGTTTATCAATCTATATCAGTTTTCTATCAATTGGTCCGACCTGCCGGATGACAAAAACAGCCGGAGAAATGGTTCCAAGGGTTCAAAGAGAGTTTGATGTTGAGTTTGTCAAAACCAATGTTAGCTAAATTAGAAAGGATAATAGACAAGATATATTATCGCAAGGAAGATTTAATGGAAAATCAGATTAAGATTAGAAGCTTGGAAATGGTAAAAAAAGGAGAGATAGGATGGGAGGCAGCTATGGAGAAAGAAACTGGAGCTGTGGAAGATGAAGGTAACAAGAGTTGGCTATTGCTGAGGATTGAGGTTCATCTCAAGAAGGGAATCTGACGGAAAATTTTTGCAGATTGTAAGTAATGCAAATGGAATAAAAAGGGGGATTTTACAAGGTAGAAGCTCTGGAATCCGACTATAAAAATGAGGATGATGAAGGCAAAGAAAAGATGACACGAGAGGAAAAAGAGATGGAGAAGCCTAGTGAAGGAGAGATTTTTAAGGAAAATCAGACAAAGACGTTTGGGAAGCCAGGAAATTTGTCTGAGAATACTGGAGAAACTAGAAAGGAGATAGTTAGGGAGACAAAGTCTGAATCTTGGCAAGATGAAGTCGGAAAAGACTCTATACAAAAGGGACAAGAGGGGGAGATCCATGTCAAAGAACCTCTGGAACTGCCAAATCTGGTGCAGCTGAACGGTTTATCATTGAAGGATTTTCAGGTTGAGGTTGATGGGAAGAACGATGGGATTGGGGTCCATGTTTGGTCTCCAAAATTTTCCGGAGCCAGCAGCGTACAATGTCCAGATTCTGGTTGGAGGCAGAGGAGCTCAACAATAGAAAGGAATAAACTTGCGGGTGGAGAAGGTAACAATACTCACATTATTTAATTAATAAGAATTTATGGGCCCCATTTTTCATGAAAATGGATCAAGATGGTGGGTCTGGCAAAATACACAGAGACAAACCCTTCTTTCAAAGAAGAAAAGTTTTTGCATGCACCAAAAGGATGGAATTTCAACTTTAATCACAGTTCATAGACTCCAATTCTTACGATGTCGATGGGAGAAAGACAAACCAGAAGATATCAATTTCAACAGTGGCCCTAAGATGGAGAAACCCTGTGAAGATTTGGATTTAACAGTAAATCAGATAAAGATAGCTTCTGAGTTGGGCGTTTTGTTTAAAGAATTGGCAATTGTTGTTGAGGATATAGGCTCATCAATTGTTCTCACTACTCACATCTTTCAAGAAAAGAGTTCAATCTCCGAGATTAGAAATCAAGTCCAGAGAAATTTCAGAAATGGCAGGCTGAAGGTGAAGAAATTAAGGGGCAAGAATTGGGCATTCTGCCTCTTCTACTGTTAATTACTTGTGGGACGAGTGGGCCTAGGTTGTTGGGTGTACGAGCTGTGTCCTTGCAACAGTGGGGATTTGAAACTGTGCAACAAGTGAAGGGGACCACTATTCACATGCTTTTAATTAAAAGGGTTTTAGTTAAAAGGGTTTCATGGGCTATTATTTTTGAGGATATGGGCTGCAGCATGACTATATTAAAAAGGGATTTATGGGCTTTAGTTTTTGTAGATACAGGCCGAAAATGGGCTTTATGCAACTTGATATGCAGCTCATTTGCAAGTTGCATTTCAATTCACCTACTCACCAAGCAAATTAAGTCCCACATGTTACCCACTATTGCCACATTTTCTACAGAGCATGCTTTCTCAAGTTTGAATTATGGTTTTTCCAGCATTCAACCGAAGAACAGAATTGACAAATTTCTCCAACCAAGTCCAACAACAGAAGATTATTTTCAATGGTTGATCCCATGGAAGGTAGCAAGCGGATGTCGTGGCACTACAAAGAAGTGTATGTGCAGTACGAAGTTTCTTACACCAGTCTCGAGGACAACACTGTTTGAAGCAGTGGGCAATGTTAGAGATATGGTTAATTAGTAAAGGGTAGAATAGTAACTTAAATAAATAGATATGGGTTTAGGGTTTTAGGGATATATAAAGGGGGTTAAGTGTGGGTAAAAGGTAGTTTTTTAGAATTGTTATTTTGGGTCTCAATAGTGTTGAGAAGGGCTTTGCCTGGGGGAGCTTTTAGTTTCTTAATGTTCTTGGTGTTTGTTCTTAATCTTTCTTTTCTATTTGAGTTGTAATTCTTGTTGCTTTTATTCTAGTTCAGTAATAGAAGCTCTTTTATTTGTTCGACTTTTTTTATCTATTTTCTATCAAGTACCCATAATTAAACCCTTATAAATGCAAAATCTAGATAATAAGTTCAATCCAATTACAAAAGTTACCAAATAATACTTTAGTTTAGATTGTAGACTCCATAAATAAACTAAAACATATACTTGAACTTAATTTTAATTGCTAATCACTATCATATTTTATATCCAAAATTTCATTCTCGTCATCTTTATACTAATCCTCCTAAAAGTCATCTTCTTCTTCGTTATCATTAAGAGAGAATGAAGCAACATTTCAACATTAAATGACACTATATGATGAAATTGTGATTGATGATATCGTATCTAATGAAATAGATATTAGTTCTTTAGTCTTATTTTTCTTTCTATTTTTTGCTAATATATTATTATATTAATATGGTCAATGTCATAAAGTGACAAAATGCTAAAAACCCTAAGAAAACAAAAAAACCTTTTTTGCACTGAGGCGTGCCTGAGGCGCGAGGCGCAGAGCGCTCCTAGGCACATAAGGTGCGCGCCTGATGAACCTTGCCACGCCTGGCCCTCTGTGAGGCGCTGGCCCTTGAGCCTCGAGGGCTTTGCGCCTGAGGCGCGCCCGTAACAACTATGAGGATACAGTTCAAATATCGGCAAAGACAAAGAAGTGGATCATAATATGCAAGATTCTAAAAATACAGTTCAGCAAATCTATTCCTAACCTCACAGTTCAATAAACTACTGTCAATACAAAATCAAGACCAATCAGATAGTGTTTCTTTGTGCCTGCTAGTGATAGAAAGTAGGTGCATGCATAGAAAATTAAGGGAGACTCTTGTGTATTCTTTCTGAAAACTTACGTAAAAAACTCATCAGGATAAAATAACTATACTAACCGATTGAATGCTAGCAATGTTGGCCTGCGCTTTCATAGTTTCAATATCATGTTCCAACTTCTGCTTCCATTCCAATAGCAAAGCTTCATCCTGCCAGAATTCAAAGAGATACAAGTAAAAAAGCTAGGGGTAAATCATGGAGAAAGTCGTTTGATAGAAAGATAAAACACGGGTTCAGCACCTGAGGTAGTTGTATTGTCACTTTGTTAGGAAAAAGCCGAGCTAATTGTTTCATAGTTTTTGGTGTCTCCTTGCTCCTATCATGCAGTCTACTGAAGTTGTCCTGGAGGTGAAAAAAGACACATCAATAAAGCTTCAGTGAGATTCCAACAGCACTAAGGACCAGCAAAAGAGAATCCAAATAACAAAAACACATAATACTGCGAATGACTTGGACTTCAAACACCAATGAAATGGACAACATTATTTCAATTGGATGTTATTAATTACCAAAATGGACACTATTTCAAGGTTTAGCATACCGGAAAAGCGAGGTCAAGCAAAGCAGTGTGGTTGCTACCAAACTTTGTAAACAGAAGGCCGCCAGGTTGAGACTGATAAGATAGAAGGTCCCCAATGCTGTTAGTTACACTCCAGTCACACACGTGAAAAAAGGGAATAAAAAATTACCTTTTCCTTACGATTGTCCAATTGCGTATTTGACCCGATTACAACAACTCTATCAGGTAAATTTTCAAATTTACTCCTCAAGAGAGTGTATGCATCTTGATTCCCCACCAAAGATTTTTCTACCTCTTTCAATAACAATATCAAGGGGCCTTCTTTACTTTCTTTCAGAGCAACCTATGGACATTAGAAATTTAGCTCAGCACCAGAAAATAAGGGAGGCAGCAGAATAGAAACTACAACTACCTCAAAGATTTCATTAATTGCAAGCCTGTCTGCATCTTCACCTCCAGGACCATCCAAGCGAAGTGAACTGGCTGAAATATCAAGCCATAATTGCAATGTTAATTTTCTCACAACAAACAACATATTCTAGTAAGCAAAGAAGTAAATAGCATATAGTTCAAGAGAATCACCAGCACAGAAGAAGCCATGGTCTTCTTCACAAAGACCACCAAGGTCAGTACCTTCGGGAATAGACCTGTCAAATCTAACGCCAATCTTTGAGGATCCATTTTCTTCAAATGGAAGGACTACCTTGCCTCGAAATCCAACTGACGGTCCCCTTTTGTAAAGAAAGGAATGCAACGAAAAAAAACAGAATTAATATAAAAAATAAAACTCATGGTTTTACATTAATTAATCTAAAACTGAATTTCCAGAGACAGAAATTATTTAAAAAACACAGACAAGGAAGCACCATTCGTTAATTAGTAAACCTTCTACCAATGATTACGTTAAATAGAAAAGGTCAAAGATATGTACTTTAGGGGATGCTGCAGAGGCACGCCCACGTACTTGACTCTATCACCTGCATGATTATAAATGGAAGCACAAATTTAGGCATTAGCTGAGTGAAGGCTAGGTACACTGACCCCAAACATGGTTTTACATCTGTGTTCATGTTTTTGTGCACAGATAGAGCTTTCATGAAGTTTAAATACCTGCTTTGAACGTATAGTTTTTGGATGATGCAGTAGAAGTTTCTTGCTTTGGCATGCCCGGGGAGCTTATTGTGGAGCCTCCAGTAATCTCAGCCTCAACACTAGAAGTTGGTTTTTTATGATGCAATGCTGCCTGCACAGCCCGCTTAGCAAAAATAGATGCTCTTTCAGGTTTTGGATTTTCTTTCACAGACTCGGCTTCTTTTGGTGCAGGTCCCTAGCAAAAAGATAGAAACCAGGAAAAAATGGAACTCAACAACCGAAAATTTAGTTCTTCAAGGGAAAAATACCACGTCTTAATAAAGAGTGCTAATTATTCAATATTCAGGACTAAAATACTAAAGGAACAAAAATGACAGAACGAGAAAACAAATAAGAGACATCAACTTCGAAGATGCTTACACCAGGTAACAAAAGAGAATCAATGACCAGCAGTCTCGCCCCAATGTGTTTGGCAAGTGCCTTCACCAAAGTTTCTTGATATATCTCCGATCCTGCAAGATGAATATCCATTGTAATAAAACAGCAATTAGCAAAAAAAAAAATAAAACAAAAAAAACACAAGCAAATTCATATGTGATTAACAAACAACCGAGACATTACCTGCAGGACCAGTTAATAAGATGCGCGGCGAGACTGTTGGAAGATCAGAGGGAAACTTTGGGAATTTATTACCACACTTCAAATGAATGAACACAGAACCGATCAAAACTTTTTTCGTTGTATCACTGCAAGCAGACGCAAAGTAAGAAAACGAACAGCTCAACAAATATTAAAAACATGATCATCCACCTTCCCATGAAAGAACAACAAAGAACATAGAAACACTTTGCGTCAAAAGCAGAACTTATTATTGAGAAATAAAAGCACATTAAAGGCCACAGCAGATACAAATATTATGTATAAAAGAAACAATTGAAACAATAATAATCCCTGAAAGAAAATAACTCACCTTAGAAAATACGGGAAATTGTCAAAGGAAACATCAATGCTTTCGGGATTCATAATGCCTTGTTGTAAAGCATCCTTGTGCGCTTGCCTTCTGGTTGACATCATAACTGCCAGAGCATCAAAATCCTTGAGAATTTCCTTCAATTTCCTTTGTGAATCAAATAATTTGGGAAGTTTAGATTTAAGTTCAGAAGAACCAGCAAGTATGCGAATGAGGGGCCTTAATTCATATGATGAACCAGCATTCTTTTTATTTCCTATATCCATAGAAGCATCCAATCCAAGACTTTCAAGATTAGGGTTTGGACCACCTGCATCAGAAGGAATAACAGTTTTCTCCCTTGACCAATTGCCTGCCAACTCACAGTTACTTGTGTGATCCTTCATCTCAACATCCGGGACACAATCATCAGCCAGTGCTCCACGTCCAGAAGGTAGGGCAGATATTTCGGTATCTTGCTGCATATCAACCACAGCTTTTCCAGAAGGTGGTAGATGGGACATCTCTTTTTTATAATCGGATAAAGAAGCTAATATTGACGCTCCCGCAAAATCTGAATGATCTCCAGATCTTGCCTCGATCTGAATTCCTTTTACTGAAGGACCTCGGGCTTCTAGAATATTTAATGAAGCCACACCTGGAGCACTTGTGCTGTCACTGGTGAGTTGTTGAAAAATCTATTGGTACAATCAAGGAATTCACTGACCTTTAAAAAAGATAATAATATTAACCTGTGACCGGATGTTATCTCAATAATCAGTCTTGCTATAGAGAGGAAAACTCATAAAGAAACTACAGGTGGCTATATTTCATTCAATGTAAAGCAAAAAAGATTTATACTGAGAAAAAAAGGATACGTAAGCATGTCTTCCAGTCGAACTGAAAACCACTTCATCACCTCCATTTATAACTATCATGCCAGGTTTTGTTAAAGCTTTCCCATTAACCTGTACAACTCCTTTACCCCCAGTAACTTCCAGCAGGGTTCCACCGTTCTATACAAGAGAAAATATAAGGACATCAATCCTAAAACTCAATAGAACACATTACCATTAATGATACAAAACAGTGAAAAGAGTTGTACCTCTAACTGCTTTAGTTTACACAAGATGCCACTACTGGAAGGATCATTAAGCACTAAATCACAAGTACGGCTTTGACCAACAGTGAAAAGATTTCCACATATTTCCTTGTGAGGATACTGGTACAAATTAAGCAAATAAACATCAGAATCATATCAGTAATTCATTCACTTAGAACCATCATTGGTTAAGACTAAAGATCCATTCAAGCAGCAAAATATAACTAAAAACAATTTGAAACGCAGAAAAATTTAGCCAATCGTTTCAATTCATTTACATGTTACGGTTAGCCTTTTTCTCCTTTTACAGAGCTTAATGAATAAGCAGACTGACAATTCGGAATGCCGTCCATGTACATATGAGTAGTAAGCAAAGTAACAATGCAGATTAAGCGAATGAACAACAGATGACACGAGCAACATCTAATTCAGATAACATTGTATCATTATTACGAATCGTGCTAAAAGATAAACCATGAAACAATGGTAATAGTTAATTTTAATATCTTATTGCACAAAAGAATCAAATGGATAACTGAAACAATAAAGGAAGACGGAGGTAAATTCATTACACTTATTCTAAACCCTTACGGATGTCCCTAAGTGGGAAAAAATAAGACTACATTCAGGTACCTCAAGACACATCACCTTAAAGACCAAAGAAACGAGCTTAAACCCCTTTTCCCATCAATTAATGAAACAGCTACATGTTCCGAATCCAAACATTAGTGAATTCTCGCTTGACTTCACAACACTTAAAACCAGATAAGACAAAGACCAAGCTACCACCTAGCAATCCTCCAAAGTCCAGACAGCAACAATATTCAGAATACCATAGCTCAAGCAAATGAAAGGTGTCAAATTGCATTAAGTACTTCGAGTGAGATTGATGAGTACAGACTACGAAGGTGTAACCATCTTGGCTAATATAAGAATTTCAAGGGCCTAGAAACATCACTTTGAATGATAAAATAAAATTACTGATTCATAATCAGCCTCAGAAACATTTTCTCAGCATACATCAGAATAAAAGCTTCGGGCCAATTACTTCACTCGTGGTGATCAATCGTTCCCAGCTAATAAGAAAATGTAAAGAGATGTTTCTTCATTGGTTTTATCAACCTTCTTCCTACAAGCCCTCTTCTAACATGCATCGACAACACAAAATATAACAATCAAAGCCATCAATACAATCACATTTATCCTAGTATCTCCTAAACCAAATGGCATGACTAGGCTTCATGTTCTATAACTCATAACTTTTCGAGAAGAGAATTCATAAAAGTCGAGCAAACCAACAGCTAGCCTAAGTTTGCAAACTCTAATGAAAAGCTCACCATCAATAAAAATGAAAAGGAAAGAAAAGAAAAGTCCGGAAATGGTCGAACAAAACCGATTTGCTATAGAAAAATTTGAACTTTTCATCATATATGAATAGACTTCAATTAAACCCAACTGTACAGCTACAATCCAATCACAGAAGTACAGAGAGAGAAGGGGGAGGATGAGGAGTTAAGAACAGACTTCAAGAGTGAAAAATCCACGCACCTGACTGGACTGAGAAAGCAACTTCGCCCATGCAACCTTGTCGCTGGGTTTCCCAGGTTTAACCGGAGCTGATTTTGCTTGACCGCTTTTCGCCGCCCGTTTCCGAGCCCGGTTAGAAATGACAACTGCCTTCGGTATCTCACCGCTCATAGCAGTTTCACCTGAAACCCATCCCCAAATCCAATTGAGTGAAAAAAACAAAACTTTTCAAGCTCTAACCACATTTCTATGCCAAAAAAATGAATAAGAAAAAGATCGCACCTAAAAGCTGCGGCGTAACCAGGACCTCCCCTTCAGCAGCGGGGGGTTTCTCCGCATCAGCGTTTACAAGCTTTGTCGCGACTAAAACATCCGGATCAGAGGATTGCAGCTCAGGGTCTCGCGGTGTGGACCCAGATTCCTTAACCGGACTCAGTGCTTCAAGCGGCGCCACCACAGTCGCATCGTTCGTCGATGATGAAGCCTCCGCAGGCGCCTGAACCGCCGCCGCCGCCTAAAACCCATCGAAAAGGAATCACACGCCATGAGACAACAAAAAAAAAAAAAGAAAATCAAAAAAACCTAATAAAACCTTAGATCTTTTAGACGAAGGAGGAGGAGAAGAGGCAAGGGATCGCTTAGAGGAAGAACTGCGCCTGGTTTCAACCATGATAGGGAATCCGGAGATAGAAAAGTTGTCTCTCTGATCCGGTGAAGAATAAGGGATTTGGTTTTGGGATAGAGAGAAATGAAGAAGAAAAGAGTAAAATGATTGCGGAAAATGAATTAAGAATTCATCGAATCAAACAAAGAAGTTGTTTTTATAATTGGTTTTTTATATATTTGAAGAAAGAAAAAAAACAAATGTAATAAAGAAAAGTTGTGTGGCACTCCAGGAGATTAAGAAGAGACTATTTTATTCCGTTGAACTTATAATTCATTCTATTATCTAATTATCTAATAATATATATATATATATATATAATTATATTAAAATAAATATTTTATCAGTATTTATTAATTTAATATTTTTTAAATAAATTAAAAAAAATAGAGCATTATTTTAGTTTGGGTTTGCTATAAAATTTTTATATGGTGCTTAAATAAATGTAATTTTTTATTTTCTCTATTTTTTGTGATAGTTATTATTATGCTTGGGAATTTTTGGATTTTTATAATGGATAGGGTAGTGTTGGGGATTTTTTTGGATTTCCCTTTTTTTCTTTTCGTATATAAAAGTTCATTTCATTTGGTTTGTTATACAAAAAGCATTTGCTAAATGGAGGTGTCATACAAAAAGTATGGTTGATAGTTGATACAATAAAATCAAAGCTAAGCCATGCAGAATTTATTGAGCCTCACACCATTAGGATTCACCGGATATTGGAGGCAAACGCATATAAAATATGATCATCCATAAAATAGGTGTACTTGTTAATCCTATAAAATATAAAACTTACTAATAATTTTATTTTTCTGTATTATTGATCCATCGATATTAAATTAAAATAACGAAAAACATTACATTCAGATACTTGCACCAATAATTTATTTATTATGGATCTAAAATAGTTGTTGTATATATTTTTTTTTGTCTTTTAATAGCATAATTTTGAATGTTTTATAAAAATATACGAACACAATGGTAAAAAATAATTTGTTGGCCATAGTTGAATAAGTGGGAAGATAATTCATCCGGGCACCACCCTACCATACTCATTGATGGACGTTTTCAATCCATTATTGTTTGTTGGGCATTAACCATGGAAATGGTCATATGGGTATGCTAATCAATGGAGTATATAATTTTAATATATACATATTACAAATTAACGTACTAACATAATAAATAAATTATGATAACAAAAATACAGTGATGATTCTTATTTTCTGGTAATCCTCGTAAACGTTGGGGTGAATGTGAGATATACATTTACCCCAATTTCTTTTTAGATGGAGTGGGGACGTGGAATTGTGATTTTATAATAAAATGGAATAATTCATCTCATTATCACTTGGTACTCGTCTTATTAATCAGTGGCTACAGCTTTCTCCTAAAGTATAGAAAGAAGTTGGGAATATTAGGTTCGAGCCTTAAGTTCTTAAAAAATTAACTGTTCCTACTCCTTAAAAGAAAGTTTAGCATATAATTAATGCAATAATTTGTTAAAAACATGTTTTTTTGCCTACTTGGTTTCCCCAAGTTTTGTCCTAATTACATTCAGATCCGATCCGGGTCGCACATCTGATTGTGGTGGGTAAGTCTCTCAGTAAAATTTTTTTTGTATTCACTATAACTCGAACTCAAAATCTTACTTAAGCGATACGATGATACTTACTACTTAGACGAACCCTTATCAATTAAAAAAAACACATAAAACAACACATTAATACTTTTGCATTCGATGATCCAAAAATATTTTACTATATGTTTTGTTATTATCTTATTATATAAAACCGATTAGTTTGTATATCTTAAACAATGTGACGAGTATTTATATTTTCTTACAATTATCTCAGTCAATTTTTGTCTTCAACAAAATAAAATACAAGTTTGATCAGAAAGTATATCGTGATGCCTTATTTTGTTGGATTTTTACTCTCATTCTGCCTATTTAATAATAACACAGCATTTCAGTGTAATGTATATTTTATTTACAATTGGTCAATTGGTGGAATTGTACCTTGCATGTTTTATCGATAAGAAAATGTACTTTGCATGACAATAATGATAATGATAAGTGCTATTAACAAAATTGACCGTTGAAAACTTATTAGTGGGAGAAAATAAATTAAATAAGAGACAACAAAACATCATATTAGGATGATTATATAGTAAATATTGTCATATATTATAATTTTATTTAAAATATTTAATTAATTTATTATTATATTTATAGTTAATAAAAGTAAAGGTAATAAAAATTTTTTCTACTCCTTCCTAATTAACTTTTATGTTATTATCTTAATTGTATTTTTTTTTATATTTTCTTCTCAATTTACTTTTTCCAAATTTAATTCTATCTACTTTATTTTCCTTTTCAAAATTATAATATTTTACATTATGATATATTTATATTAATTTAAAACATGAACTCTATACCTTTATAAAATTAATTATTTTATACTCAGATCCTAAATCTTTATGGTCAGTAAAAATTTAAAATTTTTAAGACTTTAACAATATAATATATCTTCCTTTTATTTCTGTAAATGTATTATTTTTGAAACTTTTTATTTTTAAAAGTCTCATCCTAACATGCAATACAAACCTTGAATCTTAAACCCTTTACCCTAATATATGACACATATTTTTTACTTTTTAGTTTATTGTTATAATTTCAAATATCAATATTTAAGCATTCTAATATAATTTGATAAATATCTTTATTGATGTACTTTAAAAATTTAAACCCTAACATTACCACTAGATATTAGAGTCTAATCTTAAACCATAAATAATATACAATGTAATCTGGAGTATGACTACTAAATTCTTGAAATAATGGAAAATCATAGCAAATTACTACATTAACGATGCATATATTTTGCTCGTTCGGATATTTTTTATTAAAATCAACTACAATCAATAACTATGACTTTAAACTTCTTTTCTGCTATTTCAAAAACGTCATTACTTCAAAATGTCGCATATATACATATATATTATCCAAACATGTTAAATTTAATTAAAATAATTTTATGGGTTAAATAATGTTTAAGGTTCGAGATTTAAAATTATGTTTAAATTCTAAATTTAATTTAAATTTCAAATTTTTTATTTTACAGTTTAATTTTTTGTGATGGGGTGCATCAGATTCATGTTCATCCACGACAAAAATGTGATTTGGACCCGTCCCTTCGATGGCGGAGACATGATTTGGGTATATCACTGAACAAATTATTAAAAATAAATATTATAATGTTATTACTAAAGTTCAAAGTTTCAAAATACATGTTTAAATATTGGTATCATAACAATAAATTAGAAAAATAAAAATATATGTCATATATTAGGATAAAAGATATATTGTTAGGAGTTTGTATTGCATAGTAGGGTTAATTTTGTAAAAAAATCCCAAATACAATAAATTTATGAAAAGAGAAGAAAAAATATGTAAAATAGTTAAATATCTAGGAGTTTTATTGACTACGAAGATTTAGGATTTGAGTTTAAAAATAATTAAGTTTATAAAAGCATAGAATTTTTGTTTCATTATAATAAATATTGTACATGAAATACTGAATATGGAAATAGTACTTAAAAAATAAATTGGAAAGAAAATATATAAAAAAATGCATTTAAGATAAAAATATAATATTGAATTAGGTAAGATAAAAAAGAGATTTTATTTTCTTTACTTTATTAATTATAAATATAATAATAACTTCATTAAATATTTTTAGATATAATTATGGTACATGACAATGTACCGTATAATTTTTGTACATATTAATAATATAATATAAAGTTGCTCAATTAATCGAAGTAACATTGAAAACGTTACAAATGTGTGGTGTTTAGTCTCTAATTAAAGAGTATCTAGTTTTTATTTCTACTTTTAGATATGAAATTTGAACACTTTGATTATTGGGTTAATTTAAAAAAGTAACTTGTGGTTTAACTCATTTGTAAAACGGGTTATGAGGAATTCTTTTTACAAAACAGGGTTTGTGGTTTAAAAAAATTTCCAAATAAAGGACCCTCAATATTAAATTATGTCACAAAAATAGGTAATCTTATTTATTTTTATCTGAATTTTTGCGGAATAGTTATTAAATATATAGCACACATCGGTGGAAAATTTTGAAATATTTTGAATAGTGAAAATATTTTTTTAGTTAAATTATGATGACAAACTTTAAAAAATCATAAAAAATAAAATAAATCTCCGAAAATTAGTCAAATCATGACGTATAATTTTTAAATAATAAGGTTAAATCATTAGGATGTTGAATTATTAAAAATATTCATATAACACAATTATTTTGAATTCATAGGCCCCTTTTTACAAAATTTTTGAAATCACAGACCCCTATTTTGCAAAAAAATTCCTCAAATCTCCTTATACAAATGAGTGAAACCACAAGATACTTTTTTAAAATTTGCCCTTAATTATTTTTATATTATGTTGCATAATAAATCTATTTTTGTTTGGAAAAAAGATTGTGTTATTTATTATTTTGTATTTATCACTGTAGATTAGAGCAATACATTGGTTTTTATCATTATAAATAAATGTAAAAAAACAACATGCAGCCACAAAAGTATTCCCAAAATATCTTAAAATTAAGATGAATCGTTTAATATGGAAATGACATATTAAAAGATCTGCACAAATTAACAAAGAAATTTGTACATTTATCGTAACTTTATAACTATTGTGTGAGGAGGGGGAATATATTGTCCCTGAAAATAGTGTCCTTTATTCTGACAGTTTACAGAAAAAATAAAATAAAAATATGATAAAAATAATAAAAAATAAAAAACTTAACATATATCAATAATTGAATGGAACACATCGAAAGATACATTAAAATGGAGGTAACAAATTTTTTCTACTAAGCCAAAAATTTACAAATACCATTATAATAATGACAACAACAATAATAATCATATGTAAATGAGGATGGTGTTAACTCCTCTACTTGAAAATCATAACATTAATATTAGAAATATTATTATATTTATAAAAATTAATAAATATTAATAGTAAATAATAAGAGAATAGTGATATATAGAATTAAAAAGAAATTCACTTAAATATTTTAGAATATTCTTAGATATAATAATTCTGAATTTATTTTATTTTATATTTTGTTTATATTAACTATTCGTATATTATGTAGCCACTAAATTGTAATCCTAATCTATATATATATATATAAAGGAAAAGAAGTCCTAAATTATTTTTTTATACCTAAAAAAATAGTAATATTTAATTATTAAATTTATTTTATTTTATTATCATATTATTTCGATTTATATTACTCTTATATATATAATAATTGTAATTAAAATTGGTTAATATTCATATTAATCCTAACAATACCAAAATATAAAATTAAAATTAAAATAACAACAACAATAGTAATAATAAAATATTTGATGAGTATTTAAAATTAGTTAATATTTATACAAATCATAACAATACTAAAAACATAACACATGTTGATTACAAAATTAAAACAATAATAATAGCAATAACAATAACAATAATAAAAATAAAAATAATAATAAAATATTTGATAAGTAAAAAGTAGTCAATTAATTTTTATAGAGTCACATTAATTCTTATAGAGTTACATTAATATTACTATAATAATGGTCTCATACTAGTGGTTAATATTATTTAAAAATATTACTATAATAATGATATTTTGAACGCATCTGACTTAGGGCTAGTTTGATATTACTGCTTTCAAAATAAATTGTTCTCACAAACTTTTAATAGTGCTACATATTTTGGCTTTGAACAATACATTTTGATCTTTCATACAAATAATTAGGGATTGTCTGCTTTATTTTTTCCAAAATCAAATCTGCAGCTTTAAAAAAAGCTTGAAAATGAAGCTTTTCAGAAAAACTGCTAAAAAAACTGTAAAAACTCACAGTCAAACTGGCCCTTAGATTACTTTACAGTGGTGCGATTAGCGTAAACACATCTTATAAAGTCACATTAATATTACTATAATAATAGTATTTTTCAATGAATAAAATCAAAATAACAAATCTATATATTAAAACAATAAAATTATATTTCAATTATATTCATAATGATAATAATAACAATACCAAAATATAAAATTGTAATAATATATAAAATAATAATAATAATAATAACAATAACAGTTATAATAAAATATTTGATGAGGAAAAAATAGACATTAATTCTTAAATAGGATTATAATGAATAGAGGCATATTTTTTAAATTTTAATTTGTTGTTCATATTATTCACTTGTTATGAAATTTTTTTACATGTTGATTCTTATTTTTTTTACCAATGTGAATATTTGATATATTATTGCTAACTTTTCTAATTGTTTGTTGACATATAAGAGATTTCTTTACTTTAATATATTTTACACTATATATAAGCAGATTTTTTTACCGTATACAATAATTATTAAATTGGATATTTTTTCATGAATTTAAATCAAAATTTTAGAAAACTAATTTTAATATATTTCTCGAATAGATTTGATTTAGAAAATTGATAATGAATATGCAATAACTATTTTTTATAAGAAATAATGATTAGGGTGAATTATAGAAACAAATCAAACTAATATATATCTCTTAAATTTATTTATTTAAAATTTAATTTGTTGTTCTTGATTTTATTTAATTTCGTTGATTATAATCCTATTTAAGAATAAATTTGAAATTCATAGCAGTACTTACTCCTTCTTATTTAAGAATTTGTTTGACTCCTTTTCCCTTCTTAAATTTTGACAGAAAAGCACAAGATAATTGTAGAAAAGTATATTGTTCATTATGTTGAAGCAAAAACATGATTCGGTGGATGATATCAAACCACGTAGGGTGTAATTGAAGACGGATTTTATATGCGATATAAATCCAACTAAGATGCAATAGACCCTCAAAGTACGTGTTCTCCACCTTTGGACCATTCCACAATGAAATAAACCAAATGCAATATTTACAATTGAAATGGTTTAGCAAGACGAAAAGGTATGTTAATAAATTATTTGTAATTGAGTATTAAAAATTATATTTCAGTTATATTCATAATAATAATAATAACAATACCAAAATATAAAATAATAATGATAACAACAACAACAATAATAATAAAATGTTTGATGACAAAAAAGAGTCACATTAATTCTTAAATAGGATTATAATCAATAGAGTCATATGTTTTAAATATTAGTTTGTTGTTCATATTGTACAATTGTTTTGAATTTTTTTTACAATTTGATTCTTATTTTTTTTACCAATATGAATATTTGATATGTTATTGATATATGAGAGCTTTCTTTACTTTAATTGATTTTACACTATATATGAGCAGATTTTATTGCCATCTACAATAATTATTAAATTAGATATTTTTTTCATGAATTTAAATCGGAATTTTAGGAAACTGATTTTAATATAATTCTCGAATAAGTTTGATTTAGAAAATTGATAATGATTAATAGCAATAACTACTTTTTATAAGGAAATAATTAATTAGAGTGAATTATAGAAATAAATCAAAATAATATATATCTCCTAAATCTATTTATTTAAAATTTAATTTATTGTTCATAATTTTATTTAATTCTGTTGGTTATAATCCCATTTAAGAATAAATTTGAATTTTGTAGCAGTACTTAGTCCTTCTTATTTAAGAATCTGTGTGACTCTTTTTTCCTCATTAAATTTTGACAGGAAAGCACAAGATATCTGTAGAAAAGTATATTGTCCATTACGTTGAAGCAGAAACATAATTCGGTGGATGATATCAAATCACTTAGGGTGCAACTGAAGAGGGATTTTATATGCGATATAAATCCAACGAAGATGTAATGGACCCTCAATGTACGTGTTCTCCGCCTTTGGACCATTCTAGAACGAAATAAACTAAATGCAATATTTACTATTGAAATGGTTTTGCAAGACAAAAGGTATGTTAATAAATTATTTGTAATTGAGTATTAAAAAATTTATCACACTAAATGTTTAATAAAATTACATAACTAACAAAAAATTCTACTATTTTTGATGTTTTGTAATATTACAATAGGGAGATCGTATTGAAGCGACAGTAATAAAAACTAATATTTCCAAGTTTGTTGATAATCTTCAAGAACTCAAGGTGTACAGTACGAGGAAGTCATTATCAACCAAAATAATATCAAACACCTAAGCTAACAACAAATGAATGAAGGTTAACATTTTCGTCGAGGACGATTTTTCGGGAGGTCAATGACCAAAATTTTAGTTTGAATTTATTCAAATTAGTCCCTTATACAGAATTATTTGATCTAAACAAAGTCAATTAAGATGTTCTATTCTGTATGTATACATTTTTTATTATTATTTCAAATTGAATTCATGTTAAGAAAAAATTAGAATTTTATATAGTAATTACTCCTTCATATGGATAACAATAGAATATTTTTAATAATTTATCAAGTGAATTCAAATTTCATAATTATCCATTAAGTATATCTATCAACTAATATATCTCTTAAATCTATTTTGTTAAAATTTAATTTGTTGTTCTTGATTTTATTTGATTTTGTTGATTATAATCATAATTAAAAAAAATTTAAATTTTATAATAGTATTTACTCCTTCTCTTGGATAATAATGAAATATTTTTAATTATTTAATCAAGTGAAATAATTAAAAAAATTCCATTATTATCACGATAAATGTTTATTTTTTTTGTCTCTTTCATATGTTAAGATGATTAATTATTGAAATTAATTAAGGAAAAAAATGTTAGATAAGAAATTTTATCTAAAGGAAGACAATATATATGTATATATAATATTAAATAATGAACATTGAACAAGAAATAAAATTAAGAAGCTAAGTAGCTAATTAGTGGAATTAATTAACCCTCATATTTTTTTGTGTATCAAATTTGTATGTATGATTACTTCAATTGGACCTTCTTTTAAAATTCATAAAATTAAAATTTTGCTTGCAAATAATTATATTCATTTTTTTGAAAAAAATATTCAGCTAAAAAAACTAGACTATTTTTTTTGTCTCTATTGCAATTTGGATAAATTATTTTTAGCATCATTAAAAAAAATATTTTTGATGAATTTGGATGTTATAAATATAGTTTTTTATGACAGTTAAATTATAAAAAGTTATTTTTAATTAACTACATTAATATTTCTAAGAATAAATGGAAAATCGAAGGAAAAAATGAGTAAGAACATCGTCAAATTTCAGCGATATAGGAAATGACTCTATGGTTTTGTCTTTGTGTGAGTGTATTTTAAATAATAGTGATTGACTTCAATACTTTATAATTTCGAAATACATACTACTGAGATATTGTATATAAAGAGGTTTTCCCCAATTTAATTTGATACAAAATATAATATAGTTTTTTAGCTTTAATATTTTCTATGTTACATTTTTATTTTATATATATATATATATATATTTATTACGAAATAAATTTATCATTAATATACTGATTACAAATGACCTATTCGTGCATCAAATCTTAAATAGTATCAAATCTTTAGGCTTTCTGAATCACTAAATCACTTTGAAGGAGGGTGCGCCAGTGATGCTACTTAGGGATATGGATCAAACATCAGGATTGTGTAACGGCACGAGATTGATTGTCACGAGACTAGGAGATCGAGTCATTGAAGCAAAGATTCTAATAGGAATATAAGGCTGGAGAAAAAGTGGTAATCCCCAGAATGACATTAACACAATCTGATGCACGACTACCTTTCAAATTTCATAGAAAGCAATACCCACTTGCATTGTCATTTGCCATGACTATCAATAGAAGTCAAGGACAATCGCCTTCTCATGTGGGATTATTTCTTAGAAGATCCGTGTTCAGACATGGACAACTTTATGTAGCTCTATCGCGAGTGACAAAAAGAGAGGGTTTGAAATTCTGGTCTATGATGATGATGGACAAGTAACAGATAAAGCTACAAAATAAGCGATATAATTTGATACACGATATAACATATTTGTTAGCTTTAATATTTTCTATTTTTATTATATATATATATATTACAAAATAAACTTATCATTGATATACTTATTACAAATGACCTATCTGTGTATTGCACGGGCACTACACTAGTTATAAATGAAAAGAAATAAAGCAAATGCTTCTAGCGTATTGTTTCACACTTATATTTTTTTTATCTGGTTCACCGATAGCTTTGCTTTCACTACATTCAGATTCGTTTCCCAATAAGGATTTTTTGCATTCACTATGACTTGAACTAGAAACTCTACTTCAGTAATAATAAGTCGCTTACCACTTAGACCAACCCTTATTAATTCACACTTATATGTTTGCATCTATATCCAAATTCCAAACAATTTTCATTTATGTACTACTAAAGTTGTGAAATATTTAGTCAATGCATTACTAAAATGTTTATAGTTAGAATGGGACTGCCATAATTCTCTTTGCAATATTGTATGGTTTGAAATCAATCTAGTTAATTCATCAAAAAGAAAAAAGAAATCAATCTAGTTATCTTGTAGTATTGTTTAATTTATTTTGTTTTGTACCAATATGTGTAATAGTAAAAGTGTTCATCGGACGGGTTTAACCTTGTCAGACTTTGGACTAAAAACATTAATTTAAGTCTAAATTGACTCACACTTTAGAACTTTAGGCTCTCGTTGGGCTTACGAAATTATTCTCAAACCCGGGTCACGAGCCATACGTAATTGTTTAACAAATTTATGGTAGATTAAATAAAATAAAAGATAAATTTTAAATATATATGCCTAAATTTTACATATAATTGCATTATTTAACTGAATTATTTAATAAAAAGTAAGACTTGTCCTAGTATAGTTAAAAATTTCAATACATTAAATTATAAAAATTCAAAATAATTATTAAATGTGTTAGAAATATAATGGTATGGAAGTATACAAACTATAAAAAAAAGAATATTGGAAAGCAAGAGATGCAAGTATAATGTCTGTATTTTTCTTGTATGGATTATGAACAACAAGTCTATGTTTATAGACTATTACAAGAAAGTGTAGAGACTTGAGTTACACAATTGATTGTGTATGTTATGGACATCAATACAAATATCTACACGTAAAATTTCAATAACTACATGTAATATCTCCATAATACTATTTGCATATTATTTCAACTCTCCCCCTTTGATGTCCATTTTGCGAATGAGACACTGCCTCGTTAAAAACCTTACCAAGGAAAATCACGTGGGACAAAACCTGTGGATAAGGGAAAAAGAGTATAGCGTTTGCTCCCCTGTTCGCAAGACTATTGAAGATCTTTGAGACGACACATTCCAATACTATAAACCAACTTCTTAAATGTTGCCGAAGTTAATGCCTTTGTGAACAAGTCTGCTAAGTTGTCACAAGAACTGATTTGTTGAATGCTTATTTCACCATTCTTTTCAAGGTCATGAGTAAAGAAAAGTTTCTGTGAAATATGCTTAATCCTATCTCCTTTGATGTAGCCTTCCTTCAGTTGAGCCATACACGCAGCATTGTCTTTATATATCGTCGTCGGATCTTCTTTAGTGACTTATTTTCCACATGCATCTCGGATATGCTTTGTTAATGATCTCAACCATACACATTCATGACTGGCCTCATGGATGGCTATTAATTTTGCATAATTTAAGGAAGTAACCGTGATAGTTTGTTTCGTTGATCGCCAAGATATAGTTGTACTTTCATAAGTGAATAAATAACCAGTTTGAGATCGAGCTTTATATAGATCAGATAAATATCCCGCATCTGCATATTCGATTAATTTTGGTTTAGGTTCATATGAATAAAACAAACCTAAATTAATAGTTCCTCAAAGATAGCGCATTATATGCTTAATTCCATTCTAGTGTCTTCGAGTGGGTGCATTGCTATATCTTGCTAATAAATTGACGGAGAAGGCAATATCAAGCCTTGAATTATTAGCAAGATACATTAACGCACCTATTGCATTAAGGTATGGTACTTCCAAACCAAGAGATTCTTCATTATCATCTCGAGGATGGAATGGATCATTTTTCACATCGAGATATCGTACAACCATTAGATTGCTTAGTGGATGTGCTTTGTCTATATTAAATTGTTTCATGATCTTTTGTGTATAATTGGATTCTAGGTGGTTAATCTATAAGCCAAGACAAAATTTTGTCTTCCCAAGATCTCTCATCTCGAATTCACTTTTCAATGATTCTACAGCTTTCAGAATCTCTTCAGGAGTTCCACTAATATTTAAATCATCAACATAAATTAAAATGACGGTGAATGCAGATCCCAATCTCTTTATGAAAACACATGGACAAATTGGATCATTTTGATAACCTTCTTTCAACAAATATTCACTAAGGCGTTTATATTACATGCGCCCAATCTGTTTTAATCCATCTAAGGATCTTTGTAACTTTATTGAATAAAGTTCTTGTTTGCCATATTTTTTGGGCAGTTTAAATCCTTCAGGGATTTTCATGTAAATGTCATTATCAAGCGAGCCATATAGGTATGCTGTAACAACATCCATTAAATGCATTCGTAAGTTTTGTTGCACTGCTAAAGTAATAAGATAACGAAAAGTAATGGCCTCTACTACAGGAGAATATATCTCCTCAAAATCAATCTCGGGTCTTTGGGAAAACCTTGTGTAACAAGTCTTGCCTTATATCTTACAACTTCATTTTTCCCATTTCTCTTTCTTACAAAAACCCATATGTACCCCACTGGTTTAATACCTTGTGGTGTTCTAACTACAAGTCCGAAAACTTTGCCTTTCTTAAAAGAATTCAATTCTGCTTAAATTGTACCTTGCCATTTTGGCCAATCACTTCTGTCCTTGCATTCTTGAACAGATTATGGTTCGTGATCCATAATTTCATTCTCAATACTCATTGCTGTTGGATATGATGTATGCCCTTAAGGCAAATAGGGCGATATATCTTAATTATGTAATAGTATGAATTATTTATTTAATCAATAAAGGCATTTGTTCTTTTATTTATATCAATGTGTTTTTATACATATATATTATAGCTGGTTAAAATATATTCATTGATGCATGTATACAAAAGTCCTTGACATATCATAGCATGAAGTCAGAGAAATTATAGTTGGACTATATTTGGTGGAACCTACTTTATGTGCAATTATGATTATATCTAAACTATCCCTAGTCACAGTGTCATCAAGAAAGGATATTGATGAAACGGAAAGACTAGCATGTGGTCAACTTTCTTGGAAAGGGTCCAAGCACTTAATCTCCTAAAGATTGAAGGTGGTGCCTTAAGCTTGACACATGGATATATCTGGGAGATATATTGGAGACTGCAGCAAGATAAACACTTGGTATAAATATCAATGTGTTAGTGTTTATCTTCATGCAATAAGCTTTGCGAATGTCCTCATACTTGAGATGCTAGTTGCCTTGTGTGGTACTATTGCTATACTTTGGGTCATTGCTATGCACTCATTAATTTAGGGTGCTACGGGTGATTACGGGTATAGTGATAACAACATGTTGGTAGACTGAGTAGTCGAAAAGAATCCATCGCTCTGGATATATTAAGGAGTTGTACCTGTCCACTTGTTGAAGTGATGATTGCCATAAACCTCTGATCAGAGTATGTATTTGATAGAAATGGTTTCTAGTCAAACACACTATGGTAAAAGGCAATATACTTCGGTAACAAGTAAATAACTAGGATAGCTTGGAGCAACCTTGCTATTAGTGGGTTAACACTTTAACCGAACCCAATAAACCAGATGGTACTAATATTAAAGAATGGAAGGAATTTATCGCACTGGATAACTATTGCATTAACCGGGATTAAGTCATAAGCATAAATGATGTTCCGAGTAATGGGGGATGGTAGACCCTTGCTAGAGGCGTACTACAGTCGTTTAAGGTAATCAAGTTCTATTCACGGTCTAGAGCATCGAGCCAATGGTTCCATTAGAACAAGGGTTGGTTAAGCCTTAACAGCTCAATACTTCGGGATCCTATGAGGTCACACACATTGGACCTTCATCGGACTAAGTAAAGAACTAATAGATTTATTCTATTACAAGAATATAACATAAATAATAATTGGATTATTATTTGATTGGTTAAAATTGATTAAATCAATTTTCGATAGACCAAGGAATTTATTTTGACCGGTAACTAATTAATTAGAGTCATAAATAAATTATAATTGATTAGATAAATTTTGGTTGGACCAAGAAATTTATTTTGACTGATAACTAATTTATTAGAGTCAAAAATAAATATTTATTTGAAAGGATTTAAAGGGGATTTTGCATTGGCGAGTTAAAACCGAAAAGTATAAAATATTTTGTACAATGTTCGATTGCGCGAAATATACCGAAAGGTGCGCGAACACTGCTGGGCAGTGTTCTCGGTGGCCCATATTCATGGGCTGCACAAAGGCAGCCCATGAATGCAAGGCAAGCCCAAATGGGCTTACCTTACCACATGCAGCACGTGCATGTGGTAGGTGTGTAGGATGGGTACTCCCATCCCACATCGCTAATGGGGAGCAAATTTTTGCTCCCCAAGCCTATATATAGGCTGTCCCTTCTCCTTTCAAAACGTATCAAGCTCAAAGCATAAATCCTAAGTGAGATAATTAATCTCTCGGGTACTTAAGCAAGTTATTTTTGTGGAGCCTGAATTTATTCGGGCACTGCTAGTTTATATTTTTGGGTGAGGCTTCTAGAGTGGTCTAGCAACTACTCGAGGCTTCTTAGTTTTTCCTCCTGGGGTGGTTTTGGTTGGTGGGGTTCGTGTGGATACTGATAGAGGCTATCCTACGACTGGAGGCTTGTGCAAGAAGGTCCTGCAAAAGCACGCTTCAACTGGTAAGTTCTTTTTCTTTCTCTTTTAATTATTAAGTCTGTTTCTTGAAGTGTTTTTAGACTTAATAATTATGCTTAGGTTATTTTTGCATGCTTAGTTTATTTTATGCTTAGGTTATAACTTAGAGTTATAACATGCTTAGTATAAAATAAATATGCTAGGATATAATTTGGAATTATGGTATGCCTAGTCCTTTAGCATGCTAACCTAGGTAGAGAATTATTTAGTTAAGGCTTTATTTAATTTATATGCAACTAATAGGAGTTCCTGGGACAGGGACAAAATTTTGAATTTCCGTCATGCCTCTTATGCATGTTCAATTTGACTGTCAGTTCCCAACAGTGGTATCAGAGCCTGCCTATTTATTGCATAATTAAGTTAGAAGCAAACTAAATATTATTTTCTAAATGAAATGATTTGTTTATTTAACTGTTTGGAACAATATATATAAACTTCTGCCTTTCATTTCAAGATTAGAAAATAGTTATGAATAATTTTGAATAAGCCTGCTCAACCTAATCAAATTATACAAGTGTCAATAATTTATTTAAATTACATGGGTTATAGATGCTCCCCATTTTCATGAATTGGAAGAACGAAATTTATTAGTTCAAGAGAATCCATTGGTCTTCAAGTTTGTGCCCGTATTTGTTCTGGCTAAGGATTGGACTTGGTGTCTACTCCTCATAGGGCACCTCTCCTACCTGGGAACCTATATCGGTGCAATTTAAATTGACCAATCGGGGATTAATATGAACTAATTTATTTCTAGTATATAAGATGGTGCTTATATATGTTTCTGTAACAAAGTAAAAAAATTAAAATTATTGAATAAAAGCTTAAAGGAAATGCAATATAAATATCACAAATAAAAGTGTTAATTATTTTGCATATAATCTAGGTTGATGAAATAATTATAATAAAGAGCTGAACCCCCCTAAGGTTAGACCTTATAAATTAATTCTAAATTTCCCTGAATTAATACAAGTCATTATAATTTTGTCCATCTAATAAAATCCTAGATTGGGTGAGACGTTTAACACCAATAAAATCCCAAAGTAAATATATTACGGCAAGTTATAGTCTTCCTTACTCAAATTTATAATACGGTCTTTTTGGGCTATCAAAGTGCTACGCAAAGCGTTCCTTCTAGTCCACATTGATTGGTTGTAAAGTTTAAGATAGGGTTTGCCTTAACAGAGCTGGGGTAGTCCACCATTAAATTAGGGGCTAGGCCCAGATCTGAGACATATTCAATGAGATGCTAATATAAGAGCACACGCCCCTTGGGATTAGGGAACTTGAATAAATTAGCAATTGTATGCGATGCAAATGGAATGGGATTCCAACTATGACTGACTATTATGACTTGACACATAAAATTGGGGGTTGTAATAGACTAGTTATAGATGCTACCTACTAGGAAATTTAGCTGGGCTAAAATTCATGAATTATATAGAATGGGCTATTGTAAATTTCGAAGAAAATAGTAGGAAAATGTATTTAATTAAAAGTCCTCATATTAAATATATGTACTTAAACTAATATCTAAATACTTTTCTTTTCTTATGTCTTAGGTTGAAAATGGCTTCCAATTTTAATCTCCGTATGTTACTTGACACCAAATTGAATGGCTCAAACTTTTCTGATTGGTTCCGAGCAGTGAGAATAGTTCTTAGATCTGAGGGAATTGCCTATGTCCTAAGTGAAATTTTCCCTGTAGAACCTGATGTTGAGGATCATATGGAACATGATGCCTGGTTGAAGCACAAGAAAGATCATGAGACTGCCATGTGTATTATGTTGGGGTCCATGAATCCTGAGCTTCAGAAATAACATGAGAACATGCCCTTGGAGGATATGGTTCTCCATCTTGAAGAACTCTTTTCGGAGAGAGAGAGGACAGAGAGGTATGAGACCACCAAGCTCCTTTTTAGGACCAAGATGCAGGCTGGCACCTCTGCCTCTCAGCATGTACAGAAACTCTTGGGATACCTTGAGAAGCTGAATCGATTAGGATTCGAGATGAATCATGACTTGAGCATTAACCTTGTGTTGATGTCCTTGACAGATAGTTACTCAAGCTTCGTAACTAACTATTACATGAACAGCATTAATTCAACTATCCCTGAATTAATTAACATGCTGAAAATAGTAGAACCTCAGATGAAGAAAGATCAGAAACCTCTACTGTTGGTTGAAAAAGGCAAGGCTTCTAAGAAGAAGAAGCAGGCACTGGGTGCCAAGAAAAGAATCAGTAAGAAAAAGAATGAAAATAAGGCATCTAAGTATGTCTGCTTCCAATGTGGGAAACCGGGACATTGGAAGAGGGATTGCAAAGCTCCTGCTTCTGAGCATTTGAAGAAGAAGCCTACAGAGGCATCTACTTCAGGTATATTTGTAATTGAAAACTTTGCTACTTTTCCGCAAGAATCCACTTGGGTATTAGATACTGGTTGTGGTTCTCATATCTGTACTTCTGTGCAGGGACTAAGGAACTGTAGAAAACTTGCAAAAGGGGAGATGGACCTAAGCGTGGGAAATGGAGCCAGAGTTACTGCATTAGCCGTAGGGAGCTTTAGTTTTGTTTTGCCAAGTGGACTTGTTTTAGTTTTGAATAATTGTTATTACATTCCAAGTGTTACTAAGAATATTATATCTGTTGCATGTTTAGCAATAGAGGGATTTGAAATTTTATTTTTGAATAATAATTGTCAAATTCATTTGAATAATATTCTTTATGGTTATGGAATGTTGAAAGGTAGCATTTATATTCTTGATACTAAAACAGAAGTTTTCAATATAAACGATGTGAAGAAAGTTAAATTAGATAATGAGAATTCCTTTTACTTATGGCATTGCCGTTTAGGCCACATAAACAAAGATCGCTTAACCAAGTTGCATAAGCATGGAGACTTGGGCTCAATAGACTTAGAGTCTTATGGTGATTCCGAACCTTGTTTAAAAGGAAAAATGACAAAGTTACCCTTTAAAGGAAAGGGTGAACGAGCCACAAGTACATTGGAACTTATACACACTGATGTGTGTGGTCCAATGAGTGTTCAGGCACTAGGAGGATACTCCTACTTCATAACCTTTATTGATGATTACTCACGATACGGTTATTCATACTTGATAAAGCACAAGTCTGAAAGTTTTGAAAAATTCAAACTATTCAGAGCTGAAGTAGAGAAATAACTTGAGAAAAGTATTAAAACACTTCGATCGGATCTAGGTGGAGAATACTTAAGTCAGGAGTTTCAGGATTATCTAAAGGAAAATGGGATAGTTCCCCAATGGACCCCTCCTTATACACCCCAACACAATGGAGTGTCAGAAAGGAGGAATCAAACTTTATTAGATATGGTCAGGTCCATGATGAGCCATGCAGTTCTTAGTAAATCCTTTTGGGGATATGCACTTGAGAGCGCGGTTTATGTCTTAAATAGAGTGCCCTCTAAATCAGTTGATTTTACACCTTATGAAAGATGGTGTAATAAAAAGCCATCTCTAAATCACTTAAGAGTATGGGGTTGTCCTGCTATGGTAAAGAGGATAGCGTCAGATAAGCTAAATGCCAAGGCTGATAAATGTCTATTTATTGGATATCCAAAGGAAACAATTGGATATCTGTTTTACCAATCCGAAGCACAAAAGGTATTTGTATCTCGGAATGCTCACTTTTTAGAAAAGGAACACTTACTTGAAAAGGTCAGTGGGAGCAATATTGAACTGGAAGTTCAAGAGGAAGAAACAGACGATCAACTGATTGACCCCGTTCTAGATACACAAGAGAGTATGATCCAAGAACAAACTGTCGAAACACAATCATTGCAAAGATCAGGTCGTGTTCATAAGGGTCCCGATAGATATGGGTTTATCATCACTAATGATAAGGAACTATATCTTGTGGAGAATGATGAACCAAGGACATATGATGAGGTAATGAAAAGCTCAGATTCTGATAAATGGCAAAAGGCCATGAAATCAGAAATGGATTCCATGTACGAGAACTAAGTTTGGAATTTGGTTGATGCACCGCAAGAGGTTAGACCAATTGGGTGCAAATAGGTCTTCAAGAAGAAGACAAACATGGACGGTAATGTAATTACCTATAAAGCAAGGTTGGTTGAGAAAGGTTATAGTCAACGGGAAGCTATTGACTATGATGAAACCTTCTCACCAGTAGCCATGCTCAAATCTATAAGGATACTCCGCGCCATTGCTGCTTATTACGATTATGAGATCTGGCAGATGGATGTAAAAACAGCATTCCTGAATGAGGATTTAGACCGGGATGTGTATATGACACAACTTGAGGGTTTTACATCTCAGAATGGCTCGAAGGTATGCAAGCTACAAAGATCCATTTATGGACTTAAGCAGGCATCCAGGAGTTGGAATATAAGGTTTGATCAGACAATCCGGGAACTGGATTTCTGCCCAACTGCAAATGAGCCTTGTATTTACAAGAAGGTTAGTGGGAGTGCAGTCGTTTTTCTAGTATTGTATGTTGATGACATTCTGCTAATAGGAAATGACATTTCTCTTCTTCAAAATGTTATCAAGAAAGTTCTCCATGAAAGACCTTGGTGAAGCAGCATTTATACTAGGTATAAAGATCTACAGGGATAGATCCAAGAGGCTGTTAGGTCTTTCTCAAAGTACATATATAGACAAGGTGTTGAATAGGTTCAACCTTGAGCATTCTAAGAAAGGTTATCTCCCAATGACAAAGGGGATTAACCTATCTAAAGCTGAGTGTCCGAAGATAGCTCAAAAGAGAATGCGTATGAAGGATATACCCTATGCATCCGCGATAGGATCCATCATGTATGCTATCATATGTACTAGGTCGGATGTCTCTCAGGCTTTGAGCTTTATGAGCAGATATCAGTCAGATCCAGGTGAAAAGCACTGGATGGTCGTCAAGGCAATCCTTAAGTACTTGAGAAGGACAAAGGATGAGTTCTTGATTTATGGAGAAGGTGATCTCACTATCAAAGGTTACACTGACGCAAGCTTTCAATCTGACAAGGATGACTTTAAGTCTCAATCAGGTTTTGTGTATGTGTTAAATGGAGAGGCAGTATGCTGGAAGATTTCTAAGCAAGAAACTACTGCTGATTTAACCACAGAATCTGAATACATTACTGCATGCGAAGCAGCAAAAGAAGCTGTCTGGTTAAAGGGATTTATTGGTGATCTTAGTGTGGTGCCTGAGGCTATTGATCCAATTACTTTATATTGTGATAACAATGGTGCCATAGCTCAGGCAAAGGAACCACGGTCTCATCAGAAAAATAGACATGTATCCAGAAAGTATCATATAATCAGGGAGATTGTTGATGCTAAGATAATAAGATTAGAATATGTACCCACTGATCAGAACCTCACGGATGGTCTGACAAAGCCATTGACTCAAGTCAAACATGACCAGCATGTTAAAGCATATGGATTAAAACATATGGCTAATTGGCCTTAGTGCAAGTAGGAGTTTGTTGGATATGACGTATGCCCTTAAGGCAATTAGGGCGATATATCTTAATTATGTAATAATACGAATAATTTATTTAATCAATAAAGGCATTTGTTCTTTTATTTATATCAATGTGTTTTTATACATATATATTATAGCTGGTTAAAATATATTCATTGATGTATGTATACAAAAGTCCTTGACATATCATAGCATGAAGTCAGAGAAATTATAGTTGGACTATATTTGGTGGAACCTACTTTATGTGCAATTATGATTATGTCTAAACTATCCCTAGTCACAGTGTCATTAAGAAAGGATATTGATGAAACGGAAAGACTAGCATGTGGTCAACTTTCTTGGAAAGGGTCCAAGCAGTTAATCTCCTAAAGACTGAAGGTGGTGCCTTAAGCTTGACACATGGATATATCTGGGAGATATATTGGAGACCGCAGCAAGATAAACACTTGGTAAAAATATCAATGTATTAGTGTTTATCTTCATGCAATAAGCTTTGCGAATGTCCTCATACTTGAGATGCTAGTTGCCTTGTGTGGTACTATTGCTATGCACTCATTAATTTAGGGTGCTATAGGTGATTATGGGTATAGTGATAACAACACGTTGGTAGACTGAGTAGTCAAAAAGAATCCATCGCTCCGGATATATTAAGGAGTTGTACCTGGCCACTTGTTGAAGTGATGATTGCCATAAACCTCTGATCAGAGTATGTGTTTGATAGAAATGGTTTCTAGTCAAACACACTATGGTAAAAGGCAATATACTTCGATAACAAGTAAATAACTGGGATAGCTTGGAGCAACCTTGCTATTAGTGGGTTAACACTTTAACCGAACCCAATAAACCAGATGGTACTAATATTAAAGAATGGAAGGAATTTATCGCACTGGATAACTATTGCATTAATCGGGATTAAGTCATAAGTATAAATGACGTTCCGAGTAATGAGGGATGGTAGACCCTTGCTAGAGGCGTACTACAGTCGTTTAAGGTAATCGAGTTCTATTCACGGTCTAGAGCATCGAGCCAATGGTTCCATTAGAACAAGGGTTGGTTGAGCCCTAACAACTCAATACTTTGGGATCCTATAAGGTCACACACATTGGACCTTCATCGGACTAAGTAAAGAACTAATAGATTTATTCTATTACAAGAATATAAAATAAATAATAATTGGATTATTATTTGATTGGTTAAAATTGATTAAATCAATTTTCGATAGACCAAGGAATTTATTTTGACCGGTAACTAATTAATTAGAGTCATAAATAAATTATAATTGATTAGATAAATTTTGGTTGGACCAAGAAATTTATTTTGACTGATAACTAATTTATTAGAGTCAAAATTAAATATTTATTTGAAAGGATTTAAAGTGGATTTTGCATTGGCGAGTTAAAACTGAAAAGTATAAAATATTTTGAACAATGTTCCGTTGCGCGAAATACACCGAAAGGTGTGCGAACACTGCTGGGCAGTGTTCTCGGTGGCCCATATTCATGGGCTGCACAAAGGCAGCCCATGAATGCAAGGCAAGCCCAAATGGGCTTGCCTTACCACATGCAGCACGTGCATGTGGTAGGTGTGTAGGATGGGAGTTTTACTCCCATCCCACATCGCTAATGGGGAGCAAATTTTTGCTCCCCAAGCCTATATATAGGCTGTCCCTTCTCCTTTCAAAACGTACCAAGCTCAAAGCATAAATTCAAAGCGAGATAATTAATCTCTCGGGTACTTGAGCAAGTTATTTTTGTGGAGCCTGAATTTATTCGGGCACCGCTAGTTTATATTTTTGGGTGAGGCTTCTAGAGTGGTCTAGCAACTACTCGAGGCTTCTTAGTTTTTCCTCCTGGGGAGGTTTTGGTTGGTGGGGTTCGTGTGGATACTGATAGAGGCTATCCTACGACTGGAGGCTTGTGCAAGAAGGTCCTGCAAAAGCACGGTTCAACTGGTAATTTCTTTTTCTTTCTCTTTTAATTATTAAGTCTTTTTCTTGAAGTGTTTTTAGACTTAATAATTATGCTTGGGTTATTTTTGCATGTTTAGTTTATTTTATGCTTAGGTTATAACTTAGAGTTATAACATGCTTAGTATAAAATAAATATACTAGGATATAATTTGGAATTATGGTATGCCTAGTCCTTTAGTATGCTAACCTAGGTAGAGAATTATTTAGTTAAGGCTTTATTTAATTTATATGCAACTAATAGGAGTTCCTGGGACAGGGACAAAATTTTGAATTTCCGTCATGCCTCTTATGCATGTTCAATTTGACTGTCAGTTCCCAACAATTGCAACATTATATGTAAAAATAGGATCGACAACCATCGATTCCATCTTTTTTCGATGCTAATCTAATTTATTTGAATTTCTTGATTTTCAACAACTTCAGGTGCTTGCACTTCAGGTGCTTATATTTCTTCCGGGAGTATATTTTTATTAGCATCTTTATCCTCAATAAGGTTATCCTTATTGTCAACATTCTTCCTTTTTAGGGGATTTTAATCTTTTGAACTAATTGGTCGTCCATGCTTTTGGTGTATTGATGTGTTATTATTAGTTTGTTCTCCGAGTATTTCAATGTGAATTGGCACATTTACTGCTAGTATATGCGACTTTGTTACACTCTTTGGATCAGCAAGTGCATTCGGCAACTGATTTGCTAGATTTTGAAGATCGATTATCTTTTGAACTTCTAGTTCAAAATCCTTTGATTTTGGATCCATATGAGAAAGAGATGAAGCATTCCATGTGATTTCCTTTTCCAAAATTGGAAATGACAATCAGTAAAACATGCAGTATGCATGTCTCAAGTTAATGGCTCAAGATATTTAATTATTGAAGGAGATTTATAGCCAACATAAATTCCTAATCTCCTTTGAGGACCCATTTTAGTCTGTTGCGGTGGAGAGATTGGCACATATACTACACAGCCAAAAACTCTTAGATGAGAAATATCAGGCTTATGACCAAAAGCTACTTGTAGGGGAGAATAATCATGGTAGCTTGTTGGTCTCAAATAAATAAGTGATGCTGCATGTAGGATTGCATATCCCCATTCTGATGTGGGTAGAATTGTTCGCATAATCAATGGTCGCACAATTAGTTGCAGACAGTTCATAAATGATTCTACTAGACCATTTTTAGTGTGAACATAAGCTACAGGATGTTCAACTTTTCTCCCAATTGATATACAAAAGCCATTAAAATTTTGGGATGTAAACTCTCCAGCATTATCAACACGAATTGACTTGATTGTAAAATCGGGAAATTGTGCTCTTAAACGAATAATTTGAGCAAGTAATGTCGCAAAAGCCATATTTCGTGATGATAATAAGCATACATGGGACCATCTAGTTGAAGCATCAATCAAAACTATAAAATATCTAAATGGTCCACATGGTGGATGAATTGGTCCACATATATCACATTATATGCATTCTAAAAATGCCGGAGCTCAATTCCAACCTTACTTCTGGAAGGGTTTATTATTAATTTTCCTTACGAACAAACAGCACAAAATGATTCATTATGTTGAAGAAACTTCAGGTTCTTCAATGGATACCCATGTGTATTATCTATTATTTTTCTCATCATTATCGAACTAGGATGACCTAGTCGATCGTGCCAAAATTTATAAGTTTCTGAATCTATAAACTTTTGGTTTATATTTAAATTGGCCTGGATCACATTTCAAAATGTATAGTATAATCCAGATGGAAGAACATAAAATTTTTCAAGTAGATTTTCTTCCCTAAAATTATATTTGTAATATGAAGACATTCTTCAACACCTTCTCTCATAGTTTTGATATGATATCCATTAGTGAGAATATCTTTGAAAATTAACAAAATTCTGTGAGAAACTGGGAAAAATAATACATTATTTATTGTAATATTTGTTCCCCTCGGTAAAATAATGTGTGCTCTTTCGGAGCCTTTAATTATGTTCGTATTACCAGCTATAGTGGTAACTAATGTGCTACCCATACTTAAAGTAGAAAAATATTTGGCCTCTTTCAAAATAGTATGGGTTGTGGTACTGTCCACAATACACAAATTTGATGCATTTCCGATGTCATTTGATACTGGGAGAGAATATATATTCTTCATTAAAAACACACACACAAAGATGTATTATGATCAAAACAAAATAAAATACATCATATTATTAAAAGAAAAAAACTTATTAAAAACTAAACATTATTACTATTAAGAAAACATTTATTAAAAACACACACAAAAACATTAGTATTACTCATTGAATGTGGCATCTATTCCACTGGTGCTAGGTGCGAAAATATCAGACATATCCAGATGAGAAATATAAGACTTATCCAGAAGAGAAATATCAATAGGCTCATCATTGTTAAATATGCAATTTATTTCCATTTCAGCACTCTTTTTCTGTGATGTTTGGTATAAATTCACTAAATGTTTCACAGTGCGACAGGTTCGTGCCCAATGACTAGTCATTCCACAACGGTGCCATTCAACTTCTTTGTTTTCAACATTTTTCTTTGTATCAAATTTTTAAATTTGATTTTTACCCTTTTGTTGGTTATTATTTTTCTACTTCGAGTGAAAATTGCTGCCTCGGTCATTTCCACGACCACGACCGCGATTGCGATTGCGGCCTCGTCCACTACCACGTCCACGATTATTAGATTTTTCATTCTTGTGTGACGTTGCATTCACTTCAGGGAATGCAATACTTCCACTGGGACGTAATTCATGGTTTTTCAATAAAATCTAATTTTTTTGCTCTACAACAAGAAGGAAAGAAATTAGTTCGCTATTATTTTTATAGCCCTTTTCTCTATACTGCTGTTGTAAGACCATATTTTTTGAATGAAAGTAGAGAAAGTTTTTTCTAACAGGTCTTCATCAGTGATTTTTTCACCACATAATTTCAGTGTGGATGTTATTCTGAAAACAGTAGACTTATAATCGCTCACATACTTATGATCTTGTAAGCGTAATGTCATCCACTCATAACGAGTTTTTGATAAGGAGACAACTTTAGGTGGTCATATCTGTCCTTTAAATCATTTCAGAGATCTGCAGGATCTTTGATTGTCAAATATTCATTTGTCAAAGCCTCATCAAGATGACGGCGAAGAAATATCATGGCCTTTGCCTTTTCTTGCAGAGTAGCATCATTTTCCTCTCTTATTGTTTTTCCAAAACCCATGGAGTCCAAATGAATTTCCGCATCTAGCACCCATGAAAGGTAGTTACTCCCAGAAATATCAAGTACCAGAAATTCAATGTTTGAAAGTTTCGACATATCTATAACACCAAACGAAAATAATAAGATCAAAGATAAAAATGAAACTTGTAAAAAATAAAACACCTTACTTCAAGATCGATTTCAATAGTGATCTCATATGAACTGGCTAATGGAGCAAACTCGTGCTGATAACGTGTTAAGAATATAATGGTATGGAAGTACATAAATTATGAGAAATAGAATATTGGATAGCAAGAGAGGAAGCAAGTATAATATCTATATTTCTTTTGGATGAATTATGATCAATAAGTCTATATTTATAAACTATTACAAGAAAGTGTAGAGATTTGAGTTACACAATTGATTGTGCATATTATGGATATCAATACAAATAACTACATGTAGCATCTCAATAATTACATGTAACCTCTCCATAATATTATTTGCATATTGTTTCAACAAAATGTTATATATAAATATATATATAATAGATAAAATTATTATTTATGAACCGGACTTGTATATTAATATAAAAATCAAGGACCGACCCATAAAACTCCAAGCTCTAATAGACTCAAGTAGACTTTGAATATATTGAGTATACAAATCCGACCCCTTTAAACAAATTCAGGCCGGACGGGGTACCCTAACTCGTGAACAAGTCTAAATATAACATACATTTGGTATTAATTTATTAAACTACAAAATGTTGTTTGTTTATTAATTATTTGCATTTCACAACGTTTTAAAGCTGCAAGTTATTTGAAAAATTGTACATATTATTTGTTGTTAAATCAAGGCCAATGTGCAGGAAATATATAATCATGGTATAATAAACCTAGTTAGTTGTTTTGCAATAATTAAAATTGCTATTGATAAACAAGGTCGTTCACATGTATATAGTATAGTTTAAATTGAATAATACAAAAACGGTGAATGTTTATATTTAGATTCCCAATCATTTGCAGAAGTTCAACCTAATTATGAGGTGGCCAACATAAGTAATGTACTCAATATGTAATATTGTTGGATTTTGATTATCTAAAGTTTAAACTCTTTAAAGTTGTATATTTCAGTCAATTTCAATCATTCATTGGATTTTAATAGTCTAGATTTTATTACACTGTGGACCTCACAAACCACTAGAACTGAATCTGGACCATTAAAACTCAATGAATGGTTGAGATTGATTGAAATTTACAACTTGAATCCAAATCCAATACTTTTATATAAAAAGCGTTTACACTTCGTACTCAACAGATATCACTAATAACTATTCACATATATATGTATAGTTATATTTTTTATTTTGATGAAATTTAAAATAATTTACTTTATTTGATATTTTTTGTTAAAGGTATCAGTTACTCTGTTTAAGAAGTAAATTAATTCAAAACTCTTAATTATTTGACTATTATTTTATAATATATACAGTACAGTAAATTATTTTAAAAATATACATCTAATATTTTTTATATGATAAGTTTTATGTTTGAATGTAAAGTGTTTCTTCTAACCATTCCTCATTCTACTCAGATGTAGAATCAAACCTATAATATATAGAATTAAAGCTTCAGGCTTAATTATTAAGCTAAATTTCATTATATTAGACTAGAATCCAAATAATTAAATTCAATTCTATATTTTATATATATTATACCAAACATATGAATTCATTTGAATATTAACATTAAAATCCAGTATTTTGGGTTCATTTGTTCTAGTCAAGCACTTAAATTGCCATACAAAAAGTTATGAAGTATAACTAATAACTAATCTTATATTCTTTTTAACAAAACAAACAAGTCAATAATATCATAATCAAAAACAATAATTGCTCTAATTTATATGATGGACAAAGAACTAAGTCTCATACTTATTGAAGAATATTTTGCTCTAATTAACTGGTGTGCAGTAAGATTTACAGACCTATAAATATGATTCCGATTAGACCTGTTCAAGTGGCTTATGACCCAACTGACCCGCTCAAACCCGACTCCAATGGACCGAATTTGGGCAAATATATTTTAGTATGGACTCACCCAAACCCGAGCCCGCTAAAACCTGAAAATAAATTGGGTTGGACTTGGCATTTATATAAAGCCCAAACCCGACCCGACTCAAAAAAGTCTATATATATATATACTACTAATATATGTATCAATAATATATAATTACTAATTAATATATATAATACATTAGTTAATAACGTAGATTAGGAAAAAACAATGAAATGATTTACATATAAATATATTTAAAGCTTATTTTCTATCAGTGCAATGTTGAGCTCGCTCTAATATGCATTTTCTTTGAGCATTTCTTGTTTTGTTTTTTTAATCCTCCGGAGAATATTTTTTTATTGCTTTTGTAACTATAGTTGATAAAAAAATATAAATATATTTAAATATTATTAATTATTTTATAGACGGGTCAGGTCAGAACGGACTTAAAAATGAAGTTTTGTGTTTAAATTCGGTTAATTTGAACCTACGTATTATTAATACGGTCTGGGTTGAACTTGGATCGAACTATATTTTTTTATCAATTCAGCCTAATCCGTCTGTTGAACACCTCTAATTCAGATAAAGGAGAAATGTATGATAAAGGCTTTACGAGAAATAAACCCTATAACTGATAAAAAAAATCCTTAAATTATTATTCTAACACATCATACTCCAATCGCAACTACATCAAACGCATTAAGTACACATTTAAAGTATAACTAATCCTATACTTGAGATTGAATTTTGTATTTATATGTATACATATTTTTTATGCAAATTTAAATAACTTTTATTTATATGTCAATTTTTAAAGAATCAAATAAATATTAATTCTAAATTCATCGGTCAAAAAAATAAACATTGATTTCTTTCTAAAAGGAGTAAATTAAGTCATGATGACAGTTACCTATCAAACAATGATTGGTTACTGAACTCTTTGACTCATAACATATACCTACCTAAGTTATTAAATAAAAGCTTAATAAATCAAAATTCCTGTAATTATTAAAAAAAAATACCTATTTTTTCCCTTCTAGATCTCAATTACCCCTTTAAATTTGCATAAAATATATGCCCCTTATTTTAAATTTTAAAAATATGTCCTAAGCATTTTATAAAAAAATGTCTATGAAATTTTTTTTAAAAAAAGTATATGTGGTTTTAAAAGTTTTTAAATGGGTGTCTGTAATTTGGAAATTACAGTATTACATCATTTATTTTAATAAATTAAACATTCATATATTTTGACTATATTATTCAAGAATTATATATCAAGATTTGAGTAAGATTCGGAAAGTTTTCATTTTATTTTATTTTATTTTTTAAAGTTATAATTAACTTTTAATTGAAAAAAATATTAATACTTTTCAAAAAATTCTAAAATTTATCACATATGTGTATTATATTTTTATTAACTAAGCTGTAAAATTTTACTTTAAAATGAATAAAATTACCCTTCAAAATATGATTTTAAAATTTTAAAAATTCTCTTTTTACAAAATTTTAAAATCACATGCATCCTTTTAAAAGAATATTTCACAATCATCTTTTTAGAAAATGCTGAAACCATTTTTTAGTTTATCCTAAAACAAAACCAGACAACTTTTTATGTGTGACTTGCACGCGCTACACTTGTCTATTTTGAAAAGTCAATGCACTAAATAATTAACACGTGCCATTTTAAAAGACAAAAATTACCACTCAAAATTAAGTCTCTCTCCCTCACCCTTCTGCTCTTACTCTATCTTCAAACCAGTCCATGGATACTCTCATCTCTCCAAAGATCTATTCAATTCTTAATTATTTTCGACTTCTTCTTCTTCCATTATAAAGAGTTCTTGCCTCAATTTCTCATATCATGATCTATCTACTAAATCCGTATAAGAATTTTGGTTGGGTTTTTCGTTGTTACTTTCTCGGTCCATGTCCGGCGAATCGGCAACTCCGGCGAAATCTATCATTACCGTAATCAATGTTCCTTTCCCATTAGATCAGCCATAGAAAGCTTTTGATTTGGGGTTTTTTTTGGGGGCGAATTTGGATTTGAAGCGGATATAACCTCTTCAAGATCCTCCATTAATCCGATGTATTAGTTACTTTTGGCTCATTCCGGTGGTTGTTATTACTTGTTGATGTTCTTTATGTGTTTGTTTTAATATATAGTTTTGGATTTTTTTGAAGTTTAATACCTGATTTTGGAGTATTCAATTTCATTAATCATCTATTTTGTTTGCTTATTTCTTCTTGTTGATTTTTATTTTGGGTAATTGATGTTCTTGGATTTAATTAGGGTTTAGAGTTTTTAATTGTGGTTCCTAGTTGATATTCTTTGTGTTTCTTCTACTTCTGGATTATTCATGTATGTGCCTCTTCTTCTTCTTCTTCGATTTAACGTTCTTTTGGTTGTTCTTCATTTTTGTTGGTGAGTGTTTCTTTGATTTCAAAATATAGTGTGCCGTGGGTTGTTGATGGAATGAAGATAAGAATCATTCAAAGTTCAGAAATGAAATTGGAATGAATGAGTTTGAGTGCTATGTTAAATCGAAATTCGAGAGTAATGAATAGTGTTAAATGGGGCAGATGAATAGAGCGGCCATTGTTGAAGGGGTAAGGAAGGGGATAATGTTTTTTTGGTTGAAGCAGTGGATTAATATATTTTTTTTTTTAAAATGTCAAACAGACGCGCCACTTTAATCTACGTGTTCCATGTCAGCTGCCTATTTAAAACACTTGAAAATTTATGTGGTCAATGGACCTTTATGTGGTCAATGGACCTTTTAAGACAACTTCAGAAGACTTTGATATATTAAGCCTTAAATAAACTTGATCTACTACTCCTTCCTATCATGATTCTTTTTAATGTTTATAGACAAAAATATATGCTTGCTAGACGGATCAAAAAATATCTAAAACTTTTCTTGTAACTCTTATGAATTTATATGTTGGTATCTTATTAGAACCACTTACTTGTCCCTCAAATACAACGTTCAAACATCATATATAGAAAAATTAATTCATAGAATATTTAAAAGTAGGTGAAAGTTATGGTAACTTTATTTTTTATAGAGTAAAAGTTATTTTACTTTTTATTTTTAGAATAAACTTTAATAATATGCCATGTAGTTTGGACATTTTGCAAAAACATCCTTATGTAATTTTTTTTTTCAAAAGCATGGCTGTGTTACAAAACATTAGCAAAAACATACTTTTTCAGCTGACACCGTTTAAATTGATGATGTAGCAAGGGTATAATTGTCAAACCCAAAAAATGACAAAAAAAAATCCAGAAACCCCCGAGTTCATGAACCCTAAATTCATATTCCCCAAATCCAATTCATAATTTGATTGCCTGAAACTATAACTGCTGAAATATCCAATGTAGATCATTGTTTCTGCTCTAAAAATCTGATCACAGGATTATGCTCGAATCAATAGTCTAAATTCCAAAAATTTCACCAACTGCTTAATTGATTTCAAACACCATTGAACTAGGAAGCAAGAAGGTAGGAAATGGTAATGTATAACCCAACCACTCTTTGAATTGAAGTTAGAAATTAAAAAGAAATTACAGTTAAAGAACAATATAAAGTTGACGATGGGTGACGATGAGGACAGAAGTGACGTATGTCTAAGGAAAATCTTCAAATTTGTTCCTTTCTGCAGTTCAAATCTAGGTCACGTTTTTTCCGGCAACTCAGGAAGTAAAAACTACAGCAGCAACCCCTCATTGGGAGAGCAAAAACAAAACAAGGCTACATTAGGTGTTGGCTGGGCATGGTCGTTCCACATAAGCACCGCAATAATGTTTGAACAGCAGACCTTGCAAGGTATATGGGGGAACCTGCAAAACTTGAAGCCCAGGAGAAATCGATGGAGAAAATAAAAATACGAGTGAATTTGACTAGAAGAGAATGGACTGAATTCGAACAAAAGAAATGGTGTCTACATTAAGCGGAAAAAGCTTATTGAATTAATGCATTTGATTAGAAGAGAATGGAGTGAATTTATTTGGAGTGTACGATTCAATTTAAAATTGGAAATCCATGGTCCATAGACGAATTTAGGGTTCATGAATCTGGGTAAAGTAAAATGTTTGACTGGAAATTTTTTTTGCCATGACGATTTTACCCTTACCACGTCATTAATTTAAACCGCACCAATAAGAAATATATGTTTTTGCTAACGTTTTATACCATAGGCAGACTTTCGAAAAAAAGAATTTCACAGAGACGTTTTCAAATATATTTTTTAAATTTATCCTTATTTTTATTAAATTAAAGTGGTGAAGTTCAATTTAATTTAATATTGACACTAGAAAAGTAGAAAAAAAATAAAATCAATGTAAAAAATAGAGCACAATGTTAAATAGTGACCACCGGTTCACCGGGAATTGGGTCTCTAAGATTCAACTTATATGGGCCTATACAGTTGCGTTGGCCCAACAATAGTTGGATCACTTGCATTGTCAGTTTGACATTATTTTTTCAGATTGCTTTTATAAAAAGCTCCATTTTTAAGTATTTTTAAGCTGCTGTCACAAAAAATTCTGGAAATCAATAGCAGACAATTCCTAATTAATTAGTATTAAGAATCAAAATCTTTTGTTCAATACCAAAATATATTATTTTATTAAAGATTTATAGGTGGAGCTTTTTGTAACAGGAGAGCCTTAAACCTAAGAAACAAAAGTAACACATTTAAAATACAAGAAGTCGCAAAGCTGCACACCTCAGTCAAACATAGAATGAGAAACTTAATTTGATGACATATGAATAGATTAACGGGGTGTTTCTTATTGCTTGTGTTTTTTTTGCTTATGCTTTTAAGCAACTTTTATCTTTTACGGACACTAAAAATAAGAAATTGAAATATTTTTTAAAGCTTTTTTATAACTAGCTTATAAGTAGTTAAAGTGTATGTTGAAATGACTCATAAGAAGTTTATGAATTGTAAAAAGTATGAAATGACTAAAAAAAGATAAGTAGAGATGAGTGCTTTTTAGCACATATAATTGAGGGCGATTTAGGTAAATTAACTAGTCACATTTAGGTGATTTATAAGGTATTTTTTTTATAATTTTCAAAAGTTCAAACTTTTTAAAGTTGTACATTTCACTCAATTTCAACGATCCATTGAGCTTTAATGGTTCAGATTTAATTTTAGTGGTTTGTGTAGTCCACAGTACAATTAAATCTCAACCATTAGTGGTAGTATATTGTAAACAATTTTTTTGAATCGACCCAAATATCATCTTTAAGGAATACAATGAAACTTAACAAATTAAATTAAGGTATATCTGACTAATATCATGAATATACACTTTTGATTATTCGATAAAATACAAATTAGGCATATTTAAGCAGAAAAATTCATACACATCATGGGTTTTACATTTTTTTCTTTTGAATTAATATTCGGCTGCTAACTAAATCCATACTACAAAGGTTTAGTGGAGAGGGTCCCCTTTCAACCTAATTTGATCTGTACACATTTCCAAAGTTTGATACCAGAGTGATATTCAAAGAGTTGAGTTCCTAATTAAACTTAATTAACTGGTAGTTGGTCTTATATATATATTTTTTTGTTGTCCATTTAATGCACCAGAGTTTTGTTCCAATTACATTTAGATCCGGCTCAAATCGCATACTTGATTATAGTGGGTGAATCTCTTAGTGGGTGATCTTATATTAGTTTTAATACAAGTGTTCAAATCCGGCATATAATGGAATGTACAAACAGCGGTGCTATTTACCAAAACAACACTAGTTAGGTAATATATAAATGAAGGACGCATTATAGGATGTTATAGAAAAAATATGAGACATTATAGGAGACATACGATCAAGTTTTTTGAGGATAATATTACGTGAGACAACAAATGTTGTCCAAAAATCTTAGATGAGAAAATCAGGGAAATAAGTAAAATACTTATTTAAATATGCAATAGAGACAAAAATAATCGAGAAGATAAATTTGGGGCTGAAATTTGCTGATATTTCTTGGTATTTGTACAGTGTATTATATGGTCACACAGACATTTTCAGTTGGAGATGAAGTTCGCTGTCAAAAATTTTGACTGGAATAACATAGACGTGATAAAAAAAATCCTCAATATGTGAATAAAAATTTTAACATTTTCATGAAATCAATAAAATTGGATGATTTTTTGGTCTAACATAGCTCACGGAATTCATCTGTTTTGTAAGAAGTGGTAAAATGTGCTCAAACTGGTAGAAGAGCTCTTATACCATATAGTAAATAATTGGTATAAGAACACTTATACCATGTATAAAGTCATTGATTATTTTGCTCCAAATATTAGAAATGAATGTCGTTTTAAAGATTAAAATAAGACAAACATGATATTTTAAAGACTCATGTAAAAAATTTAACGATTTATGAAATATAATCGTTATAAGTTACAAAAAAATTAAAAATGTTATTAAAATAAGTTGTTATATTAAAGTAAATAAAAAATTTATAAGTTTTTTTATCGGAAAAATTTAAAAGTAAAAATTATGTTAGTAAGAGAAGTGAAGTTTGTATTTTATGCTTTTAAAAATGTTGAGGCTGTATTCAGAAAAACGAAGACTAGTTTGTAGACTTGTTCGCGCGTCGGGCTATTTAACGGCCCGGTTCAAACTCGTTAAAATAGGTTGGGTTTGAACATTTATTTTATTATAAAGCCCGTCTCGAGCCCGAACGTGCAAAAGCTCGAAGATCTATGACCTGACTTGGCTTTTATATAAATACATAAACTCGGACCAAGCCTAGCACGACGAATAAAAAATATATTTATTTTATATTTTTATATTATATTTAATAGGTTTTTTTCTAGGTTTTCATATTTTAACATACTAAATTTATAACTATATACAAAAGAATTTTAATAAAAAAATGTAATATTGCAAAATTTAGACTTTTTTATATAAAAATTATAATTTTTAATTTAGTTTACAAAATATTAAAAAAATATTATATATGTGTTGGGCTTGAATATATTTAATAAGCCCGGCCCAAACACAAAATTCTAAATCATAGATTTGAACCGAACTTAAATTAATGTTTTTAGTGAAAAGCTCGATCAAGCTCGCCCTGACTGCCAAACCAATAAGTATATTGGCTATTTGTACGTAAATAGCTCAGTTCGAAAACGGAACAGCCTAGTAAACATAAAGGTAGAATTAGCAGAAGGCCCATTAAACTCTGCTTGAGAGCAAAGTGGTGCCAAATTTTAATGGAATAGAAAGGAAAAGAAATTGTGAAATTTAAAAGAAATAGAATAATTTTTAAAATTTAATATTTAAAAAAAATAGATTAATTTATAAAGTAAAATATATATAAAATTACTTATATAACTTTTAAAAATAAAAAAATAATGAATAAATTAAATAACAGATTATAATTATAAAATTATTTTCTCTTCCTCTAAATCCCACCAATTCCTCTATATCCCACCAATTTAACAGGATTAATAGAAAAGTTAACAAGATTCAATAAGAATTAAATTCCTTTAATATCCTCCCAATTTCCCAATTTCAACGAATCCTTAGTCACAAGCATGAGAATTGAACTGCCTTCCTTTATAATCCTTTAAAAAAACTTGGTCCAAGGATGCTCTTTTCCCCTATTTCTTATCACCAAACCCCAATCCCCTTCTTTACCAATCTATCACTTTCCGCCATGGAATTCAAGCCTTCTGCACCTGAAATGGCATCGCTCTCTCTAACTCCTCAGGTTCTCCTTCCACCTCTTCACCTTCTTCACATGATTCCTTTCAAATTCAGTTCTTATCAGTGATACTAGTAATGAATTTGACAGTAATTTTGATACTGGCGGTGTGAGTTTTGTGAGTGGTGTTGAGGAGTTTAATATGCAAGATTTCTACCCCTGTAGAGTTGCAAAAGGAAAGACTGTCTTGCAATTTTTAATTGAAAATAATACATAGTGTTACAGAAGCGGAAACTGAAAATTGCAGATGATAATGCAAAATCTCCAATGGTTGACACACGAAACAAAAAGAATTTCATTGCTTTATGGCGGATGGCCCATTGGTATCATCATTAAAAACCTTGGCAATCCTCTCAACCGGGATTAACGGCAGATGCGCCGCCGCTGGATAGCCTCTCTCCGCCGCATAATAAACCATGCTATTGTATTTCTCCAACCAGTAAGCCGCCGTAGGGACTGCTGTCTGAGCCGCTTGTGGAAAGAGTGGGATCATATTCAGTGTGCGCCAGGCCGACGCAGCATAGTACTCAACGACCGGCTCGTATTTGGTGTAAAGCTCCATGGCCGTGGGCTCATACTTGCTATACACCGTCCTCCCCATGTTCATCGCTGTGTCCACCACTCCAGCGCGCTGAACTTCACTAGCCACAGCTCGAACCTGGCTAGATGCCTGCTTCACCAGGAACGGCACGTGCCTGTCCAACTCGCCTAACGAGATCTCAACTTTCCGATCTACGAATCTGAGAAGTTCAAAAGGAACGTCGTGAAACTTGTCGTACACTGGGCCGATAACGGCTTTAACGGTTCCTTCGACAGTTTGTACCCCGGGCTTTAGAGGACCGGAGTTATCCTTTGCGTATTCATATATAGTGGAGAAAAACGCCATTGCATAGATCGCTGCAACTTGAACGAAATCGAGATATTTGAGCGTTTCATCGTTCTGCTGATCCTTGTTCAGAAAATCATAAGAAGAAAGTAAAATTATGAAGACGGCAGATTTTGAAATCAAATTACTGAGGATAAAAGGAGTTTACCAATTGCAGTTGTTGATCAAGTTGAGTATCCGCCATTGTTGATTGTTTTTTCAGAGAGCGCTAGCTTTTGTGAATTTCAATTTTGTGGGAGAAATGAAGGAGCCGACAGCAACTGCGCCGTTTTATAGCAATCCCTCGGTGGGGTCCATGAGCTATGTCTCAAGGCTAGAGCATCGATATCAAGTGTTATAAAAATCGTGCCTTGTCGATTTAATCCATTTTATCATTAATCGATTATAAATATGGTATGATTTAATTTAAAAATAATTTTTAAAAAATAATTATAATATAAAAAATTTAAAAAAGTGTTATAATAGATTTAATAAATGTTGTAATAGGCACTGAAAATATGTAGAAGCGTTCTAGAATGCTTTAGTAATATGTCGAAAAGTTGTAAAAGACTTAAAATAGTTACAATAGTCACTGAAAATCCTAAATAATATATATTCTTTTAAAAATAAAAATAATAAACTATCAAGTATACCAGTAATACCATATACCATTTACTTCACCAATACAATACCTGATCCAGTATTGATAACATTGGTCAATATTTAAAGAAATTTTATATGGGACCGAGACTTTCCATTAAATATTTAATACATATCTAATTTATATATTATAATAATAAAAAATTACATATATATTAAATATTAAAAAAAATATTAAATACTCACCCTCTAATGCCTAATACACATCCAATTTACATATTACAAGTACAAAAATGCATATATGTCTAATTCAACGGTCCATGGTTAATGGTAATACATGGACACATGTAAAAAATCCTTATGTTTATTTGCCACATGGCGTTATTGGTGAACAGTGAGTCTGGTCAAAAGGCTCAGCGTGTGGACGCGTGGAAGGAGATTGTCGATGTGGCATAGGAGATAGAATGTTTGACTGACGTGGCGTTATATTACGGCAAGTGTGAGAGAGAGGCACGGAGTTTAATGCAGCTGAGATTGGCACAACAGACGAGGTGGTGGTGGATAGGTAGCAAGAAATAAAAAAGATTTTCTGATTTTCAATTATGTTCCCAATCTTAAAGTGATGGAACCCAAGGTATGGGACTAATCTCATTTTCTTATTTTTATTCAAATTTTGAAAATATAAAATAATATTTTTTATTTTTTAAATTATGAAATAACCAGATAATCTTAATTTTATTTTTTAACCATTTCATACTAGACCTGGGCATTAATCTGTTCGTCCATAAGGCCCGCTTATACCCATCTTTCATAGATCATGTTGGAATAAATTAATTAGAGGTTGGGTGCGGTCCAAATCTGAAGAGGCCCAAAAAAAATATGAAATGAGCTTGATTTTAATTTTAAAATTTAAGTACAGTCCTTGTCCCGAACTATTAAATAAATATATATTTATTATTTATATTAGTAATAATTATTGAAATTTTTAAAATTTTTTGTAAAATTTAACTTTAAAACTCAAATTTATGAGTTATATTAGAATTTTAGCTACAATTATTTAATTAAAATAATTTTTTTATTAAAATTATTTTAATTATTTAATTATATATATTAATTGATAAGTCCGTGAATCGGGCTTGAGATTTGATTGTTTTATAAAGGTCGGGAGGTCCGGCCCGAGCCCGACCTTTATTTTTTAAGGGTTAAACCGGATTTTAGCTATTTATTTTTTTAGCTAAATTTGATTAAGTTCGGTCCAAATTCGATCAATCCAATTCATATTCAGGTCTATTTCAGACTATTACATTTCAAATTATTTTTTTATTAAGATGGATTCATTTTAAAATCAATTCAACGTCATTATTGTTATTGTGGGTTTTGTGTCCTAGTTGCTTGTATAGTTTTTTTTCTTTGTTTCTTATTTCCAAATTGTTTTGTATTAGACATGGTTAATTGGCTCATGGTTTACCTTGCTTGAATAAATATATCTTAATATGGGCTTATCTAGACCTGAGCTTATGAAATTCGAACATAAAATGAGTTAAATTTAATTTTTATATAAAAAATCGAGCCCGAACCTATATATATATATATATATTAGTAGCAAAATAAATATAAATATATAATACAACAATTGTAATTAACAAAGTAACGTAGATTGGGGGGAAAATGCAGCAGTACAATGGTTTATATATATATATATATATATATATATATATATATGAGTTGGCCTGGGTAGGCTTGAGAATGAATTATTATGTTTAAGTTCAGTCCGGCTTGAGCCCGTATATTTTTAATGTGAGCTAGATTGTGCCTGGATCGAGCCATAATTTTATCAGCCCAACTAAGTCCAATCGAGCCCAACCCAACCTTCCCGTTAAACACTTTTATTTTGCATATCTAGTTATCCTTTATTTTATTTTCCAATTTATCAGTTCACAAGCTTTTTAAAAAACTCATTTAATTCAAAATATCATTGTTATAATTTTTTGTGATTATTTTTTGTATAAAATATAATAAAGTGATGTTTATTTTATAGAAAATAAAATAGCTATAAAAGCCACTAATATTATATGTCTTTACAAACGATGAACAGTAATATTTTATCAATGATGTTGATCCGCCAGGTAAAAAATTGTATTAAACTATTAATCACATATATGAGACTCTTTTTTCCCTGCCTGTGATTGTTTAATTGTATTTGTAAACTTCAATAAAGAAGTCCATTTAAGAAAAAAAAATTGGAATACTTGAAGAAATAAGGGCTAGGATTTATTTTATTGACAGATCGAGTAATTTGAGAAATATACGTTTGACTGCAAGTTTAAGAAAACGATTAGGGTCTTCAAGTTGCACAACAATAGGACTGAAGTTTGAAGTTTAAAATAAGTTATAAAATAATTCAATTATAACTTTATAACCAAAAGGATTAAGGTCTTCAAGTCGCACAACAATGGGACTGAAGTTTGAAGTTTAAAATAAGTTATAAAATAATTCAATTATAAGTTTATAACCGACCACGGTCCACCAAACTGAAAATATTCATTCATTTATTAGTGCAGTTTGATTAGTTTCCGTTTGAGTTTTGTTGAAAAGTTTGATAGTTTTGGAGTGGTTCACTTGTTGAGAACACAAGTTTTGGTTGATTGAATTTTTCATAGTAACTTATTTCTGTTATGCACCGCGTAGGTATGGTTGCTTTATTTTTTATAAAATAAATATTATTTTGCCTTTTATTATTAATGGATTTAAACATCACTATCTCATTTAATGATAATGGAGGCAAAGTTAGAGTTACTTCAAGTAACTATCGAATATCTCTAGTTTTAAGGGTAAAATTCAAACATATGTTATGTGGTTTAATTCACTTTTAAAAAAATGATCAAAGTATTTTTTTTGTTTCAAAATCGGTTTTGTGGTTTCAAAAGTTAAGTAATAAAGAAATTTTTTTATAAAATATCATTTTAATAGATGTTACAAATGGTATTTTAATTAATTCAACATTTCTATAATTTAACCATATTATTTATCAATGAGTCTACAATACCCGACGGATACCAAAATATACAATAAATTTATCCACAAAATTTATTATCTTTTAATGCTATTAGTTGGCTATCTCCTTATTTTATTCCACATAATTAATTATTTTTTTTAATTATCTCCCTAATAATTATTTATTTTCTCAATTAAGGAATTATCTTCATTGCAATTATTTATTTTTTTAATTAAGTTTAATATAAACATAATGTATTACCTTTAAAAAATTATTTAGGACGGTTGATTTTTTTGATTAAATTAATTAGGCGTTTTTATTAACCAATTTGTATTGAATTATGAAATTAGCTTTTGAATTATGTATCTCAATTAAAAGATATGGCGGGTGTCGAATTCGTCAAGTTAAATAGCCTACTCGGATTTGTAATAAATGGAAGTAGGGTCGATCCCACAAGGAGTATTATAACTTCGTAAAATTCTTTTGTCGAATGAAAAATTGAAAAATACTGTAAAGTAAAAAGGGGGTTTTGTAGAATCGAGGTTTGATGGAAAATAAAAATAAAATGCTGAAAATATTAATAAAAAAATTGATCAAAAGCATTCAATCAAAGGCTCAATTTCACATTCTCGTTCTTACATTTGATCCTTGGTTCAAAGATTTTCTAAATCGAATTTGTTAAACCGGTTATAGTTATCGAAGACGCTTCTAAATAACCAATTTTCCCTTAATTGTAAACTAGCCACGAGTCTCTCAATGACTAATCCTAACTAAACCATAGTACTTCAGAAAACGTTTCTTTAGTTTAACTTGGTAATTGCTTTACGAATTAGGAAAACCCGATTCAAGCCAATTTGTCAAAACGTTTGACTCGTTTAAGCAAGATTGTTTATTCCTTAAGGCGAGGTACCTTAATTCGACACTTTTACAAATTGATAGGACAATTACGGATCAAACCAATTTGTATGTCAATTTTGAAATCCTTTAATTGAAACAAAAAGGTCTTCTCGAAACAATTTAAGAACCAAAATAACCTTTCGGAACCGAAATAAACAACTAGCAAATCGTAAAGAAAGTTAAGAGAAATTAGACCTCACAGTGTAAAGAAACATGAATTGAATTGTTCCTTTGATTGAATAAAAGAAGTTTAGCTAGACATAATAGAGAAATAAAAAGCTGAAATTATATTAAGCTGTATCTATTCTATCTGATAACTATGTAATTAAAAAGATAGGACAATTGCCTTCTTAAATAGGCTGAAAATTCTATAACGAAAGCCCTTAATCCCACTAATTCTCCAACTAACTCAAAGCATGGCCACGTCAAGAGTAACTGGTAGTGGAATATTGAATCTGTTGAGCATTCCATTTCATCAAGTAAGTTGCTGGCTTTTAGGACTCCCCTTCAACTCTTGCCACGTCAAACAACCATCAATTTTAATTAATCCCATTATGTTCACTTTGTCCAACAGCTATTTAATTGTGTAAGTCATGATCTTCAAGTCAAATTACAACAACTTCTCCATAATCCACTCATCTCTATCTTTTCTCCAACTAATTGACTTGGTCCTTATAAAATAAAAATAATTTCACAATTAAGCCAATATCCCAAAATAATATATGATTTAAGCATGAGATAAAACAAAAATTAATACATTAAATGCACTTAACAAACTCCCCCACACTTATCCTTTACTTGTCCTCAAGTAAATAGCCACACAATTAAGCACAAAAATGAAACACAAATTTCCTTTTCTACCTTTAACCTCAAACCAAACCATCATTTTTAACTCAAATTCCAAATATTGAAGCATACAATCTTAGACCAGAAATAACATTTGAGCTAGATTATAACTCACGAAATCATTTTAAAGCCAATCGAGAAGTACTTAATAAAATTTGACCATTTTGTTTAACCACTCCATTTAACCCCGCTTGAAAGGCAAATTCAACAACTTAAATTTGAAAATATGCAACTGATTTTAAGTCACGTTCCTTCACATCCATTGCCGATCTAAATTCTCGAACCTTGAAATCTTTCCTTTACATTGCATCGGTTACGAATTTTCGAGCATATTTTGTGCTCTCCTACTCATTAGCAATTTTTATTTGTTTTGCTAATGTTGGTATACCTACTCAATATGACTCAATTGCCTTATACTAGCGGCTCCTTGTTCAAGGGGAATTGCATTTTGAGGCGCAACACCGACTAGCATAAGGGAGTCGGAAAGACCTAAAAAAACAAATAGCAATCGAACTCGAACCAATATCTTCAAGTAGCAGCCCAACATATAGCAGGTAATCAGTTGTATATCCCAAAATTAAGGTGAAAAAACCAATCTTGCAAAGACTAGTTGAAAGGATTAAACAAAACTTACAAATTTTGCAGAAGTACTCACAAAAATACAAGTTAAGGTCAATTTTAAGTTTGCCAAATCTAGTCAAATTTTTTTTTTGATACTGTTCAATAATGAAAATTTGAGTGTAAAATATTGGTTTAATTTCACCTCAAACTTAGAAAAGTAAAAGGTGTTAATTACGCGCTTCAATTATGTTTTTAAAAACTTGATTTTAGCAAAAATTTCCACAAATTCTAGCAGCATTTTGAGCACCAAAACATCAAGAACATCCACACAAAATTTAATATTCCCTCCCCTACACTTATTCTAACACATTACCCTCAATGTGGACACAATAAAGCACACAAGGCAACAATTAAAAATCAAAAGTAAAAGGGAACGAGTACTGCCCTGATTGATGGGGAAGGGGCATTATTTAATGCTGCCGGGAAAATGGATGCTGAGGATCAGCTGGAAAATGATTTTGACTTGTATTGGGGGTGTGATTTGTAGCCTTTCTGAGTGTTCGTCTACTTTATTTGCAACCAGCTTCCGCCCCCCTTTGACAATTACCTTCTGATTTTTTTATGTTGCGGCTCCAGTGGTTTAGGATTTTGGAGAGCAGCCTCCCTTCTTGTGAGCAAACGTCATGAGTTTGAGTGAAATCGGAGAGGGAGTGGTCGCTGTGAAGGAGTCTTGGTGAGAGGTGAATGACGAGAGCATTTTTGGTAGGGGAAGATGAGATTTCGGTGAGTTGAGAGGTGGAGGGGGCGTTTGGTTGTGGGTGGCGGCTTTTAGGAGAAAAACAAAGGAAGCTGTAATTATGTTTAGGGTAGAAAAATGGTGAAGTAATTTTAGACACTTAAGTAAAATAGTAAACTGGGTTAAGCACGTCCCATGGGCCCAAACTCACAATAAACACATTTCCTTTAATTTCCCTTTGATTCCAGTTACTCCTCCATTTCTTTTAAGCTTCACTCTCCAAGCCTATTCCATTAATTCATCCTTTCTCCAAAGCTCAAGCTTATATCTCTTATTCCATGAACCCTTGCGACTCCATTTATCCCTTCTTCCATTGAAGTCCAAGCCTGCATTTTTTTTTCTTGGGCCTGCGAATCACAGCATAAGTAGAACAGAGGTTGAAGACAATTGCACAGAAACACAAATAAAACAAAAATAGGGAATTATAACTAAATTAAATGAAAAAAAAAATACAAAAAACAAAAAGTTTCAAAAACACACAGAAGACCTATTCTAAAAGTTGAAATAGAACAAGAGAAAGAGAGAAATAGTTCTTATTTATAGTCTTAGCTGGACTTTTCGCCAAGTTTTTTTTTTACTGTTCTGGAACAAGGTTGTCTGGTGCAACCTCATCAACCTCAGCTTCAAATCCTTCAAAGAATGGCTTCAAACGGTGCCCATTGACCTTGAAAATTTTCCCTGTATCAAAACTCTTAATTTCTACAGCACCATAAGAAAAAATGTTAGTAACCAAAAAGGGTCCTATCTATCTAGTTCTCAACTTTCCGGGAAAAATTTTCAAACGTGAGTCATATAATAAGACCTTTTGCCCAATTCAAAATTCTTTTCTACTCAAAAATCTATCATGGAAATGCTTAGTTTTCTCTTTGTAGATTTTAGAATTCTCATAGGCATCATTTCTTATTTCTTCTAACTCTTGAATTTGCAATTTTCTATGGTCACCAGCAACATTTAAGTCCATGTTGCATTGTTTTACAGCCCAATAAGCTTTGTGTTCAAGTTCTACGGGTAGGTGACATGGCTTTCCAAACACTAAACGGTAAGGAGACATACCTAAAGGGGTCTTGTAGGCAGTTCGGTAAGCCCATAGTGCATCTTCCAACTTTTCACTCCAATCTTTTCTACTCGGATTGACAATTTTTTTGAGAATTGATTTGATCTCCCGATTAGAAACTTCAGCTTGGCCATTCGTCTGAGGATGGTATGTAGTCGAAGTGCGATGCGTGACTCCATATTTCTTGAAAAGAGCGGCAATGGACTTGTTGCAAAAATGGGTTCCCCTATCGCTAATGATAGCTCTCGGCATTCCAAACCTATTGAAAATGTTAGTTTTAAGGAAACCTGCAACCACTTTAGCATCGTTAGTTCTCGTTGCCTTAGCTTTAATCCATTTCGAAACGTAATCAACCACAACTAGTATATACACATTGCCATATGATGGGGGAAAGGGCCCCATAAAATCAATGCCATATATATCAAAATTTTCACAAACATGAATAGGATTGAGTGGCATTTGATTTTTATAAGACAAATTTCCAGATTTTTGACAATTTGTGCAAGTCTTACAAAATAAGTAGGAGTCATGGTGGATGTTAGGCCAATATAAACCGCATTCCAGAATCTTACGGGCAGTCCTATTAGGTCCAAAATGACCTCCACATGAAGCTGAATGACAGAATTTAAGAATAGACTCAATTTCATGCTCATTGACACGCCTCCTAATAATTTGATCCGAACAATGTTTCCAAAGATATAGCTCATCCCAAACATAAATTTTAGCATATTTCTTGACTTTTTCTTTCTCATTCCTAGACAAATAATCAGGTAGAATCCCAGTAGGTAAGTAATTAGCTATATCGGCATACCATGGCTGTTTGTTAGAAATTGAAAGAACAAACTCATTTGGGAATTCCTCTCCAATTGGTGTCGGGTCATTTGTAATTGGTAATCTGCTCAAATGGTCATCCACTAGATTCTCAGATCCCTTCTTATCTCGGATTTCAATATCGAACTCTTGTAACAAAAGAATCCATCGAATGAGTCGCGGCTTCGCTTCCTTCTTCTTCATGAGATACTTGAGGGCTGCATGATCAGAGTAAATCACAACTTTAGTACCCAATAAATAAGGACGGAATTTTTCTAAAGCAAATACAATAGCAAAAAGTTCTTTTTCCGTTGTCGAATAATTTTGCTGAGCGCTATCAAGTGTCCTTGATGCATAATAGATCACGTGTGGATCTTTTCCATGTCACTGCCCAAGTACTGCGCCCACAGCTTTATTGCTAGCGTCATACATTATCTTAAACGGCAATTTCCAATCCGGTGGTTGAATGATCGGAGCTGTGACCAACATCTCTTTTAGTGTATCAAAGGCCTTCTTACATGAATCATCAAAGTTGAATTCCACATCCTTTTGCAATAATCTACAAAGGGGTTGAGCAATCTTTGCAAATGACTTAATGAACCTCCGGTAGAATCCTGCATGACCAAGGAATGAACGAACTTCCTGTACGGAAACGGGGTAAGGTAATGATTTCACAATGTCAACTTTAGCCTTATCAACTTCAATTCCACGTTTGGAAATAATATGGCCTAAAATCAATCCTTGATCCACCATAAAATGGCATGTCTCATAATTCAAGACCAAATCCTTTTCCATACATCGTCTTAAAACCTTTGTAAGGTTAGTTAGACATTCATCAAAAGAATTACCGTAAACTGTAAAGTCGTCCATAAATACCTCAATGATGTTTTCCACAAAATCTGAAAATATACTAACCATACATCTTTGAAACATGGCAGGCGCGTTACAAAGTCCAAACGGCATTCTTCGAAATGCAAAAGTCCCAAATGGACATGTGAATGTCATTTTTTCTTGGTCTTTCGGAGCTACTGGAATTTGATAAAATCCTGTATATCCATCTAAACTACAAAAGTGAGATTTACCTGCCAAACGTTCCAACATTTGGTCAATAAAAGGAAGGGGAAAGTGATCTTTACGGGTAGAAGCATTCAACTTACAATAATCGACGCACATCCTCCACCCATTTTGAACTCGGGTGGGGAGTAACTTACCATTTTCAGCCTGAACAACTGTAATGCCTATTTTCTTTGGAACTACATGAATTGGACTCACCCATTTACTATCTAATATGGGGTATATTATGCCCGCATCCAGCAATCGCAGTATCTCATTTTTCACCATATCCATCATTGATGGGTTCAATCTCCTTTGACACTCTCTTGTTGGCCTGTTGTCCATCTCTATAAGGATCAGATGCATACAAGTCAAAGGGCTTATTCCTTTAATATCGGCAATGGTCCACCCGATTGCATTTTTGTCTTCCTTCAAAACGTGAATTAGCTCTTCCTCCTCCCAAGTCTTGAGTTTGTTTGAAATTATGATCGGTAATGTCTCTCCTTCACCAAGAAAAGCGTACTTTAAGTGTTCCGATAATGGTTTCAACTCCAACTTGGGTGCCTACAAAATAGAAAGGGGAAGTTTAGCATGAGAATTGATTAAATCAATTTTAGGACCCTCATTACGAATGGGAGGGCTGCCTATTAATAGTCTTTCTATTTCAAGCAAGCATTCCTTCACTACAATTTCATCTTTTAAATTTTTCATGCCACTTTCACACAAAACAACGATCAATTCATCTTCATGATCAATTTCAAAGACTTTTTGCACTAAAGGTTCAATTGCATCAACATGACAAACACTAGACACATCAAGAGGGTGTTTCATAGCTTCATACATACTGAACTTAACAACTTCTCCATCAAATTCCATGGTCAATGTACCATAAAAAAACGTCTATCTTAGTTCTGGCAGTGGTTAAAAATGGCCTTCCTAACAAAATATCATGGGCTTTTGGGGACATATCATCTTCCATGTGAACTACATAAAAATCTACAGGAAAAATCAATTTATTCACTTCAACTAAGACATCTTTTAATAAACTATCCGGGTACACTGTTGATCTATCCGCCAATTGAATTACCACACCTATTTCTTTTAAAGATCTTATTTTCAAAGCTTCATAAATAGAAAATGGCATAACATTAATTGAAGCTCCCAAATCACATAAACCCTTACCAACACCAACATTGCCAATTTTGCAAGGAATTGTGAACATACCTCGGTCTTAGCACTTAGGTGGTATACTTCGTTTAAAAATTGCGGAGACATTCTCATTGACACTTACCTTTTGAAATCCTTCTAGCTTCCTCTTGTTAGTGCATAATTCCTTCAAGAATTTTACATAACGCGAGACTTGTTTTATCATATCAAGTAAAGGAATGTTTACCTCCACTTTTGGCAAGGTTTTCAAGATTTCTTTCTCATCATGATCCTTCTTAGTCTTAGCAAACCTTTCTGGAAAAGGTGGCTGTATAACAATCGGTGCAGGATTAGTGGTTTTCTTTTCCTCAGCAGGTTCTGCTTTTTGTTCTAAAATTTTAATTTCTGCTTTCAGCTCGTGACCTGCCTTGTGCCCACGCTGCGGCTCACGAGGTTTATCCTACAAAATTTTCCCATTTCGCAAAGTTACAGCATTAACATTTTGTTTAGGATTTACCTCAGGCTGAGATGGAAGGCGTCCTTGAGATTTCAACTTGCTAAGGGAAGTTGCAATTTGAGAAACTTGAGTTTCTAGTCCTTGAAATCTCGTATCCAAGCTTTGGAATCTCATTTCAGTGGCTTGTTGAAATTTTTGAGTATTCATAACGAGGGTTTTCACAGCATCTTCAAGAGAGTTGCTTGAGTTATCCTTATTCACATTCATAGGCCTTTGTGGTTGGAATTGACCTTGACTCTGAAAATTTGGTTGTCTAGGCGCATAACTGAAATTGGGATGATCTCTCCAACCAGGGTTATATGTGTTTGAGTTAGGGTCATATCGCCTTTGGGGCTGACCTTGAAATCCCACCGCATTCACATACTCTTCCTCTTGGAGTGTTGGGCACATTTCAGTTGGGTGATTCGATTGAGTGCAAACCCCACATACTTTAACCTGTTTCGATTGTCTTGCAACTAGGCCTTGAACCATAACAGTTAGTTCAGAAATTTGAGATTGCAAGGAGTTATTGCTTACCATATTCACAAATTGCATTGATGTTCCGTTGGATTGTTGGTTATTTGCTGCCATAATGAAATTAAATCTCGAGCAGCTCAGGGTGTCTTTTTTATGACTGCTCCGCCACTTGCAGCATCCATCATCTTGGCTTCGATAGGTAAGAGACCTTGATAGAAATACTGAATCAGGTTATGCTCTGTGACACCATGTTGAGGGCTCGACACGCACAGTTTCTGAAATCTTTCCCAATAATCGTACAATGATTCAGAATCCTTTGTTTGATCGAACAAATGTCTCTCCTAATTTGTGAAGCACGAGTTGCTGGGAAGAATCGCTCACGGAATAGCTTAGCCATCTCGTCCCATGTTCGAATGCTCCCGGATGGAAGGTAGTAGAGCCAATCTTTAGCCATATCTGCAAGTGAAAAAGGAAATGCCCTTAGTTTAATATGATTAACATCAACAGTTTGTGGCTTCATGCCTAAACAAACAACATGAAATTCCTTTAAATGCTTATGGGGGTCCTCATTTTCTCTCCCACGGAAAGTAGGTAAAAGGTGGATTAAACCCGATTTGAGTTCGAATAGGGCAGCAAGGTCTTCATAAATAATGCAGAGCTGCGCTTGATCGATGGGGGCAGCATGAAGTTCTTCAAGAGTTTGCTCATTGGCCATGGTTTCAGGTAGTGCAACGTCAAAAACTTTTTCTTCTTCGGTATGGACTGATTCTTCATTTTCAGAGTCTGAATGAGTGAGGCCTTCAAAGGTTGAAGCCAGTTTGAGCACTTTGGTTTCCTTTCTCAATTTCCTGGCAGTTTTCTCTATCTCTTTGTCAAATTGTAAATCACCTGTACCAGAAGATCGAGTCATTCAACAAAATAAAATATTACAAAATTAAATAAATACTCCCCGGCGACGGCGCCAAAAATTTAGCGAGTGTCGAATTTGCCAAGTTAAATAGCCTACTCGGATTTATAACAAATGGAAGTAGGGTCGATCCCACAAGGAGTATTATAACTTCGTAAAATTCTTTTGTCGAATGAAAAATTGAAAAATACTGTAAAGTAAAAAGGGGGTTTTGTAGAATTGAGGTTTGATGGAAAATAAAAATAAAATGCTGAAAATATTAATAAAAACAATTGATCAAAAGCATTCAATCAAAGGCTCAATTTCACATTCCCGTTCTTACATTTGATCCTTGGTTCAAAGATTTTCTAAATCGAATTTGCTAAACCGGTTATAGTTACCGAAGACGCTTCTAAATAACCAATTTTCCCTTAATTGTAAACTAGCCACAAGACACTCAATGACTAATCCTAACTAAACCATAGTACTTCAGAAAACGTTTCTTTAGTTTAACTTGGTAATTGCTTTACGGATTAGGAAAACCCGATTCAAGCTAATTTGTCAAAACGTTTGACTCGTTTAAGTAAGATTGTTTATTCCTTAAGGCGAGGTACCTTAATTCGACACTTTTACAAATTGATAGGACAATTACAGATCAAACCAATTTGTATGTCAATTTTGAAATCCTTTAATTGAAACAAAAACGTCTTCTCGAAACAATTTAACAACCAAAATAACCTTTCGGAACCCAAATAAACAAATAGCAAATCATAAAGAAAGTTAAGAGAAATTAGACCTCACAGTGTAAAGAAACAGGAATTGAATTGTACCTTTGATTGAATAAAAGAAGTTTAGCTAGACATAATAGAGAAACAAAAAGCTGAAATTATATTAAGTTGTATCTATTCTATCTGGTAACTGTGTAATTAAAAAGATAGGACAATTGCCTTCTTAAATAGGCTGAAAATTCTATAAAGAAAGCCCTTAATCCCACTAATTCTCCAACCAACTCAAAGCATGGCCACGTCAAGAGTAACTGGTAGTGGAATATTGAATCTATTGAGCATTCCATTTCATCAAGTAAGTTGCTAGCTTTTAGGACTCCCCTTCAACTCTTGCCACATCAAGCAACCATCAATTTTAATTAATCCCATTATGTTCACTTTGTCCAATAGCTATTTAATTGTGTAAGTCATGGTCTTCAAGTCAAATTATAACAACTTCTCCATAATCCATTCATCTCTATCTTTTCTCCAACTAATTGACTTGGTCCTTATAAAATAAAAATAATTTCACAATTAAGCCAATATCCCAAATTAATATATGATTTAAGCATGAGATAAAATAAAAATTAATACATTAAATGCACTTAACACTCTTATTTCAAATGGGGTTTAGAATTCAAATGAAATACTAAATACTTTTAATACTACTGTAAAACTTGAAAACCTTGCTGAATGAATTTTCATACCTATAAACACATACATAAATAAACTTTACATTATAGGCAACATGATTTGTTAATCTAATTAGTTTATTTAATTATTAAGTTGGAAAACATGATTTCCAATCTAATAGACTAACACTTCTTAGAATTTGAGACTAAAATATAATCCAATTATCGACTTCTAATAACGTGGTTTAGTTTATTTTCCAGATGAAATTGATGGAAGTTGAACGCTTAAAGTATTTAGTGGAACTTTTCATAAGTGAGCAAAATGAGGCTACAATTTACAAATATGGTGAATTTTAAATACCTCAATTCCACATTTCAATACAATTTCGCTAATGAAAAAACACCTAATTAATCTAATTGAAAAATAAACAACCCTAAATGATTTTTTTAAAGTTGATACATTGCGTTTCTATCAAATTTAATTAAGAAAACAAATAATTACAAGGGAGATAATTTCTTAATTAATAAAACAAATAATAATGGGTAAAACATCTAAATGGGCTAGTTTGACAAAATAATTACATGTCAAACTTTTGCAAGATACCAGCATACCCTCTATCAAAATACCACAAACTTAATTAACTTTACCATAGCCTCCATATGCCTATGATGATATCATGCAATTAAGATTGTATTTTTTGTTGGTTTAGTTTGCATTTATATCACAAACCGTTCATTTTTTCAATATGCTGCTTTAGATTTTTTTGTTCGTCTCATTTTTATCTTCAAAATGCCATCCACTGTGATATATTTATTCCATAAAATTTTTTTGACCTGTTACACATTTATTACAAACTTAATACAAATTTGTTATAAGTCTCTTTGTATTTGCAATGCTCACTGAACTGTTATAGATCACTTATATATTTGATATATATTTATTACATGTATAGTATAAGTGTGTTATAACTTTAGTATAAGTCTATCTGTATTTGCAATACTCATTAAATTGTTATATACCTACTATATACATCTGTTACGACCCTAATACAAATTTGTTATAAGTCTATTTGTATTTAAAATGCTCATTGAACCGTTTTATATATATATTACAAACCTAATACAAATATGTTATAAGTCTCTTTGTATCTGCAATGCCTATTGAATTGTTATATATATGTTATAAATCTATTACAAATCTATTATAAGTCTAATATAAGTTTCTTTGTATTTGCAATTATCATTGAACTGTTATATTTCTACTACATATATCTGATATGTATTTGTTACAAACCTAATACGAATATGTTATAAGTCTCTTTGCAATGCTTATTGAATATATATATATATATATATTACAAACCTAATGCAAATCTGTTACAAGTATAATATAAATCTCTTTGCATCTGCAATGCTCATTGAACTATTATATATCTATTATATATTTGATACATATCAGTTACAAGTCCAATATAAGTCTATTTGTATTTGCTATGTTCATTGAACCATTATATATCTACTATATATCTTATACATATCTGTTACAAGTCTAATATACTCTTCGTATTGGCAATGCTCATTGAACTGTTATATATCTATTATACATCTGATACATATTTGTTACAAGTCTAGTACAAGTCGAATATAAGTCCCTTTGTATTTATAATGCTCATCTAACCGTTATATATCTACTATATATTTGATATATATCTATTACAAGTGTAGTATAAGTCTGTTATAACTTAGAAGTCTAATATAAGTCAATTGTAACAGATATGTAATAGGTTTGTAACAGGTCAAAAAATTTTTTTAGAAAAAATATATCACAATGGATGACATTTTGAAGATAAAAATGAGATGAACAAAAAACTCTAAAGCGGCATATTGAAAAAATAAATAATTTGTGAGATAAATACAAAATAAATAAAAAAATTGAAAAAAAAAATAAATCACATGGATATGAAGAAGGGCATAAAAAGGTAATATGGAAGTTAACTAAGGTACGTTGGTATTTTGTTTCCTATTGGGTTGTTTTGGTAACTATTTTGCATAATTGGGTCAAATCTAATAATTTTTCTATACTTATTAGGGAAATAATTAGGAAGAGATAATTAATTATGTGAAATAAAATAAGGAGATAAATAATTATTAATAGTATTAAAAGATAATTAATTTTATGGATAATTCATTGTACACTTGGGTATCCGGCGAGTATTGTAGAATTTTTGATTATTTATATATTAGTATTTGAATAAGTTTTGGAGATTTTTCAAAATTATCAATCTTTTAGTTAAAAAAATATTTACATTTATCAAAAAATTCTAAAAATTATCAAGGAGGTGTATTGTATTTTCAATTTGAAATGTATAAAATTACCCTTTGTTGTTATATAATTTCAAATTGAGGATCTTTTTATGTCCTTTGCTTGCTAACTTTTGAAACCACAAACTTTTTTTAATAAAAAATTATTTTGATCATATTTTTAAAAATGAGTTAATCACATGACATGTTTTTGAATTTACCCTAATTTTAATTACAAGTTAGCTCTTTATTATACTTCAAAGTTTTCTTACCAATAAGGGTTGGTCCAAGTGGTAAGCGACTTAGTACCACTTAAGCAAGGTCTCGAGTTCAAGTCCTAGTGATTGCAAAAAATCTTTATTGGGAGACTCACCTACCACAGCCAGGTACGCGACCCATGTCGAATCAGAATGTAGTCGAAGCAAAACTCTAATTAGGAGTGAACAAAAACTGAATAAACCGAACTGAAGTTATTCGGTTCGATTTTCCGTTTACATATTTTGCTCTATTCGGTTTTCGGTTCAGTTTGTTTTATTCAATTTTTTAACCGAACAAACCGAAAACCGATCAAATTAGTTTTACTATATTTTTTAATTTATTAAATATTAATTTATTTATGTTTTTTTATTTGAATTTACTTTTTATACTTGACAATAAAGCTTTTCTTTTCAAATTAACAATGATTTATATGTGTTGAAAGATATTTATGTTGAGTTTTAGTAATTTTATAGATTAAATTCATATTTGAAAAATAAAATATTAATAAAAAAAATTAAATTGGTTTAAATCGATTCGAATTGAACTGAACCAAAATAAATCGATTCGGTTTAGACCGAACCGAAATATATTCGGTTCTAAGAAAATCCTTATTTAATTCTTGGTTCAGTTCTATTTTTAAATCGAGCCGACATTTGCTCACCACTAACTCCGATGAACAACAAAAAGTACTTTTTCTTCTCAAAATTCTCGGATTTAAAAACACTTGTACAATACTGTTCAATTTTAGATATTATTTTTATTCTTTAAATTAGAACATGAAATACAACATAAATTTTAAATGCTTTGGGCCGCCAGTTCGAGAAATTTTTTTATTTTATTTTCAGTTTATTCTTTATATTTAAAATTTTTCAGTTTTTAGTTTTTGAAATAGTTAATTTTTAGTTTTTATTTTAAAAAAATAATTATTATTATAGTTTAAATTTTACTTGTTGAAAATATTATAAGTATAATAAAAATATTATAAATTAAAGTAAAATATTCATTTTATATAAAATTTTAACTTTTCAAATAAAATTTATCTTATAGGCTTACAATAATAAAAAAAAACCTTACCCCACCTGAATGTGGACTCGAACATGTGATTTCTGGGATCACAACTTCACATTCAACCACTGGAGCTTAACCTTTGCCACTTTAAACTAACTAATCATAAAATAATGAAAATATAATTTGATTCGTCTATCTAATTTTTAAATTATAAAAACTATTTTTTGTCTACGTTATAATAACTTGCCTTTAACACTATAATAACTTATTCTATCACATTATGCAATTAAAGATGAATGCTTCAAGTTCGCCAATATGTAGTTTCTTTTAATTCGTATGCTTATCCTTCAATTGAATTTTCTTACTATGATAAGGAGCTAAGAATCCAAAAATGTTAAAGTATGTTTAAGTTTTATCGATTGAAAAACAATATGAATTAATTCAAAATAAATTTATATAAATTAGATCATATTAACTTAATAAAATATATAATAAAAAGTTACTAAGTGAATAAGAAAAATAACTAATTAAATAATCTAAAAGTATATTAATAAAAAATAATATTTTTATTATTAACAAGTAATTATACAAGTGTGTGTATATATATACACCGAAATAAATTAAATCAATAAAATTTTATATTGAATACACAAATCGTGTGAACTGAATTTAAAAAATTTTAGAAAATATAAAAAAATATTTTCTACTATAAAACATAAATTTAAAAATTCTGAAAAATCTTTTTAAATTTTTTAATTTAATTTTTTTTAATTTAAAAAATTGTGCGACAATTTCCTTTTTCTCATTCATTGAAAAATTTTATGGAAAATAGTTGAAGTTTTCCACGATTAAACAGACCACGGAACCTTTGGGTTCCCAAGCCTCCATTTTATGAAGTACAGATGGATGATCATGATCTGAAGGCGCATCTGAAACAAGTCTTCGGCGACTCGTCAGAAAGCGACGCTGAGGAGCAGCGATCGCCGAGTAATGATCAGCTATGCCTCAACGAATCTCCCTTTACCATCGACCGCTATCCAACTTGGGAACCTATTGAGGAAGTCAATGGGTTGTGGTTATGCGGGGAGTTCCTGTCTCCGCCGCAACAGTCCATCCTTCTCTCCGCCATTCAAGACGGTGCGTCTCGTTCCTTTTTATGCTCGTAAACTTGGTAAAGCAAGATCGCTTTAATTTCTTGAAATTTTGTCGATGCAGAAGGATGGTTCACGGAGAGCTCCAATAATCAGGTATGCCTAAATTTGGGTGATATTTGCAATTAAGTTCGAATCTCTGGTGATCAGGTATTTGCGTTTTATTAGTTTAGAATTGCAATTGTGTCTTCTTCTCTCAATTAGTTCAGTTAGGGTAGAATAAGTGATTGAAGTAGAAAAGAAACACTAAACAGTTGTTTTTTTGGGGGATATTTTGCCAATGGATGGAACAGAGTGATTTTGACATCGTCTACTGTTTTCTGTGTAACTCTGATTTCATCATCGACAGACAAATGAAAGGAAATTTGTGTTTTTACTTGAAATTCTGAAGTCTGATGGAATCCTTGTTGTTTCAATAAGCCATTGAGTTGAGGATTTGTAATTTCATCTCTATGTTCCCTCTAGGCTATGAGATTTGGGGCTCTTCCTTCTTGGGCAACTGAACTTTCTAACTCAATACGTGAAGCTGTGCTCTTCAGTGATCGCAATGATGAATCTACTGATCAATACGTGCTGCCATCGAATCTGCTATGGAGAGAGCCATTATTTGATCAACTAATTGTGAACCTGTATCAACCAGGTGAGGTACTAAGAACAAAAACTTCATATCTTGTTCAATTTTCGATCATAGTCATTGGCACAGAAATGGCGAACTACTGTTTTTTCGCTTGTTACTAATGTAGGGGATCTGTGCACATGTTGATCTGTTGCGGTTCGAAGATGGCATTGCCATATTGTCCCTTGAATCATCATGTGTGATGCATTTCACTAAAGTTGTTGATGAAACTGGAGATGAATCCACAATTTCAAGGGTTCCTGTTTACCTGAATCCAGGTTCTCTTGTGATAATGTGCGGGGAGTCTCGCTACTTATGGAAGCATGAGATTAACCGCAAGCCCGGGTTTCAAATATGGGAGAATGAGGAATTAAATCAGATGAGAAGAACATCAATCACCCTCAGAAAGCTTTGCAATGTTGAGGAGTAACAGCTATAGAGGACTCAATTGTGGATCAGCTGACCAAGTTTAGGAATGGACCAGAGTTGATGAAATTGAGATAATTCACAGACAGGTCAAAATCAGGTATCCACTGTGCTAATGCCATATTTCATTACATCGATCTCTGGCCAACATTAATTCAATTTTGGGACGAACTGGTCTTGCCTAGGATTCCTATATAGAAGCACTATAAAGGAAGAAAGGTTATTCCATATGTAGCAAACAAGTCTAGCATTTTTAACAACTGATTTAGCCTAAAATGGAGTATCAGCTTGGTATTTGTATTTGATTTAATCCACAGCTTGGCCTAAACTAAACTTGTTATATCAGTTGTGGCCTAAATACTCTTCAACTGTTGGGTATTTTATTTTTATCTTCAATTAGCCTGATACAAATCCGAAGAAACTTTAGTGCCAGTTCTAGTGTCAATTTTACAAGATGATGGAGAAATTCTCTATTGATTGGCTACACAATAGTATACAACTACAATTTAAACATGCAAACCAAAGAAACAAAAAAAAAAAAAGAGACAATACGCCCTTTACAACAAACAAAACAGCTGCATTTCTATGGGTGGGGGCGGCCTATAACTCAATCAAGATAAGACGACATCGTTTAGCTTGTTTCAGAGAAAAACAAGCTTAACATTCACAATGGCTAAAAAGGCAGCCCATGCCAAACAAGGCTTAACCAGATCTCCAGCAATTGGATTCACCTGTTTAAACTGGCGGGAACACCCAACAAGGGCACCAAACATAGCCAAACAGACCACCAACCCGACCCAACTCGCTCCTAACCGGAACACAATAGGATCCCAAACCCAACCCAGAGCAAGCTGCGCCAGGTAAAAAGACAGAGCCGCTGGTTTCTTATGAAAGCCTCCTTCCGCCCACACGAGCCAGGCCGATAGCCCGGTCAAGAAACTCGAAGCCAAGCATGTCAAGTGCAGAGCCCACATAGGCGGGAACCAGAAGGACGTAGACGGCCTGCCGTAGCCATTGTTGCTGCCGAAGAAATAGATGTTGAAAAGTGTGAAAGAAATAGGGAAAGAAACTGCAAGTGCAAGTGATTTGGTCCCGCGTTTGGCCATTGCCATTCTCTTGTCTCCTCTGCCACTTCTCATCGTGTCTTTGCCGGCGGTTGCGGAGGCGTCGCCTCCGGTACGGTGTCTGATGTTTTGGGAATCCATGATTGAGAAATCGAAAAGGGAGTGCAATGTGTGAGCTGGAGGGATTTGAGGGGAAATGAAATGACTTGATATAAGAGAGCTTGTTTTCCTGGGGTGAGTGCCACGTGGGAGGAGAAATAGGAAAGGGAGGGGAAGGGGACACGTGGCGAAGGGAAAGAAGAGGTTTATTTGACACTTGGATCCTGAATAAAGCAACTGATGATGAATTGCCAGGCGCCTGGAAAATAAATTAAATAATTGACGAGTGGATAAGCTGAACTGTATATATCAAGTTTGTTGGAGATCATTTTTGATTTTGGGTTCGACGTGTTATATTGCTAAAATGTTTAATGATGAATCAAACTTCTGGTAGGATTGAAAGTGGGGCAGAAATTCTTTAAATTTGATGGAGATTTTTCTCGATGGAGAATGAGGATGGAGATTTTTGAATCCTCGAATTATTAATGGAATGGTGATATAGTCTCTAAACCCGATAAATGCTTAAAATTGATAAGAAAAATTAATTTTTTATTTTTTATAAATACTATCAATAATCTTACAAAAGTTTTTGATGAAGATTTAAATTAGATTATAAAATATAATAATATAATATTTATAATTATTAATTTTTATATATTAATATTAAAAAGTGATAACATATTTGTTCAACACCATTTCTAAAAAAAAATACCATTTCAATAATCATCTAATTGATTTTATTGATATTAATTATATTGTATTGCTTTTAATTTTATTTAATTATTTTTATTAATTATATAATTTATATTAATTTTTTCGACGTATCAATATGAAATAATTTTAATTTATGTTACTTTGAATAAAAAAATTAGCATATTTTTTTTGTTAACGGGGAATTGGGGATTCCCCGATAGGAAATGGGGAAAAAAATTTTCCCGAATTTTTAATGGGGATGGGAATGAGAAATTTTTTTTTTTCCCAAAACCTTAATAAAGATAAAAATGGGGAATGCATTTCCCACCCGATAAGTCTCACTTTCAACCCTACCAATCTATAATTAGGCAAAAGAAATAAAAATCCAATTTCTGCTGTTCACAAGCCTCGATCAAACAACTATTGCTGTTATTTAAGGCCAATTTTATTGGTTAATATAATCCTTATATCCCTAATTATGTGTCTTCTTTTATATTTCCCATTCTGATTTTGTACGAATTATTTTTTTTTACTTAATTTTTTTATTTTCAACTATTCTTTCATATTTTTTTTGTTACTCCCCCCTATGTATCTAACACATGATAAAATCTGAATGAGGAATATGGAAGGAAATAGACAATTGGGTACAATATATTTAAATTCAGGTAATCGTATTGATATTTAAATATATATTTATGTCAATAATGCTGACATTTAACTAGTTTGATGATCACTAATATGGTAAGTGATTAAATTATATTAATATAAGTGAGTAAAAATTAGTTAAATATACCAAAATAAACTCAAACAATATTAGTATTTTCCGGAGAACAATGTAATTTATTCTCTAATCTCTATATAACATTAGAATTAGGAGTTTAACACAAATCACAAAATATAAGGATTTTTTTGTCTTAGAACCAGGGATAACACTTTTTTTGTAAGCACTAAGTTTGTTTTCCTTTTATGCTTGGGACACTTTCCAGTCCTCTCTGAATGGTGTATGCTACTTTATTTCCACCTTATAGTACCATTATTCTTTTCTAACATAGTTTATACAGTAAGTATAAAAAATTATCACTTAATTGTCTTTTTTAATACCGTATGAATTAGAATGACATGTGAAAAAAAGTTGAATTCTTACTTATTTAATCATTTTCATTAATCAATCTAAAATTAAATAAATCCCCAAGGATATGATGTATTGACGTAATTAGACCTGTTTAACTGACCCGCGGCCCATTAGACCCGCTTTCAATGGGTCGGGTTTAGGCAAATATATAGCGATAGAAGTCCGGATTGGCCCAAGCCCATAAGGGCCCAATCATACATTGAGTTAGGCTTGGTTTTGTATTAAAACCCGTGTATATATATAAATATAAAATAAATAAATAAATAAATAGTATATATTCATATTTACATTTATTAACTATCAAATTATAATACTGTATACTCTCTCCTCTCTAGGCGGGGGCGGCCAAAGCAGAAGTTACCGGCGAAGCAAAATACGGCGTCCACAGTTCCCGATGTCGTTCCTGAAGTTACTAGTCCTTTGGTGCCTGAACCAACAGTTGATTCCACAGTGGTAATCGAAGCGGATCCTGTGGTTGATTTGTGGGAATCCTCGAAGAAGGTCTGGGAGGAATTCGCTGAAAAACGATCTGGTTTTATTGGCGATAAACTCTCCTTCATTCCTCCGATCGAGAAAGAAGGAAAACGGATCTGCATCATCGATCCAGCTAATTTGGTCAGAGAGGCGAGTTCCTGGAATGGATCTATGATCTGCGCTGTTCTGGGACCCAAGCCTCCTCTCAAAGTTTTTGAAGGATTTGTTCGAAGAATCTGGGCCTCGTTTGGAGTTGATAAAATCCTGCGACTGGAGAACAATCATTTCGTTGTGAAGTTTAATGATGAGGGAGCCAAGGATGGGATTGTTGAACATGGTGTTTGGTTTTTCGATAAGAAGCCCTTGGTTGTGCGCACTTGGTCTGACGAGTCTGATGCACTGGCCGGGATTACAACAGTACCTGTTTGGATTAAATTTCCAAATCTCCCAGTCAGATATTAAAGTGAGAGATCTTTAAGCGCCATAAGCAGTCTGATTGGCAAACCTTTGATGTCTGATAAAATCACCAAGGATAGAGCCTGGCACAACTTTGCGAGGGTTTTGATTGAGGTTGAATTAAAGAACGAGGCCCTTGAGGAGATCAGTTTTGTGAATGAGTATGGCCAGCTTGTAGATCAAGCGGTTGCTTATGACTGGATTCCAGTTAAGTGCAACTCTTGCAGGGGGTTTGGCCATAAGATGTCAAATTGTAAAAAGAAAGAGGAGGAGGTTTGGGTGCCTAAGGATAAAGTCCTTGAACCTATAACTAAAGAAGTACCTGCAGCCACTGAATTCATTGTTAAGGCTACTAGTCCTGTGACTATTAGCAAGGGAAAGGAAATAAGTCCAGATCCTGCTGCCAATAGTCAAGAGAGGGGTCTTGCTCCTAGTACATCAGCCTCAGTGGTTGTTAGCAAAGATGATAGACCTTGGATTACACCAAGGAAGATGAGTAAAGGTGGAAACAGTAGCGGTATCTCTACACAGAAGAGTAGACAAAGTCCATTGAAGCATAATGGGGTGTTTGCTAATCTGGAACATCAGAGGCCTAAACAGGGCCAATAAACAAAGGTACTTAAGGGAGCTTTGCTCCTTAAATGAAATAGAAATGTGTGTTCTACTAGAAACTAAGCTTGATAAATCTAGTATTGATAGTTTTATTCTCAAGTATTTTAATGGTTGGAATTGGTTCTGTAATTTAGAGTCCCATCCCAGTGGAAGGATACTTTTGCTTTGGAGAAAGGATATGTTTAGTGTTGACATTTGTTTTGCTTCTAAGCAGTTAGTTCACTGTAATGTGAATATTATTGGTTATAGTACTCCCTTTGCTTTGTCTGCTGTTTATGGCCTATATACGGTAGCACATAGGAAGGAGTTATGGTGCCACTTGGAAGCCTGTAAAACTATTATTCCTTAGCTTGTTGGAGGAGATTTCAACACTATGTTTAACATGGATGCTAAGCTTGGTGGTAACACCATTCACTACTCGGATATCAGCGATGGAATCAGTTGGTTACAAACGGCTTTTCTTAAAGAAGTGAGGTGATTGGGGTCTAGATTCTCCTGGTCTAATAGACAGAAGGGGGTGAATAGGATTTATTCTAAAATTGACTGGGTTTTCTACAATGAGCAATGGCATGATGCCTATAATTCATGTTTCACCTCCTACCATGAGGATCCTCACTCTGATCATAGCTTTCTCTTGGTCAGATATGTAAGTCCTGATGAGGTAGGGATTAAGCCCTTTAGATTCTTTAATATGTGGGTGGACCATCCTTATTATGATTCAGTTCTTAGTAAGGTATAGAATTCTGAAGTTGAAATTGATCCTATGAATAGGCTTATTATCAAGCTGTCTAGACTGAGACATGGTTTGAGGAAGTTCAACAGGGAAGTTTTTGGAGACATAACTACTAGATACAAGGAATCTCTACTTAAAGTTTCCTTAATCCGCGATCGACTCCAATCTAACCTGTTGGACCCTAACTTGATCTCCCAGGAGAAAGTTGTTGTTCACCAATTCTGTCAGGAGTCCATTGCATATGAAAAGTTACTTCACCAGAAAAGTAAGATAACTTGGCTTAGACTTAGAGATGACTGCACAGGGTACTTTTATGCCTCCATGATCTAGAATAGGATTCTTTCCTATGTGGATAATGGAACTTGTATTGAGGACTTCAATCAAGTTGTAAACCATTTCCTAGATCATTTTAAGGCTTTTATGGGGACTAAAATTGTCACTACTACTAATCTGGAAATGTAATATATTGCTATGGGTTCCTCTTTATCTATTGATTAGCAAATTGGCCTAATTAAGCCTTTTTTTGCTAGCGAGATTAAAGAGCGTTGACAACAATAAGAGCCCTGGTATAAACGATTTTGGGGTTGGATTTTATAAAACTTCCTGGAATTCAATTAGTATAGATGTGATTGCTGCAGTTAGAAGTTTCTTCACTACTTGTAAGTTTCCAAAAACTGTAGCTTCCTCTCTTCTTGTCCTTATTCCTAAGATTGAGAATCCTTCTAATGCTGGGGACTTTAGGCCTACTGCCTATTGTAGTACCCTATATCAGTGCATATCCAAGCTCATTTGCTTGAGACTTACTGCTGTTTTGCCTCACCTTATCCATGAAAACCAAGGTGCTTTTGTTAAAGGTAGATCATTATCTCACAATATTATGATCCTCCAAGATATTTTGAGAAATTATGGTAAAAGGATGGTCTCCTCTAGATCTTTCTTAAGGTTGACCTCCGCAAGGCCAATGATACAGTGTCCTGGTCTTTTGTGGAGGACCTTTTGAATGCCTTAGCTTTCCTTTCTAAGTTTATCCTCGGATTCTTGCTTGTCTTAAGAGTGCTAGCTATTGCCTTATGTTGAATGGGAGAATTTAGGGTGAATTTATTGGCATGAAAGGCCTTAGACAGGGTGACCCAATGTCCCCTCTTCTTTTTATCCTTATCATGGAATATCTAACTCAAATCTTGTTGTTTTACTCTAAGAATAATGGCATGAAGTATCACCCTGGGTGCAAAAATGTCTGTATCAACTCCCTTTGCTTTGCTGATGACTTGATTCTTCTTAGTAAGGCTAATACTAAGGAGTTCTCTTTGCTTCTTGATGGCCTAAATGTATTTTTTAGGTCCACTAGTTTGGGTATTAATAATACTAAGTCCAACTTATATGTTAATGGTGTTAACAATATGGTTAAACTTGCTCTACTGGATCTTGCTGGTGTGAGGGAAGGGTCCTTCCCTTTTACTTAACTTGGGTTCCCTCTTAAGCCCAATAAGTGGAGCAAACTTGATTGTGCTAATGTTGTTGATAAAATTAGAAGGATTATCTCTAGTTGGGGGATTAAGCACCTGTCTTTTGCTGGGAGAGCCCAGCTAATTTCTACTATTATATTTGGCATTAGAAATTATTGGATGTCTGTCTTTTGCCTCCCCAAATCTGTTATCCATGACATTGACAAAATGTGTAGGAAATTCCTTTGTGGGGACACTGAAGTTAAGGGAAAATTTCATATTGTAGCCTGGGAAAACATTTGCAAGCCTAAAAAACTAGGAGGCCTTAGTTTTAGGGATGGCTGTAAATGGAATAAGGTGTCTGTTGCTCGGTTTATATGGGCTTTAACCCTTAATCAGGATTCCTTATGGCTTAAGTGGGTCCATAGCATCTACTTGAAGAACAAAGATTTTTGGACTGTCAGTATTGCTAGCAATGCGAGCTGGTATTGGAAGAAATTACTTCGTTTGAGATCTGTTTTCTCTAGATCTGCTATCAGTAATGCCACTGTGGGCAATCGGTTCAAAACTGCGAAATGCTATGAAAATCTTATTAGGGATTCCAGGCCCCTTCCTGGGTTCAGGCAAATGTGGTGCTCCCTTGCCCTTCCTAAGCATAGGTACACTTTTTGGCTTGCAGTCCAGAACAAACTTTTGACTAAATATTTCCTCACTCTATACATTCCGGGGATTGATGGTAATTGTATTGTCTGTAATGAACACTTGGAGAATCAGGAGCATTTGTTCTTCCAATGTAAGTAGTCGCAACAGCTAGTGGATTCTGTCAACAACTGGTTGTGCAAGATTGGCCTTCATCTGCAATTTGGTGCTTGGAGGCAATGGTTCCATGGGTTGAAGCTGTCTAGATTTCAAGATTTGGTGTGTGTGGCTATCCTTCAAGCTCTAGTTTATATGATTTGGCTAAACAAGAATTCTTGTATTTTCTCTTTTTCCTGTTTATCTGTTCAGTTTTGCTTTTCTCAAATTCATGATATAGTGAGGAATAGAATTACCATGTAAAGGAAAAGAGTGAAATCCCCAAAGGATAGAGAGATTTTTGATAGTTTATTTATAAGGGGCTAGCTTGCAAAATGTTACAGGATACTAAATTTTTTTTAATGATGATTAATTATGTCTTAATTATATCTTAATTATATTTAATAGTATCTTGAAAATATTATAATAGTTATAAACATATATAGTGACTTTTACAAGAATTGTGAATATGTATAAAAGTATGAATAGTATTTAATAAATAATTGTACTATATGTCCTATCAAATTATGATAACTTATAAAGTCTTCTTGTTTATTATGTATAAAGAATATATACTATTTGAATATGTTAAAAATGAATAATCTTGAATGAGTCTTGTCTCCTTATTTTTTATGAATAAGGAATATATGTTATATAATTTAAATGTTACAGTTTGCATAAAATAGTATATGAATGTGTTCATAATAAAAGGATATGCTACTTCATTCTTATTAATAATGCATGGAAAAGGAAATAGAATCATATACATGAATTCAATAAATTTACTTGATTGTTTCTGGATTATAGAGAGCAACCTCTTAAGTATTGCTTGATGACAACGTTTTCTCAAAAATCTTCTATTAGATCTTAAAATACACTCAAGGAAATTTTCCTAAGCAGTTAACCTCTCCAGAGTTTTTCATTTAAAGGTTTTAAATAAACAAAAGTTTATTCATTAAAGGTTGTATTGAGAACAGGGGGCTCAACTCCCTTTTATACACAAACTTATTACATATTAAACAGGTAAAAAGTAAAGCTACTAGCAAATGCCAATTACCAAACACAATAATTTACATAAGGACAAAGATAAAAGTAAGCATCCTTATCTTCGGTCAGTGAAGATAGGATTTTTTGCTACAAGTGTCTAAATTTTATTACTTTAGTCTGCTATTTTAATAAGTGATGTGGCCTCGTTTATTTCGCTATGATTAGATGTTTCTTCCTCTAGTAGACCTCACACTTCACATGAATGTCTTGGATAATTCTGACTTTTTTTTGGCAAAGGAATAATTTGGATGGTTGATCAAGATTGGGAATTCTTAATTCAAGGAACTTCTTTTCAAATTCATAAAATATTGCTTCCATTGCTACTTCCATGGGTACTTCTTTTTTAGAATGTATTGCTACTAACCAATAATCAGATTTATAATTAATTCTTGCGGCGCCTTCTACACTTGCTAATTGTCTGATTATTATAGAAAAAAGTGTTTGATTCCATAATACTCTTTCCTCATTGGTGATTGGAATTTTTTATGCTTCAATTTTCTAGATAATGCCCGTTTGATATTCCCATTAGAATGTATGCAAAAGAAGGTGTTAACTCCTAGCCTTCTTCTGAAAAAATAGGGATGCTGCTGAAATATCTTAAAAATATCATTCTTCCCTTTGCATAATTATTGAAATACAATGAAACAGATCTTCTGAACTTTTCTGGAAAATATTTCAGGACATCTAATTTGTTCAAATAGATGGTGTCTATTAGTCCATGTACAGCTGATTCGTATGATTCCATAGGATTTGCTTCTGGTAATACAACCATTTTTGTCTTCATCTGGTCTTTGGTTGTGGGATACATATTTCTGCTTCGATCATTGTCATTATAGTTTTGGATTATTTGGGACCATTTTATATATTTGTTAAGAGATGTTCCCATCATTTCTGATACTATTTTTATTTGGGGAACTGTTGGAATTCGGCCCAAAATAGTTTATGTTTCTGAGACTTTATTATATAATATTTTTTCTTTATAGGTTTCATAAATAGTACTGGCGTCTTCTAAAGCTTTTTTTGCTAATTCCAAAGATGGATATTTCTGATAAATAATACCAGATTGTCCTTGGATAAATATTGGTGCTTTAGCCCATTCGTAAAAAATGCCTCTTTGCGGCCCGTTATGGATTACATAATAGGCTTTGTTGGGCTGTTTGACTAACTGCGATAATCCAGCAGTTATATCGGCTGGTGTGATTAATACAGTTTTGCCTTTGTCATTGTTAGACTCAGGCTGAGTAATACTGGTGGAAGTTAATATAGTTTTGCCCTTATCATTGTTAGATTCAGGCTTTATAATACTGGTGGAAGTAGAGGCTTCTTATTTATTATGGTTTTCTAACAATTCGCTTTCGTCCGCCCAAGACAATTTTTTATTTTTTATTCCAGTGTCCGACCCTGATAATCCTTTGATTAATATCTGCTTTAATTTTTTCCACATTTGATAATACTTGCTCCAATTGATTATTTTTCTGCTTCAATTGATTGGCAATGGCTGACTCCATTCTCTTGTCAAAGTGTCTACTCCATAATTTTCTTCTGACTTTATTAATACTACCTGAAATTCATAATAAGATAATTCTAGTTAACAACCAATTAATCTTCCTTGATTATAATGAGTGTTAATTTTATTTCGAATAAATGTAGTGACGTATTTACTATCTGTTTTAACAATAAAAGGTTTTGGAAGTAATTCTATTTTTCATTTTTTTTACAGTATTTAATAATGCAAGTGTTTCTCTTTCATGGGTAGTGTATCTTTTTTGGGTATTCGTAAAGGTTCCTGAAATATATTTAGCTATTCTTTCTAAAGAAACAAACTGTTTGGCTTTAAATAATGTTGTTAGTGTAGAAAGTGTTTCTTCCATTAATTCTTTTCCTTTTTCTTGTTTGTAAGTTTGTAATAATTCGAATGGTGGGGCTGTCATTACTGCTGCCCAATTTTCACCACTAGCATCAGTAGAGATGATTAATATATCTTTTTCTGAGGGATTATATAGAGCTGGTAGATTTTGACAACTCTTTTTTTAATGCTACTACGTTTTTTATATCTTTTGTTAACCATGACCATTTAACTTTTTCTGATAATTTCTTTTATAAGTCTCTTCTTAATTGAGCTAGATTTTTTAGAAAACCTTGATCACTAATATAATTAAGATTTCCTAAAAATCTTTGTAATTATTTTTTATCTGTTAATTGATCTGGGAATTTATTTAATTTTTTTACTATATGAGGTTGCAATTTTAATTCTCCATTTGAAATAGTTAATCCTAAAAAATCTATTTCCCTTTTTGCTATTATAGCCTTTGGTCTACATAGAATTATTCATTTTTCTCTACATCTACGTATTACTTTTATAACTGCTATTTAATGTTCTTTCTTAGATCCAGCTGTGAATATTATAATGTCATCAATGTATACTGAACAAATATTTTCTAATTCTTTAAGTTGCCTAGACATGAATTCTTGAAATATACCTGGAGCTTGTTTTAATCATAATGGTAAAGTATTATATTCATAATGATTATTAGGTGGAAAAGTGAAAGCTATTAGAGGTTTTGTGTTTTTATGTAATCGTAATTGCCAATATGCTGATTTTACATTTAATGTTGAGAACCAATGTTTTCCTTGTAATCTATTCATAATATAGTCTTTTCTTGATAATCCTTTAGGTGTTCCTATAGTTGCTTCATTCATCTTTCTATAGTTAATAACTATTCTTCTTTTACCTCTTTTTTCTTCGGCATGATTTTCTACGTAAAAAGCTGGTGCACTATGAGGACTATTGCTAGGCCTAATTACTCATTTTTTAATTAATTATTCGAATTCTTTTCAAACTCTTCTACATCTCTTTTAGTGTAGGGTATATTATTAGGATAATTTATTTCTGCTGTAGGGTCTTTTAATTTAATTTCAATTAAGGCATCATTTGTATTTTTTTGTTCCTAATAGATCATCAGTAAACCTTTCTTCTAATTTTTTGTTTATTTCGTCTTCTAATTCTTTCTCTAGTTCTTCTTCTAGTTTATAAATTATTACTTTTAACTTTTGTTTTATGTTTTCTAACTTAGTTTTTTCAATATTTATTTTTACTACTTGTTTGTCTTGATCTTTTAGTATGGGACAAGTTAATTCTATATGGAATAAAAATTGACAAAATGGATGATACAATCTCAAAAAATTATTACCTAGGATTATGGAAACTCCTGACTCTAAATGATATAAAGTTGGTATAATAAATTTCTTTCCGGCTATGAGAATAGTGAGTTCTTCTACTAGTTCTTTTAATTCTAATAGAGTTTGATATGCTATTCTAACTTTTATTGGTTTAGAAGCTTCTTTCCAAAAGGTTTTCGTGTACAAAATTTCTTGATGCTATATATAAAGATGCTCATGTATCTATGTATGCTAATACTGGTTTATTTCCTATTATTATTTTGATATAAGTGTTATTCGAATTCATATAAATCACTAAATAATTCTGATTCTTCTGATTCTTCATCAGTGGATTCTAAATAATATAATTCATCACTGTTGTAAATTTATGATTCAATAGGTTCTAAATTTATTTCTTCTATCCAATTTAGTAATTTAATTTTTTATTTCTTTTTATTCTTTTGGAGACATTCATTGGAATAGTGTCCTTCTTCTTGACATAACCAACATTTGCAATTCTTTTTCTTTTTAGGATAATATTTTTGTTTTTTAGTGTTTCTTTTTCTTTTGAAATATCTTCTGCTATTTTTCGGATCAAAATATCTTTTAGGGACTGGTTTATAGTTTCTTTGTTTATATTTATATGGTTTAAATTTTTTGTAAGTTTGATATTTTTGTTTATAATATTTAGATCTTCCCCCTAGAGAGATTTGAACAACCAAACTTTTGTTGTACTTCCGCAAAATTATTACAACAATTAATCCTAAATTTATTTTCTAATAATTTATCTTTTTCTGATTCAGTACATTTTTCCATTATATATTCTTTAGTTACTTTAATTATGGATCTTAATGTTTACGGGATTGTGACATTTATTTGGTTTTTATATCTTTTGTTTACTTCTTCATTTATTGGCCAAGGTAGCAAATAATTCTAAAAATGGTTTTCTTTCTGTTAAATCTAGTTTATTGTAATATTTTCTATATTGACATGCAAATTCATTAAATTCACATATATTGCAGAGTTGTATGTTGTATAATATATATTTTCCTATAAATTGTTTGTGTTCCTTACTGACCAGTACACCAGTATATCGCTATATTTTCCAAAGAACTCCATATTAATTTCATTTCCAATGTATTTAATATATTCTATTGGATGTTAATCGCTTTCTGTTGGTGTTGATAATTTATTTAAATAATTGTATACGGCTCCACTAGTGTGAAACAGTAAATAATAATGAGTACGTTCGACATTCAAGTTTTCTAATGCGTCATTAATGACTAACTCAAAAGTGTGCATAGAAATCCAATTTTGTAACAGTTCTTCACCATTTTTTACACAATCTAAATCTAATATTGAATCATTATTTATATGTTTAATTTTTGGTTTATATGGATCTAGTATTTTCTTAAATTTGTTGTTGTAGTTTGTATATCTTTATTTTTTACCTGTCCTCCTCATTGTTACGGTGGGTGGTACATATTGATTTTCGAATTGATATCTATGACTTGGTTCAGCTTCTTCTTGTTTAATAGGTTTTGTTTCAATATCACTTTCTTCGCCTGATTCTCAAAAATAATTTCATTTATTTCATCATCTTTTTCTATTTTAAAATTTTCATGTATATTCAAATTGGATAATAAATTTTTTAATTCTTCAATTTATTGGTTCATTTCTGTCTCTTCCATTCAGATTTATACCAAAAAGATGTATGTTCTTCTAATTTTTTGAACTGAAATCCATATTTGTAATTAAAACCTATTCTGCCTTTTGCTTTTTTAGATTTAAGTCATCTAGGAATACTTTATAATTATTTGGTTCTATTTTTTCTTTTGATTCATCTTCCTCATTTTCTTGTATTTTTCCTTTTCCTTTATTCATTAGTAAATTTAATTTTTCTAATATTAATTAAATATTGGTATTTCAGAGGTATCCCATTGATTTATTATTTCTTGATTAATTATTTGTTGCATGTGATGCTGGTTTTCTTTTAAACTTTCTTGTATTTCGGTTAATAGTTTTATTATAGTTTTTAATTGTTCTTTTACTACGAGTTCATTCCATATTTCGTCTAATTTTTTATCATTATTCATGGGTATATTCTTTTTTTATCCATCCATTTTCACACTATATCCATTTTTTTGGGGTTTTTCTGATAAACTTTTTAATTGTTTGATTTCATTTTCTAAATTTTCTTGTTCTTCTTGAAGTTGTAAATATTTTATCTGTGATTCAATTATTGTTGTATTTAGAAAATCTTTAATGGCTTCTAGTTCTTTTTCCTTACTTTCGATTTTTTGTTGTTTATTCATATTTTATTTATAAATCTTATTTTTCTTTGATCTTTTATTGTTATTCCAGTATAGTGAATTTAATAATCTATTTTTTCTAAAAAAATCATGTCCTAATACTAAATCACAATTATTACTATTATATTCTGTAACTCCAATTATTGTATCGTATTCTAAGTCTTGGATTTTAAATCTTAATTTGGCTAATTGGGTTATAATAAATTCTCTAGTAGTATTAAGACAAGTGTATGTTTGTGCCTCTATTATTTCACAGTTATTTTTATTTACCTTATCTATGTATATTAAACTTTTTGTTTCTTTATTTATTTCAGCTATGCAGTCATTAGCTAATATTCCTATAAATAATATAACTTTTATTCTAAATTTATCTGTATATGTATTTATAAGATCTAGTGTTCTTGGAGAGTCTATTATTTCTTTTTTAAAACTTAATCTTGCATTTTCTATTACGGGAATTAATTTTTTAATAGGTTTATTTTGTCTACTAGCAAAATCCATACATATTTCTTCTGGTATTGTTATTTGAGAATAATCTTTGTGTTCTAGGGGTTTTAATATTTCTTGATATAATTTAGGTACTAGTATATCTCTTTCATAATATTTTCTTATATGGTGGTTTCCGGTTAATGCATTTATCATTTTTATTTCTATACTTATTTCCTTACTACCTGGTGACATATTTATTCCATCTAATTTATAATATAGAGTTAGAGCTAAGTCTTTATGTTTATCTTGTAAGGAGATACTAAAGTCTAGTTAAATAGTAAATTTTAGTTTTTGATAAATTAAATTTCCTCTTATTACTGATATTAGTGCGTCTTGTAAATTATTTAATATTCTATCATCTAGTATATAAATTTATATAGGAGTATTTATATTTTTCTGAAAATATGCCTTTATTGTGAATTCAATTTCACCGAAATATATCTTATATTTTTTAGATTCTTTGTTAGACAACTTGACTAATTCTCTTTTTTATTACTTTATCAGATATCAAATTAATTCTTGCTTTTCCATTTATTGTAGTTATATCTATTGCATTTTCATGTTTCTGAACTACATATCTTATTTCTTTATTTCTATCAAACCACTTAGTTTTAAAAAATTTATTTATAGATAACTCTTCTTTTTCTTCTTGTATTTTGTAATAGGTCTCGGGTTTAAAACTTAAAGTTTGAGTAGTACCTCCTTTATAGGTGTCCATTTGGTAATATATATTGGTATTTTGTACTTTTTTATTTTCTTCCATTACTTATTAAGTCATTTATAATTTTATGACATTCTAATATTACTTTTTCTTGTACTATTTTATTATCATTTAATATTTTTATTTGATTTTCTAATATTGCAATTTTTTCTAATAATTCTTTGTTATTATTTTCTCTTAGAACTTGCTAACTTGTAAACCTTTTCATATTGACTATCTTTAAATTCTATAATTGTTATAGCATTTCTGCAACTTATAATATTATGGTTAATATCTTGGTTTTGTATTACTGATTTCTGAGCTATAGTTCTAATACCTTCTAATAACTTGTCCATAATTTTGGGTTAGATTATAATTAGACTTATTCTTGATCACTTATTAGTTTTATTAAGGCATCTTTTATTGTTTCTAATACCCTTATTTTATTGTTTATCTCTTCTGAAATTACTTGGAATCCTTGATCTACTCTTGTGATTTCTATTAGCGTAGGTATTTCTTCTCTATGAATAAATGCTAATTGGATTTCTTGAATCATAAGATTTATGCTTAAGCGAAACTTATGTGATGTATAATCAATCTGACATAAATAATAAGCAAATTTTTCATTTTCTCTATTCATTTTTGGAGTGTTTTAGATAATCTTTTATATTCATTTATTTTATACTTCAGATATTCTACTTTGAAAATTTTTACTTCTAACATTTTTGTTGTTTAATATTATTATTAATAAATCTCTTAAATCTGCTAAACTGTATAGTCCTGCACCTATTTCTATTACGAATTCTTTTATATTCATTTTTAATATTTCTAATTCTATATAGGTTAATTCTCTTGACCTACTAAACTTCATGATTATTGCCCTCTAAAAGACTCTGATACCAATGTTACGAGATACTAAATTTTTTTAATGATGATTAATTATGTCTTAATTATGTCTTAATTATATTTAATAGTATCTTGAAAATATTATAATAGTTATATACATATATAGTGACTTTTACAAGAATTCTATGTATAAAAGTATGAATAGTATTCAACAAATAATTCTACGATATGTCCTATCAAATGATGATAACTTATAAAGTCTTCCTGTTTTTCATGTATAAAGAATATATATTATTTGAATATGTTAAAAATGAATAATCTTGAATGAGTCTTGTCTCTTTTTTTTTTTTATGAACGAGGAATATATGCTATATAACTTAAATGTTACAGTTTGCATGAAATAGTATATGAATGTGTTCATAATAAAATGATACGTTACTTCATTCTTATTAATAATGCTTGAAAAATAAAATAGAATCATATACATGAATTCAATAAATTTATTATAGAGAGTGACATCTTAGGTATTGCTTGATGACAATGTTTTTTCAAAAATCTTCTATTAGATCTTAAAATACACTCAAGAGAAAGGCGCTAACTTGCCTATTCCTTAGGCCAGGTTCTCCTTATAACTGTTTTTGATGAGCTATAAAATTCCATCTTCCATAAAAAAAAACTATCAAATTATATATGGGCTCGTTGGGTTACTTCCTCAGTTGTATTCTATTCGTAGGGAGAATGTTATTTGGATCTCTTTACCGAGACTTTATACCTTATAGTTCATTTAATTCCTTCCATTTATTTTTATATATAATTATTAATTTTTTTAATGATTTTCATGTTTAATTTATTAATTGCTGGGCGAGCTGGGCTGAGCTTTGAAATTGAGTTTGAAACTCAAGTCCGGCTCCGCCTAATCCAGATGTACTATTAATGCGGGCTGCGCTGGACTGGACGTAGTAAATTTATTATTAGCCCGATCAGACTCGACCCGAGTCCGACCTAGCCCATTTATTGAACATGTCTAGACGTAATTGATCAAAATGAAAAATTGAAGACATAATTAATTAAAATTCAATTTTAAACAACTTTTCGATTGCAGATGCAAATGCAAGGAGGAAAAGTGAGCAAATTTAAATTTTGAAATTCAAACAAAATGGCATATCAGTAAATAATGTGTAAAAAGAAGTCGCGTATATGAGGTAAAGGATCTCCCCCTCAGCTCTCGAACCACCGCATCCTAATCGGCCTTTACAGATCTATAGCCAAACGGAAGTCGTCGAAAACGTGACAATGGTACAGATCTTTGCTACTTCTAGCCGAATTTTTTTTCATCAATTCGTTGCAATTATTTTCCATCATTTTTATGCATTGTAAACCGCTAGGGTTCTTTTATATTTCCGAATCAGCAGAATAAGTTTATGGTATTTGTTCATGAACTAATTCATTTGCTTTTTGGATGTGTTCTTTGATCGCCTTATATTTTAACACATCTATCGCTAAATTAGCTCTTTCCAAGGTGGAATGGATAATTAGCTATTGATGTTTTAATTTCTTTTGACAAATTTCGACAGATTTGTTGTTTTCCGTTTTGTTTCTCGACATTGATGTGTAGTCTGAATTATTGCTTTGTGACTTACAATTTCTTTCTGGTTTTTGCAGGATGGACATGATTCAGAAGATCCTAAGCAAAGCACAGCTGACATGACTGTTTTTGTGAGTTCCTTGCATTTTAATACCTGAATGATTTCCATTTCTATTACTTTTACTTTATATTCGTCTTGCAAATTGAGAACTTTGTCTGTTTTCTTACCTTTGAATTGTTCCTTTAACTCATATTTTGCCAGTTTGTATTTGGTTGGCTTGAGTAAGTTTATGGTTTTATTCTCAATAAAATCAATGTTAGTGACTTTCTTGCATCTACTTTTCAGGTTCAAAATCTTCTTCAGCAGATGGTGAGCTATTATTGCTTGGATTTTTCTTCTTGATCTGCGTTATTGTTATTGTTATTAACTTAAACTTTATTTTGCAGCAAACTAGGTTCCAGACTATGTCAGAAAACATCGTTTCAAAGAATATCCTTCCTATTGCTCCTTCTAGTTTGTCTCCATTTCCAACAGTAAAATTTGCTGTCATGGTCTTGCTTGAGCTTTACATAATGAGATGTGATTTAACCAATAGTGGTTTGGAAGTACTTTCAATTGAATCAATTGTGCCAACATACTTCTTTGACATTATGACATGAAATCAAATACATCTGAAGCAATTTGCATTCTTTGTTTGATAGATTTAGCGTCCATTATTTCGATTGGCCCAAAGATTCACCATTCTTTGGCTTTAGATTATAATGGACTAAAGCAAAATGACTCATTTAACTATCTGAACTTCTTTTTATTGTGAAGTCACTTGTAGCTGTTACAACTCCACTTCAGGGTCAATTAGAAACATCTCTGTAATTACAGGGGTAAGGCTGCGTACTCCTAACTCCCATACCCTGCTTGTGCGGGAGCCTTATAAGGCATTGGGGTAATGTTGTTGTTGTTGTTGTTGTTTGATAGATTTAAGTTGTAAAGATCCATATAGAGTAATTTACCAGTTATTTAGCTGCTTATAAATTCTCAATGAAATATGTGTGGTTTTAGTATTGTGACCTGTTCGAAATGTACAAGGTTCTTTGTTTTCTTAACTTCAAAGTACTCGATGAAATGGGAAGTCGAATAAACGAGTTGGAGCAGAGCATCAATGAGTTGAGAACAGAGATTGGAGTGGAGGGCTCCCCATCCCCTTTGGCCAAGCAAAGCCCATCTGATAATACAAATGAAGAGGCAAATGGTACGGATTAGTCAAACCTGGAGCTGCCCTTTTGCAGACCATTTGAATTCGTGTTAGCTTTCTTTTGTTTTCATCAAATTATGTTTGCCTTGAGTGTTGCCTTCTGCTCTTGCTTTAGAGTGATTTCTGTTCATTGTTTCCTTTTCTGGGGAGTCTGAGAAAATTGCTAAGGCTGTTTGTTTCTTCATATAGTTTGACAATAGATCTGTTGTTAGCTTTCACTTAGCAGCGTCTGTAGTGCTGGAAATATTTCCTTCATATTTGTGTTACCCGGTTATAGTAATGCACAATGTTATCTTCAACTTTTGATGGTTTGTATGAAAAGTTTCAATTTAATATATATATATATATATATATATATATATATATATTATGAAACATCATTACATTTCAATATTTGTGGACAATATTAGATTTTTTATACTTGTGTATACTATTCTTTGAATTAAAAAAAAAGACCAGCATTCTTTATCCTTTAAAGTTGAGATTTGGTAAAGTTATAAAGTTAATTCATTAAAGTTAAATGGTTGAAATTTAGAGCATTATAGACCCATGATTAATAAATATATATCTCAACTTTCATAAACGGATTAAATTTTCGAGAATTCAAATAAAAAAAAGTTAGTCTACTAATTATCCCCTTATCATGGTTTTATCGATGGTCATTTTTTTATTATTGTTATTATATAATACTTTTGAACCAATATAGTTATAAATGAGTTGAGATGTTTATGACTAGATAAAAGTTCGGGTTATTTGGGTTCGATTTATGAAATAGTAGTATATAAATATGATTTTGGGCTTTATTTGTAAGTGACCCGTACTAGAGTAAGTCCAAGCTCAGATTTAAAGCTTTTGGACAAGATTTATTAGAAGATTATGAATATTTTAATGAATTAACTCGATGATAGTACGTGAATTAGCTTGATTATTTAAATGATATTTTAACTTTTAAGCATGTGAATTATTCAGTTCTTTTCAATCTTTTGTTTAAGAGGAATGATAAAGTTTTGGTTTTCTTCTTCGTTCTCTCTTTCATGAGTTTATAATATTTTTCTTTTGTGTTGAATAATTCGTTGCTATTATTTTTAGTTTCATCAATGGGATCGGCTTCTTCAATCATGATTCTGATGCTATACATCTCAATTTTGATAGTTTATCACGGATCAGACTTAATATGCCTTTAGACAAGATACATGCATAATCTTTCACAGTAAGCATCCAAATTTATCTCCTTTATGCAAAATCCTTTTAGATCTGGAACAATGATTGATGTTATGGCGTACGCAGGAACTTTTATGGCTGTGGATCGAAGACGTTAGTTGAGATTAAGAAAACATAGGTTGCAACGCTTTTTTTTTGTTTTGTTTTTTTAGTTAGTCTTGTCATATGGCTTGTTTATATTGTGCAAAAGCAAGTTTAGTATGTTTGTTTGGTTGTGTCTGTCCGGTATTTTAACTCCAATTTTATGTTTGAAGTAGTTTTTGAATTGCCTATGTTAATCGGTCGCGAATCATCTGCACAATTCACTACAAGAAATCGAGCTTTTTGTGACAACATTTATTGTCACAGATAAGCAAAAGTTGTCACATATAACATTTTGTGACATTAGTTAGTCATCACAAATATTTAAATATTTTGTGACAATTTTAGTTATAACTAAAAAGAAAATATTGTCGTCACAAATAAGCTTCTTATCACATATAATACATCAAAATAGACTAAACTGCATGACAACATAAAAAAAGTCATCACGGAAAAATTTATTCGTGATAATAACTGATGTAACAAAAAACTTCGAAGTTGTCACAAGTTAATGTGACAAGAATAGTTGTCACAAAGATATCGTCACTAATAACTCCGTAACAGATAATATTTCCAAATGTGTTGTCACAAAAAGTTACATTTTTGTGACAATAATTTTCAATGTCACGTAAACTTAGTTGTCACAAATAGAGCGAGTTATCACGTATTATGACAATTTTTACTGAAACAGCATGGCATCTTTATTAGTCGTCACAAAAAGTCCACGCGTGATAACTTTTTATTGTCACATGATATGTAATGACCATCAGTTACAACTTTAATCTGTCACTAACTATTTGTAGTTACAATATTAACTTGTTACATTTAATATTTGTAACAACTTTAGATTGAAGGGAACTCAAATTTATATTATTAGCTTTAGAAATTCTAAAAACAATAATTAATAGAAGAGACTTTGAACGAAGAGAAAATTAACAATGAATAAAATAAGTTAAATGCAATTATACTTAAATTAAATAAACTTAAAAGCAAAGATAAATAATGAGCAAAAAAAAAACACCAAGGGCTCTATAAAGTTTATAATCACATAATGGGAAACAGAAAACACACTAACTAATATTAAAAGTTGAAGAACATTAATTATATAATGTTCTTCAAACACATGTTTAAATGATATAGCAGAAAAATTGCTATCAAAAGCCGAATGGGCATATATAGGAATAGGTCTAAAACTATAGCTGATAGAGATTTTTGTGGTAGGCTGTTGTTTGGCCTCTAAAGGCATTCTGTAAAGTTTCTGGTGCTTAATGGATGTGATTATTTTCATCAAAAAAAAAAAGAAATAGCAGAAAAATAACAAGAGACATAACACCGGAGACTAACATGGTAAAGTGTTAGAAGACTGAAGAAGACAAAGTGCATAATAACAAAAGCCAAAGACGAAATTTTCCATTATCAAATGCAATTACTTAGCTTTTTTCCGTAAGTATTCATCAATTTCCTTTCTTCATTGCTTTTTCATTTATTGTTGGTTTTTAACTATTCCTTCTCTATATCATATGCCAAAAGGTCACCCAAAATGATCTCATTCTACTATGCACAGATAGAAATGCAAATATGAAAATGTTGCATGAATTGAAGCTACTTTAAATGACCATTGGCTAAATATGATTGCTAAATAACATGTGCTGAAATTACCAGTGGCGAAGAGTACAACATGTGCTGAGAGCTCTACTCTGTGATCTGTAGTTACTTTTGTCCCATCCTCTGTTTTAACCAACTGTATTTAGAGGCACATAATCATCAAAAGGTTGATATCAAATTAATTTCATGACTAGATACAATGTAAATTGAAATACAACGTTGACCAAAGAGGGATTTTAAGAGGGAAAAAAGCAAAACACAATGTTGCATAATAATTAACGAATTCTATAACATAATTATATGCACTAGTGTTTGTCACTCCCATCCCAACGCAAATTTGCAGTGAGGAACCGCAAGTAGTTATGAAAAATCTTATCTATAGCTGGAAAAGTTTGAGAATTAGTTCCACAACAAAGAAATCAAAAGAAAAATAGATAGAGAGAAGACGCAGACTTCTTTTATCTTTTAAAAAATTGAAATAAGGCAATGTGTATGAAGAGATCAATAAACTCTCTATTTAACAGTACAATCACTAGCCAGCAATCTTGTAACTTGGATTAACTAGATTATCCAGTCCTGAAACAACTTACATTGACTCGATCACATCTCCGGCATTGAGATCCGCCAAATAATCCTTATTTTCTGTGATATCAGCTTATAAATCTCCTAAAAACCAATTTGTTTTAAGTTCCCCCAAATATAGACTACAATCATAACTGTAGACACCAATTTTTGTCCAACAAAGAAAATAATGAAGCAATTAAAATATAATGACAAATGTCATATACCGGCCACTCAAGGAGGGACCAACACAGTCAATGATTTAGCAAATAAAGAAATTAAGAGATACCCGAATATTTGGTTGACGTAAAGGTGGTCAATCTGTTATAGAAGACACGAGAAGTTGTCTTTCGCCGGGGAAGCACTAGATGAAAATATAATAAGCTGCAAAGTTTGCTTAATTCATCAATGAATTTGTTAAAAGATGTTGGACTGGTACAAGTTCAATGTAATAATCAAATTAAAAATGAATTCTTGATGCAACTAATTGATGAGATAAATCTTTACTAATGTAAATCATTTTTATTTACAATAAATTCAGTAAACAAAGGAATTTAACAAGTGAGACACATAGTTCTAAAGAAAAATAAATAGGAATCGGATTATACATAAGGATACAAGAAATGAAAGAAAACAAGAAGCTATAATGAAAGGAAATGGCAGTGAAATTAGACTTTCAAAGGAGAAGACAGGTATGTAAGAAGGGGAGTAAAATGGTGATGGTTTTGGTTTATGGTCTTAAGAGCGTATTGCATTTAGGTCCATGAGATGGCATGAGGCTTTTTTTGCTCAAATCATAATAACAAACCATTAAGACCTATATGCCTTTGTATGTCTATCTCATGAAAATACTCACTTTCTATTTAACCCTAGTTAAAATAGTATAGACAAGTACTTGAATAAAGAGATGTAATACCCAGTGCAAAATAAAAGCACACATTAAATTCAAAACAGACGAGCTCAATGTTTATGTCATAAACATTTAAGAAAGATAATTTGACATTAGGCTGACCTATGACAAATGGAAATTAAAAGAGTATGATGATGGAAATATAAAAATATCAGGGGAATTACGTTGTAAGTCCAATTAGCATAGCACCTATAGCAAAATAGAACAAAATAAATGAACCAAACAAATGAAAAAACGTCTCGAGTACCAATTCTTGGGTGGGGTAGGGTGAATAGTGTTTGTTCCTCCCTACATGTAATCAACAAACAAACCCTTTTAATCGACAAATGAACCCTTTTAGTGAATAGTATCTGCAATGCAATGATTGAAGAAATTAATGCACCTATACTTAAAAGTTCATTAAATTGGGAATTTTATTATAGCAGTTACTCAGTGGATGCTGCTCCTATCTGCAAATTTTCAAATTATCACTTAGCAACCAAATCTCACAACATGAATGACAAGAAAAACTAGACTTCCGATATCAAGACTCATTTGTTTATAAAATATAATTATTTGAAGATGAAAATCTGGACTTGTTGCTAATGATGAACAGCTAAGGTTACTTATATAAACAGTAAAAGATAGATGACACTGAACTCTTGCGTGAGACTCTACATGAATGTCCACTATATCGTTGTTGCAACTGACCTTCAAGTTACTGGTCTTTTGCCTGAGGATCAATGACGTTATTAAAACAATCACAATTACTGTAATAAGTCGCTTACTTATCTAAACACTATCAGACTGGAACTAGAGTATGGTACTCAATGTGTCACTTAGCTAAAACTCAATCAGCCTTAGAACAATTAAGTTACACGATCACCAAAAGTTTAAGACATGAGAAGAAGAATTCAAATAATGGATTGACTGAATGCTGCCAATATATGAATACCTAAAGTCAAGAGAATTAGCTAACTGAAAAAAGGCAAGTGATTGTCGTGGAAATTCTAATGAGTTTAGCTCCTAAAGTGCCATAAAAAGTGTAATCTCTGTGTACTTAGAAAATTTGCATTTCATTTCTTCATTTAATAAGTGAATTTAGAGAAAGCCGCATCAGCTTTTCAATTAGTAAAAAATTACAGAACAGGAGAATATTGGTACTTAATTCACCAAAAATTCATACACAAACTATTAGTTAATCCAACAATTTTATGTCAAAAACTTACCTAGAGGCGTGCTTCTTGTCAACTCGGTTACCCTTGACTTGGGAACTCCCTAAGGCTCTACCCATCTGGTACACTGGAGGCATCAGCTTCTCTTTGAACACTTAAAATATAAAACAAAGCAAATGAAGAACTTATGATAAACATGCCTAGTTAAAGATTTTTAGAGTAAGAGAATAAAGAAGAAACATCACATCCAAAAATGTAGAATGCAAAAGGAGTCACAACTAAAAGGTTAAAACTTAAAAATTAAAATGATGTGAATTTATGAAAACATTGGTTGTAATCTTTCACAAGTTATCAGATATCGTAAACTCAAGATCAAGAATCTAATAGTCCTCACACCAAGGTACTTGATTTCGCAAAATATAACATATCAACAACTTCATTCAATCTCTGTCACAAATGTTAACCAGTCACAAAATTCCAGACCATTGCAATTAGGGAAACAAACAATTAACTGTAAATAAGAATTTGTCCCTAGAAACATGCATCTTCGTGATCACAATCATCTTAAAGTTGAGTAGCTAACTGTTGTATCACAACTTAACTAACAAGAAAACACCAAACCCTATAAACTATTTACTAAGCATGCTAAAAGTCAAAGAAAGGTCTACATGACATGAACTGGATGACATTTTATTCGCCAAAAGCCATACACCTAACAATCTGTAAATTAAACGTAAAATATAATTGAGGCATTAGCTCCACTTTGCACACTCCAAGGAAATGAAAAGTAAAAACTAATGATAAACATGCCATGTATAAGAATTTTAAATAGGAGAATGGAGAAACTCATCACAGCCAACCATAGTTGTGAAGGGGGCACCTCAGGCGCAAGGCGCTCGAGGCTCAAGGGCCAGCACCTCGCAGAAGGCTAGGAGAGGCAAGGTTCATGAGGCGCGCACCTTTTGAGCCTCGGGCGTGCCTCAGTGCAAAAAGGAAGGTTTTTTTTGTTTTTTTAGGGTTTTTAGCATTGTGACACACATATGACACTAACCATATTAATATAATAATATATTAGCAAAAATAGAAAGAAAAATAACACTAAAGAACTAATATTTATTTCATTAGATACCATATCATCAATCACAATTTTATCATTTCTTATGGTGCTAATTGCTAAAGGAGTATGGGGGAAATGATAAAGTAGTATCATCTAATGTAGAAATGTTGCTTCATTCTCTCTAAATGATAATGAAGAAGAGGATGACTTTTAGGAGGATTAGTATAAAGATAATGAGAAAGAAATTTTGGATATAAAATATGCGCCGATAGTGATTAGTGATTAGCAATTAGAATTAAGTTCAAATATATGTTTTAGTTCATTTATGGAGTCTACAATCTAAATTAAAGTATTATCTAGTAACTTTTATAGTTGGATTGAACTTATTATCTAGATTTCGCATTTATAAGGGTTTGATTATGGCTAGTTATATTGAGTGTGATTATGGTTAGTCAGATTGAGTGTAATTTAGTGTGGTTTTTTTACTACTTAATGCATTTTAGTTTTGTTTATGGAAGTAATAATAGTTAACTGCACTTTTTTCCGTATGCGCCTCAAGTCTGTCAGGCACACGCCTCACCTTGCGCCTTGCGCCCGTAAAAACTATGCAGCCAACAGTCGAGAATGCTAAGAAGTCATCACAATAAGGTTAACATGAAACAAAGGTATCAATCAAATATCTATTTCACACCATGGTATTATTTTCTCGACATGACAGATCCACGACTTCATTCAATCAATGTCACAAATGTTGACCGATAAGGAAATTCCAAAAAAGATACAATACACTTTTAAATTTAGAATATGTACATAGAGAATCAAAGTTATCTAAAATTTTACAGGTGGGAGTTCTATTTACACAAGACTCCTTCTGTACAGTATTGAATATGTCACGTATTTGGCAAGAGTTGGAGCTACTGATAGTTAAGGCATTTATTAGTAATTATTTAGCAGCATTATTAATGTTCTAGAAGTAGTCCTTAGTAGGGTAATTTAGTCTTTTATTCCTCAAGGCATAGTAGCTAGTTAATTAGCAGGTATATTAAGTTTGTTTTAGTAATTTGTCCTATTAGGACAGCTGTCCCTAATTACGGTTATTCCTTCTCTATATATTGGAGAAGATTGTACTAAGCATATTATCAATGAAAATGCCAAATACGTGACAGAATATAGCCTGGATTTCTAAGGAACCATTTAAAACTGAAAAGATAAGGAGATGCCAATTAGAAAATCATTCAGTTCAACATCAATCTCAGGAATACTTGTACTGAAAATCACCTGCAGTTTCAGTTTAGTAAAGCTCCAACTGATGTTTTAATTCTAGTACTGAAAATCACCTGCAGTTTCACACGACCAGCACGAAGAGCTTTGCTGTAACCAAGCTTCTTCGCAAATGCATCAGCCTGCATTCAAGATTATATTATAAATATTTCTTCAAAATTAATTAGGATTAAAGGAGAGAAGAAAAAGCTACCTGAAATTCAAAGGAGCGGCTCACAAGATTAAGAGAAAAATTCACTAGATGTTGAAGAGGGATTACAGTATGCTGCAAACATGTAATAACCCCATTATTCGATTAATCATAACAAAACCCGAGATGTTATTTCTTCATCTAATGTTAACGAAATACCTGAAAATGATAAGTCCAATGAGGCCAGGCTGTGTATCAAATCCAAAAATTCTAAATAAATCACTTGAGTTCATGACCAGAGTATATCCTCCAAATTGCAAAAATGTCATAATCTGAATCAAACCAAAACAATTAAACAATAAAAAAGAGTTCCAGAGATGCCAAAAAAACATTTTCATCATATATGAATAAAATGAGAAGGCAGTGCAAAAGATAGTACTAAATTCCTCAAGATATAACACATGTCAACATGCTGAGATTTAATAATCTAGATTAACATTTTCTTAATTGGAACAAGATGGAAAAGAAATCAAAATTCTTTTTTTGGTAATATTTACAAGTATTCTCATTGAGATCCTCTTGTTCAGAGCTTAGTCACAGTTAAGGCTCCTCACCCCTCATAACAAGTGTATTTAGTGGGATACACTTGAACTATTGAACCGCGGAATCCCAGTGCTACTAAAATGCCAGCCATTGCATAAATAAACACAGATTCAGATAATTATTTTCAAATATAAACAAGGATGCTATTGCAATATTTATTTGTTATCTAAGGAACTCAGAGGCCACAATCTGTGATGTGAACTGTAAAGTTGCCCAAATTTATAGATTAAAGCTCAGGAAATATATTGAGTTTGAACCTTAACCGACCAATAATTATGGACAACAAACATCAGATAAAAGCTTTCAAAAATTCCATTCATGGTAAAAGCTCTTTAACAATAACTATATACACTTATTTTGCGGGCATTAGCTCAAAACCTATAGTATCATGACTACTGAACCAAAATAATCCATATTGCACATCAAATTTCTAAGGGCCCGTTTATTTCTGAAAAGGTGATGAGATTCCAATTAGAAAATCATTTACTTCAACAGCAATCTCAGGAATACTAATATTAGGGAATCTAAAAATTGAACCGCCCATAGCCAAAATCAAATGAACAATTATGAAACAAGAATTGCAATCTCTGAGTTTACTAAAGACAGGATTGATAAAAAAAGGAATAGAATCTTACTCTGGGTTTACTGTTTTACGAAACCAGCAAGGCATCAGCCATAGAGGAACAAGACCCACCGACGGTTAGAGCAGCACATCACGAACGAAAACGGACCGTCGGCAAGAGAAGCACAACGGCAGCTAGACGAGCCGTGGAGAAACGGCAGCGAGACGAACCCCAGAAGAACGGCAACCAAATGAGCGGCGGAGGAACGCCGGTGAACGTAGGTGAGCGGAGGGGTGTGGGCACAGGATGAGAGCGGCGGGAGAGCAAAAAGGTGTGGCGGCTGTGAGTTATGATGAGATTGTGAGGGTTTTGTGCGTGTGATAGCGAGGGTAGAGAACCAGAGTAAAGTAACATTAATTATTATACTGTATTATATATTATTATTCATCAATTATAATTATTTTTGAACATATTATACTACAAATAAACTATAATCATGAAATAATAACATATAAATAATAATAATAATAATAAATTTTAATTATTGCGATTCTTGTTTCATAACTATAATCATTAAATAATCACATATAAAAAATAATAATAATATTCATTATTATTATTATATTGGTATGTACATATAGTAAGTTTTAATTAATAATATTAAAAAGTTTATTTTTTAATAATTAATTATAAAATAATTTTATATGACATAGAGAGAAATATACGAATATGAATAGATTTAAACTGAAATAAAATGAATTGAAATTATTATTAATACATTCATACTCATAGGGTTAAGGGTTTAAAGTAAAGAAATCAGGTAAGGGGTTAAGGTTTAGGGTATTGATATTATTCATTATTATTTTATTTAAGTATTAATATAGTATCAGACTTTAGAGTTTAAGGTTCAAGATAACTTTCCTATATATATCCAATAATTTTATATAACTCATTAAATAACCTATGCTTTTTTATATCTTTTATATAACTTTTTCAATAACATATAATTTTTATTCATTTTATTTCACTTTTTAAATAAACTATAATTTTGTTATACCTTTTGTAAAACTTATTTTATTCTCGTCTTATACATAAATTTTAAAATAACTTACAACTTTCTTATACAATTTATAACTTTTTATAAAAAAACTTATTACCTTTTTATACATTTCTTGTAACTTTTAAATAACATATAACTTATTTATAAATGAACCATATCTCTTCTATGACGTTTTTTTGAATAACTTATAACTATTTTATTCCCATTTTATATGTTTTATTATATTTTTGGCAACTCTCTGTACAAAATGGTGTTGCGTTGTATAGTGTAAGAGTCATTGTGGTATTTCAGGCATTATTTTTTACTATTCATGGGGATTTAAGGCAACTCTTCTCAATTGCAGATAATAGAGTTTTTCGTTAACTTTTTATGTAATGCAACTTATTTCAAAAAATTTATAAAAGGTTGTTGTAAATCGATTTTTCATGACAACTTCAACTGTTTTGGGCGTTGCCTTTTCGTTTTCGTTGCGATAAGCCATCTATGGCATGGTGATATTTTTTCTACAACTCTCATGTATTGAATAGTTTTAGTTACACCTATTACTTGTAACTGAAGAATTTATTGTTTGGAGCTAAATTTATTATCACAAAAATATTATATTTTTCGCAACAAGCTTTTTATGCTGTCACACATATAGTTTTTCTGACAATAAATTTTTTTTGCCACATTTAATAATTTTACTTACAATCGTCACTTGTAACATAAATATTTTTGTTTCAAGTAAAATTTATTGTAACAAAAATAATATATTTTTTGCAACAAGCTTTTTATGTTGTCACATATATAGTTTTTGTGACGATAAAAAATTCTTTATCACATATTTAATAATTTTAGTTACAACTGTTGCTTGTAACATAAGTACTTTTTTGTTTCAAGTTAAAATTATTGTCACAAAAGTAATATATTTTTTGCGACAGGCTTTTTATGTTGTCATGTATATTACTTTTATGATAATAACAAATCTGTTGTCACATATTGAATAGTTTTAGTTACAACTTTTACCTGTAGCTGAAGTATTTTTTATTTCAAGTAAAATTTATTGTCACAAAACTAATATACTTTTTACAACAAACTTTTTATGTTGTCACATATATTATTTTTGTGATAGTAAAAATTTTTTTTTGTCACGTATTGAATATTTTTAATTACAATTGTTACTTGTAACTGTAGAGTTTTTGTTTCAAGTTAAACTTATTGTCACAAAAGTAAAATAGTTTCTGCAACAAGATATTTATGTTGTCACACATATAAGTATTGTGACGATAAAAATTTATTGTCATGTATTTAATAGTTTTAGTTATGACTTTTACTTGTAACCAAAGTAATTTTTGTCTTAAGTTAAAATTATTGTCACAAAAATAATATATATTTTGCAACAAGATTTTTATGTTGTCACATACATATATTTGGTGACAGTAAAAAGTTATTGTCACATATTAAATATTTTTAGTTACCACTATTACTTGTAACTGAAGTATTTTTTATTTCAATTTAAAGTTATTGTCATGAAACTAATAAAATATTTGTAATAGTATTTTTTTGTTGTCACATAAATATTTTTTGTGACAATAATTTTTTTATTGTAACAATTTCTAAATTATAAGTTACAACTTAAGTTTTAACGGAAAATATTAGTTACGATCTTAAAAATTGTCACAAAAATATCTATTATATGTGACAATTTTACAATAAAATTTCACAAAACTAATTTTTGTGACGATAAAATTTTTATTGTAACAGATAATAGCCTTTTTGTGACAACAATTTTAGTGACGATAAAATTGTTGTCACATATTAATGATTTTCTTGTAGTGATTGTTAGCTAGAGCATTTGATTCTTCGATATGTAGGGGGATTTATCTACCTTTAATTAGAGCTGTTATTATTTTGATTTGATATAATAGACTATACTATTCAGTAAAAAAATACTATGGACTTAAATATTTATCATTTTCATTTAAGATTCGCGTGATTTTAAGTTTGTAAATACTAAATATAAAACCACTTGATGTACTAAATTTCACATTGTTAGATGCACAATAAAGATTAGTTCATTTAATATATTAAATTTGTTAATAGTAATATTTGCTCGTGACAACAAATGAACTTGTTCAAAACAAATAAACGAATTGTTCCAAGACAAACATATGAGTTGCTCATATCAGCTCGTGAATATACAACCTACCAAATGTCTTGACTCGTTTTCTGCACTAGCCGCAAAAAATTATGTTGCTGTGCAAAATTTTGATCATTGTAACAAAATATTTCTGTTTCAATTAAAAGGAAAAGCATATCATTAAAATAAGAACCCTTTTAATTATTATTTTATTATAATGACTATAATGTAAACGGAAACCACAGATTCAAAGACAAGGTTATCCTCCACCCCGGCAGCGAGTAATGGCGCTGCAACCGCGGGAATAGGGGTTGGCCTCCGCGCCGGGTCTGCAGTTATAGTAGGAAGCACCTCTCCGAGAACAAGGTACAGTGTCTCTCATAAGCACGTCGTAGCTTATATATTTTGTATTGGCCTGCAGTATCCGCCGGCTCATCTCCGATTCCATTCCGAATTCATCTTCTCCGGCGGCCAATTCCGCCACCATGCCTTGGCTCCGGGGGAACCATTCCATCACTGTCTCATTTCCAATTGAATTCGCCGTGGATGAGGAGATGATGAGAGCAGAGAGTAATAAGCAGAAGAGTAATGAGGAAGATCTATTAGCCATTGTTATTGTTGCTTGTGTTTGTTTATTCTGTTTCTTTATATATACACTGGTTCATTAGCTTGAATGCCAGGTCATTAATTATGTGTTCATGTTCCTTACTTCTAAATATGTGATTGAGGTGTTGGCTTGATGGATAACACTAAATACTTCTAAATTTGTAATTGAGGTGTTGGCCTGGTGATAGTTAACACTAAAGCTGTGACCTATAGTAATTCAAGTATGAGTCACATCCGAGGCAAGTTGGAGAATTTTCTTTCTATTTAATGTAAACTCACGTGAGTTAATTTTTTTTTAAAAAAAATACAGATGGAAGTAGGATATAATCTTTTGAATTTGTTCCATGGGGTTTTTAAGAATAACTATCAATTTTATGTCTTACATTTAATTCTGTACGCTGTGACATTTTTGTAAATAACCATCATGCAAGAATTTGGTAGTCACCTCCTACTTAATGAAAATAAAGAATTGGGGGATGTGAGTGGCACCTCATTTAATAAAATTTGCAAAATCGCACCTTATTTCTAAAAAAAATAGAAATTGATAAAATTGTAGAAGAAAATGAAAATAAGAAAATTAATGTGTCACACTAAAGTAGACTTAGAAAAGTTAAAGTGGTTTCAGTTATTTAGAAATGGGGTTTAAGAATTTTTTTTTATAACGGGGGTATAAGGTTTCAAAAATTGGTAGGAGAAGATTTTCAATATTAAATTAAGTCATAATATTGGGTAATATTATTTTTTTTTTCAAAATTTTGTGGATTGGTTAATAATGATACAATACATATCATTGATAATTTTTAAAATTTTTTTATTAGTGCAGATTTTTTTCAATTAAAATACGAAGATAAACTTTAAAAATCATAAAAAGGAAAAAAACTCCAAAATTCACTCAAATTATGGTGCATAATTTTTAAATAATAAGGTTAAATTATGATAATGTTGAGTTGATTAAAATATTTTCTACAATATCACTATTCTGAACAAAAAAACTATTTTTTATCCTATTTTGCCAATTTTTTTGTAACCACATACAAGACATTTTGTTAAAAAAAAAATTTCTCATACCGTATCTTTTAAATTAGTGAAACCACCTGATATTTTTTTAAAGTTTGCCCTAAAAAACACGAATATATTTTTTTTTATAATTAAGGATTTTTTTAAAGAAGCAAGATATTGAATTAAGACCTCATACCACTAAATTGAGTGATGTACCAATTGAGCTACATTTAATTGATAATGACGTATGTATAAACTTGGATATCATATCTTTAAACAATTCTTCTTTCTATGAAAAAATTTCTAGGCGTTTAAGAAAATTAAGATAAAACGGATTTAAATTCTCCACCTCTTTATCTAAATGGCTTTTTCAAATCATAACATAGATACAATTTATCTAAAAAATCTCAATGTATAGAATTATAGATGATGAAAAAATTTTATATATTAGAATTTTAAGCACGAATTTGACTAAAAGTTGTAGATGAAATTGTGTTAAATGTCAAAATTTAATTTCATGCAGGATTTAAATAAACTTAATCTCAATAATTCAAATTTAATTAATGGCTCAGATTAGTCTAATTTTATAATTTTACTATAAACAGAACGTAGAGAATCTCAATATATACTCAAAACACGGATAATAGCATAATAACTTGGAAATGAGTGATTGGTGAGTAATTATCAGTATATTCTAGAAACAATTATTTAAAAAAAAAATTGAATTAAATTCAGTGAATAGAATTCAATTGAACTTGTTTTCTCATATGAATTACTATGTTTGGAAGCTTCATACATATCAAATAATTCAATTATTTTTTAATGAATTTATATGGACTAAAATGTATTATTTTCTTTTGTTATCATGATACTCAGCCATAAAAAATGGGTAACAAGGTAAAAGTATAATAAAAAGCTCAACCAACATAAAATTTTAAAATAATGTCCTTTTCATATGATTCCTAATCACATTTGCAATAATTCAATTTCTATTGAATTGATTTTTCTTCCGATAAATTTTATCCCATAAAAAAACATTTCAAACAAGGGGTATGAATAAGGAAGACTGTTTCTTTGTTTTATTTCCTTACCAGACAAAAGATTACAAGTGAGTTTAAGAAATCAGACAATTCTGGTAATAATTAATGCTGAATTGACTTAAGAAAATAGTCTTCTATCTTTTTAAAATAATTTTTTTAGTTACTTTTTAAATATTTTTTTATTTATTATTTTTAAATATCTACATATTTTTGGATTATTTTTTAATTATATCATTATTTACCTTATTATCATTAATTGTAATAGAGTGAAAAATTAACCATTAATTAGAGGATAAAATAGTATTTTTCAGTTTTAATTAATTAATTCCTTAAAAAGTGTGAAATGTGTTAGAAGACAAGTAATAAAAGATGGAGAGAGTATTAAATAAAATGAAATATAACCTAAAAAAGTTCAAGCCTCTCGTTTTCAGATCTGCTGAATCTCCTTATCCTGCTTTAGATTTCGGTCTTTGTCATTTTTTATTTGGTGTCTCTGGCCATTTCTTGCCCGCATCTTATTCAATCAGTTGTTCATCTTTGAATTCTTCATATCCTGCTCGATATTTTTCTGATCTACCTCCGTTCAACTTCAACGCACTGGACGGAAGCGGTTATGTCTCACAAATACCCTTGGCGAAGGTCTGTACGGTGTAGATCGACGGATCTACATATTTTCAGAAAAATCTCTTCAGATCTAAGTGTTGAGAAGGTGATTGGGATCTTATATTGTTCAGTTTATATAAATTTTGGAGTTTGGGTTGTTAGTTGGATTTATGTTTTGGTTAGGAATTATGGCTTGTTCTGCTTTTTTCTTATTTTTGCTCCCTTTTAGATAATCTGTTCTTACCCTTTGTGATATTTTATACTCCCTTGTATGAACTTGTTCATCTATGAGTTGTTGTCTCCGCTTAATTTTTTTCGATATAATGGCTCTCTTGTTCTAATGAATATGCTATAATATGCTATTTACTTGTAACCCTTAAATTTAGAAAAAATGAGATTAGATCAATAGGATTGATTACCTGTTTTATACTACTACACTTGTTATTAATTAAAGTGTTTGCCTTTATCAAGTAAAAATATTCATTAATAGGCAAAATACTGTAAGCAAAGACATATTAATGATTTATTAGTTGAGGTAGTTGACATCTACTTACTTACAAAATAGTAGAGTACGACATTAATAATTCTTCTTATACTTGATTTCTATTTTTTGATAGACACTGCATTAATGTATATTGCATGATATATACAAATAACAATAACAATAACAATAACAATAACAAACAACAAATAACAAATGTTTTTCAAAAAATTTCGGTAGTGCAAAACTTAAACCCAAGAGTGTACGCTTTGATGGTGCCATGGCTCTAAATGAAAAACGTTGAGTATCGAAAATAAAAATGAAAGGCAAAATCTCTACTACAACCATCATTCTATCCACTACATTGAGCCTTTATGTGTTAAATACAACAACAACATTACCTCAATGCCTAATAAGGCTCCCGCACAAGCGGGGTAAGGGAGAGTCGGGTGTACGCAGCCTTACCTCTGTAATTACAGGGGGACTATTTTCAATTGACCTAAAGTGGAGTTGCAACAACTATCCGTGACTTCAGAATAAAAGAAGCTCAGATAGTTTAATGATTCATTTTGCTTTAGTCTATTGTAATCAAAATCTAAAGAATGATGAATCGTTGGCTCTATCGAAATAGGGGACGAAGCTTTTACATGCAATTGGCGTAGCCAGGATTTAGACTATGCTGGGGCTCATTTCCAACTAGATAGAGATCGACCACGATAATTTTAAACCAACAACGATAATGGTAGTGAAGTTGCACAAAAGAGAGGAATCAATAAATATTTTAACACTTTTTTATGCAAAGCTAGTATTTGAGAAAATCTCAAAGTTCGACTCATCAATTAGTCTAGTAGTTAGAACAAAATTTTTAACTTCTAGAAGTCTTAGGTTCAATTATATTTCGGGTGTGGTGAGGATTTTCTTTGTAAAAAAAGTAAGCGCAAATGCGAGATTTTGTTTTCAATGTTAGCCTTCAATTTTAGAATTTGATTAGTTTCATAAAAAAACATATTATAAAATTTATATATGATTAGAGTTATCATAAAAGAAATTGTTCAAAAGAAATTTATTAATTTTATAAAATATTATATTAAAATCACTAAAAAAATATGAAAGATGAAACAGAAAGAAGAAATATATACAATAGAATTCTAAATTTTTGTTTCAGAAGGAAAGATGAGATAATATATGAAGAAATTTTATTTATTTAGAAAAAAATTATATAATAAAAATAGTAAAAATGAAAGAAAAAGGAGAAACATAAAATAATGAAAGTTGATATAATTTTTTTAAGAAAATAAATAAAATTATAAATTTTTTGAGAAAAATAAAAATAAAAATTTTATATTTTATGAAATTTATTCATTTAAGAAAATAGATTAGGTTAAAAAATGGAAAGATAAAAGAATGGGTGAGTGAAACAAAAAGTAGAGGATGTTATAATTGTTGAAAATTGACTATATATGTAAGGATATTATAACAATAATAAGAGAAGGTGGAGAGAGAATTTGAGAGAAACTTTTATACCTTATTTCTGAGATATATCAAATGAAGAAATTGAATTCCTATTTATAGAGAAATCCAACGGTAAAAATGGTAAATAAGTAAGATATATTACATTAAATAATAATGACAGGTATAAAAGTAGAAAATATATCATATTAAATATTGATGACGTGGGCCCTGATAAATACATAATTTAAAACATATCATATCAAATATTGATGACGTAGGCCCTGATACATCAATAATTTAACACTCCCCATTTGATGTATCATCTGCTGCGAATGATACACTATCTCGTTAAAAACCTTACTAAGGAAAAATCCTGTGGGATAAAAACCCCAATTAAGGGAAAAAGAGTAAAGTGTTTACTCCCCCTATTCGCGAGTTAACTAGAAATCCTTAAGACGACGCATTCTGATGCTGTAAATCAATTTCTTGAAAGTTGAGGAAGGTAAAACCTTGGTAAACAAATTTGCTAAATTGTTACAAGAGCGGATCTGTTGAATACTGATTTCACCACTCTTTTCCAAATCATGAGTGAAGAAAATTTTTGGTAAAATATGCTTTGTTCTGTCTCCTTTAATATAGCCTTCCTTCAATTGAGCAATACAAGCAGCATTATCTTCATATATTGTCGTTAGACCTTCCTTGACCGTAACTTTTCCACATGCTTCTTGGATATGTTTGATTAATGATCTCAACCACCCACATTCACGACTTGGCTCGTGAATCGCTATTAACTCCACATGATTTGAGGAAGTACCTGTAATTGTTTATTTTGTCGATCTCCAAAATATAGCTGTTCTTCTATATGTGAATAAGTACCCCGTCTGAGATCGAGCTTTATGTAGGTCGGATAAATAACCCGCATCCGCATATCCAACTAATTTAAGCTTAGATTCATGTGAATAAAATAAGCATAAATTAGTAGTTCCTCGAAGGTAGCGCATTATATGTTTAATTCCATTCCAATGTCGTCTTATAGGTGCAACGCTGTATCTTGATAATAAATTGATAGAAAATGCAATGTCCGGTCTTGTGTTACTAGCAAGATAAATCGAAGCACCTATTACGCTTAGATATGGTACTTCAGGACCGTGAACTTTTTCATTATTTTCTCGAGGACGAAAAATATCCTTTTTCACATCGAGTGATCGTACAACCATTGGGTTACTCAATGGATGTGCTTTGTCCATATTAAATCGTTTCAAGATCTTTTCTGTGTAGTTTGATTGATGCACTAAAATTCCTTTTTCAAAGTGCTCAATTTGTAAACCAAGACACAATTTTGTCTTTCCAAGATCTTTCATCTCAAATTCTTTCTTTAATGAATCAACAGCTTTTGGAATCTCTTCTGGAGTTTCAATAATATTCAAATCATTAACATTAATTGAGATGATAATAAAATTAGATCCTAATTTTATTATAAAAACGCATGGACAAATTGGATCATTTTTATATCCTTCTTTCAATAAATATTCACTGAGACGGTTATACCACATGCGCCTAGATTGTTTTAATCCATATAAGGATCTTTGTAACTTTACCAATTAAAGTTCTCGTTTGCCATATTTTTCTGTCAACTTTAATCCTTCAGGGATTTTCATATAAATATCATTATCAAGCGAACCATAAAGCTAAGCTGTGACAACATCCATCAAGTGCATTTGTAAATTTTCTTGCACTGCAAAACTAATAAGATATTTAAAAGTTGTTGCATCTACCATCGGAGAATTCGTCTCCTCATAGTCTATCCCAGGTCTTTGGGAAAAACCTTGTGCAACTAATCTGGCTTATATCTTGTTATTTCATTTTTATCATTTCTCTTTCTAATAAAAACCCATTTATTACCTACAGGTTTTACGTCCTGTGGTGTTCGAACTACTGGTCAGAATACTTTGTGTTTTTCAAGAGAACTCAGCTCTGCTTGATTTGCTTCTTTCCATTGTTGCCAATCATTTCTACTTTCACATTCTTCAATAGATGTTGGCTCATAATCTACATTTTCATTTTCAATATTGATCGCAACATCATATGAAAAAATATGATCTATAACTATTTTATTGCGATTCCATCTTCTTTCAGTATTGATATAATTTATTTGAATTTCTTCATTTTCAATAGCTTCAGGTATTTGCACTTCAGGTGCTTGCACTTCTTTCGGAAGTGTATTTTTATTCATATCCTCAACGGGAATATCTTCATTATCAATAACTCTCCTCTTTTTAGAATTTTTATTCTTTGAACCAATAGGTCGTCCACGGTTCAGGCGTGTTAGAGTGTTATCCGTAGGTTATTCTTCAGGAATCTCAATACGAATTGGTGCATTTACTGCTGGTATATGCGATTTCGTTACTCTTTTAGGATTAGCGAGTGCATCAGACAATCGATTTGCTAAATGTTAAAGATGGATTATTCTCTGAACTTCTAGTTCAGAATCATTTGATTTAGGATCTATATGAGAAAGTGATGAAGCATTCCATATTATTTTCTTTTCTAAAATTGGGCTCTTATTCTCTCCCCTTAATTTTGGGAAAGTGCTTTCATCAAAATGACAATATGCAAATCTTGCAGTAAACATGTCGCCAGTTAATGGCTTAAGATATTTAATTGTTGAAGGGGATTCATAGCCAACATAAATTCCTAATCTCCTTTGAGAACCCATTTTAGTCCTTTGTGGTGGAACAATAGGCACATATACCGCCCAACCAAAAACTCTAAAATGAGAAATACTATGCTTATGGCCAGAAGCTAATTGTAATGGAGAATAATCATGATAACTTACTGGTCTTAAACGTATAAGAGATATTGCATGTAATATTGCATAACCCCAAACTGTAGTAGTGAGATTTGTTCACAAAATTAGTGGTCATGCAATTAATTGCAGACGTTTAATAAATGATTCTGCTAGACCATTTTGTGTATGAATATATGCTACAGGATGTTCAACTTTTATTCCAATCGATATACAATAATCATTAAATGTTTTGGATGTGAATTCCCTAGCATTATCAAGACGAATTGATTTAATAAGATAATCAGAAAACAATGCCCGTAATCTTATAATTTGAGCAAGTAACCTTGCAAATGCCATATTTTGTGAAGATAATAAGCATATATGTGACCACCTAGTTGAGGCGTCAATTAGAACCATAAAATATCTAATTGGTCCACATGGTGGATGAATTGGTCCACAAATATCACATTGTATGCGCTCTAAAAATGCTGGCGATTCTATTCCAACCTTACTTCTGGAAGGCTTTATTATTAGTTTTCCTTGCGAACAAGCAACACAAAATAATTCATTATTTTGAAGAAACTTCTAGTTCTTCAATGGATGCCCATGTGAATCTTCAATAATTTTTCCCATCATTATCGAACTAGAATGACCCAGTCGATCATGCCAAATTTTATAAGTATTTGAATCTATAAACTTTTGGTTTATAGTTAAATTGGCTTCAATCATATTAATATATGTGTAGTATAAGCCACATGAAAGAGTATAAAATTTTTCTAGTATACGTTTCTTACTTGAAATTATTTTTGTAACATAAAGACATTCTTTATTGTCTTCGCTCACAGTTTCAATATGATATCTATTTTTGCGAATATCTTTAAAACTTAATAAATTTCTGTGAGAATTTGGGGAAAATAATGCATTATTTATAATAAGTTTTGTTTCCATTTGTAATATAATACTAGCTCTTCCAGAGCTTTCAACCATTTTTGTTTGTCCCGATATTGTGGTAACAACAGTTTCACCTCTTTTATTAATATTAAAATATCTTGACTCTTTGAGAATAGTATGGGTGGTGGCACTATCTACAATATATTAATTTACTTATTTTCCTTGAAGCCATATAATACTGGAAAAGAATTCATTTTCTTCATTGAAGAAACATAAGATGCATTATTATTTATTCATAAATAAATATTGCATAAAAGTACATTAAACAGCAATAACAAAAGCAAATCAATAACAACATAAAAATTATAATATATTAATTAAGCAAAATATATAAACTAATTATTCATATTTTTCCTTGCCACTTGTGCTGGGTAACAGAAAATCATCCATCTCCATATTGGGGATATCAATAGGGTCATTAGTTGGGGTATTATCATCCAATATAAAATTAGTTTCTGGTTCCGCACATTTCTTGAAGGATGCTTGGTACAAGTTTACCAAATATTTAGCGGTTCTACAAGTTCTTGACCAATGACCAGTCATACCGCATCTATGGCATTTATTTTCATCATCTTGACTAATATTTCTTTTATCAAATTTTTCAATTTGATTATTCCACTTCTGGTGGTTATTTGTATTTTTCCACTTTGAATGGAATTATTGTTATTATTGTTATTAACATGTTTCCACTTCTGGTGGAAATTGTTATTATTATATTCTCTACCACGCCCATTACCACAACCTTTACCTCGACCACGACCATTTTTGTGGCCGCGTCCATTGAAATTATTATGAATTATCGCATTCGCTTCAGGGAATGGATTTGTTCCGGTAGGTCGTAATTCATGATTTTTCAACAGGAGTTGATTTCTCTGTTCTGCTAGGAGAAGAGCAGTAATTAGTTCACTATATTTCTATAACCTTTTGCTCTATATTGTTCATGTAACACCATATTATTCAAATGAAAAGTAGAATATGTAACATCCCATTTAACACATCATTTTAGTCATTTATGCATACATATTAAAAATTATTAGATGAAGTATAAATATATAATAAATATATTAATTTTGGTATATTTGTTTTAAAATATATTAGATATATACATATATACACTTAAATATATAAAAAGGGGATTTAAAATTTTGTGAAGATAAAAGTAGAAATCATAGTTGGTAATTAAATTAGTACTTGAGTTGTTTATTATTGGTATAAGTATAATATAATATAAGTGTAAGTATTATATTATGAAAAAGAGTGGCAAAATGGTCATTTTCGCCTATAGATAATCTGAAATCAGCCATAAAAGAAAGAAAAACTCAGAATATGAAAAGGTAGAAGTAGAAGAGAAGAAGAAGAACAAAGAGAGGAAGAATCAGGTATGTATATGATTTTGTAATAAGATTTTCGAGATGTTAGAGATAGAATTTGAGGTTATGACAAAAATACAAATTGATTCTCTACATCTCTAGATTTCTTCAGTAAACTTTGGGGATTTTTAGATGAGTAGATCAATAGCTATGATTTTTATAAGATGAAGTGTCCAGAATTGGATGATCAAAGAGATGAGGTGAGTTTTGAAATTAATCTGGGATTGTTATGCTACTTAGAAAATTTTGAATTTTTGATATATTATTCCCATATGTGTATAGTTTAAGTAGGAAAAAGAATCATGTCAATTCATGTTGTGTAGAGAGAGTTATACTCGTTTTATTACGCTGCTGTCCAGGTAAAGCGGGACTGAAACAGGTTTTGATGGGAAATTCCCTATAAATCGTATATGGCTTTGAAAATTTTGAGAATTTAGTATGTTATGGAATGGTGTAATAGGAATTGAACAAAAGAAGAATCATCACATTTGAGTAAGTGAGTTGAAAGTTATGAATTTTGAAGTGAAGCGAGGTCATAAGACCACTAGTTCTAAGTGCAGAAAACAGGACAGATTTAGAGTTTAAAATACAAAATTCATAACAAATGAAAAAGTGATCAGAAAATTATGAAATTTTTGTATGTTATAAAGCTATGAGTTAAGAGTAAAATGAAAATAGAATTAGATCATTTGGTTGAGTACTTTGAGAGATATGATTGATTAAAGTGAGTAAGGTCATATAGATAGAAATTCTAGTTTATGTTAATCTTTATGTATATACAAAAAATAAATAAGATGTATATGTATGTTTATATTTGACATGAATTTATGTTATAGGAGCTCAAAATCGTGAAGGGATTCGATAGGAATGTCCAAGTTGTTTCTGAGAGAATTAGCTTGGATAATCTGTGAGTATAAACATGATATGGATTTATGGATATGTGAAATGTGTTGATGTGTTAATTGTATGAATATGTGAATTGTGGCGACAAGTGAATATTTGTGAACGGCTAATGTGAATTATTGGATAAGTATAAGTGAGTATAAACATGATATGAATATATGAGTGAAATATGTTGATGTGTTAATTGTATGAATATGTGAATTGTGGTGACAAGTGAGTATTTGTGAACGGTTAATGTGAATTATTGGATAAGTATAAGTGAGTATAAACATGATATGAATTTATGGATATGTGAAATGTGTTGATGTGCTAATTGTATGAATATGTGAATTGTGGCGACAAGTGAATATTTGTGAACGGTTAATGTGAATTATTGGATAAGTATAAGTGAGTATAAACATGATATGAATATATGGGTGAAATGTGTTGATGTGTTAATTGTATGAATATGTGAATTGAAACGACAAGTGAATATTTGTGAATGGTTAATGTGAATTATTGGATAAGTATAAGTGAGTATAAACATGATATGAATTTATGGATATGTGAAATGTGTTGATGTGTTAATTGTATGAATATGTGAATTGTGGCGACAAGTGAATATTTGTGAGCGGTTAATGTGAATTATTGGATAAGTATAAGTGCGTATAAATATGATATAAATATATGGGTGAAATGTGTTGATGTATTGTATGAATATGTGAATTGTGGCGACAAGTGAATATTTGTGAACGGTTAATGTGAATTATTGGATAAGTATAAGTGAGTATAAACATGATATGAATATATGGGTGAAATGTGTCGATGTGTTAATAGTATGAATATGTGAATGCGATATGAATTGTATTGATGTGTGGTTAAATTTGATATGATCTGTGTAAATTATCTTAATGTGAATTGAGTGATATGATTATTTTGATTTGAAATTGTATTTGAATAGTGTTACATGTGTTGTGTGGTATGAAAGTAAGTTGCATTGAGATGATATTGATATGTGAACTATGACTATAAGTGAATATTGGTGAATGGTTTAATGTGAATTATTGGTGGAGTATAATTGAGTATTACATTTGATATGCTGGATTTATATGATATATATGTATGTGGAATATATGTTCATTTGTATTAGTATATGCTAATTGTAAGCTCAATGATTCGTATAACAGACATTTGCACTTGAATATATGAAAAGTAAAAGAGACGTTGTGACATAGCCGATCAAACATTGCAATACATGTTCTGTTCAACTGGACCTATATGGTCAACCAATTGCAATATCTGACAAATGGACCGAAAGGTCAACCAATTGTTTATCTGGACCGAAAGGTAAACCAATTATTACATAGCTGGCTAGCAAATCAATTGACAACTGTTACAAATGTTACATGTATCCCGGGACAATAGTTTGGCTGGAAATGTCACAACAATTAATAACCGGTTCATTCATTATCATATAATATTGAATTTGTTAATGTATATATGTGATTTGCTAAATTCATAGATTGTTTATATTCACTGAGTTGCGCCTCATATGAAGCGATAAATTTTTCAGAGCTGATAAAATTTGTACTAGAAGCTCATTACCTGTAGTTATCATGGACGAAAGATTGGTTGGCTTTGTTCCATCTCACTCCCTCTCCTCACAAAACAAGCATATAGAATAGAAGGTGATCGGGGTTTTGATTTTGCTTTGTATAAGATTGTTTTGTAAAAAGATATAATGTTACAAGTGATTATATATATAAATGAAGTATAAGTACAAAAAAAAATTTATATGTTGTGATTACGATTTTGGTGATTTAGTATAACGTATAGGTTGTTTCAGAATTTGTTATTTCTAATAAATCCTCATCAGTTATTTCCTTTCCACATAATCTTAATGTGGATGTAATTTGAAAAAGTTTAGAATTGTATGCACTAACAGATTCAAAATCTTGAAGCCTTAAGTTTATCCATTCATACTGGGCATTTGGTAGAGATATTTTCTTTAGGTGTTCAAACCTCTCCTTTAATTGTTTCCAAAGATCTGCAGGATCTTTGACAGTCAAATATTCTAATTGAAGTGATTCATCAAGATGACGGCGGAGAAAAACTAGAGTCATTGTCTTATACTGAGGTGCAATATTATTATTTTCAATAATGGTATTATTAAAACCCATTGATTCTAGATGCATTTCTGCATCCAACACCCAAGTAAGATAATTTTTTCCCGATACATCAAGAGGAATAAATTCCAAACTTTTGATATTAGACATATTAAGAATTATAGGTATAATATATATTTATGGAAAATAAAATAATTCCTTACTTTAAATTTATTTGGTGATATTCTTGATCGATAGAGCAAGCCTGTGCTGATAACGCGTTAAAAATTGACTATATATGCAAGGATATTATAATAATAATAAGAGAAGGCAGAGAGATAATTTGAGAGAAACTTTTATTTCTTATTTCTAAGATATATCAAATGAAGGAATTGAATTCCTATTTATAGAGAAATCCAACGGTAAAAATGATAAATAAGTAAGTAACATATTATATCAAATAATAATAACAGGTAAAAAAGTAGAAAACATATCGTATCAAATATTCATAACGTGGGCCGGATAAATTCATAATTTAAAACATATCATATCAAATATTGATGACATAAGCCCTGATACATCAATAATTTAACAATAATAATAATAAAAAAAGTTGTGCCCTAGAGTTTGAACCACAAACCAACTGGAAAAAAAGCAACGCTGAACCACTCAAGCACCGCCTATATATTGTTAATTTCTTACTATTTATTAATTATATTATATTACTTTTTTATTCTATATAATATATTTAACCCGTATTTTTCGGTAATTGATGGGGCACCAGCCCCGTCCCTCCGCCCCTATTTACATGTTATATAACAACTATAAATTATTTAATTAATCATGCAATCCCTAACTTCAATTTTAAATTAAAAGTAAAATTAGCATATATGCGGACTCTAATTTTTTTAATTAATAGTTTCTGAGTGTGAAAAACCCCACCCCAAATTTATTAAGTTGCAAGAGAAAAAGTAAAGAAACAGAGAAAAGAAAGTCAACGGAACTGAAACATTCTTCGGCCATTAAAGTTAAACAAATCGATACATGTCTCGGCCGCAATAATCGTAAATAAAATATACCGACTCTGATTACTACTTTTGTAGTAATTGAATTCCCACGACATTTATATATAAGGTTAATCAATAACTCTTTAGCGATTGTTTCTTAATTAATTTACAAAGATTTTCTTACATAAAATATAAACTTGAGTTAAAGTACAGCTGATTAGATACATTTTCTCAATCAATCCTTTTTTTTTAATGATAATCTTTGATTTGTTATTAACCTATTTAAAGAAACGAAATCATATCAATATTTCTTATTACAAGTAATATACAGGTGATGTTCTCAAATAATGCAAAAGAAAGGAGAATTTGGACCTCCACAGTAGAGGATTGGTTTCTATAAGTTGGACACAGACAAATGTGAAAAAGAAATAGCATGCCGTGTTGGGACATCATTATCCACATTATACATAGCCACGAAAACAAATAAAAGAGTGCACTATGTCAAGCTTTGTGTGAAATGGGAGTAATAATTTCATTTTATTCGTCACCTTTATTTTACCAGTAGTATACCAGCTATCAATTTATATAGCAATTCTCCTTTTTGAACCATGTGATATAATCCATTTACTTATTTAGTCCATCTCGCATACATGTCACTTATTCAGTCTCTGTGTTGTGCTACTTATTACCTTTTCAGTTTCTTTATTGCATATCATGCATAGTTACATCAATAAAGATTTTACATTGCATGGCTCTAAAGGTAACAAATCGCAGAGAGTAATGGTTGCATAACAAAGAGTTCAAAAAGTTAACAAATTGCGTAACACATGAACCAAATGGGTAACACGAATAATAGATGGATCAAATAAGCAAATGAGTTATACCACAATAACCTAAAAGTTCATTTTGCCCAACATACAACAACAACAACAACAACAACAACAACAACAACAACAACATTATCCCAATGCCTAACAAGGCTCCCGCACAAGTAGGGTAAGGGGGGGTTGGGTGTACGCAACCTTACCTCTGCAATTACAACCCTAAATCATTTTACCCAACATATGCACCAAAAATGCAATTACACCTATCTATTTACAGAAATTATTTACTTTAGGAGGCGATTTTATTGTGTTTTGTATTTAGACTTAACTCGTTTTTTAAATCACTATAAAGCCTTTCTTCAATGCAACTAAACCTATTAATTCTCAATTATATCTACCCCTCTGACTATTCTAAATGTTCATATTCCACATCTCACTAATATTCTATTTAATGCTCAATATGACCATTTTACTATAGTTTCAAACTTCGAAGTAAAACACTGCAGGGTAAAACATTGAGGCTCGAACGTAATGTTATTTCTCTGAAGGCTGTAAGCTCAAATCTGAAAAAACTAAGGAATATTATTGCAATTGAATGACTTGAATTACCATTATGGTTTATAACAACTAAAGTAACAAATAGAGTCAGATACCTTTGCAGAAGAGATAGCAGAACCTTATCTTTCAAGCTTACTTAACAGTGCATCCATTGGTGGCAGTTCCTTAATTATTTGTTGCCAGTCCGGCATGCCCTGCATTAACCTTGGCGTTAGTATTTATATCTTTTCTACAACTATCATGTGTCTTTTGGATCGCGGAAATGCTATTCTATGAAATTGGAGAAAAATGAATGAAAGAGTTAAAAATGGTAGAGTTTTTGTCAAGAATCAGCCATCGGATGGAGTAACTATTCCAAGCTATTACACATCTCATGGAATAGCTATTCCTATTAGAAAGGAAGGAATAGCTATTCCATGAGATGTGTAATAGCTAAGAATAACTATTCCATCTGATGGCGGATTCTATGCAAATACTCTACCGTTTTGAACCTTTTTCCATTCATTTTTCTTCTATTCCACGGAATAGCTATTCCATGAACCAAACGAGCCCTCAAAGACTTCATCTTTTAACTAGTAAGTTGTAGATTTCAACTTTTCTAATTTATTTATTTCTTTCTAAAATCTAACAGTGTGAAATTGAGAAATCCTATGGCCAAGTCCTCTGATATTCCCTTGTCTCTTGTTTGGCTCTATTCCTTAGGCAATCATATCAAGTAAAAGTGAACATGCTACTCTAGGTTATACATATGCACTTACTTTCCCTGATCTTCGAATTCGACCATCAAGACGCAATATTATATAGACATTCTCCCCAGGAGTTACTCCTTCAGATTCCTGCTGATCCCTTATCCACCTAAATGAGTCCACAGAAAGTATTAAAGCGCTTGACTAAAAAGAAGAGCAAACCACTATAAGCCCCTATAAAATATATGCTTCCAGAAGAAGAAATCAGGATGAAACACAAGCTATCAGTGTCATCTATTTTCACATATTTCACAGAAGAATACCCTTTGCTGCAGTAAATTTGAAATAACAGGGAAAAATGGAAATTGAGTAGCAACTGACCTTTCCCATTCTGATGGTGATACAATTTCAGCTTTATAACGAATTTCAGCTTTCAATTTTGATTTCGCAACAACAGACTGAGCTTTTTTGTCGAAATCTTCCTACGACAGTGACATCAAATGTCATGTCAAAAGTGTAAAAAACTTAATCTTAATTCTGATAAAAAAGCACCAGCAAACAACGAGACAAACAATTTGTTCTAATTTTTCTTGATATAAAATGACAAGCAAAGTTCTATCCATTGCTTACCCCAATAGAAGGAAGGGCAGCAGCTGCCCTCGAGGCAGCACCAAAGCCTTTCTTTTGCACTTCTGGTTCTCTACCATCACCCCAGATAACAGGAACTAAAAGAATACCTCGTCTAAGAAGCTCCGTTCTGAACCTCTCTGCCTTTTTCATAGCCATAGTAACACTCTCCTTTTTCCCGGCTAAAATTACCTATTTCCAGCCAAAACTAGAGCACTAAATAAACAGTATTTGACTGCTCAATCAAAATGAGATGCTTCAAAATTTCACAGAAGACACGTGTTCAGTCAACTGGCAAACTTGAACCATTTTAATCAGAACTCATTACTTAATTTTCAGTAAGATCATACAATATAATGGATCGAACTGCACTCATCAATTTACACAGTTTATACACCTTATAAAAACGGAAACACTTTCAGTAAATGATACTGCGGCTATTTTAATTCAGTAACAAAATTGAAAATCAGTAAGGCATACTCTCAATTGTAATGATAAATGTAAACGATAGTTTAAGTAGAAAATAAGTTCTCAATACTTACTGGCCTAACAGTGTCCCGGAGTTGTACAAGCTCAACAACCCGATTAGTTGAAAGGCGCAATGGCAACCTTGATAGAGTTTCGTCTCTGGTTATCTGTGCAATTTGTTCTTCCTCTTTCTTGTTGTCCCAGATAAGCAGGGCCACAAGAACAACGATGCCTGTAGATTGCTGATTTGAAATCTTAGTCATTTTAAGAAGCAAGGTTGATAACAATACGTTGTGCATTAATGTACTATGCGCATCAAAAGCTAGAAGTTAGAACACAGAAAGTAACAAAAAGGAAAAAATGTATCCACAAATTTTTAACTCCTCTTTTCATGTGTAACAGGGAAATTTCGGGCTTTTACCTGCGATATTAATGGCAGCATTTCCAACAGTTTCTAAGATATCTGGGGCACCATCTCCACCACTAATTGCACGCAAAAGCCTTGGAAATGTGAAAAAGAGTGATATTCCCGCAGCTGCCGAGAATGCCACGTAAAAAAATCTCCTAACCCCACGAAATGGTGCTTGGACCTCACTAATCAGTTTGAGATCTCTACGAAAACCATAGCCTATATCTTCCCCTCCCAGTTTAGCCTGCAAAGAGAAAGCGTTTCCGAGAGTCATAACTTAAATAGTTCAACTGTAGTGGGGAAATAAAGGCAATTGTGTGATTACACATCCAGAATCTTGAATTTTCTTGTTCAGTGGTGAAAGAGTTATGTAGAATCACTATATAAGAAACATGTGCTTTTTGAAACTGAGAACACAAGTCCATTATAAACCTCTTCTTGCAATTCCTTGAACTCAGGCAAAGCTCTGAAGGAAGCCAAGTCAGGATCGTTCAAAATAGTTCCAAATTTAAGATTATATTCCCTCAAAGCAGTACGTAGGCAATCAGCAGCTTTCTTTCCTTCCCCTCTTCCTCATGATAAGAATGAAAAAAAATTCCAATCAGCTAAATGAAGCTGTTCTTAAATAAAAATTTATCTTAGAGGTGCTATTGTTTGACATATAAACACAGCAACTTCACATACACAAACCAACATCTCTCAGCAGCCTATGGTACATTTTACATTATAGATATTATTAAGTTTTTATTAAAAAAAAGATCAGAATTGCAAACTTGGGCATTATCAGGCAGCAAATTTGAACAAGTAACCTATAATCAACTGACAGAAGGAGCTCCCAAACTGAGTTGATGTTTCTTCACTATAATAACCAATTCAATGCATTTGAACCATAGCACATCAAAGCAAATAACCAATTCAACAATTTCTAACCAATTATCAGCAGTTCAAAGAAAACTTGAAGTCCGACTCATGAACAAAACCAAAAGAAAGGAAGAACAAGAAAATCCTACCTATAGGCATGGCAACAGGCTTTGTTATAGAGTGCAGCTTGGGCCTCCACAGGCGTGGGATCCAAAGTGAGTGCTGTTTCAAACTGGATTAGAGCATCCTTAACCTAAAACATTCAATTGTAACGGAAAAAGCCAATACCAGCTCGTCAATTCGCAGAAGTGTTGTAGCAAAAATGAAAAGGGAAAAAAATAAATGAGAGACGAAGAGAACAAAAGCACAGTACCCGCCCTTTGGAGAAGAGGGAGAGGCCATAATTAACACAGGATTCAGCAGTCTGTGTATTGGCTTCAGAAGACTGAGGAGGAGTAGAAGAGGAAGAAGAAACAACGGAGAGAAAAGGCTTCCTTTGAGGAGTGAAAGAGGTTGTTTTGTAAAGCAACCATGACCTTCCGATTCTCGGAGACGAGGAGCGGAGGAGATGGTAATTGAGCGGCGGAGCAGTAGCGACGGCCATCGGGCTTTAGACGTCACTGCCGCAGCTCTCAGTTCACCGCGTTTTTTTGGATGGATAAAACTCCCGCTGCCAGTCAGACGATTCTCTTTCTCCGGTGGGGCCCATCTTGCTTTAGATGTGGTGTGCGCTGCACAATTATGTATTTCTGTAACGACGCCGTTCTGTCGCGTGCAGTATTGTTTTACTGCAGTAATAAAGTATACCAAACAGAAGCATTGAGAAAACAGAAAACTGCACCGTATTCTTATAATCATATTCAATCTGTAAAAATTGAATAGGTTCGATCTATCGTCATTGGACCTTATAAAAAGATTTATTAAATTTATTGAGTTGTTCTAAAGAATCAAAGCGATCAGTTATTAATGGAATTCCTTATCGGCTCTCTGTAAAATATTCATTCGGACGAGGGCTTCCAAATACATCGTAAGCTAAACCAGTGCTGACGAATAGCCAACCTACAATGAAATTATAAGTAAGTTTTAGATTTTAAATTTTTAGTTTAAGTAATTTTAAAAGCTTATTTTTAATTTATGAGAGATTTTAAAGCTAAAAAAATTTTTTAAATTAAAACTTCTTAAAAAGTTAACTTATAAATTAGTTTTAGCTTAAAAGTAAAAAAAAAATAAAATTTGAAGTTACCGGAAAACACCCCTCCTTGTCAAGTCCAAACTTGGAAGGGTAATTATATAGAAGTTGGGTAATTTAAGCATGGGCTTCTAAATGGTTTGATAACCGAATTATTAATTTAGTTTGATTATTTTAAAAATTGTTGATTATTTCGGTTATTGGTTTAGTTCGATTTTTATATATAAAAAAATCATAATAACTAAATTGAACTGAAATAAAAGATGCATAATAAAAATTTAAAATATGCTCGTATATAAAATAATTTAATATCACGCTCTTATTTCTCCTCTCTAAAATGCATCCTTATTCTTTCACGTGTCTTTACCAAGCCATTTAATATGTTGTAATACTTATTTTGAATGTACATTTTGGATTCTAAGTATTAGAATTTAAAATTTTAGTTAATTCAATTTAAATTTCGGTTCAATTACCGAATAATTTATTTCGATTTAATTAATTCAATTTTTATTTTTATTCAGTTACCAATATTTTTCTTAATTGGTAATCGATTAATTTGATTTGGTTCAGTTTTAACCGAATACACACCCTGATTTTATGTAGGAATAAGAATCTTCCATACAGGTAATATGTTTCTAACTTATTAAATTAATATATCTCCTACTCCTAATTAACACCTATACTTTAAAACTCATCTTTTCTCTACTAATGTTAATTAACACTTAACAGAGAAACATTTAATATAAGGAGAGAATACAAGCGTAAGAAAGAAAAAGGATTCGAAAAAGAGGGCTAGCGACAAATGGAGGTGGATATAAAGGTGGTTGTAGAAACAATCAGTGTTATTAGATGCGCGCCGGCACTGCATCATACCTAAGTGAGGTAGTATATTTCGAATCTTATGCGTCTAGACGCACCTTTTGGTGTATGTCTCCTAGGTTCATCCCAATGATACTTTTTCTCCCAGGTAACTTAACTTACTCTAATATGCGACGTTGTTCATCTATTTTTTAAGTGTTTTAATATAATAATTTAAGGCTAGATATGTAAAGATTATGAATACGAGCTTAATGAAGCGCAAGAACTTGAGAGAGAGAGAAACTTCTTTATTGAATTAGTAAATTGTAATTACAAGAGATTAGTGATTTGGGGAAGACGACTAGCCTTATATATAACGGCTAGAATGAGTTAGTTAACTAAATAATAGAAATTATGAAGTTACAAAAATACCCCTCGGGCTTAACGGCTAGTTTCATAAACCAACTTAATTAACTTTTGATCAATAGATTTAATATCCCCTGCAAGCTAGAAATAACTGAATTGTGATCAACTTCAATCTGTTTGTTTATCTTTGAAAGTCTAGGGAATGTAGTGCCTTAGTTAGAAGATCTGCTATTTGATTGCTCGAAGAAATTATCATTAAAAGTATGATTCCAGCTTGAACTTTGGACCTAATAAAATGACAATCTATGTCCAAATGCTTAGTGTGTTCATGAAAGACAGTGTTCCTGGCTATATGTATGGCTGATGTGTTGTCACAAAACATCAAGGCTGGTTTGCAGTTTTTGATTTGTAGATCTCTTAAATTGTAAATCAACCATTGAATCTCTGCTATAGTAGTGGCCATAGCTCTATACTCTGCTTCTGAAGAACTGCGCAATACTGTGTTCTATTTTTTTGATTTCCAAGAAACAAGTGAATTGCCAATGAACGTACAATACCCTGTTATGGACTTCCTTGTTTCAGTACAACTACCCCAATCAAAATCAGTGTAGGCTTTGATTTGCAGATCATTTGCCGATGAATAGAATACTCCTAGTGTAGGTTTTCCTTTCAAGTACCTTAAGATCCTATGTGCTGCTGTCAAGTGAGCTTGATGTGGAGATTCAAGATGTTGTGAAAGTTGCTGAACTGTGTATGCTATGTCAGGTCTAGTGTTAACTAGATATAACAATTTTCCAATAAGCTTTCTATATGCAGTATTGTCCTGCAATTTTCCTGTTTTTGTCTACTCCTGTTTATCCATTTTTATTGGTGTGGAGGCCGGCTTGCAGTCAATTAATCCATATTCTGCCAATAGATCAAGTGTTTACTTCCTTTGATAAACATGGATTCCTTCTTTATTCCTTGCTATTACCAATCCCAGTATGTATTTCAGCTTTCCTAGGTCTTTTATGCTGAAACAATCGTGAAGGTATTGCTTGATTTCCTTGATTGCCTCTGTGCTACTGCTTGCAAGTATAACATCATCTACATAGACTGCCAATGCCAAAAAATTTTCCTTTTCTCCTTTTGTGAACAAGGATGGATCTGCAACTGACTATTGAAAACCCTTTTTGATTAATGATGAAGTTAATGTGCTGTTCCACTATCTACTTGCTTGTTTGAGTCCATATAAAGACTTCTTTAACCTGCAAACTGCATTTGGTATTGAACTAGCAATTCCCTGTGGTAAGGACATATAAATCTCTTCTTCTAAATTGCCATGTAAAAAGGCATTGTTAATATCTAGTTGTTCAAGATGCCAATTATTTTTGGCAGCAAGGGCTAAAAGAACTCTTATTGTAGTGATTTTAGCCACAGGTGAAAAGGTTTCTAAATAATCTATGCCATTTTGTTGAGTATATCCTTTGGCAACTAATCTAGCCTTGTATCTCTCAATGGTTCCATCGGAGTTTCTTTTAATTTTAAAAACCCATTTGCAGCCTATTGGAACTTTATCTTTTGGCAGTGAAACAATTTCCCATGTCTTATTATCATTTAGAGCTTTGATTTCAGCATTCATGGCATTTTGCCATTCTTTGCTTTTGGAAGCCATAGAATATGTTTTAGGCTCTTCATCTAGACTTATTGTAAAAGAGTAACTTAAATGGGATTTTGGTAGTTTGTCATAATGTATTACCTTAGCCAAAGGATACAATTTGTTGACTTCTAGCCTGATCTACATTACCTTTTTGAACCAACGAGCAGTGATAATCTTTGAGGTATCCTGGTTGTTTAGGTTGTCTTGCTGCCCTTTTGGTTTGATTCTCACTATGGCGGACGTTTGAGTTCTCAGTTTCACTACCGTTGTTAATTGAGTCACCTGCAACTATAGGACTTTCTCCATTTATACCACAAGTATTATCAAGTTTATTGTATGGAAATACATGCTTAATGAACCTAACATTTCTGGAAACAATAACTCTGTTAGTAACAAGGTTGTATGCTTTATATCCTTTCATACCATTCTCATATCCTAGAAAAACGCATTTTTCTGCTCTGACATCCAATTTGGACCTGTTTCTAAGCAATGTACTGATAAATGCTAAACATCCAATAGGTTTCAAATTATTATAGTCAGGCAACTTGCCATATAGCTTTTCATAAGGATTGATGTTACCTAATAAAGGAGTAGGTATCCTGTTAATAACATAAACAACATGTGAAACAAAAAATGTCCAAAAAGAAGCAAGAAGATTACTTTGTCTTTTTAAACATCTAGCAACATTAAGAATGTGCTGATGTTTTCTTTCTACCAAACCATTCTGCTGTGGTGTTTCTACACAAGATTTTTTTATGAATAATGCCATATTTAGCATAAAAATCAACAATGTTGAATTCAGGTCCATTATCAGTTCTCACTACTTTCAAGATTTACCAAACTGGTTTTTAATCATAACATAAAATCGTTAAAACTAAATTACTAGCTTCACTTTTGCATTTCATCATAATAACCCAAGTAAATCTACTGAAATCATCTACCACAGTTAAAAAATACCTATAGCCATCAAGAGAATGAACTGTAGGTCCCCATATGCCAACACGGATAATATCAAACACATTTGCAATAACAGAAACAAAAATATTAAAGGGAAGTTTCTTTTGCTTTGAAATATAACAGATATCACATAAGAAATCAGTAGGAACACAAACATCAAGAAATTTCTTTTGTATTATTGATAAGCATTTGTTTGACAAATTTCCAAGTTTGTAATGCCACAAATCACTTTTATACAAGAATTTATAGATTTTGCATCTGAAACATTTAAGCTACAAGTATCAGCAATGTTTTGGTCTATAACAGAAAAACTATTAACAAAACTAGTATCAAGGTGATACAATCCATTATGGACATCAGCTGAACCAATCCACCTCTTGGTTGTAGCATCCTGAATCACACAACACTTAGATGAAAAAACTAACTCACAATTCAAGGTGTTAGAAAGTTTGGTAACAGATAACAAATTATAGCTAAAGTCTGGCATAAAAAGAACATCATACAGAACTAGATCATTAGTGATAAAAATATCTCCTTTGAATGCTGCTTTTAATCTCAAATTATTAGGCAATGCAACATGCCAATTAGAAACAGGGCTAGTATTTTTAAAACCATTCATACTATTAGAAATGTGGCAACTGGCACTAGTGTCCACAATCCAAGTTCTATTATTTAAAGAAACAGATTTAGAAATACCTGTATCTTCATAATTGTCACATTTGGCCTGGAAAGAGTGTTCAACTCTAACAGACGCAGTATGAGCATGAGCTATATTCATTGCCATTTAAACAGATTGTTGAGTCTGTACCTGGATTAACTGAGCCAATTGGGCTAATTGCTCAGTAGTGAAACCCCCATTAGAACTGTTGCTTGTATTACTCACAGTAGAATTAGAGGATGCCCCATAAACTGGGTTTTCAGAGTTGTTGTTAGTCAGAATTCCTGTGTCAACGAAACCATCTTCAAATTTAGGTTGATCTGCCAAGTCTTGTTCACAAAACTCTTTTACTCCAATGACTGAATTTGCTTGTCTAAATCTGGATTTAAAATTTGGTGGATATCCATTTTCCTTCCAGTAGTTAACAACCAAGTGCCCTCCTTTGCAAAAAGAACAAACTACTTTCTTTCCAGTACTGTAATTTTGTTGTCTTCTATAATTCCCAAAATTGCCTTCACTCATGTTATTGCTGTTACTGTTTCCAGATTGGAAACCAGGATTGTTGTAACCTCTCTTTACAAATGAAGCAATTTCTTGAACCTGAGTTTTATCAATAGTATAGAATTCCCTCTCATATTATAATAAAAGAGAAAAAACCTTATTCTTAGGAGACAAAGGATCTGTAGCCATGATCTGTGAATTCAGACTTGAGAAATTGTCATTCAGACCTCTAAGAAAGCATATAACCAAATTCTTTTCTTGTTTCTTTCTAATTGATTCACCAATGTTGCAAAAACATCCATCACAGACACAAACATGCAAAGGATTTAGGTTATTAAATCCATCCCAAATTACCTGGATTGCAGCAAAATAATCTGTAACGGCTCTGTTTCCTTGAGAAATATTAAAGATTTCTCCTTGAAGATCCGCAATCCTGTAAATATCAGGTTGAGCAAACCTTTCTTTTAGATTCTCCCAAAGATCTTGCGCAGAATCAAACACCATAGCAGTTAGAGCAATCGAAGGACTCATCAAACGAATCAACCATGACAAAACCATATTGTTACACCTTCTCCAGGAATTAAACAAATCATCTGTAATATTAGGCTTTTGAATTGTACCGTCTATGAATTCCAATTTATTCTTGGACATTAATGCCATCTTCATATTGCGCGCCCATGGATGATAGTTTGACCTATCTAATAATGGCGTAACTAGAATCAAAGATGGATTTTCTCCAGGATGTAAGTAGTAGGGACTGTTTTCATCGAATCGAGCTGTGTTTCTGGTATTCGCCATTGGATATGAACAGAAAGAACAAATTTGATGCTTGAACGAAATTGGAATTGAAAAACGAATTAAAAAAAGATCAATCGAAAGAGAAACAGAACAAAAATGTGGAATTGAGCTCTGATACCATGTAAAGATTATGAATATGAGCTTAATGAAGCTCAAGAACTTGAGAGAGAGAGAGAGAGAGAGAGAAACTTCTTTATTGAATCAGTAAATTGTAATTACAGAGATTAGTGATTTGGGGAAGAGGACTAGCCTTATATATAACGGCTAGAATGAGTTAGTTAAGTAAATAACAGAAATTATGAAGTTACAAAAATACCCCTCAGGCTTAACGACTAGTTTCATAAAGTAATTTAACTAACTTTTGTTTAATAGATTTAATAAGATATTGTTAAATCAATTCCTATTATGACTAGATTAAGTCAAACATATATTCTAAATGTAACAAAGGAATTATACATTATATGTATATCTCATAACTCTCTCAATTCTTCTTTTTATAGTGTTATTGCATTTAAGCAAATATTTTTTACAAATTTCTTAAGCCCAACATACCTCAGGGGCACCTCACCTCCAACACACCTGAGCCCCTGGGGCATGGGCTGCGTCTAATACCTTGAAAACCATGGAAATAATAATGCAAGGCTGAAATTTGATAAGCAAAAAAAAGACGGAGAAATGCCAACGAAATTTATCAAATGAATTTATCGTAATTATATGTTTATTTCAATTTCACTAAAATTATAATGCTATTACAATAAATAGTTTTGATATTGCGCAGTTGATTGTAGTGTTTCGTATAGACGAAAATGCAGATTCAGCTTCTAGTTCAAACAGGTTTCAAAAAATTAATTCAGTTATTCAACCCCACGTTTCTTAGTCTATAACAATGACCATCTAGGCAAATTTTGTATAGGACCGGATATTTAAGACCGCTTCCGTTATTAGTTTGATACATGTACACTGTTTATTATTATAAGGGTAAACTTTAAAAACATACCTTATGGTTTGGTCGTTGCAAGAAGGTGTTTGCGGAATTTTTTTTCAAAAGAGTGTCTGTGGTTTCAAAAATTTGTAAAAAGAGGATTTCTAAAATTTTAAAACCATATTTTGAAGGGTAATCTTATCCATTTTGAAGTAAAATTTTGCAGATTAGTTAATAAAAATATAATACATTTTGTAATAAATTTTAGAATTTCTTCAGAAGTATTAATATTTTTTTTAATTAAAATTTGATTATAACTTTAAATAATTAAAATAAAGTCAAAATTTTTTGAATCTTACTCCAATCTTGATATATAATTCTTAAATAATATAGTTAAAATATAGGAATGCTGAATTTATTGAAATAACGGGTGTAGTACTATAATTTTCAAACCAGGTACCCTTTAAAAAATAAAACAATCAAACTACAAGGCATGTGTTTTAAGTTTATCTAATAATACTGGATAAGTGTCAAGCATCCGAAGGGATGATATTAAATACCCGGTCCAGTGTAAAAATCTCCAGAATGCACATCCCGCCCAGTGCCCCCTTTGACCCTTTCTCTTCTCCCATCACCGAACCTCTTGCCGTTCCTTTTATTGTTGTTGAATCTACAGACATCACCGCGTAAACTTCGCCGCCGTGAACGGCCCCGATTTGCCTAGTTGGTTCACATCTCGATCGTCTGTCATGATTTTTTTTATCGTCTCTGATACTTTCGGCAATCACAGAGTTTATTGTTTTGAAATTATATTGTAATTTTTGTTATCGTTAGATATTAACTAGTATTAGATGTTTATGAGTTGTGTTGTTGAACAATGAAAGAAGAATATAGGAAAATCGGCAATTTTATATGATAGGGGAGAATTGCTAGGTTTCAATTAAGAAAATAGTGATGGAATTAACATATGAATCTTAAACTAAAGCAAGCTAAAACCTAGAGGGTTTTCCTTCATCCAAAAGAGTTTGCCCTTAATCAAATGCGCTAAGGAGAAACTATATAATACATTTTCCAGGAATAAAGACTTTTTAAATGGAATTTATGATAGTATTTATAAATTTAGAGTGGTTTTGAAACTAATGAAGAATTTAGGGTATTTTTTTTTATCCGACTTTTTAAATTTCGGATAGACCAGTCAAAAAAAGTTTTTGGGTATCCGACCTTCATAAAAGCAGACAGATATATCCGACTTTCATCTGTCCGACTTTATGAAAGTCGGACACTGTCCAACCTTCATAAAGTCGGACAGATGCATCCGACTTTATGAAATCAGACTCATAAACTTTTTCTCTAAGTTGGGATACTTTCACTGACATACCATCAAAAGTCAAACGTAAACTCTTAAAAGTCCGCTCCAATTGAACTAACCGTCCACTGCCCCCACATTTTTTGAGAACAAATATAATTATTCTCATTTCAATTCTTCGCATCAATTTTATGGGTTAATGACATTTTTATGTTATTATTATAATCTATTTTAAAAAATGTGGTGGGAGGATGATTTGGCATTTTGTAATTAAATTTACTAACCTATCCGACTTTATAAAAATCGGATACCTTCTATCCGACCTTTACAATGTCGGATAGCTTTTGTCCGAAGTCGGATTGCTTTTGTCCGATTTTTATAAAGTCGGACAGATTAGGAATAGTTTATCCGACTTTTTAATAGTTGGATAGACTAAAAAATTGACCTTTCCCTCATTTTGAAAGTCCGACGAAAAAAAAAAATTTAATCCCATTTTCCAATGAATACCAACTCATAAACACTTCTGATTTTCCAGCGTGCATTTGACTTTCCCATTGCGTATGTTGGTCATATGTTAAACATTTTATTGGAAAAGGTACAAACTACCGGGTCTATTGCATATTTCCTCTGCAGCTGATGTTTATTTTGGATTGATTCAACTCTAAGATCAGTGCAAACCAAATAGAGCCTCCTCAATAGTTATAGAATTAAGCATGTCCTGGTGCCTTAGTAGCTTAGGGGATTAATCACTCATACGTTGTTGTCTGTATAGAAATCTTGGCAGCCCCCTCTCTTGTTCGTAGTTCTTGCAAATGTGGTTATGTTTGATGGGTATTGGTAAAATATTCAAGTATATACGATTATATGTAGGCTGCAGCCTCTTGCTCCCTTCATCTTTTCATTTTCTAAAATACAGGATGTGAACTTGGAAATTTGATTATTTTCGAATTTCAAGTCTGACCCTTTGGACGATCTCGTTCAATTCACCTGTATAATTTTCTATGCCAACTGACTGCAATTAGTTTGGTCCTTAAGTAAATGGATACCTCGACAGTTGGGATTAAAGAATTTTTTTATGGCTATAATCCAAACTATTTATATGTATAGGGTGGTTTACAAATTAATTCTAAATTTTGGTAGTTTTCATCCGTCCGACTTTTATAAAGTCATACAATCTAACTTTGTAATCTGTCCGGCTTTATAAAAGTCATACATATTTTGCCATAGTCAAACTGCAAAAGCAAGGAGAATCCTGACATGTCCAACTTTGTGAAATGCGGACATGGACTTCTCCAATTTTCACAAAATCGGACAAGTTAGAAATCTCCAAACTTTTCAATTTGAATAGACGCTCCCCACTTTATCACCCCACCAACCAACTTTATTACCGTCTATCTAACAAAAATTAATTTATCAAATCAATTATATCTGATTTTTTAACTATATATAATTTTGGAGTAGAGAGTAGTTTAAAAGTAACAAGAAAGACTTAAATACCTTTTTGGATCCTGTTTTATAGCTCGAATGTTCTTTTGATGTTTGGCTTATTGAAATTGCCTATTTTGGTGCCTAACGTATTTATTTTTTACCTATTTAGTACCTGACATGTTCAATTTTAGTACGAAAACTTAACAGATTATTGAGGATCGACAATTCTATGCATGATTAACAAAATATATTCAAGTTCCAAATGATGCTATAGGTATTTCACGTTTTTTTTGTGTTGTTAGATGGACGCTTGATGTACTAAAATTAAATAGTTCAGACACCAAGTAGGCTAATGTTGAATATGTTAAGTACCAAATAGGCAATTTCAATAGGTCAGACACTAAAATGACATTTGAGAAATAGAACATAACCAAAAAATATATTTAATTCTAACAAGAAAAACATAAATAAAAAGAATAGAAAATTTTCAACTAATAATAGAAATAAAAAAATAATTTTTTTTAAATAATATAAATAAAGTACTTGAATTTTTATAATGTCCCAAAATTAAATACTCCTAATTACATAATGTGAATAGAATTATAGTCAGTGTGGTTGAAGGTATGAATTTACAAGATCACACACATGAAATGAAGGTTTTCAACACATGTCATTTGTACGACATTTATAAGATCGGACAAGGAAATGAATTTTCTAATATTATAGGACTTGTAGGACTTGTCGACAGTCGGACACATAGTAATATTTTAACATCAACTGTTTAACCGTAAAGAATTGCTTTGTATGACATTGTAAAAGTTGGACGCAATCAAAACTACCTTAGGCTCATAAATAGTTTCAAAAACACCGTAAATCTATAAATAGTTTTAAAAAATGCAATAAAAAATTCTTTAATCCCGAAAGTTGATCCTTAAATAACTTTTGACAACATCGGACCTTCTATATAGCTATAATGGTTTTTTCATGTGATTCTTTTGCACCTCAATTTAATAGTATGTCTAAGAATAGGCCCGGTCTGTCATTTTCTAGGCTTTGGGTAAAATAGTACGTGAAATATATATATATTGAGCCATTTTAATAAAAAATGGTTGAATTATAATTTTTTTAAATAAATTAGAGAATAATTGTTTACATAATTCCGACGTGGACATGATTAAGATTTTTTTTTCTTAGGAGCAAACTTTCAACCTTGGGTTTCAACTAGTTATTTTACCACTATGATCAATTCTCTTGGAATCTAATTATAAAATAAAATACATAATTGAATAACAATAATGAAGATTAATTATATCTAATTATTTCGAGGAAAGGGAACTAAAAACCTAAATAAGTAAAACCACTTAAATTTGTAATTTATGCTATTATATCATAGTTTATCAAAAATTATTTAGAATTTTTTATTGAAAAACAATAAAAATAAATTATTTTTATTTTTTAAAAATTTAAAAATAAAAAAAAACTAAAAAAATTAGGCCCTGGGTGGTGGCACCCATTGCACCACTCCTAGGCCGGAACTGGCTAAGAAACATTTGCTACATTGAATCCCTAGAATTACAAGCTCTTAACCGTAGTCCTTGTTAAGTTGTTATGTTCCTGACTTCGTATATTACTGTTTATTGCTACTGATGTGACTTATTGAAACTGCTGGAACAATTGATATGACGAATGATAATACTATTGTCTTTTTCTTTTAGGAGTCTGGTGATATTGGTGATATTGTTTAATTTAGCTGAAGGAAGTTCATTAAATATGTTGCCATAATATAATACAGAGGAAACTTAATATTTTGTTTGTACAAGATGCTTTATTTTCAAGGTATATGAGTATATCATTACGGGCTTGCTCTGATTTTTTAGTGAGTTCTCATCTGCGACTAATTTTATTTTGGATGGATTGTGACAAGAGTATGCATGAAATTGCTCATATTCTAATTATTATTAAATGCTCCAAGGCAGGTGGCAAAAATTTGCAAGATATATCATCTAGAGTCTCATATGCAGATTGAAAAGATAATCAGCCATCTGTTCTTATTAATGGCCAGTTTTAGAGTCCACTTGGTTTCCGATGCTTGCGGACTGTGGTCCATATTTGGCAATTACCTTAAAGAACCAATATGATGATGTGTGTTGGACTTATTTTGTGTGTAATCACTCAAATTCTCTGAAAAGCTTTTAAATGACGGTCCCTCTAGATTTTGCTGTTAATCGTTTTTTGAATAAAAATGAAAAAAAGAGAAGGGTGTTTCTCTGCTTTAACGATTGGTATTATATATCTAACTTCTAATTCAGGTCGGTGGCTGATGAATTTTATTTTTTACTCCGCTCAGGAAATTTAATTTGGCTCTGAGAAAGGAGAGCATATCTTTTGCATAGCATAACTCTGATTGGAGAAGGTATGATTTTCTACTATGGGCTGTCCACAAGGTAATTCCCTCTCTCTCACTCTCAGTTAATAGTACAAGAAGAAACTGCCAATCTTTTGAAGTTCAGATACGCTTTCATTTTTGTGTTCTCTCATTCATGCATTTTTCATTCATTTCTACAGTGAAATCAGGCTTCGGATAGATAGTAGTTTTTTTATTATTTGACTGGATAGTATATGTAGTAGAAATTTGCGATATCAATTATTCTCTTAATTTTCAACACGAGTTGATTATCAAGTTTAATTCTGGAATAAATTGGTATGAGAAAGCTTATAACTTAGTGTTGAGGTACTCTCCGCTTGGGATCAAGTTTTTGGGGAATTTTAAAGGATAGGAATGTAAAAGAAAGGATGAGAAATTGAGGGATAGAATTTGAAAGTAGCATGATAATTTTAAAAAATGATGCGACATGTATTTAAAGGAAAACCGGAGATAATTACTTATTTACCCTTAATATATTTAAGCTGTACAGTTAGTATACGGAGTAAAATAAAAGAAGAAAAAGGTTAATATTAGACCCACATGCCTTTCCTCTTAGATTCCACCATATTGGTGGATTAAGAAATTGTGATTTTTCAAAGGAATGCAAGGAAAAGGCATTTCGGTCATATTAAATATTTAGGCTCCCAAGCATATGAATGTGAATTCACTCATTTCCCATCCCATGAAAACCACCCTTGAGTTTCATTTTATATATATGCTTGATTATAATGCTCGATCTTGGTTTCTGCTTGGCTTGTAAATTTGACCGAATTGTGAACACAAAAACCCAATCTATTGTTGTCAATTGGAGTGATAAGGTACTTTGAGAGTTGATTCTCATCTCTCGTAGCCTATACATTTAGTTGCTTGGTTTTTGATACTTTCTTCGTTATTATCGTTTCACTTATTATGAAAGAATTGCCTGTGATGCTCTACTAGGATAAAGAAAAACATTGTTATTTGTGAAAAACTTCGACAGTTCTTTAGGCTTGATGCATTTATTATTTTTCTTCCACAATCTATTTTTAGCTTTCTTGTTCATTATTTCTATTGTTTAATTGATTGAACTTGTAATTAGTTCAATTGATCACACGTCATATTCATTTTCTTGTGATTTAGAGAACTAGTGGCTCCCTTCAATTCAAAGTTTCTTAACTTAATTTGCTTTTGTCAAAATTCCAATGAAAATAATGATGAAAGTGATGTAACAAATAAAAAAGGAAACTAGGTCACATATGTAAAAATTGGAATTCTCATAATACCAAGTAACTAATTGTTTCTCATACGAGTTGATGGAAGACAATGCCCAAAGAATGGGATAAAGAGAGATTTTATATTTTCGTAAGCTTACATAGACTCTCGTAAAAGCATCTGATACAATAAATGTAAAAATTTAGAATATGCTGACCCTGTCCAGAATTTTGATTCGGACAGGGAATCCTCTTATATTAATCACTGATTTGAAAAAAAGAACGAAAATAGAAAAGTCTATTTTAGAAGTAATTGGCTGATTAATTAGGAATTGTAATTACTCCATCCATCTAGAAATTAATGTCTCTTTAGCCATTTTATTAATTCTCTTTTTAGTTATCAATTTAGGTTATCAATGCATTTTATACAATTTCTTCTCTAATTTGTCCTTTATTAACTATGAGAGAGATTGTGTATTGTTAAAATTATAAGTGAGTAATTAAGAAGAAAGAGAATTTAATAAAGAATAAATTAATCATTTTAATTATATAATAAATTTTTCATTAATTTTAATAATTTAATTAAATAAATAATATTTTATAGATGGAGGGAATAGTAATTATCTCGCAATATCAACTACATGGCAAGTCAAAAAAGAGGTATTATGGAAAGTCTACTTATCAGGTTATCAATTACAGTATTTATATAATTAGCCTAATAATTAAGAGAAGTTATTAATTCGTAATTAATTAGTCTCTTTTTCCTCTCTTATAACGTACCACCTTCATTTCTAAAAATCTTAAACTCTAATTCAATCATTAAAATTAATGAAATATTTATTATATTATTAAAATAATTAATTTATTCTTTATATTTTATATAAAAATTCTCTTTTTTTAATTACTACTTATAATTAATTATCTCTCTCATATTTAATATAGGACAAATTAGGAAAAATATGACAAAAATGCATTGAAATTCCAAAACGTCAAACTTTTAAAAAAATATAAAAAAGTCAGAACGTAAAATTTTTGAAAATGGAGGGAGTAATAATTAGGAAATTACATTAATTAAATTAGTTATTCTTCTTCCTCTTCTACTATATTCGTCTTCAGCTCATCTGAACCTACGAATCCGGTGACTGTCATAGCACATACTTGCTTCAGCCGTGTCCGACTGTCACTTGCCAGATTTAATCCGTATTCGTGTCAAGTGTTGTGTCGATCCAGGTACAACCACTATTCTGAAGAGTCCGACTATCACTCAAGAATTGATTTATGTAGAAAATAGATAATATACATGTTGTATGTATCAAACTATTTTCATGATCAAAACTCTAGAAAAGCACAAATAAGGACTTTATTTGTAACTCTTGACTCACAACGGCCACCTACCAGCATTCTTTTTAGCCAAGAAATGTAATATCACCTGAGGACTCTTGCACTCCTCAACATTACTCTTACAAACGAGCTCTTCTACTTGCCTCCTCAGCCTTTCATGGTCACTAGATTCATCTATGATGTTGTTTACAGGGGAAGGGCATCCCCCATTCACGGTCTATGTGGTGTTGGATGTTTCCAAGTGGTGGAATAGCATCCGATTAGTTTTTGGGAAATACAACCTTGAACTCAAGTAAGGGTAACACTTCATCTGAATTTGTACTATCCTCCTTAACAAATTCTCTTTTGATAGACAAATATGTTATGTCTACCTATATATATTCATAAAACTTCTTAAAAGGAAAATATTACCCACCCTAGATCTACTTGGCATGAAATCAAATCGGCTTTCAAAAACTTCTGTGATGTTTACGAGATAATGTTCAATCAACCTCTCTTTAAGTTTTTATTGTACGTCTGATTAGTTAAATATATAGGTAATTAGCACAGTCCAGTTGAATAGATTGTTTAGCTAAAATATTCCCTTCTTTTCAAGCCTAAGTTGTAATGTTAGCCGGCTAACTTCACCCTTTTTAGAGCTTCTTTTAATGTGCGTAATTCTATCCTAGTAAATAATATTTTTACTTGTCCAACTTGCCTCAATACCTATAACTATACTCCTTTTCCACTATTGAATAAGCGGTTGAAATAGTTTCTTCATCTCCTGTCAAGATTCGTTGTGACTAATATTTAATCCATTTAACTCTAGTAAGGTTTTTCTTACTAATCCATAATCAAGCTAGCTTGTATTTATCTCTAACATTTTCGATTTTCCAATCTTTTATACAAATTTCAAGTATTTATCTTGTGTTTAAGACAACTTTTTTAATGTCTTTCTTGATCCTCTTATATTTCTTAAGAGCATCACCATTAGGTACTGTTGGTCTCTAAGCGTACACTCACTGAGTCAGAGCGGGTTGAATGACTCACTCAAAAACTTTGTAAACCTTTTTGCAATAATATTGAGCTCCGCTGAGTAAGTCAGCTGACTGAGTGAAAATTTTGGAAAAACTTCACAGTAAAGAACACTGAGATTTTTATACTGGTTCGAAAACCTGTGCTTACATCCAGTCCCGAGAGAGTGTTTCTACTTTAATCCACTAATCTCAACTCCTTTACCCTAGGAGGAGAAGCCTTTTACAAAATCCCTAATACAGTAAGTACCCTCCAAACTACAATCGCTCACCCGCTGAGTAGAATACCCTCTTCTATCAGCAACTCAATAAGAGTCTAAACAAGAGCTGGATTCAACTTATAGAATGTTGATCCAGTTACAATAATCAGATATTAAAATTTAATGATCTATTATATTCTCTCTTGTTCTAAAGCAGATTCTCGCTGAGTAGTTGCTTTCTTGCTTGAACTTTTTTAAAGCTTGTTAATTGACAGAGATTTAGGTTCTCAAAAATTCAGGTGTAATCACCGAATTCTAACGCTTGCCTTCTTGCTCCTTTTATAAATGGATTAAGAAAGTAACCGTTGAACTTACTTTGGCATATTCTAAAATTGACACCTCATCTATTCACACGTTGCTTCTTCAAATCAATCTGTTAAGAGATAGAATTGCACCGTTATGAGATAGAAAATCAATCCGTTAGATTGAGATTCGAGCTTCAATTTGAATCCTTTATCGTTTGATGCCAGTCTTCTATTAGAGAGAACTCGCGCTAACTTGCCAAATGTCTTCTTACCATTCCCTCTAGTATTCTGACATATTGCAGAGCGCGCGATACAAGGTTGTTAATCTGCAGAATTGCCCAAAATGGCAAAAGACTTTTTGCGGGTTGAATATGGAAGAATTTGTCATTTTCTTCATTAAACTAGGTCTTGTCAAGGCATTAATTCTTTTTGTCTTTGTCTCATTAATGTCCTGCAAAAAGCAATACTAAAAGCAAAGATCCCATTTTAACTGAAATGGTAAGGTCAGTAACTTTGACAGACATAAAGTAACTCAGCAAAATAATATATCGTAAAGCACAGCTGAAGCAAAATCTAAATATCAAGCGCTGAGTGAATATTACTTAGTCAGCGACTAAAGCAGTTACTCAGCCCAGAACACTCAGATTTACTAACTCCCGTTCAGCCATAGATTATTTATTTTAACATATTATTGATTTAATTAACTAAAATTGAACTTAATTGTTATGATAAAAACTTAAGCACTACTGAGTCAGTCCGCCGAGTCAGTCAAACTTGTGCTTGATTAAAAAATCTCCCCTATTTTGATTAATGTTAATTAACTGAGCGGAAATTAAATCAATAAGATATCTAGATTAGAGTTATCTTATACTTATGCTTGATATGTCTTTGTTCAGTATATCCAATTTACTCAGAGTGAATGCTAACTTTCCCATAATCCTTAACTCTTCTGAGTTCAACATTCCTCAACACTTCTCATATATTTCTGCAAAAAGATCAACACATATATTCGCAGCAAAAAATATAAGAAGTTAAGAAGATCTTAACTTAGAACAGAATAAGTAATCATTTCATCTATCAATTACTTGAGTACAGACAATGAAAAGTTAATCTATACTAGACCTGTTTGTGGGCTTCGTGGTCCGCCTAGCCAGTCCAAGCCCGTGATGTAATGGTCGGGTTTGGGATATGATTTTTTGAATTTGGTTCGACCCGACCTGAATCCATTAAAATCCGCAAAATATATTAGTTGGGATTAGGAATAGTCTCAAATCCCAATAGACGGCCCGACCCGCATTCTTTAGCTACATGTAAAATAGCGCATAATGAGAATTTATAATATGCTGGAAGAGGTTTGGGAAGAGAACATACAAAAAAAAAGTATCCTTTGTATCTATCGAATTTTCTTCACATATGTAAAACATTTTATACAATGACAGATATTTTTCAATACTACAGTAATATAATATAAATGTTATATTATCATTTGTAGTATAAGGTTTCAATACTACAGATATGTATCTCATATAAATGTTGTTAAGTAAAGAATATATATAGTATGCTAGTTGTGAACGGATGACGTTTTGCGCGGGGGCAGTGGGGTCGGGTCCGATCGGGCCGGCCTCTTTAAATGACGGGGGGATACGTATAATGTGATTGAAAATGATTTTGCATATTTTAATGCTCAAAAGATACGAGATTGAAACCTCGTACTTAAAATAGAGTCGCCACCCGGTTCAACTCAACCGGAAAATTTTTTGTACGATTTTCCCACTGGGTATTTGGACCATACCTTAAGTAGAGATTCTGAGTCTGGATGATGTTATCTATTTTTCATTAGGTCAGGTTAAGGTACTTCATTCTTTCTTAATCGGTTTAATCCATCCTATTTATTTGTATTTTCAGTTATTTTGTTATTTTCGTGTTTATCAAGCAATTGAAGCAATGAATAAAATATTTACAGCCATAAAAAAATAAGTGCGGAAAATAAAGTTATTACAAGGCTTCCAAGTCCTATACAATTTTCTATGCAATAAATAAAATACCTGAATGTCTGATATACGTCTGCCTACAGAAGATTGTTAGCTCGGGTATAACATATTTTATTTACAGTATCATAAAGCCTAGTTGGATGACTAAAATGAGATTCAAACAACGTTTTCGAGGAAATTCCATTTTTAATCAAATTTTGGGCTCAATCGCTACTTTAACCGGATTATGAGTAAAAATACCCACACATTACGGGGTGGGGTCTGTTTGCAAGAGATTTTGAACTTCCATAATTACATTATATGTTCTAGCTTCGGATAATGAGCTAATCCGGAAATAAATGAAAATAAAACTGCTGTCCAGAAAGTCATATCACCGACAATACAACTGATGCCGCCGGCGACATGACTGATGCTGCTGGCGACATGGCTGATGCCACCGGCGACATCAATTATGTCACCTGTGATATCAGCTTGTAGGCAGCAGTGGTGGCAGTAAAAATGACTGAAAACCTAAAAATGAATATAAATTGACAAAAATTAACACAAATCAGTAATATTAATGCCAAAGAGCTATGAGATTCAGGATTTTTACCTTGAGGTCGTGAATCCACCTCTTCGTGAACCGAAAGAAACACCTCCGGGGAGCTTGTTACGATGATTTAGCAGTGAATTTAAGTGCTTTTGGTTTCTAAATCCAATTAAGTTGATTTAACTTAAATGCTTACTGATTTCAAACTCACAATCAGAGAATTCAAAGAAGAAAAACCAAGAAAAATGGATCGAAATCCTTTTTTTTTCTATTTTATCTAGTTCTTATCTCACTAAAATCTATTCCCACATTTAAATCCTAACCTTCCATTGTCCCCCTCCAAAATGCAGTTCAAGGTGTGCTTTTATAGGTGAAATGGGGTGCTCTTGAGGCCTTTTTGACCAATTCCGCCGAAAGTGGCCGAAAGGTTGTCTGTGGAGGGACCCGTTTTGGGCCATGCTGTCGGCGACATGGTGATGCCGCCGGTGGTATGGCTGATGTCGCATGTAGTATGGTGATGCCGACGGTGGTGGCATTAACCTCTAGCATACCTACAGCTAACGGGCCCAAAAGCCAAAAAAGTTGTGAAAAGTGGTTTAATAGTGGAGGAAAGGCATCTTTTTGACTTTTAATGATATTTTAATGGGTATTTATTATTTGGGTGCAAGTCATCGATTCAAGCTCCTACCGGACGCCTTATCAGCCACACAGAACTGGATTCTACCAAATATAAAATTCGCGAGGAATATTATTTTGGTAATAAAAATTCTAAAGAGAACTTTTATTTTGAGGCATTAAAATCGGGTACATGTCATCATCATCTCGCGAGAAGGATTGCAAAGTCCCATGCTCACAGGCTGCTCCTCGGGGGATCACTACTGCCATATGTCAGTATGATCACACGAAAGAGCAAGGGATAAGAATGATACCTGATGGGTGACCGGTTTGCCCCTTGGTCGGACCTTATGCTTTGTAGAGAGGTTGCCCCTTGGTCGGGCTTATGCTTTGTGGAGAAATTGCCCCTTGGTTGGGCTTGAGCTTGGTGTAAAGGACAATCTTTGGTCAGACTTATGCTTTGTGGAGAGTTTATCCTTTGGTCGGACTTATGCTTTGTGGAGAGATTATCCCTTGGTCGGACTTATGCTTTATGGATTGGTTGCCCCTTGGTCAGGCTTGTGCTTTGTGGGGAGTTTGTCCCTTGGTTGGGTTTTGTGTTTTGTATATTGGTTGCCCTTTGGTCGGACTTATGCTTTGCGGAGAAATTTTCCCTTGGTCGGGTTTTGTGTTTTGTAGATTGGTTGCCCCTTGGTCGGGCTTGTGCTTTGTGGGGAGTTTGTCCCTTGGTCGGGTTTTGTATTTTGTAGATTGGTTACCTTTGGTCGGGCTTATGCTTCACGGAGAAATTGTCCCTTGGTCAGGTTTTATGTTTTGCAGATTGGTTGCCCCTTGCTCGGGCTTATGCTAAATCTGAATTAGAGAAGTGATGTCGCCGGTGACATGAATGATATCGCAGGGGGTATAAAGCGATGTCGCCAATGACATGAGTGCCAAGTGGCAGCTTTGACAGGTCAGGTAATTTTAAAATTTAAACTAAAAGGGGCGATGTCGTCGGCTACATAAGTGATATCACTGGCGGCACGGATTGATGCCGTCGGCTGTATGAACGGACAGTTTCAGATAAATTAAAACTCCTTGAATTCCGAGTGACAGTTTTAAAGGAATTGAAACTCCCTTCTTCCTTATTTATTCAGAAAACTGTTCCTACTGCTTCACATCTCATTCTCCAATTCCTACGATTTTTTTCTTTTATCTTTCAAATCATGAAGAGAATCACCAAGGCTTTCAGGGGCAAATCTACCAAGGCTAGGGAGAACTTGCCCGATTCTTCTATCGAGGGATTGAAAATTCTCTCCGTTCCTACTACTTATGGCCTGAAGGAGACGACTAAGATGTATGGCTATAGGATCAATTCTCCCATCTCCAATCTGACCCCAGAGAAGGAGAAGCACCTTTGCTACATTCAGGTAATCCCACAAAACCCGAATCTCTTCTTTTTGGGTTTGGTTTGATTTGGCTTTAGGTTTGAAATCATGCCATGGTAGGAGTCATAGACTAGTTATAAACTGATATGGTATGTTTAGATTTGGTTTTTCAGGCTTATTGCTTGATTGATTGTGATTTTTTATGAATTTAGCACGATGGGTGCGATTTTAGGGAAAATGAGTTCTGCCCGCAGGTAGTGATGTTGCCGGCGACATAAGTGATATTGCTAGCGATATCAGTTCTTGCAAACAGGCTTATGAAGGTTTGATATCGCTTCTATTTAAAGTGATGTCACTAACGGTATCATCCATGCCACTGGCGGTATGGAGTGATGCCGCCGGCAACGCTTTTAACAGAAGCGACATCAGCAGCTCTTCTGATGAGAAAATAAGCAGGACTGATCTATTTTATTTCTAATTTTATAGCCATATGAACTGACCTATACAGGGGGAATGGACACCATAGGCGAATATTGGCACCATATTTCAGAGAACGACCAATGCTGATGCCCAAGCTTTCTCATTCAGTAGTGATAGCCCTAACCGAGAGGTAGTCTGAGACCACCCATACTTTTCACTTCTCTTTTGGGGAAGCTATAATTACACCCTCTAACGTCGTAGCTATGACCGGCCTCCCTTGGACGGACAAGGTCATACATTTTGATGCTTATATAGATAAATACCATGTTGAGAGGCCCATAGTGAGGCGAGTGAAGGAGCTCTTTGGTCAGAAGCCCGTTTCTAGGTGGCTGTCTTATGGTGAGTTGTACCAACACTGGACCCTAGTGGATGTAGTGCCCGAGGATGAGAGGGAGGCTTGTGTTTGGTCCTTCGTGATTTCTTTGCTTACCGTGCTGTTCTTTCCAATCACGGGGAGTAAGATTAATTATATGTTGATAACTGCTATGGAGGACGTGGCGAGCATTAGGAGGAAGAATTGGCCAAGGGCCATCTTGGCATAAATGTACCACGGGCTAGATGTGGGAGCCCAAAAGAGGGTGAAAGCCCTTCGCCTCTGCCATTTGCTACTCCAGGTACATCTCTTTGGAAGCATTTTACTTGATAGTACATGTTCCCATTTATTGTATAATGCTTTTTGAATTGATTGGTCGTTATTCGTGCAGGCTTGGGGCTTTGAGCATCAGATCCTCCCACCGGTGGAGTTTAAGAAGATTGTGCCATTGGGCTCCCATTTTCTTGCTCGCTGGTGCGGGGGCATTGGTGGGAAGGCCAAGTTCCCTACAAAATATAGGAATGTCCTGAGGAGCGCTCGGTTGAGCTCGGTACGCGACTTTTTAATTTAGTCTTTATTTTACACTTAGACAAAACAAAAGGCGATTATGAACTTACACTGGTTGCTTTGGCTGGTTGTTGGTGTAGCTTGTCCTGGATCCATTGGATGGGGTGGAGAATCTAGCAAAGGTCGCAAGGGTTAGAAGGGAGGTAGACAATCATCTGTTCGTGATTGAGTGCCCTCTGTCCCAACAGTGGTACTTGGGCGAGCACGTCCGGGATTGGAGGTCCGTCTCGGTGGCCGATAGACCAGTGCCTACTGATCCTAGTGGCCCCATTTGGTGATCACCTCTGAGGCCGACAAGGCTGATTACATTGAGGGGAACGATCGAGTGATCCCTAGCGTCCCTGGCCTCTACGAGCAGCTTCAGCAGCGTCTACTCCCTGTGTGTCCCTGCATCCATAAAAATGATACGATTAAGTATCATAACGAACAATAGTTGGAGGAGGAGAAAAGGCGGCTCAAAGGCGTTGTGGATGTCGAGGAGGAAGAAGATGATGAAGATGAGAAGCTTGAGAGGGATGTTGGGGTCGAGCCCGAGGGGGAGGATGAGGTGGGCGTGGATGTAGTCGGTGGGAGTGCGCCACTGTCCCAAGGGGAGCAACGTTCTTTTAAGGTATGATTGTGCTAATGTGCATGATTTTGAAATTGTTTAGGAACGCTGTTGATGTGTGGCTTTCATGTTTTTTAGGAACCCGCGAGGAAGAGAGGCCTAGATAACCAGAGTGGGACACGACACTATGGTGTGCAGGAGGGCATAAACTTTATGGAGGGGCGTCTGGTCAATTTGATGGAAACTTCATTCTTGCTGATGAATTCCCAAGGCGAGTTCCTCCCTAGGAATATAGGCTCGAGCTGGCAGGCTCCAATTTTCATGCCCGAAAATACTACTTACGTAAGGGCCGGTAATTATTTTCTTGTTTAGCCTTGGATGCGGGTGTCTAATGATTTAGATTTTGGATTTTTAAGTGCCGTGGAGCCATGTGGAGCAGCTCGCAGAGAACAATTTTGTTCTCCGGGATACACTTATCGGGCAGTCGCTCCTTGCTCAGGTATTTTATGCATATGTTAAGATAGGATGCATGTATGGATGTTATGAATGATATGCATTATTGATATTTTCTCTGGTTTGCAGGATTTATTGGCCCTTTCCTTGTCAGATGCTAATACAGCCCGGTGGCGGTATGAGGAGGAGACTGTAGACCGATGGCATCGCGTGAGTGACCTTAAGGGTCAGCTGGCAGCCACCGTTTAGGAATGGAAAAGTAAGCAAAACCTAGACCGTGCGCACCCTGGTAGTACCAGTCATAGGGGGATCAAGATGTCTACCGGCCGACGCCCACCTGCCATGGCCGAGGAGTCTAGCAGTGTGCCCCTGACGAAGGGAAGGGAAGAGGACGATGTTGATGACTGGCTTGAGAGTTCTGAAGATGTTTCATCTCGCCTGGCCTGTAGTGGCGGGCATGCCTAGTTTTTTTTATTTTGCTCTCTTTTTTTATTTGCTTGTTTGTACCCTTGATACATTAGGGTTGGAATAATTTAGTTTTTTTTTATGTTGGGTTTTGTTTCTTTCGTGGTCTAGACATTCAAAATTTTTTGATGGTTTGTGCCTTCCGATTTTTCATTTTGAATAAGAATGGGTCGCTGTTTGGAAAGGCATTGGAAACGTAGTATAGGATTGTTTACAGGTTTTGTACATGTCTGAAATGGAAGAAATGCTTGATGTCGCCGGAAAATTCACTTCATATCACCGACGGCATGACCCATATCGCCCAAACTCATCCAGCCAAAATAATATATATAGGGCTATCTGAAAGTCCATATCACCGGCGACATCATCTGATATCTCCCAATCTAATCCATATCGCCGATGACATCATTTAAATCGCCGGCGGCATCACCCACATCGCCGGTGGTATCAATTTTCCAGCAATCTGATTTTGACTATTCTATCCATTCCTGTCATGGCAACCCATAATCAAAAGCTACCGGGTTTTCTGCACAGTCTGGGGAACGCAGACTGGAAGAGGCTTGAAAAATTCAGGCTTTGGGGGTTTCGATATGTCGCGGCGTGGCCCATAAGACGTGAATTCCTTCGAGCGGCACTATCTTTTTGGGATCCAATGGACCACATTTTTCAATTTTCATCGTTCGAGCTTTGCCCCTTGCTCAAAGAATTCTACACTATTTTAGGGACACCGTGTCCTAAACACGTTTCACTAGCATTGCCGGACTTTTATTTTGGCATAGATGGAATTCCTCGAGGGTTATGGAATTTGGATTCTGTGGTCCCATTTCTATCTCAGTTACCCAATAAACCTAGGTTTCAGCTTAGAGTAGTTCTAGAGTGGTGCCGTGGAGTGCCCCGATCCCATCCTGCTTAGCCATTCATCGTGGCATTGCTACTCATGGTGGAGTTTATGTGTGGAGTGAGCCCGATTTCTCCGCTCAGGTTAATTTCGCTCATCAGCCCTATATCGATAGGGGCTTCTCCCGTGGCTGTGGGATTGGCCGATGTTTTGCTGAACGTGGATGCTTCTTCTGTTGACTCGTCACTTATCGGAGATCAACTCATACTATTACAGGTACCTTTTGTTCTTTCTGATCCTACATATTTCCTCCCCCAATCCTTACCTGAGTTTTGAATTATAGGTATGGCTGATGGAGAAGCTGAAGTTGAGGGAGGCGCTGCGAGGCCGAAGAAGTATCTTCCCGTCCATCTGAGGGAGAGAGGGCTTATGCAGGCTGATTTCGACAAGTTGACATATGATGATTGGGTGCCTATTTTGAAGGGGTATAATGAGGTGCAGGTTCAGTGGGTTAGTCCATGGTGGAGAATTTAGGATATGGTTGTAGAATCTTGGGGAGCATGTGTTCAACTGATAGGTCTAGAGAAATCTTCATTTTATACCCCTTACCGGCTATGTCGTCAGTATGGTAAGAGGTAAAGAGTCCCAATCAAACTACCCCACAACCAGATCGGAGTTTACAAAGCTAGGTGGATCAACCATATTCAGGAGAAGTGGTCCAAGGAGGCTATGTTTGAGATTCTGGATTATGACTACAGGGGATGGCTTGCTGAGATAAGAGACTTGCCAACCCGTCGGAAGCGGTCATGGGCCCGTTTTGAGGGGGAATGTATGGAGCAGTGAGAGGACCCCTTTTCTACTAGCATACCGAGGTGGATCTGTAGGTACTATGATGATGATGCGGGAAGTTTGATTTGAGTCTTATTTTTGTCAGAACAATCAGGTCTTTTTTTTATAATCTAAAATGAAAGTAAAACGAACTCTATCTAAGGCTTTCTGAAGTTATCTTAATCTTATGAATATAGGATCCACATAAGTTTAAGCATTTAGATTTCGACAAAAGAGAACTTTTATTAATTGAGATAAAATAAAGTACATGATGTTTGGCTGACATTCCCATTGATTTAACTCCCGGTGCCAACTAGCCGAGATCAGTTTTCTAGAAGGCACTCGCTCTTTGCTTACATACCCTAACTTTTTCCTAGATTGCCCTTTTCAGGTTTTCGATCTAACGGGTTTATCTCATCCCCTAATTTTTGCACTGTTGGTTCGCAGGATACCAATCGTCCGGCGTTACCCTAATTTTTGCCCGATCAATAAAAGACTGAAAGGCGGGTAATTATCACGTATATATTTTTTTGGTGTGCTGCTTTTCTGATTTGTTTCTTTTGAATTAAACATGATAACGCTTAAGCTTGTCTTAGTTTACGGGATTTACGAACTCGTTCCCGTCCATGTCCATAAGTTTAGCTGCCCCTTTGCTAAGCAGCCTCTTTATTACATATGGTCCTTCCCAGTTTGGCCTGAATTTACCCCTTGCATAAGTGGTAGAGTGTTTCAACTACTTGAGGACCAGATCACCAGCCTTCAGGGGGAACTTTTAATGTCTTACCCGACTGTTATATGCCCGAGCCATACGTTGTTGGTACATCAAGAGGTTGTCGAGGGCCTTCAACCTCTGCTCATCCATCATGTTCAATTGTTCAAATCTCGCCCAAGTCCATTTGGATTCTTCTAATTTAGACTCTAGAGCGACTCTTAATGAGGTCACCTGAGTTTTAACTGGCAAGACTGCGTCCATCCCGTAGACCAAGGAGAACGGAGTTTAGCCCGTCTGGGTGCGTATGCTGGTACGATATCCCCAGATGGAAAAATGTAGCTTATCTGCCCAATCCCTGTAACCAGCTATCATCTTAGAAAGAATCATCTTTTTCGACTTATTGGCTGCCTCAATAGCTCCATTGGCTTGTGGTCTGTGTAGAGAAGATCTATGGTGCTCGATCCCATACTTTTTAATTAGACAAGCAGTTGCTCCTTAAAATTGTACTCCATTGTCCGAGACTATATGGTGTGGGAGCCCATACCTAGCAAAGATGTGCTTTTCTATGAACTTGGCCATCTGCTTGGCGGTGACATTGGTGAAGGATTCGGCTTCCACCTATTTCGAGAAGTAATCTACTACTACTACTACAATGAATTTATGGCCATTTGTCGAGGAAGGATGGATTTCACCAATTATATCTATCCCCCATTCCGAGAATGGCCAAGGGGTGGATAAGTGATAGGGCTCGGTGGGTGGCAGATGCTGCATATCTCCGTAAACCTGGTATTGGTGGCATCGTTTGACTTGGGCGATACAATCGGCTGTGAGAGTGAGCCAAAAATACCCCAGTCATTGGATTTTCTTTGCGAGAGCAAGACCGTTCATATGAGGGCCACAGTCACCAGTATGGACCTGGGTCATTATGTTCTGAGCCTCAGAATCAGTGAGGGAACGGAGAAGCAAGCCGACGCTGGTGCACTTGAATAGATCATTATCTATAGTATAAAACTGGATAGCAAGCTGCCATAAGTTGGTACGGTCTGGGTCAGAAGAATCTGTGGGGTATTGGCCGGTCTGAAGAAATAGGACGATGTTAGAATACCAACAAGGTTCGGATGAAATGGCGAGAACTGAAGGAGTCGATTGAACATGATATGGAATCTTGGTGGACATCAAAACCAAAGGGCGGATAGGTTGCTGTTGGGGTCCTTCCCACATGGACGCGAGAGTGTCGAGAGCATTTGCCATTTGATTCTTATCTCGAGGGACATGGTGGTACAAGCACGAGGTAAATTTCTCAAATAATTCGAGGATAGCCTCAATATAGGGACGGAGAGATTCTTCTTTAACTTCCCTATCTCCAATGACCTGACGGACAACCAGAGCCAAATCTCCGATGATGGATATGTGGCGTGCCTGAACCTAAAGAAGAGCCTCAAGGCCGAATAGGCAAGCTTCGTATTCAGCGCCGTTATTGGTGATAGCAAATTCCAAACATTTGGACAATGGGATTATCTCATTATCTGGTATGACGATGATAACCCCGAGACCTGCTCCCCGGCGGTTCACAGCACCGTCAAAGTACATTATCCAATCGTCGTCAACGGTTGTAACAGAGGCAAGCTGTTCATCAGGAAACTCCAAATTTTCTTTATAGTCGGAGCTGAGGGGTTGATTAGCTAGGAATTTAGCTACGACCCGCCCCTTAATGACCTTTCAGGTTACATATTCAATGTTAAACTCAGACAGGAGAAGCAGCAATCAGGATAATTTACTGGCCAGAGTAGGGGATTGACAAAGAAACTTCATTGGATCAATCTTGGCTACATGTTGGACGTGATAAGATTAGAAATAATGTCGCAACTTCTTAGTGAGCCAAACAATGGTAGTACAAGTCTTTTCTACCATCAAATACCGGGTTTCATAATCTAACAACTTCTTGCTCAAATAGTAGATGGCATGTTCATGCTTATCATCATGTTCCTGGATAAGCATGGCCCCAACGGAAGTTTCCTCAATGGCTAGATAAAGGATGAGTGGCTTCTTTAGGATGAGGGGTGCCAAGACGGGTGGATCGATAAGATATGCCTTGATTCTGTCAAACGCTACTTGGCAGTGATCGTTCCATACCATAGGTTGCTATTTCTTTAACAATTTAAAGATGGGTTTGCAAACAGTAGTGAGGCCAGCAATGAACCAACTAACATACTGCAAGGATCCTAAAAACGATCGGACCTCCTTTTCTGTCTTAGGGGGAGGCATGTACCTGATGGCTTTGGCTTTGTCTGGATCCATTTTAATCCCTTTTTGGATAACCATGTGTCCCAATAGCTTGCTGGAGGTAACTTCGAATATGCTTATCTTTGGATTTAGGCGAAGATTATACTTTTCAATGCGAGTCATAAACTTGTCGAGAACAGCAGGGTGCTCCTCTCGAGTGACGGACTTCACAATCATGTCGTCCACATACACTTCCACTTCTTTATGGATTATATCATGTAAGAGGGTGGTTATAGGTCGCTGATAAGTGTCCTCGACATTTTTCAACCCAAACAACATTACCTTGTAGCAATACACCCCCTATTCAGTGATGAACGCTATTTTGACTTTGTCGATAATATTGACCAGAATCTGATTGTACCCTGAGAACCCATCCATGAATGAATACATAGTTGCCCTGGCAGTGCTATCAATCAGGACATCGATGTGTAGGAGAGGGAAGTCGTCTTTTGGCAAGGCTCTATTAAGGTCTCGGAAATCTACACAGACTCGGACCCTACCATCCTTCTTCAGCACTGGGACGATGTTGGGCAACCAAGTCGGGTATTCTACCACTTCTATGAATCGAGCTTTGATCAACCTTGAAACCTCTGCCTTAACCTATTCTGCCCATTCAGGTCTCAACCGGTGGAGCTTCTGCTTGACAGGTCAAAATTTAGGATCAGTTGGGATTCTGTGTTCGGAGATTTGTTGGTCAATCCCAGGCATGTCCTAGTACGACCGGGCAAAAGCGTTAACATGATTTTTAAGCACTTTTATGATCTCTCTTCTTTCCTTGGGAGTTAAATCTTTGGAAATGGTTACCATTTTTGGATTGTCATCTATACTTCGGTTTATTTCACTTAATAATATATCACTAATGCCAAAAACATTATGCATATTGTTATGTGAATGCATGGACCCATCAGGAAAGACATCAAACAAGTAAGCAGAACGAGAGTTATTCATTGCATTAAAAGCCTCATAAGCGGTGTTGTTTGCATCAAAAACATCATAAATATTAAAAATTACATCTTCCATATCCTCCTCCACAGGCGGGGGGGCTTCAGTAGCAACGTCGACGGGAGAAGTGTCCCTTGTATTGTCTGTCAGAATGGTGTTTAGGTCATACCCTAGAGTGGTCTTTTGGGCAATGGTGAGTGATGGCCCTTCAGATAGGTCGACCTTTTCGGCAAGAGCCCTGGCAAGGTTTTCTACTATAGCTTTCATAACGTCTTCTTCCCCGATACCCTTCCAGCCTTTCCTCATTAGTAGTGCCATAGCTTTTATCACAGTTGCCACAACATTCTCTATTTTTTGGATCGATAGACTCTTCATTACTTCTCTCAGGCTCATCCTCAGGATACATCTCACCTTTCCCTTTAGCTTTATTAGAAACAACATGGACAGGCACATCAAGCTCAGTAGGCTTGGGTTCAGCTAAAACTATCATATGACCAGTCTAAAAGTCATAGACATCTTTAAAGATCTCAAAGCTGGGCCATATTTTCCCGCCATACTCGATTGGCTCAGGCTCCCCCTTATAAGGTCTCTTACCTTGGATCTCATAAATAGTGACCATGCGGCAGTAGCAAGAAGGGATGCGACGATAGGCTTTTCTAGGATTATATCCTAATCCAGCTCCATGAATAAGGATCTTCGGCTCCAATGCCTCAATAATTCCCTGTTCGTGTATTCCTCCACCTCTGCCAGGCTTGTAACTAGATTTCTTCATCAGTTTGTATATACCCGCATAAAGGTAGCTGTGCCAAAGGGGAGGAGGCTTCTAAGCTTTGTTAATCATGGTAATCTGAAGGCCCTTTTCTAGATTAGCTTCGGCTTCCATAACAGCCATAACGGAAGCGGGATCGACCTCTGTAGTCATCATTTTGTCATAAAAAATTAGCTTATTTTTTGGTGTAGTGTGGAGGGAACTGCGCCTAAAGTATGGAGCCATGGTTGGCCAAGCAACAGAGAATAGGTAACAGGAATGTCAAGTACGGTGAAATGCACATTGCTTACCACATCTTTGAGAGTGACTTCTGCCTCAAAAGTCCTAATTACATTATGCTTTGAATCATCGTAAGCTCTAATAACCATGCTGGACCTTTCAAGCATGTCCTCTGATAGCCCCAGATGAGGAAGGATTTTTAGAGGGCATAGGTTTAGAGTAGAGCCATCATCCACTATGATGCACGGGATGACCTTATCGAGAATTTGGATCCGGATGAATAAGGCCTTATTGTGATCCCTTCCCTCGAGCGTAAGATCAAAACTGTAAAAAACAATCTGAGGCCCTTTTCTCGGGGGAATGCCTTCTCCTATAGTGGCGCACATCTCAATGACTGAGGTGGTTGGATTAGCTTCCAGATCAAGGAGCTGTTTGATCAAACCCTTGCGATGCCTTTTAGAGTCAATTACCAGTTGCCAGATACTGAATTGGGCTTGGGTGTTTTTCAGCTGGGTAATAAGGGGGTCAATCTTAAGACTGGTAGGGACAGCCGGAGATGGAGAAGGGGGTCTTGCAGTAGTTCCAACTCTGCCAGGAATCGAGTCTTTATTTAGGCAAAGATATCGATCTTCCGACTGATATACGTGACCACTCTCGGTAATATTGAGGATATTATTGAGCAAGAGGCTCTTAGTGGCTCTCCTTTTAAACATGTACTGTTGCTCTTTGGAGTCCGAATCCGGGTCTTGTAGCTCATACTTGTCCACGCTAAAAAGGTCATGGTGATCAACCTTGAACAAGTTGGTGCTTATGGCCTTGGTATCTCGAGCCATTTCCCCATCCTCATTAGAATAGTTCTCCTTAAAAATAAAGGAATCTACGCTGAACAGTGCTTTCCCCTCAACTTTCTTTTTACCACAAATAGTTTAGACCTACAACTCTCTTGCTTTGGTTGGTTTGGATCAATTTCCATTCCCTAAATAGAGTTGACTCCCGGGTTGGATTGATTGATAAGGTCAAAAATCGAGCAAGATGGTAGACCCAAACCGATGACCAGGATAGAGTTACTACTGTCCGGCCTCCGAGCATGGAGATTGAAGATTGTGGCTTCGGATAAACCAGATTAGACCATGCTGACGTTACTTCCGAAGTTCGGTAAAGGATTATTCATAGTGCTCGGGGCCTTATCTGGTTCAGCGATCTTTGCTTTGCTAACCAACCGTTGAATTGCTAAAAGTAGGGCTTTACAGTTGTTGGTTTGGTGTCCTACCTGAATGTGATAATTACAGAAGTTATTCTTATCTTCAGGTCTAGGTGGCTCGTATTCCTGAAGGGACTGTATGAAACCTGCTTCCCTCAGACACTGGAAGATGACCCGTAGGGGCAATTTATAAGGGTTGGTTAAAAAAAGGGAACGAGGAGGTTGGATTGTGGCAATCGTTGATGGAGCCAGTTTGGCTGTGAGTGGCATAGCGGGGGCGTGAGAAATGGCTTGAATTACAGCCGATGTTTTGCAAAGAAATGGCTACTGATTCTTTTCTATCCCACAAGGCTGTATTTGAGAAAGTTGAGAAAATCAAGCATGAGGTAGAGTGTGAAAAGGCTGAAAGAGCGGGGAAACTGTGGTTTAGAAAAAATGAACCTCAACCCTTAGCCCTGGCGCCAGCTAAGCCTAAAGCACCGGCTGTAGTTCAAGCTATTTCTCAAACCCTTGTTGCACCTGTCGCAATCACTCTAGCTCCACTGACGGTTGCCATAATCTAGCCTCCTCGCCCCGCTTTATTTTGGCTAACCCTTATAAGTTGCCCTTATGGGTCATCTTTCAACATTTGAGGGAAGCGAGTTTCATACAGTCCCTTCAGGAATACAAGCCACCTAGACCTGAGGATAAGAACAACTTCTGTAACTATCATGTTTAGGTAGGAAACCAAACCAATAACTGTAAAGGCTTGCTCTCGATAATTCAATGCTTGGTTAGCGAAGCAAAGATCGCTGAACCTGATAGAATTCTGAGCATTATGAATAACCGGAACCACAATCTTCGATTACTTTGCTCGGAGGCTGGACAATGATAACTCTATCCTGGTCATCGATTCAGGTCTCCCATCTTACTCGATTTCTTATCTAATCAATCAAGCCAACCCGAGGGTCAACTCTGTCCAGGAGATGGAAGTTGATCCAAACTAGCCAAAGTAAGAGAGCCGCAGGTCTAAACCATTCAAGGTAAAAAGAATGAAAAAACCACTGTTCAGCGTGGATTCCTTTATTTCGAAGGATGGCTACTCCAATGGTGATGAAGAAGTGGTTCGAGAGACCAAGACTGTGAGCATCAAATTATTCAGGGTTGATCAAAATGACCTTTTTAGTGTCGATAGGTATGAGTTATAAAACCTGGATTTGGACTCTAAGGAGCAATAGTATCTATTTAAAACACGAGCCACTAAGAGTGTCTTGCTCGATGATGTCCTTAACATCACTCAGAGTGGCCGCATATACCAGCCTGAAGACTGATATCTTCGCTTAAGCAAAGACCCAGTTCCTAGCAGGGTTGGAACTACCGTGAGACCCCCTTCTCCACCTCTATCTATCCCGACCAGTCTTGAGGCTGACCCCCTCATTACCCAGCTGAAAAACACCTAAGCCCAATACAACATCTGGTAGCTGGTAATTGACTCCGAAGGGCATCGTAAGGTCTTGATTAAATGGCTTCTTGATTTAAAAGCTAATCCGGCCACCTCGGTCGTTGAGATGTGTACCACAGTCGGAAAAGGCATCCCCTCAAGAAAAGGGCCTCAGATTGTGTTTGACTGTTTTGATCTTACACTCGAGGGTAGGACAATAGGGCCCTATTCATCCGAATCCAAGTGCTCGATAAGGTTATCCTGTGTGTCATGATGGACGATGGCTCCGCTCTTAATCTGTGCCCTCTAAAAATCCTTCCTCATCTAGGACTGTCGGAGGACAAGCTTGAAAATCCAGCACTGTTATTAAAGCCTGTGATGATTCGAAGCACAATATAATTGGGACCTTTGAGGTAGAAGTCATTATAGAAGGTGTGGTAAGCAATGTACACTTCACTTTACTTGACATTCCTGTCACGTATTCTCTGTTGCTTGGCCGACTGTGGCTTCATGCTTTGGGCGTCGTTCCCTCCACACTACACTAGAAAATCAAGCTTATTCATGAAGACAGAATGGTGACCATAGAGGCCGATCCTACTTCCATTATGGCTGTTATGAAAGCCGAAGCTAGTTTAGAAAAAGGCCTTCAGATTGCCATGATTAGCAAAGCTCAGAAGTCTCCTCCCCTTTGGCATATCTACCTTCATACGGGTATAGGTAAATTGATGAAGAAATCTGGTTACTAGCCTGGCAGAGGTGGAGGAATACATGAGCAGGGAATTGTTGAAGCATTGAAGCTGAAAATCCTTGCCTATCGAGTTGGATTGGGATATAAGCCTAGAAAAGCCTATCACCACGTCCCCTTCTACTACTGCCACATGGTCATTGTTTATGAAATCTAAGGCAAGAGGCCTTATAAGGGAGAGCCTGAGCCGATCGAGTATGGCAGAAAAATATGGCCTGGCTTTGAGATCTTCAAAGATGTCTACGACTTTGAGACCGGTCGTATGATAATGTCGGCCGAACCTAAGCCCGATGAGCCCAAAACACCTGTTAATGTTGCTTCTAATAAGGGTAAGGGAAATGGTAAGATGTATCCCGAAGATGAGCTTGAGGGAAGTAGTGAAGATTCTATTGATCCAGAAATTGAAAATGTTGTGGTAACCGTGACTGAAGCTATGGCGCTGCTAATGAAGAAAGGCTAGAAGGGTGGGAGAACCTAGGAAGAAGGTGCTATGATAGCAATAGTAGGAAAGCTTGCTAGGGCCCTCACTGAGAAAGCCGATCTATTCGGGGGGCTATCGCTCACCATCGCCCAAAAGACCGCTCTGGAGTATGACCTAGGTACCATTCTGACAGATAATACAGAGGATGGTCCTCCTACTGATATTGCTACTGAAGCCCCTCCGCCTATGGAGGAGGATATGGATGATATAATTCTTAACATTTCTGATGTGTTTGATGCGAACAATGCTACTTATGAGGCTTTTAATGCAGTGAATAACTCTCATTCTGCTTACTTGTTTAATGTCTTTCTTGATGGATCCATGCATTCATATAACAATACGCACATTGTTTTTGGCATTAGTGATACAATATTAATCGAAATAAACCTAAGTACAGATGACCATCCTAAAATGGTGACCATTTCCAAAGATTTAACTCCCAAGGAAAAAAGTGAGATCATAAAAGTGCTTAAAGATCATGTTAACGCTTTTCCCTGGTCGTACGAAGACATGCCTAGGGTTAATCAGTAAATTGTCGAACACAAAATCCCAACTGATCCTAAATTTTGACCTGTCAAATAAAAGCTCCGTCGGTTAAGGCCAGAATAGGCAAATCAGGTCAAGACAGAGGTCTCAAGGTTGATTAAAGATCGATTCATTGAAGTTGTAGAATACCCAACTTGGTTGTCCAACATCGTCCCAGTTCCGAAGAAAGATGGTAGGGTCTGAATCTATGTGGATTTTTGAGATCTCAATAAAGCCTTGCCGAAGGATGACTTCCCACTCCCGCACATCGATGCCCTGGTTTATAGCGCCGCTAGGGGAGCTATGTATTCATTCATAGATGGGTTCTCGGGGTATAATCAGATTCTGGTTAATATTGTCGACAAAGTCAAAATAGCGTTTATCACTGAATAGGGAGTGTATTGCTACAAGTAATGCCGTTCAGGTTGAAAAATGCCGGGACCACTTATTAGCGCGCCATAACCGACCTCTTACATGATATGATCCATAAAGAAGTGGAAGTGTATGTGGACGATATCATTGTGAAGTCCGCTGCTCGTGAAGAGCACCCTGCTATTCTTGACAGATTTATGACTCAAATTGAAAAGTATAACCTCCACCTAAATCCAAAAAAATACGTGTTCGGTGTTACCTCCGATAAACTGTTAGGGCACATGGTTAGCTAGAAAGGAATTAAAATGGATCCAGACAAACCTAAAGCCATCAGGGACATGTCTCCACCTAAGACAGAGAAAGAAGTCCAATCCTTTTTAGGATCCTTACAGTATGTTAGTCGGTTCATTGCCCGCCCACTACTGTTTATGAACCCATCTTTAAGCTGTTAAGAAAATAGCAACCCGTAGTGTAGAACGATCACTGCCAAGTGGCGTTTGATAGAATCAAGGTGTATCTTGTTGATCCACCCGTTTTGACACCCCCTATCCCAGGGAAACCGCTCATCCTTTATTTGGCTATCGAGGAAACTTTTATCGAGGCCATGCTTATCCAGGAACATGCTGATAAGCGTGAACATGCCATCTACTACTTGAGCAAGAAGTTATTAGATTATAAAACCCGGTATTCGATTGTGGAAAACACCTGCACTACCATGGTTTGGCTCACTAAGAAGTTGTGACATTATTTCCAGTCTTATCATGTCTAAGCCATGGCGAGGATTGATCCGATGAAGTTTCTTTGTCAATCCCCTACTCTAGCTGGTAAATTATCCCGATGGTTACTTCTCCCGTCTGAGTTCGATGTTGAGTATGTGACCCAAAAGGTAATTAAGGGGCGGGCCGTAGTCGAATTCCTAGCTAATCAACCCCTCAGCTCTGACTATAAGGAAAATTTAGAGTTATGATGAGCAGTTCACCTCTGTTACAATCCTTGATGACGTCTGGACAATGTACTTCGACAGTGATGTGAACCGCCTGGGAGCAAGTCTCGGGGTCATCATCATCATGCCAGATAATGAGATAATCCCATTGTCCAAATACTTAAAATTTATTATCACCAACAACGGCGCTAAGTATAAAGCTTGTTTGTTTGGCCTTGAGGCTCTCCTTCAGGTTCAGGCCGCCGCATCTCTGTCATCGGGGATTCAGCTCTGGTTGTCCTTCAGGTTATCAGAGATTAGGAAATTAAAGAGGAATCTCTCCATCCTTACGTCGAGGCTGTCCGTGAATTGTCTGAGAAATTTACCTCGTGCTTGATCCACCATATCCCTCGGGATGAGAATCAAATGGCTGATGCTCTTGCCACTCTTGCGTCCATATAGGGAGGACCTCAGCAGCAGCCTATCCGCCCTTTAGTAATGTTGTCCACCATAATCCCATACTATGTTCAATCAGCTCCTCCAATCCTCGCCATTTCATCCAAACTTTATTGGCATTCCGACATCGTCCTGTTCCTTCAGATCGGCTAATATCCCACGGGTTCTTCTAACTCAGACCATACCACCCTACTGCAACTCGTTGTCCAGTTCTGTATTATGGATAATGATCTGTTTAAGTGCACCAGTAATGGCCTACTTCTCTATTGCCTCACTGACTACGAGGCTCAGAACATAATGACCCAAGTCCATGCCCGTGACTATGGCCCTCATATGAACGGTCTTGCTCTCGTAAAGAAAATCTAGTGGTTGGGGTATTTTTGGCTCACCCTCACAGTTGATTGCATCGCCCAGGTCAAATGATGCCACCAATGCCAAGTTTACGGGGATATATAGCATCTGCCGCCCATCGAACTCCATCATTTATCCACCCCTTGGCCATTCTCGGCATGGGGGATAGACATAATTGGTGAAATTCGTCCTTCTTCAACAAACAACCACAGATTCATTATGGTGGCAGTAGATTACGTCTCGAAATAGGTAGAAGTCGAATCCTTCACCAATGTCACCGTAAAATAGATGGCTAAATTCATAGAGAAGCACATCTTCGCTCGGTATTGACTCCCACACCATATAGTCTCGGACAATGGGGTATAATTTCAAGGAGCAACTGCTTCTCTAATCGAGAAATACGAGATCAAACACCATAGATCTTCCCCGTACAGACCGCAAGCTAATGGAGCTATTGAGGCAGCTAACAAATCGGTGAAGATGATTCTTTCTAAGATGATAGCCGGTTACAGGGATTGGGCAGATAATTTACATTTTTCTATTTGGGGATATCACACCAGCATTCGCACCCCGATGGGCCAAACTCCGTTCTCCCTGGTCTACGGGATGGAAGCGGTCTTGCCAGTTGAAACTCAGGTGACCTCCTTAAGAGTCACTTTGGAGGCTAAATTAAAATAATTTGAATGGACCCGGGCAAGATTTGAATAGTTTAACATGATGGATAAGCAGAGGTTAAAGGCCCTCGACAACCTCTTGATGTATCAGCAAGGTATGGCTCGAGCATCTAACAGTCAGGTAAGACACCAGAAGTTCCCCCTGAAAGCTGGTGATCTGGTCCTTAAATAGCTGAAACATTTTACCACTGATACGAGGGGCAAATTCAGGCCAAATTGGGAAGGACCATATGTGATAAAAAAAAAAGGTGCTTAGCAAAGGGGCAGTTAAGCCTATGGACATGGATAGGAATGAGTTTGTTAATCCCATGAACCAAGACAGGCTTAAGCATTATCATATCTTATTCAAAAGAAATAAATCGAAAAAGTAGCACACTAAAAAAAATATATACATGATAATCACCCGCCTTTCGACCTTTCACTAATTGGGCAAAAATTAGGGTGACAGCCGACGATTGGTATCCTGCAAACCAGCCGTGTAAAAATTAGGGTGACACCCGACGATTGGTATCCTGCAAACTAGCCGTGTAAAAATTAGGGGGTGAGTCAAACCTGCTAGATCAAAACCCGAAAAGGGTGATCTAGGCAAAAGTTAGGGTATGTGAGCAAAGAGCGAGTGCCTTCTAGAAAACCAATCTAGGCTAGTTGGCACCGGGAGTTAAGTCAATGGGAATGTCAACCAAACATCGGGTACTTTATTTTATCTCAATTAACGAAAGTATCTCTTTTGTTGAAATCTAAATGATTATGTGAATCCTGTATTCATAAGATTAAGACAACTCCAGTAAGCTTAGGACAGAGTTCATTTTATTCCATATCAAATGCACAAAAAAAATTTAGACAAAGTTCAGTAGGTCAGACAAAAGTGTATCTCAAACCAAGCTTCGTGCATCATCATCATGGTACCTAGAGATCCACCTCGATGTGGTAGTAAAGAGGGGCTCCTCCCCCTACTCCGCACGCTCCCCCTCAAGGCGGACCCATGACCACTTTTGATGGGTTGGCAAGCATCTTATCTCAGCAAGCCATACTCTATAATACGTGTCAGTCTCGATGGTCTCCACATGATTATAATCCAGAATCTCAAATATAGCTTCCCTGGACCACTTCTCCTGGATATGGTTGACCCACCTAGCTTTGTAGATTCTGATCTGATTATGGTGCAGCTTGATTGGGATTCTTTGCCTATTGCCATACTGACAGCACAACCGGTAAAGGGTGTAGAACGAAGATTTCTCTAGACCTATCAACTGAGCATAAGCTCCCCAGGATTCTACAACCACGTCCTGAATCCTCCACCATGGACTAACCCACTGAACTTATGCGTCAATTGGTCAAAATCAGCCCTCGTAAGCCCCCACTCCCTTAGATAAACGGGTAGGTACTTCTTCAGATTCCCTCGTGGCGCTTCCCTTAACCTCAGTTTCTCCATCAGCCATACCTATAATTCGAATTTAGGTAAGGATTGGGGAAAGAAATGCTCGGAATCGAAAAGAACAAAAGGTACCTGTAGTAATATGAGCTAATCTCTGATAAGTGATAGGTCAATAGAAGCAGCATCCATGTTCAGCAAAACATCGGCCAACCCCACAGCCATGGGAGAAGCCCATGTCGACATGGGGCTGATGAGTGAAACCAGCCTGAGCGGAGCAATTGGGCTCACTCCGCACATATACTCTGCCATGAGTAGTAATGCTACCATGGATGGCCAGGCGAGGTGTGATCGGGGTGCCCCACGACACCACTCTAAAACTGCTCTAAGCTAAAACCCAGGTTTGTCAGATAATTGGGACAGAAATGGGTCCACAGAGTTAAAATTCCATAACCCTCGAGGAATTCTATCCACGCTAAAATAAAATTCTGGTAGTGCTAGGGCCACGCTTTTAGGACACGGTGCCCCTAAAATAGTGTGGAACTCTTCAAGTAAGGGCATAGCTAGACCAATGAAAATCAGAAGACGTGGTCCATTGGATCCCGAAAAGATAGCGCCGCTCGAAGGAACTCGCGGCTTGCGGGCCATGCAACGACATATCAAAACCCTTAAAGCCTGAATTTTTCAAGCTTTTTCCAGTCCGCATTCTCCAGACTTTGCAGAAAACCCCGTAGCTGTTGATTGTGGGTTACCATGACAGGAATTGGCAGAATGCCTTGAATTGGATTTCTGGAGAGGTGATGCCGCCAGCGATGTGAGTGATGTCACCGGCGATACAAAATAATTTGGGTGGTATCAACTGATGTCGCCAGCGATATGAATTAGTTTGGGCAGTATCAACTGATGCCACTGGCGATATGAGCTTTAAGACAGCCCTATCTATATTATTTTAGCTGATTGAGTGTGGGCGATATGGGTCATGCCACCGACGGCATGGAATTAATTTTTCGGTGACATCAGAAGCATATTCTTCATTACAGACCTATACAAAACTTATAAACAATCCTATAATCCATCTCCAAATACCTGAGCAATTGCAATTCATTTTATTCAAAGTAAAAAAGGCCCGAGGGCCCAAATCATCCAAAAATCCCGAACATCTAGCCTACCAAATCAAAACCAGGCAACAAATCCAAATTATTCAAACCCCAATGTATTAAGGGTAAAAACAAAAATCTGAAACAAAAAAAAGCAAAATGAAAATATAAAGCTAGGCATGCCCGCCACTGTCGGTCGGGCGGGATAAAACGTCCTTGGGGCTTACTAACCAATCACCAACCTCATCCTCATCTTCCTCCCTACCTTCTATCATACGCACACTACTAGACTCATCGACCGTAACAAATGGGTGTCGGCCGGCGGACATCTTCACTCCCTTGCGACTGGTGCTATCGGGGTGTGGGCGATCCAGATTTTGCTTACTCCACCATTCCTGAATGGTAGCCTTCAACTGACCCTTAAGGTTGCTCATACAATGCCAGAGTTCTGTAGTCTCCTCCTCGTATCTCCACTAGGTCGCGTCAGCATCTGATAAGGAAAGGGCCAAGAAATCCTACAAACCAAAAAGGGCGCCAATAATGCACTCTATTCATAGCATCCATACATGCATCTTATCTTACATTGGCATGACATAAATAGGTGATGTACCTGAACAAGCAGTGATTGGCCGATAAGCATGTCCCGGAGAGCAAAATTATTCTCTGCCAGCTGCTCCACATGACTCTGCACCACCTAAAAAATCCAAAAGACAAATCATTAACTGCATGTGTCCAAGGGTAAACAAGAAAGCAATTATCAGGCCTTACGTAAGTGGTGCCTTCTGGCATAAAGATCGGACCATGCTAGCTCAAGCCTATATCCCTAGGTTGGGACTCACCTCATGAGTTCATCAGCAGGAATCGAGTCTCTATCGGGTCGACCAGCTGCCCTTCTATGAAATTTATCCCCTCGGGTACACCATATTACCGCGTCCCACTCTGGTTATCACGGCCTCTCTTCCTCGTATGTTCCTGGAGAACACAAAAAAAACACACATAAGTGACATTCCTAAACCGAAATGATTGCAAATCATGCATATAAATGCAATCATACAACAAAAGAGCGCTGCCCCCCTTGGGACATCAGCACACTCCCGCCAGCTACATCCATGCCTACCTCATCCTCCCCCTCAGGCTCGATCCCAACATCACCTTCAATCTCCTCCTCTTCCTCCTTTTTTTCCTCCTCCTTGGTGTCCACAATACCTTTGAGGCACCTTTCCTCCTCCTCTAGCCTTTGCTTATTATAACACTCAATTATATCATTCCGATGGATGCGGGGAAACAAAGGTAGTAGCCGTTACTAGTGCTACTCGTAGAGGCCAAGGACGCTAGGGATCACTCGGCCATTCCCTCAATATAATCAGCTTTGTCGGCCTTGAATATGATCACCAAATGGGGCCACCATAAGCCCCTGGGAGGATCGGTAGGCACCGGTCTATCGGCCACTGGGACAAACTTCCAGCCTTGGACGCGCTCCCCCAAATACCACTGCTGAGACAACGGGCACTCCACGACAAACCAATGGTTATCCACCTCCCTCCTGACCCTCGTGACCTCTGACAGGTTCTCTACCCCATCAAATGGGTCCAGGACAAGCTGTACCAAAACAATCGATATAAGTTCATAAATGCTTTTCGTTTTATTCTAAGTAAGGACTAAATCAAAGATCGCATACCGAGCTCAACTGCACACTCCTCAGGACCTCTTTGTACTTGGTAGGATACTTAGCCTTCCTGCCAATACCCCCGCACCAGCGGGCGAGAAAATGAGAGCCCGGTGGCACGGTCTTCTTGAACTTGACCAGCGGGAGGATCTGATGCTTAAAAGCCTAGGCTTGCACATGTAGCAATTAGTCAAGCTTAAAAAATAAATGAGACATGTATAATCAAGTAAAATACTTCCAAGAAAATGTACTTGGAGTAGCAGATGGTAGAGTCGGAGAGCCTTCACCTTCTTTTGGGTAGCCCATAGTACAGCTAGGCCAAGATGGCCCTCTACCAATTCTTCCTCCTAATGCCCACCACGTCCTCCACGGCGGATATCAGCCCGTAATTGATCTTGCTCCCCGAGATCGAAAAAAATATCATGGTGAGCAAGGAAATCACAAAGCAGTAGACGCAAGCATCTCTCTCCTCCTCAGGCACCACACCTGCCCTGGTCTAGTGTTGGTGCAACTCACCATAAGATAGCCGCCCTGAAGGAGGCTTCAAACCAAGAAGGTCCTTCACCCGCCTCACCATGGGCCTCTCAATGTGGTATTTATCCATATAAGCATCGAAGTGAATTACCTTATCCGTCCAGGGAAGCTCGATTATAGCTACGACATCGGAAGGCATAATTATCACTTCCCCGAACGAGAAGTTAAAGGTGTGGGTGGTTTCAGACCATCTCTCTAAGGGCTGTTACGGCCAGATGGGATAGCTTGGGCATCAATATTGGCCTAATTCGGGCTAGATCCCCAAATCCCATCTCATTGATGGCGAGCGCGAGCTCAGGGTCCTTTTCTAAAATATAGTGCCACCACTTGCCGATGGTGCCCATACATCCTGTATAAGTTAGTCCGTATGGCTGCAAAAATTAGAAATAAAATAGATAAGTCCATGTTTATTTTCTCATCACTAGAACCTGATGAAAACTGCTGATGTCGCTTCAACTAGAAGCGATGTCACCGACAATATCACTCCATACCGTTAGTGGCATAGATGATATCACCGGTGATATAAATAGAAGCAACATCATGCCTCTCTAGGCCTTTTAGCAAGGCCTGATGCCGCTGGTGACATCACTCATGTCACCGGTGACATCACTAACTGCGGGTAGAACTTGTTTTTCCCTAAAAAAATCGCACCCATGGTACCAAAACCATAAAAATCATAATCAAACAAACCAAAAGCCTAAAAATAGTAAAAATAGAACTTAAAGCATGCAACATTAGTTTGTAATCAATGTATTTCAAGCTTATAAACTCATATCATAGCATGATTTTGAGCCTAAGGTCGAATCGAAACTCAACCCAAAAAGAAGACATTCGGGTTTTTATAGGATTACCTGGACGTAGTAGAGGTGTTTTTCCTTCTTAGGAGTTAGGTTGGTGATGGGGGAATTGATCCCACACCCATACATCTTGGTCGTCTCCTTCAGGCCATAAGCAAAAGGAACCGAGAGAATTTTCAACCCTTCGACGAAGGAATCAGGCAGATTCTCCCCAACCTTGGCAGATTTTCCCTTGAAAGCCTTAGCAATTCTCTTCATGGTTAGAATAGCAGAGAAAATTGGAAAATTTGGAAGAGAATGGAGCAAAAGGGATACGGATTTGCAGAATGAGGAAGAGAAAGGAGTTTTGCTTCCTCTTAAACTGTTGTGCCGAATTCGAGGAGTTTTAATTTATCTGAAACTGACCATTCATGCCACCGGCGGCATCTCTCTATACCGCCAGCGACATCACTCATGCCATCGGTGACATCACCCGCTTCAATTTGAATTTTGAAATTGTTTGACCAGTCAAAGCTGCCACGTGGCACTCATGCCGCCGGTGGCATCACTTTATACAGCCAGCGACATTACTTATGCCGCTGGCAATATCGCCTCCTTCAATTAAAATTTTGAACTTGTTTGACTAGTCAAAGCTGCCATGTGGCACTCATACCGGCGGCGGTATCATTCCATATTGACAGCAACATCTCCTATATCGCCGACGATATCAACTGCTTCCATGCCTTTTTTCAGCCATCCACGGTAAAATCCCGGCTCTAGCCCTGACATCCTAAAACTACACTCCATAAAGCACACGCTCGACCAAGGAGCAACTACTCCACAAAGCATAAGCCCGACCAAGGGGTAACCACTCCACAAAACTCAGGTCCGACCAAGGGATAATCTTTCCACAAAGCAGAAGCCCAACCAAGGGGCAACCACTCCACAAAGCATAAGCCCGTCCAAGGGAAAAACACTCCATAAAGCACAAGTTCGACTAAGGGACAATCTCTCCATGAAGCATAAGCCTGACCAAGGGGCAACCACTCCACAAAGCGTAAGTCCGACCAAGGGACAACCACTCCATGAAGCATAAGTTCGACTAAAGGACAACCACTCCATAAAGCATAATTTCGATGAAAGGATAACCTCTCCATACAGCGTAAGTCCAACCAAGGGACAACCACTCCACAAAGCTTAAGTCTAATCAAGGGACAACCACTCCATAAAGCATAAGTCCAACCAAGGGATAACCACTCTATAAAGCATAAGTCTGACCAAAGGACAACCTCTCCATAAACTGTAAGTCCGGCTAAGGGGCGTAGTCTCCACAAAGCATAAGTTCGACCAAGGGACAACCAATCCATAAAGCATAAGTCCGACCAAGGGGCAATCTCTATATAAGGATCAAGGCCGACCAAGGGGCATCCTTTCCGCAAAGCACAAGTCAAAACAAGGGCCAAACTAGTCACCCATCGGGTATCATTCCTATCCCTTGCTCTTTCGTGCAATCATACTAACCTGTGGCAGCAATGATCCCATGAGGGGCAGCCTATGAGCATGGGATTTTACAGTCCCTCTCATGAGACAATGATGACATATACCCGATTTTAATACCTCAAGATAAAAGTTCTCTTTAGATTTTTTATTACCAATATAATATTCCTTGTGAATTTTATACTTGGTAGAATCCAGTTCGGTATGGCCAAATAACGCGTTCAGTAGGAGCTTGAACCGATGATTTACACCCAAGTAATAAATACCCATTAACATATCATTAAAAGTCAAAAAGATGCCTTTGGACCTACTTTTAACCACTTTTTGCAACTTTTTAGGCTCTTTAGCCCGCTGGCTGTCGGCATGCCAGAGGCTGATGCCACTAACGGCCTCAGCCATACCGCCGGCGGCATCATCCATATCGCCGGCGGCATGGCCCAAAATGGGCCCCTGCACAGACAACTTTTTTGCCACTTTCGGTGGAATTAGTCAAAAAGGTCTTGAAAACCACCCTAATTTGCCTATATAAACACACCTTAGGCTTTAGGAAGGATGAGGAAAAACCATCTAAGGTTAGAAGTTTAATGTTAGAATGAGAAAATAGATTTTAATGAGATAAGAATTAGATAAGGCAGGAAAAAAGGTTTCTAATCTATTTTTCCTTGTTTTTCTTCTTTGAACTCTCTGATTGTGAGCTTAAAATTAGTAAATCTTGTAGTTAAAATCAACTTAATTGGATTTAGAGATCCAAAACTCTTAAATTTACTACTAAATCATCGTAACAAGCTCCCCAGAGGTGTTTCTTTTTGGTTCACGAAGAGGTGGATTCAGGACCCCGAGGTAAAAATTCTGAGTCTCATAGCTCTTTGGCATTAATATTACTAATTTGTGTTGATTCTTGTTGATTTGTGCTCATTTTTAGGTTCTCGGTCATTTTTTACTGCTCCCTGCTGCTGCTGCAAGAAATTGAGGTAGTCGGAGACATGTGATGTCGCCGTCGGTATCGCCCATGTCGCTAGAGACATCGCTGATACCGCCGGTGGCATCACATTCCCCAGAGACTTCACTTTCTTATGGGACCCTTTCTTTATGGTACTTAGAAAGCCATGTAACCTGCCTGCGTACTGATGCCACTAGTGACATCATTGATGTCGCCGATGACATCATCCATATCACCAGCCACATCAACCATGTCGCCGGCGGCATCAGCTGCATCATCTGCGGCATGACTTTCTGGACAGCTATTTCTATTTCGTTCATTTTTGACCTAGTTTGTTTTCCAAAACTAGGATATATAGTGCAATAATGGAGGTCCAAAACCTTCTAAAAATAGATCCCACCCTATAACATGTGGCATTTTCACTAATAATTCGGTTAAAACAACGATCGAACCTAAAATTTGGTTTAAAACGGAATTTCTTGCAAAAGCCGTTCTCATTTTAGCCATCCAATCGGGCTTTGTAATATTCTAAATAAAATATGTCATAGCCGTGCTAACCATCTTCTGTAGGTGAATGTGTATTAGACATTCAGGCTTTTCATTTGTTGCATAGAAAAATGTATAGGACTTGAAAGCCGTGTAATAATTTTATTTTCCGCACTTATTTTTGGATGACTGTAATGATTTATTCATCGCTTCAATTGCTTGATAAATGCAAAAACAATGCAATAACCGAAAACATAAATAAATAGGATGGATTAAACCGATTAAGAAAGAATAAAGTATCTTAACCTGGCCTAATGAAAAATAGATAACATCATCTGAACTCGGAATCTCTACTTAAGGTATGGTCCAACCACCCGGTGGGAAAATCGTACCAAAAATTTCCCGGTTGAGCTAAACTGGGTGGCGACTCTTTTTTAAGTACGGGATTTTGATCTCGTATCTTTTGAGCATTAAAATATGCAAACCATTTTTCAGTCACATCACTCGCACCCCCTGTCACTTTTTAAAGGCCAGCCCACCAGCCCGGCGTACAAAATGTCGTCCGCTCACATTAAGACAACTTTTTTAACTTCTTTATTGATCCTCTTGTATTTCTTAAGAGCATCACCATTAGGTACTTCTAGTAACATCTTGTACCAATGTTTTTCTCCTTTAAAACACTTTGAATCTCTTCATCCTACAACCACTTACTCCTCACTGATTACTTTTCTTATACATTCGTCTTTTGCGATTTCCATATCTCCAAATCCTACTTCTAAAAGCTTTTTCTTAAATTCCATCTTCATGATATCTCTGAGAAGCCACCTTCTAATCATATTATGTTGAAAAGCTAGCGGTTCTTAGAGTCTTTGCACATAGACTTATTTCTACGTTTTAAAAGCAGAAAATCTATTTGTTTGATTGCCCCCTCTCTTGCTCTTATAAATATAAGACTGTATTGGGGTAATTGTGTATTGCAGAATGTAGGGGTGGCAAATGTCGGTTCCGTCCAAAAACCCACCCGAAACCCGAATTAGTAAAAATATAAGAACCAAAACCAAACATAATATAGTTCGATTCGGTGTAAACCGAACCGAATATAATTCGGTTCAGATTCGATTCAGTTCGCTTATAATCGAATTGCTCAAACTCTATAATTTATAAAATAATTTGTAATTTATTTTTTTGTTTTAGGGTTATATGAGAGAGACTTAAAGTAATTTCATCTTGATATGTGTTAAATTTGATAGTATTTCGACTTTGAAATTTATATTTACAACAATAAATATAAATATTGATACATATAAAATATTAATTCAAGTAGTATGACATGCATATAATGAATTATTGAATGAGTCATATTCCTGTAGTTGTAAAGTAAAACAATACTTTCCAAATTAGTAAACAATATATGTTATTATTGTTTACTAATTAGTGTGTTGTATATCGTCAATATTGATTAGGATATTAGATATAATATGAATATATATTAAAATATAATATTTATTAATTTATTCGGTTTGATTCGGTTTTATTTCGGTTTTTGTAACGAAAACAGAAATCGAACTGAAACCTGAATTTTAAGAATTTTAAAAACCGAAATCGAACTGAAATAAATTTGGTTCAGTTTAGTTCGGTTATTTTTATTTGGTTTAGATTTGGGTTTCAGTTCCGTTTCGATTCTGCACGCCCCCTAAAATGGAGTTTATATGTATTTATACAAATGACTTGAATTTAGAATAGAAATGTAATAACTCTATTTTCTCATGCTACTCCTAAAATTATGTAAAACTCATTCCAACAATTGCCATGAATAACACTGCTAATAGGGGTAGTACTCAGAGTATCCTAACTTCATAAGATCAACCACAAATAAAACAACGCACACAAATTAAACCTAATTAACTCAACATAAAAGAAAAACAAAATGATTGCCCATACTATAATTCTGAAAACAGATAAAGCCAACCATCAATAATTCTCTTCTCTAATTTGATTATGCACATGCCATCAATTTATGAACTAGCTTGATTGTGGAATCCTCCACCATTGTCAATTGATTAAGCTCAACCAGCAGAATAAATTCGAGAGAGATTTAATAATTGAAAGAATTAAACACCGTATGAAAGATTGGTTGCTTAGAGTGATCCTACGGGCCAAACTCCAGGCTTGATTTTTTATGTTCTCCAACTGATCTAATCTGCATGTACAAATATTAGGGTCAAAGGAGGGTTCCTGTTGGGAGGACTTTCCGATAACTAAGTTAGTTGTGATGTGAACGGGCGATAAATTTAGCAGAGTAGTAGTTAGAGTGTAGAAATTAACATATGTACCCAATCCTTTTATTGTGGAGACTTTGTATAGGCTGAATGAGTGTTTGTCACCCACTAGGATTGGGTTTCTTAGGGTCAGTTTGAGATTACTTTCTCAGGCTACTGTACAAAAAATCTCCATTTTCAAGCTTTCCATATGACAACGTATTTTAGCATTCAATAGCAAACAAACCATAATTAACTGGTATTAAGAGTCAAAATCTTTTTGTCTAGTGCCAACATAAGTTATTTTATGAAAAGTTTGTGACACGACAACAATTATGACAACAATACCAAATATGCCCTTACTTGATAGTAGAGGAGTTGATCCTAACCCGAATGGGCCTTAGAGATGAGGCTGAGTGGTTTCATCTTTATCTTAATCGTACTAGAGTTGTTATGGGAGTCTATCCCATAACTGTGGACGACAGGCAAATATGATGAGATAGTTCTCGCGGGAACCATCCACTTTGTGCGGCATGCCCGTAAGCATTTAAGTTGTCCTCATAGGTCTGCTGATTGGCATGCATTGCATGCGATCTCTAATATTTACGTAGTTACCACCAGAGAATCACAATGGAAACAAAAAACTCAAATTGAATATGAGCGGAAAAGAGGTAATATTTTACATGCACCATGTGTTATCGCGCGAGGAAGGAGGTTAGGGGAAGTTTGTTGAAAAATAAAAGAAAATAATAATAATAATACTAATAATAATAATAATTCAAAACTTAATGTGGCAGTTTTGTATAGTTTATTATAATCTATTTTACATTAAATGAGTTTAATGATTGTTACCTATCTTATCTTTTTCTCATTTATTGAATAGCAATCATAATTGCTATGCCATTTGCTTATCCCTTCATTTGCCAACTTGGTAGTAATTAATTATTGTCAATTTTATTCCTTTCCTTGGCTATATATACGGTTTGATTTCAGTAGAGGAAATACACAAGGAAATTGGGAATTGGTGCTTTCCTTTGCTAGCTCTTACACATTCATAATATTGCCTTTGTCTTAAGTTCATTCTTAGTTCCTTAGTTTTTCATCTCAGTGATATTCTACGCTCGGTTAAATTCATCCAACGTATATTGTTGTATCCTGGAAGACAGTAGTTCATATGGGGTAAATTTTGTCTTAAGGAAACTGATCGGGCCTCAACAGAATCCTTTCTCGGTTAAAAGGTTATTTCGGTATTTATCATTTTGTTAAATATTTTACTATCATATTTTCGTAATTCAAGTTACTAATATCTTGTTATATTTTGTCTCTCGAAAGGAATTACTCTATTATTAATCTCTCAAATCTAACATTCTTAAGACAGAATTTATGTCTATTTGATGGTTTAACTATGTTCCTTTAAAAGAGACGAACATATTTTCATAACTTGGAATATCGTGACTTGGATCACCGAAACTTGGAATACCTAAATTTGGACAAATACTTGGACTTTGGACAATAAGGACTTATTTTCGACACTGGAACTTAATTTGGATAATATACATATTAAAAAGTGATAAAAAAAATTAATTAAGTCAAAATTGTCATACGGACAATTTTAATACTTTATTTTATTTATCGCTTTAAAACTGTTCTAATTTAGTTTGTTTGAAATTTTTAGAATTTATCATGGCTGATCATGGAGACATTAGTCCTGAAATTGCTCAAGGCCAGAATGAAGAAAACCAAAGTGGACAACTTGGTCCTATTGGTTCTGAGCCTATTAGTTCAACACTGGTTGCTTCTGTACTTGTAGATGGACGAACTGCTTTTAGCTATGCAACTTCTAGGCCAACTGCTTTTGAATCTGCGAGTTCTGGCCCTACTCAAGGAAATGGCCCTGAAAATACTTATGGTCAAAATAACCAAAATAGACAAAATGGTCTTAATGGGTTTGGACTTAACCAAAATGGACAACTTGGTCCTAATGGTTTTGAATTAAATGGAAATGGACTTTTGAGTTTTGGGCTTCTTATGCCTAATAGTCATGGGGCTTCAGGTTCATACCCTATAATGATACCCGAAAGGTCTGAGAAATTCATTAGTGTAAATTTTAAAGTTTGGCAACAAAAAATGTTTTTCTACTTAACTAGTGTGGGACTTCAAAATTTTCTATAAGAAGATCCTCCTGTTGTTCTCGATGGAGTAACTGATGCTTCTGTTCAGAAATTTGTTGATGGCTGGAAATTTTCAGATTTTCTTTGCAGAAACCATATTTTAAATGGTTTAGTACCCAATTTCTATGAGGTGTACACAGTAAAACGTACTGCAAAAGAATTATGAGAATCCTTAGACAAGAAATATCGAACTGAGGATGCTGGCGCTAAGAAATACTTAGTAGGCCAATTTCTTGATTTTAAAATGATTGATTCTAAGGCTATTGTAAGTCAAGTGTAGGAACTCCAGCTACTAATCCATAGGATTGAAGCTGAAAATATGCATACTAGTGAGCCATTCCAAGTGGCTGCAATTATTGAAAAATTACCACCGAGCTGGAATGATTTTAAACATTACTTAAAGCATAAATAAAAAGAAATGTCTGTTGAGTATCTTATTATCTGACTTCGTATTGAGGAGGACAATAGAAGATCTGAAAAGAAATTTTTTATTGCTAATCAAGCTATGGCGAAAGCCAACGCGGTGGAGGTCCTTAAAGACTCTAAGAAGGGTAAGCATTATGATAAACCCAAGTCCAAAATGGGACCAAAAGGAGGCATTTTCAAGAAACCTAAGTTCAATGAAAAATGCTTCAACTGCAATAAGATGGGGCATAAGTCCTCTGAATGCAGGCTGCCAAAAAGGGCAAACAAGAATGAGGCAAATATTGTTGCTAAAATTACTAAAGATGTGTCTGACATTGACTTATGTGCGGTAATTTCTGAGGTCAACTTGATTGACTCAAACCCAAGAGAGTGGTGGCTTGATACTGGTGCTATTCGTTACGTATATTGTGATAAAGCATCTTTTACTAGACTGACTCTTAGAAATGATGGGGAGAAGCTGTACATGGGAAATTCTGCTACTTTCAAAGTCAAGGGACATAGAACTGTGATTCTAAAAATGACTTCTGGCAAAGAGGTAAAAGTACAGAATGTCTTGTTTGTACCTGACATAAGGAAGAATTTGATTTCTGGAAGCCTTTTGAGCGCACATGGATTCAAGATGGTATTTGAATCTCAAAAATTTATTTTGTCTAAAGGAGGCATATATGTGGGAAAGGGATATGAATATAACGGAATGTTTAAATTCAATTATATCTCTTGTAAGCATGGTTCTACTAATATGAATAAGAACAACGTTTCTGCCTATATGGTTGAGTCTTCTAATCTATGGCATAGTAGACTTGGACATGTTAATTTTGATACGTTACGATGTTTAATCAACTTGAATCATATACCCACATTTCATATTGATAAACACAGAAATGTTAAACTTGTGTTGAGATAAAATTAACAAGATCTTCATTTCATTCTGTTGAAAGAAATTCAGAACCACTTGATTTGATTCGTATAGATATTTGTGACTTGAAATTTGTTCAATCAAGGGGAGGAAATAAATATTTTATTATCTTCATTGATGATAGCACAAAATACTGTTATGTATATTTGCTTAAAAGTAAAGATGAAGCTTTAGAGAAATTTGTACTCTATAAGCAAGAAGCAGAAAACCAACTTAATAAGAAAATTAAGAAGGTAAGAAGTGATCGTGGTGGTGAATACGTTGCACTATTTGGTGAGTTTTGCTCCCAATATGGAATTATTCATGAAGTAACACCACCATATTCTCCTCAATCAAATGGAGTAGCTGACACAAAAATCATACTCTGAAAGAGATATGAATGCAATGTTAACCAATTCTGGTTTACCACAAAATATGTAGGGTGATGCTGTTTTGTCAGCAAATTATCTTTTAAATAAGATACCATGTAAGAAATAAGACAAAGCTCCTTATAAATCATAGAAGGATAGAAAACCTTCATATAATTACTTAAAAGTGTGGGGGTGTCTTGCAAAGGTAATGGCTCTATTACCTAAACTAATGAAAATAGCTCTAAAATCGGTGGATTATATTTTCATTGGATATGCTAAGAATAGTAATGCATATCAGTTTCTTGTGCATGATTCTAAAAACCCAGAAATACAAAAGAATACTTTGATAGATTCAAAGGATGCTTCATTTTTTAAAGATGTGGTTCCTTATAAGGAAATAAATGAAGGGTCGAGATCGAAAAGATCTCATGAACTTATTAAAAGTGAAGGTCAAGTTGATAAACAAGATGTTGATAACAATGAAAATCTTCAATCAATGATTGAAGAAGATGATCAATATTCTCAAGAAGAGAATAATACAAATCATGAGGTGGAACCTAGAAGAAGTAAACGGGCAAGGGTTGAAAAGTCCTATGGTCCGGATTTCTTAACATATATGGTTGAAGCGGAACCCCAAATGTATAAAGAAGCTGTAAGCTCTACAGAGAGTCCTTTATAGAAAGAAGCCATAAGAAACGAAATTGATTCCATTTTGCAAAATCATATGTGGGAATTATTGGACCGTCCTCCCGGAACAAAGCCACCGGAACAAAGCCACTAAGTTCTAAATGGATTTTCAAACATAAGCTAAAAGCTTACGAAATGATTGAAAAGTACAAGGCTCGTTTGGTCATTAAAGGTTATAAACAAAAAGAAGGCCTTGATTACTTTGATACATATACTCCGGTGTCGAGAATAACATCTATTAGGATGATACTTGCAATTGCCGCTTTGTGGAATCTTGAAGTACATCAAATGGATGTGAAACTGCCTTTCTAAATGAAGATCTTCAAGAAGAAATCTACATGGAGCAACCTGAAGTTGTATAGCTCTAGGTCAGGAAAGGAAAGTTTGTAAATTGGTGAAATCTTTATATGGGTTAAAGCAAGCACCAAAACAATGGCATAGGAAATTTGATGATGTCATGATGGCTAGTGAATATCGCATAAATGAGTGTGACAAATGCATTTATTTCAAAACTACAAATGAAGGATATGTTATTCTATGTTTGAATGTTGATGACATACTCATTGTAGGAAGCAATGAAAAGATGGTAAAAAGTACCAAAGATATGTTGAATTCTAGATTTGACATGAAAGATATGGGACTAGCGGATGTAATTTTAGGCATCCAAATTAAACGTTCACCTCACGATCTCATATTAACTCAGTCTCACTATATGGACAACATACTTAACAAGTTTAATACAGAGGATTATGGCATAGCCAAAACGCCATTAGACATCAGTCAACACTTGTCTAAGAATATAGGTGAATGGATAGACCTAGTGGAATATACAAGAGTTATAAGCAGTCTAATGTACCTTACAAGTTGCACAAGGCTTGATATTGCTTATACTGTAAGCAGTTTAAGCAGATTTACGAGTAACCTAGGTAAAAGTCATTGGGGAGCGATCATAAGAATAATAAGGTATTTGCGGTATACTCGTAATCATGGACTGCACTACACAAGAGAACCTATTATACTCATATTCTGATGCTAGTTGGATAACTAACATTAAGCATTCTAAAGGTACAAGTGGGTATGTGTTCACTCTAGGAAGAGGAGTAGTGTCATGGAAATCCTCAAGGAAAACAATTATAACTCGATCCACAATGGAAGCTGAGATTGTAGCCTTGGACAAAACTGATGAAGAAGTCAAATGACTACGAAATTTCTTAGAGGATATTCTTGAATGGCCCAAACATGTGCCTGCAATTTGTTTACATTGCGATAATCAAGCAACGATTAAGAGAGCACAAAATAATATATATAATGGTAAGTCGAGATACATGCGTCAACATAATACCATTAGACAACTGATCTCAACTGGAGTTATCTCTATTGATTTTGTAGGATCAAAGGATACCATTGCGGATCTGCTAACCAAAGGGTTAAATCGAGATCAAGTTGGTAAGACATCTAAAGGAATGGGACTAAAGCCTATGAATAAATAAGGCGCTATGTGAAGGAAAATCCAACCATGTTTGACTGAAGATCCCAAGATCTTGGTTCAATGGGATAACCTAATTATATAGGCCTTGTGAGGTCGCTATGGGGGTAACCCTGTGTCCATTCCTATGATGTAAACAGTGATAAAATGGGTTAAGGTTAAGCAATGCTTTTATTGGTTCTTTGTGGATCAAAGTTTGAGCAAAAGAGATCACCTATGTGAGAGTGAAGTGGGGTCGCTTCAAAGGAAACTAATGGGGCTTAGTTATCCGAAACTCTTGCAGAACCAGGAGATGTTCACGACCACAATGAACATAACTATAAGAACCAAAACCGAGTTAGATTAATATTTGTGTGGTGTATATCATCGTTTACACAAACAGCAGAATAGTTCAAGGACATCGCGTCTACTAGTCAGCCAGTAAAGTAAATATATTATCACAGGGGAAGGTTAGGGTTGAGTCCACCTATCCTATGCACTTATTAATGTAGAAATTATCACTGAATCTAGTGTTCGTTTTCATATTTTCTTTTATGTGGGAGATTGTTGGAAAATAAAAGAAAATAATAATAATAATAATAATAATAATAATAATAATAATAATTCAAAACTCAGTGTGGAAGTTTTGTATAGTTTATTATAATCTATTTTACATTAAATGAGTTTCATGATTGCTACCTATCTTATTTTTTTTCTCATTTATTGAATAGCATTATAATTGTTATTCCATTTGCTTATCCCTCCATTTGTCAACTTGGTGGTAATTAATTATTGCCAATTTTATTCCTTTCCTTCGCTATATATACGGTTTGATTTCAGTAGAGGAAATACACAAGGAAATTGAGAATTGGTGCTTTCCTTTGCTAGCTCTTACACGTTCATAATATTGCCTTTGTCTTAAGTTCATTCTTAGTTCCTTAGTTTTTCATCTTGGTGATATTCTACGTTCGGTTGAGTTCATCCAACGTCTGTTGTTGTATCCTGAGAGATAGTAGTTCATACGGGGCAAATTCTATCTTAGGGAAACTGATTCGGGCCTCAACAGAATCCTTTCACGGTTAAAAGGTTATTTCGATATTTATCATTTTGTTCAATATTTTACTATCATATTTTTGTAATTCAAGTTACTAACATCTTGTTATACTTTGTCTCTTAAAATGAAGAACTCTATTATTAATCTCTTAAATCTAACAAAGTTACCTACACGTATACTCTCACACAAATTCTGTACACATAAAAAGTTAGGCGAGAAGAAATTTTACTCTTAATTTTTTCAAAAACAAACATAAAAACAGATTTAAGAAATAAAGAAAGGGAGATCAAGAACAGAAACAAAAAAGAGATAAGAATATTAGGTTCTAATACCATGTTATAAAAATAGGACTACATTTTAGAAGTTCACATGTATTAAACAACTAGATTGAATCTAGTGTAGGGAAGTAATAACTCCGATTTTTAGTATCTTTCTTAGAATTACTTCTAGAATATGCTAAGAGTAACTAAATCAGAATTCCTCTTTATGAACCAAATGTTAGTGGTAACAAAATCATGAGCTGGTACAAAATTTAATGTTGTGTTTTCTTCCTGATTTTTAGTGTCGAGGCTTTGTCGAACCAAAGCCTGCCATCAGTAATACTACTCGATGGCTATTTAGATCCTACCAATTACAAACTATGTTCGTTTGGCATCTCTCCATGTCCACTTAGAATTTGATCTTCACACCTTTGTATAGTCCTAATTGTGGAGCATAAGCACTAATTACGCTAAAAATATCTCTTCCCAATACTAGCTTTAACATAATACATTCAACTCTGTATTTCTTTACTTCGACCACATTATCCTTCATATCTAGTGTAAATATAAAATGTATATATCAGACGAAAAACTTGATAACATTACCAAAATTATTATTGTCAGTGTCGGTATAATTTGATGAAAAAGTTGGTTATATTATGGTATTATTGCCCTCATTTTAGGAAATTTATTCTGTAGTGGATGACGTAAGACAAGGAATACATAATGGATTCCATTAGTGGGAGGAAAGTGGAATTAAAACCATTGAATTTTGTACGATATATCTTTATATCTATTGCAATACCTTTTCTCTTGATTCAAAAAAGTGACGGTGGAATGTGAATGCGCTCGAAAATTAAATAATGATCTGGGGGCAAAGGACCCTATGTGTCACAGAAGCTATTTTATATTATTACTTTTTATTATTTTATTTATTTTTGAGATACATGTCATTTAGGTAAGCAGAGTAGTTCTTTAGTCCCGGATCATTGTATAATTTCCTGAATTTGCGACTGATTAGCCATATGTATGCTTATTAAAGGATTATACATGTCAGCATATCACAATTCCAAAAGAAAAGCACCCAACTTTTCATGCTAAAGGTGAACTGTAACATTCATCTTATTTGGCACATTTTTTTCACCTCAGTCTTTCCAAAAGGCTGCCTCCGACTCCACTTGCCTGGTTGCTAATAATGCTCAATGAACCAACTTTTACGGGCCTATATGTCTTTGCTTATGTAATTCTGTCCCAAGTGCTGGACTCCAACTAAATGTCATATGTGCAAAAGCTTGTCTGCAAACAAGCCCTCATGACATTTGGTGATCCGACCAATAATGTTTTTGCTTGGATCTTCAACGCTGGGAAACTATATTATATGTTCTATTGCTTTTTCTGATTAATTACCGGTCATTACAAGTGTTGAACGAATAGTTGTCGGGATTTGAATAGTATTAAAAATATATATAATCTAAGATATTTGTTGAACATGTCTCTAAAAGCAAATATTTGAAAGAGTCAAAATTAGATATATTAGAAAATAATGTGTTAGGATTTGATTTGATTTTAGGTTGATATGATTAGATTTAATATTTGAATTCATATCTTATTTGTTATGCCACTATAAGCATATAAATAGGCCTCTATATCTCTAATAAAAATGAGCCCATATATACTATATGCATATATATTTCAATGTTTCTCATAATCTCTATTACTTACGTTCTTTTCATATAATAAATTAGGTGCATGAATAATATTTAATTACTCTCACACCTAAGACAATAATTAGAAAAGGTCTTTTTTTTGTGCTGGGCTATCAGCAATTCTTTATTTGGTACCTCGATGATAAATTGAGGGAAAGACGACTAAAATGGTATGACCATGTGTTTCGTGGATCAATAAATGCTTCAGTTAGGAAATGTGAAAATTTTGACTTTTAATAGAACTTCATGACGTCAATAATAAATAATAAGAAGGATTTGTTAGAGTTTTGCTAATGGTACCAACCTAGTTAAAATATCTATCTTCCTTTTTCTTTATAAGTCTACTTATAAAAATAATAAGAAGGATATGCCTGAAAAATTAACAATGATAATTGCTTAACTTTAACCAAATGTTCAAGATTTCTAAATGTTCACTATTGCTATAGGTCAAGTCCTAAATGCTCTTGATTTCTCTAGATTGGGTACTAACAACAAGGTAACACAGGTAAGTATTCAAATAGTTTTCTTTCCGACATTAATTGTTAGTTTTAATTTATTTTCAAGCTTGCCTTCTATTTTTCGGCTTCTTTATTACATGCATGTCTGAAGGCTAAAATTAGAGGGTGATTGAGTTCACGAGTCATCTGAACGATTTATACGAATTGAAATATAAGTTAAATGTGGAGAGAGATCAAAATTGCTGAAGGGATTACTAACTGGTACGGAGAATACTTGCAGTTGGTAATGGAGGACATCATGATTCTAGTTATAGCACGCCATGTGTTCCATCTAATCATGGAAAAAAGAAGGCTTGGTGAGGTTCACTTTCCTACTGCATTACCGGCTAGCTTATAATTCTCAGGTATGGAAAGTTTTCTTTAGCATTAACACTGCTACATGCCTAGCTAAAATAGCTACCCACTATGTTGAAGAAAGAGATTCTCAGTATCTTTTACGAGAGATTATAATATGCTCTTAGAGCATTGCTCTTTACTCCTTACATGAATGATAAGTGTCTCAAAAAATGAATAAAATAATAAAAAATAATATTATAAAGTAGTTTCTGAGATATTAATCATTCATACAGAATATAGAGAGCAATGCACTATAACTATGGTATTTAAATGAAAAAAATTACTAAAGAAAAGGAACAAAGGTGACCCTAATATGCGGCGAGCATTCAAAGTATTGTTTCATCGGGCATGTGCTGAAGGGTAAAGATATTGACCATGGCAGTACATGCCACATCATCTCCATTTGGATAAGGATGTTTGCTGAAATTGAATTTTCTTTTTCTGACGAATTAGTGATAATTATATATTTGAGGGATGAAATTTTTCTTAGGTTACTCACTTTAATCTAAAGTTGTTTAGTATCTTTTAATTAGAGAATAGACTAAAAATAATATCAATTATTTATATTTAGAGTTAGTTTAGGATTGCTTTTTCGTACAATTTTTTTAAAAAGTTTTATTTTCAAATTTTTTTAAGGTGTTATTTTAAAAAGTTTTAAATTAAATGTCAAAATCTTTTATCCAATATTAAATTATAAGTGAAACTTTTATGATAGACAATAATTTAAAATATGCTTTTAATTGATGATTAAAATTGTTCCAACATTAAAATTTTATCAACTTTAAATTTTAAGAATCCAAGCTATAGATAATGGCTAGAGACTGTTTTACCCTTCACGTATCCATGACATACTTTAGCCCTCCTTGACTTTTGGGAAATGCCTTTTTTACTATTGACTTGTGTAAATATAGAAGCTCAATGTGGAATAACTTTACTATAGTGGAGATTGTTGAATGACCTCAGATTCCTACAAGTTAAATCACAAATTTCATTTATGAACTCAGTTATCCACTCAAAACTAGTGAAGGGGATGCTAATTTCATGTACATTACGCATTATATTCTTAGATTTTTTTTGTGAACACATACTTTATAAAAAGATCTGATTTGTTTTTGCTTTCTTGGCTGAGATGACGTACAAGGCTAAGAGTTTCTATGTGAGAAAAATGAACAGAATCAGATACTGATATATTTATCTAGTATTGGAATTAAAACACTTAAATAAACAATTTTTATTAAACTCAAAAATATTACAAGAACACTCTCACTCAAAACTTCTTTTCTCTCTAAAAAAGTTCTTTTTTTGTTGATGAAAAATAACTAAACAACTCACCTATTTATAGGTAAATTATACAACTCTCAACTAACACAATTACTCACCACCGCCTCCAACTAATACAATTAATAGCCAACTTATTTAGTTAATTCAATGACCTCTAAATTGGTTGTAGTTAATAGCCTCCAATTTAGTTATCACACATAAAAAAATCTACATACTTAAAATACCTAAATAAATTTACTATATTTTGGATTTGTGGGTTTGGATTCCAATTGATTGGATTTGAATTTTGGGTTACCATTAATATAAATCAGATTTATAATCCAACACCCCCCCTTAAACTTAATATTGTCATCCCAAGTGAGCTTCTCAATCTGATGAAGTTTTCGCTTGTGAGCGACTTAGTGAAGATATCTGCAATTTGATCTTGTGTCTTCACATATCCAACTTGCACTTCCCTTCTTGCAACACACTCTCTTATGTAATGGTAGCGGATGTCGATGTGTTTGCTTCGATCATGGAATCCAGGATTCTTTGCTAAGGCAATGGTTGACTTATTGTCAACATGAATCTCAGTCGGTTCTTCTTGCACCAAGCCAATCTCTTTCAATAAATTTCTGAGCCAAATTGCATGACAAACGCACGAGGTTGCTGCAGCATATTCTGCTTCACATGTAGACAAACTTACAATCGGTTTCTTTGACATCCATGTGAAAGCAGTGTCTCCCATGAAAAACACGAATCCACTAGTGCTTCTTCGGTTATCTACGTCCCCACCCCAATCGCTATCGCTATGTCCAACAAGCTGGTAATCATTAGAAACTAAATAGAATAAGCCCAAGTCGGTTGTACCTTTCAAATAACGAAGAATTCTCTTAGCGACTTTAAAATGGATGGTTATTGGTAATTTCATGTAACGACTAACTAACCCGACTGCATGAAGGATATATGGTCTCGTGTAGGTGAGATAGCGTAGACTTCCGACCAAACTTTTAAAAAGTGTTGGATCTACACTCTCCCCTTCTTCATGTTTGGACATCTTGATCCCGCACTCCACCGGTGTGCTTATCAGCTTGCACTTATCAATCTAGAACTTTTTCAAGATCTCATTTGCATAGCTTTCTTGTGAAATGAAAATTCCATCCTTTTGTTGCTTTACTTCTATGCCGAGGTAGTATGCCATGAGTCCCATGCCTGTCATCTCGAACTCCTTCGTCATCACTTTCTTGAATTCATCGAACATTCTTTGGTTACTTTCGGTGAAGATCAAATCATCCATGTAGAGGCACACGATCAAAATATCTCCATCTTTAATTTTGATATACAAAGCATGCTCATATGGACATTTATTGAAACCATTTTCTTGGAAGTACTTGTCTATTCTGCTATTCCATGCCCTTGGTGCTTGTTTTGGCTCATAAAGAGCCTTTTTCAACTTCAACACCTTGTTTTTATGACCTTTGGCTTTGTAACCTGGTGGTTGCTGAATGTAGACTTCCTCTTCCAGAACTCTATTTAGGAAGGCCGATTTTACATCCATTTGATAAATTCTCCACTTGTTTTGAGCCGTTAAAGAAATTATTTGTCTGACAGTTTCCAATTGAGCAACTAGAGTGAATACCTCATCGTAGTCAATTCCAGCCTTTTGACAATAGCCTTTTGCAACAAGCCTTGCCTTGTGTCTTTCGATCTCTCCCTTGGTATTTCGCTTTGTTTTGTACACCCATTTAACACCTATCACCTTGTGTCCTTTGGGAAGTGAAGTGAGTTCCCACATATCATTCTTCTCAATGGCTTTGATTTCTTCGTCCATTGCATCTCTCCACTTTTTCTCTTGTACAGCTTCTTGAAATGCCAATGGCTCGCAATCAATAAATAGATAAAATAATGTAAGATTGTCTAGTTGTTCAGTCACCTCATAGAGTTCTCGAAGACTTCTCGTACGATGCACTTCCCTTTCATCTTCAGTCCTGCTTGAAGATGGAGATGATGATGATGATGATGTTGACTCGTCTCTATGAGTAGGAGAAGTTGGTGGAGTTGTGAGGCCTTATTGAAGTTGTCTTGGTTGCTCAGGTGTTGTCTACTCATCTTCCTCGAATGGGGAAAAGTTGAAGTCTTCCGTTTGAGAATCAAAGTTCCATTCTCCTTCTTCATCAAATATCACATCTCGGCTGATCATAAATTTCTTCTCATTCGGATTGTATAGCTTGTAGCCTTTTGAGCTTGAGTCATAACCAATGAAAATAAAACTTTTGCTTTTATCATCAAGCTTGGTTCGATTCTCATCCGGTACATGAACATGAGCTACACTCCCGAAGACTCAAAGATGGGAAATTCCGGGCTTTCTTCCGCTCCATGCTTTTTGTGGTGTCTTTCCCCACATGCTTCTTGTAGGAGAATGATTTAATAGGTAGACTGCACATGCCACTGCTTTCACCCAAAACTCGTTGGGTAGTTTCTTGCTTTTAAGCATACTCCGTGCCATGTCAAGAATTATTCTATTCTTCCTTTTTATCACACTATTTTGTCGGGGGGATCTAGGAACCGTAAAGGGTCGACGGATTCCATGTGCTACACAAAACTCATTGAATTCATTGGATGTGAATTCTCCTCCTCGATTAGATCTCATGGCTTTAATCTTATGACCGTTCTCCTTTTCCACGAATGCTTTGAACTTCTGAAACACTCCGAAGACTTCTGATTTCTGCTTCAAGAAATATACCTAAGTTTTTCTTGAATAATCGTCAATGAAGAGAAGGAAGTAGTAACTATTAGCGAGAGAACTTGGCTTAATAGGACCACACACGTCGGTATCGATGAGCTCGAGCGGCTTCTTGGCTCTGTAGTCTAACTCCTTTAGAAAGCTTCCTCAAAATTGCTTCCCTTGTAGACATTATTCGCAAAATTGATCGGGATTATTGATACATGGTAAACCTCTAACCATTCCCTTCTACGATAACAGCTCCAATCCTCCAAAGTTGAGATGCCCAAATCGAAGATGCCATAGCCACGATGCGTCTTTGTAACAAGTCTTTAGACACTTTGCAATATCATTTCGGATATTCAATAGGAACATTCTATTCTTCATCATCCGTACCTTGGCGATTAGATTCCCGTTTCCATCTCTTATAAAAAGACTACAATCTTTCATATGAATATTATAGCCTTTTTCTAAGAGTTGGCCCAAACTAAGAATGTTGCATTTTATACCAGGCACATAGTAGACATTTGAAATCATTTGGTGGCTATCATCTTTTGCTATAAAAAGGACGTTATCGCTTCCCTTTACTGATATTTTCATATCATCTCCGAATGAAACATCTTCGCTTACTGCTTCATTGAGCTCCACAAACATGTTCCTTCTTCCACACATGTGGTTGCTTGCACCGGTGTTGAGATACCATGTGTTGTCTTGATGATCATTGTTATTGTTATACATAAATAATAGTGTTTCTTTCTCCTCAATTTTCTCCTCCATGAAATTTGCCTTCTTTTCAACTTTATCATTACGAGCTCTACATTCTGAAGCATAATGCCCAAACTTTTGACAATTGTAGACCAAACTTGAGATTTTCCATACCTCGCGTTCGAATTACCTCTTCCGCGACCTTGTGTAGAACTTTCTCCTTTCTCGTAGTTATCGCTAGAATTGTTATTATAATTCCAATTTCATCCACGACCATGGCTACCACCTCATCCACGGCCTCATCCTCTGCCTCTGCCTCTTTCATGGTTGTTTCTACCATTGCCTTGACCTTCACTCGTATCCTTGAGTTGTTACTTGAGAAGTTGCTCATAGATACCTTGCTTTTTCTTATGCTTTTCTTCGTATGCTTGCAATGATCCTTAGAGTTACTCGATTGTCATCTCTTCCAAGTCTTTGGTTTCTTCAATAGTCACTACGATGTGCTGTATCTTCTCAATTATCCTTACATCTTCTAACTTCTCACCATTTCTTTTCATTTGATTCGAAACGGCTGCTACTCTAGAAAAGTAATCGGAGATAGACTCAGATAGTTTCATGTGCAAGGATTCAAACTCACCTCTTAGTGTTTGGAGATGGACCTTCTTCACCTTTTCGGCTCCTTTGTAAGAGGTTTGCAACTTCTCCCATGCTTGCTTGGCGGAGGTCACACTTGAGATTTTCTCAAAACCGACATCATCTAATGCTTGATAGATGAGCAAGAGAGGTGTCTTGTCTCTCTTTTAGGAATCCTTCAAAGTTGTAGCTTGATCTTGTGTGAGAGAGGCTTCATTTTTGGGCTCGGTAAAGCCTTTCTCTACGATATCCCAAACATCATGTGCTCCGAGAAGAGCCTTCATTTTGATACTCTAATTGTCATAGTTGTTGTTGTTGAGTGTTGGAACTTGAAACGATGCCACACTATTTGTCATCTTACTCAAATAGCTATTCTAATCGTACATGGGCTAATACAACACTTCTGGAGTCTTTTGCGACACACTGGACGTATTGTGACACTTTCTGCAGCTTTTTGCAACACTTTTTTCTGTCTTTTGCAACACTTTCTGGGCTACTGCAACGTCTAGAGTTCCTGAAATTCAACTTTTGCAATCTAAAATGGAACTTTTCGGAAGCGTAATAACTTTCGTGCGTGGCTCTGGTACCACTTTGTTGGAATAAAAACACTCAAATGAACAACTTTTATTAAACTCAAAGATATTACAAGAACACTCTCATTCAAAATACAAAATTACAACTCACTTCGTTACTTCTTTTCTCTCTAAAGAAGTTCTTATTTTTGTTAATGAAAAACAACTAAACAACTCACCTATTTATAGGTGAATTATACAACTCTCAAATAACACAATTATTCATCACCACCTCCATCTAATATAATTAATAGCCAACTTATTTAGTTAATTTAATGGCCTCCAAATTGGTTGTAGTTAATAGAATCTAATTTGGTTATCACATATAAAAAATCTACATACTTAAAATACCTAAATAAATTTACTACATTTTAAATTTGTGAGCTTAAACTCTAATTAATTGAATTTAAATTTTGAATTATCATTAATATATATTAAGTTTATAATCCAGCATCTAGTCTATAACGTAAAGAACGAAAAACTGAAACTATTACACAATCTTTGTAGAATATTGAATTTCAAAAATATGTTCAACTCATATTCATTGCAGGAAACATTAGAGAGCGGAATTCTAGTTCTGATTGGTTAGTGACCTCATCATACCGCATTCTGTTTTGTCTTCTTCTGAAGCCCTAATTAGGATTCTTAACAAGATAATTAGGTTCTTAATAAACACAGTGATTTGCGAGCAGCTATCACGACATTAATTAGTCAAGCCAAAATTCTTAAAGTTTGGCTCAAAAGCTTGGGTGTAGGCTCATACAATTCGTTGTTTAATTTTTGTATATTTTATTGTTAAATTCTTATATATGTGTTGCTATGTGTATTGAACTTAGCCTGATTTAAATATCTATGATAATATCCTTGGCTTGGGTTATGATATATGGTATGCAGTACATACCTCAAGTCATAATTCAGCAAGTGATATTACAATGATTATTTCAATTAGATTAAGTTCAACATAGGTGGTGAAGTCTTAGCCCAATGCTAAGATTGGACTTGTGGCCTCTAGAGGTCACAAGTTTGAAGGTGTGAATTTTTCTTTTTATTTAAAGTAAGCACAATATCAGAATTTTTTTTAAAATAGATTAAGTTCAGGGTTATAGCAATACATATATAAGAGTAAAATAAGAAAAATATAAAAATTAGAAAAATAATACAACCCAACTCGCGAGCTTTCAAGCCGAACCTCAAGAAGTTCGACTTGACTCGTTAGTGTCTCGACTCGAGTCGATCTCGAGCTGTTCGTGAACCACTCAACTCGTGAATAGTTCATCACAATGATAACACAAAATTGCACAAAATTTATAATGGCATGAAAAGAGAGGCTGTCAGTTTCTGATGAATTATTACGTACAAAACATATGTATCAAAGTTCATAACACATCATGTAATGAGGTCATGGTTTCAAACTAATGAGAGGCCACAATACATATGGAATATGTACCATTTTATTTTCCCAATCAGCTTAATATAATGATGTGGAAATCAAAAGATTGCATCGACATAAGTAGCTATGTTGTTATAAATAGACCCCCCCTCTCCCCACATATCTTCACAACAGTTAACATTGCATAACATAACATGGATGGGAAGAAGTTGGAGTATAAAGGCGAGGATGCATTGAATGAGATTGAGAAGCTTACAGAGAAGGCCGATGAAGTGCAGGAGAGCTTATTGAATCAGATAATAAAGCAAAATGAGCAAACTGAGTATTTAGGCAAGTATATAAAGGGATCGAAATTAGATGCGAAGGAGTTTAAACGTCGTGTCCCTGTTACTACTTACAAGGATGTCTCTCCATACATTCAAAAAATCGCTGAAGGAGAGGATTCTTCTCTTATTTCCGGCCATCCTATTACTGAGATGTTATGCAGGTCTGGTCTTTCTTAATTTACTTGTGTTTTATGATGTTGAATATGTGATTTTTTTCATTTTATATCGTACTGACTTGTTTTTGTGGGTTTGCAGTTCAGGGACCTCTGCTGGGGAACCTAAGTTAATGCCGTCAATAGCTGAAGATCTTGATCGTCGAACCTTTATATATAACCTCATCATGCCAATCACCAACCAGTTAAGTTAACTGGATTATTTGCTTAAATTATGCGCGAATTAACCTATGCGTTGTTGCTCAATGCACAATACAAACAGATTATTAAGTCTTGAAAGTAGTTTCCTTAACAACTATAAAGCGAATAAGAATCGGTGCACCCAATAAAAGACTGTGTGGGCTATACTTATGTGCATATCCACTTTGGATAGGGAATCATAATGCTATTCTTTTTATGAGCAAAAGCATGTTTTAAAGGCCTAAAAACTTGGCTTTATCTGGAGAATTTCTACTGTGTTGCTAAAATGTGCTGCCGTTCTTTTTTTCTTTTGTTTTAACTGTGACTTGACATATAATTACTGAGCAGGTACATCGCGGGTTTGGATGAAGGCAAGGCAATGTATCTGTACTTTGTGAAGGCAGAAAAGACCCTGCCAGGTGGCTTACCAGCCCGGACCGTGCTCACAAGTTACTACAAAAGCAAGCACTTCAAGTGCAGAACACGCGATGCATTCAACGATTTCACCAGCCCAGACCCTGCGATATTATGCAAAGATAGCAACCAGAGCATGTATTGCCAGTTACTCTCCGGCCTAATTCACCGCCACCAAGTCCTAAGGATAGGTGCTGTTTTTGCCTCAGCTTTGCTACGAGCCATCTCATTCCTGGAACGCAACTGGGTCCACCTGTGCAACGATATACGCAGGGGAGAATTGGATCCAATGATCACAGATCCCCAATGCCGTTCGTGTATGTCAATTTTGCTATCATCCCCTAATCCTTGTCTTGCAGATGAAATTGAGGAGATCTGTAGCTGTTCCTCGTGGAACGGGATTTTGTGCTACCTTTGGCCGAGGACTAAGTATATTGAAGCAGTGGTAACAGGGCCTATGGCACAGTATATACCTGCACTTGAATACTACAGTGGAAAGAAAGTGCCTTTGGTTTCTACTATGTATGCCTCCTCGGAGTGTTACTTTGGTGTCAACCTGAATCCCTTGAGTGATCCTGCTGATGTGGTGTTCACTTTGATGCCTAATATGTGTTACTTTGAGTTCATACCTCTAGGCGAGAATGGCACGTGGCTAATGGATGTCGACGAGGAAGAAGAGGTGCCCAATTATAAGCTTGTTGATTTGGTTCATGTTAAACGTGGCTGCTATTACGAGTTGGTGGTTACTACCTTTGCTGGTAAGCATATTTTGTCCTCATAACCATGCTTCTTTTTGTTGCCAAATATTTAACTTGACCCAAATGGCTTACTGCCCCACTGAACGTTTTAAAGTTTTTCAGAGCATTTTTAGTAGATAGTTCATTCTATCAATTGTCTTGACACATAAGCAAAAGTACACAATCAACTAAAAAAATGACTCAACACTAGATCTTCTTTTTACTCTTTCCAATATGACGTGGCACAATAAATGTTGCACAATTTCTATTTGATCTTCTACATGTAGACAATCAAATAGGAGCTTGCATAATTAATTTTATATTATTTTATTGATGAGAGAGGTTATTTAGCAAATTATTTAATATTTTTTGTTATTATTTTATTTAAAAAAATTACAATAGAAGATCAAATAGATAATCTACCATTGCTACTTTTTAAAATGTCTTGTCTATTTTATCGCATCATCAATGTGAGCTTCTATTCTATGTGCCACATAATACTAGAATCCATAATCTACTAAAGATGCTCTTATAGAGCCCTTTAAAATTGGAAATAGTGCATCAGTTTGATTAATGAACGCCACATGGCAGCTTCTGACTGAAGAGAAAAAAATCAGGAAAGTAACATTTTTTAAAAGTCAAATCAACCAGAAATCGACACATGGCATTCAGGGGAAAATTAGTACACTTTCTTAGTTCAGGGTTAATAGAAACTTTGAAAATGTATTTGGCATTCTCTTTTGTTTCTTGAACTTGAGGTATATAATTGATCTATTTCAATAAACAGGGCTATATCGGTATCGTATAGGAGATGTACTACAAGTGACAGGATTCCACAATAAAGCTCCGCAATTCCGATTCGTATGCAGGATAAATGTGGTACTAAGCATAGACAATGACAAAACCAACGAGAAAGATCTTCACAAAAGCATATCAACTGCTAAGAAATTACTTGAACCCCACAATGCCCTACTCGTGGAATACACTAGCTATGCTGACACATCATCAGTACCTGGCCACTATGTATTGTTCTGGGAAATCCTACATCATCATCATCCAATCCCATCCATTGATTGTGACACCTCATCACTTGATACCATTATTCCTCAGTGTTGTATTACAGTCGAAGAGGAACTTGACTATACTTATAGGCGATGCCGAGCCTACGACAAGTCGGTTGGACCGTTGGAGATACGTGTGGTGGAGCCCAGGACGTTTGAGGCACTTATGGATTTGTTTATTGGACAAGGCGGTTCGATCAATCAGTATAAAACTCCAAGGTGCATTAAGTCTGAGGCTGCTCTTTTGTTGCTTAATTCCCATGTTAAGGCTTCTTTCTTTAGTCCTAGAGATCCTACTTGGAATCCTTAACAGTTAGTTACTGTCTTACTACCCTGTTAAATAATAACATGGCTTCATTAAACACCACAAATAATTAGTTTGGGGTGCCTGCCTCTCTTTTGTATGATGCAGATTGGTTTTATGTGTTGTTCTACTTGTGTGGAAGCTGAAATCTTTGAATAAATGTAATTTTGGTTTTAAATAGGCAAGTCAAATTTTAGCAGATAATTCAGTTTTATTCTTTTTACATTGAATGAAGATGAATCTAAATGAAACTAAATTTCTATATTGCTTTGAATAACCGTATTGCTTTTTCTTTCCCCATTGGTTCTATTTCCAATGATTGCTTCCAAGAGATATTTTAGATCTTTACGTTTAACTTATGTTTGTCGTAGTGCGAATCAGGTTGCACATTTGCTTGCTAGAACAGCTGATTCTTCGAATAGTATGTTATGGCTTATTTCTTCAGTGAAAAAATGAAACTAAATTTCTATACAAAAGAATGGGACTTAAAGTATGTCACCAAAATGCAAATGCATCAATTATTATATACAATAGTCTATGGAATAAAAAAATGATAAGAAGAACTTATAGTAAACTTCTGACCCTAACCCTAAGACTTGACTTCTTATATTTCAATTCTCTGAGTTGAAGCATAAGCTCATGAGAAACACCCAAAATCAGAGGACTAAATTATACCATATTTAGTGGAAATAGAGGACAATTATTGTGAAGAGTACATAGAGGTACACCGTACATAAGCATTGGATCTCATATAATATAAAATAAAATGGTAGCAAAGAGTTAATTGGATGTTGATTCAGGCATGATTATTCGTAACACAGATGGATAAGAAAGACAATGGATTGATTGATGCCACTCTTAGTGTTGTCTGCCATATTTGACCAATTCTAACATTATATATGCATATATACTTTGTTGTCATATATCCCATCAAATCTATGGAGTAATTCTTTCATATTAATTATTTGTCTCGCACCAAGAAATTATAGAATTAAGTACATTTTATCAGAGCTTTGCTTCTGTATTTGAATACAGTGTCCCACAATAAGGATTTTTTTTTGGACTCGAATTCGAGATCTTGTTTAAGTGATATTAAGTCGCTTATCACTTGAATCAACCCTTATAGATATATAATTAAAGCCCTGTTCTTTTCAACTTATAAGTAGCAGTACTGACCTAAATTAAACTTATTTCAATATAAATTTATATATATACAATACTGAACTGAACTAAAGTAAACTAAATATAAATTGAAAACAACCGATACTAAAGTACCATAAGAGTTGAGGAATAATATTATAATAGATTACTCCGAAGAAAACCCAATCAGGAAGTAGTTCTGTCGTAATGGATAAAAATTCACTAGGCATTTTCAAATTGGACCCACTCTACTTTGAAAATTTGGCATTGTTCATAATATTTCTTCAACCTATTCACATCCTTAATTTCACTCTTAGTCTACCCAGCATGCGCATCTCATTCATTTTGTTGTACAAAATACTAGAGTTTTATTTTCTAAAAATAAAAAAATATTATAAGCAATGACATCTCCAGTTTCGACTTGAAGTATTAAGGACTAGTTTGGAATGTTTTCAGAGCCCCATAAAACCAGTTGCCTTCGGAGACAATTGTTTTTTGGGTCTATTTTTTGGCTCTAAATATACATTTTTCGGTTAAATCAATTTTTTTTACCTGTGACATGTGAGTGATAGTTTTGTACAAGATAACCCTTTTTGGCTTACCTATTGGAAGACAAAATCGTTGGAAAATCCTATATTAACTAAATTTTCCCGTGGTTGAGGTGGCCGCACCCTTTGTGTCATCGACAGAGAAAACTAGTGGAATTGATGTAAAGCTGTAATTTTAAAGCAACTTTATCATTCTTTCAAATGCTTATATGTCATGAATAAAGTTTCAAAGTCATTCTATGCATGATTGGGAGGGGCTTTTATATGATGGATCGGATCCTTTTAGGATCAAATAATCCAAAGGCTGATATTTAATGGAGACTTAATTAGATATTTTTTCTTTCCAACTAAATATCTTTCTATTAATTCTTAGCCCTTAATTTTAAAAGGACCTAAAAATACTGGTGCACCATATAATTTTTTGATTGGGAGATGTGCACATTAATAATTATATTGGGAGATATGCATCATTCTAGTAAAGTTTATTAATACTCCAAAATAAGGGAATTTTTTTTATTAAAATAATGTTGTGTTAGACATGATTTAAACCTCCCTATAAGGTTTTAAACCCAATTTTATTAAAATAATGTTGTGTTAGACATGATTTAAACCTCCCTATAAGGTTTTAAACCCAATTTACTCAAAGGATTAAAACATGCATTGACAGAAAAGCAAAAGTACAAAGAAACGAAATCACCAGAGCTGCAACAAATCTTGCGGAAGCTTTTATTAACGAAGATTTCGAGACCATGAAAGAGATTACAGATCCTTCGAAACAATCTTAGTACTACACACTATATGTAAAACTCAACCACACATAAAACATTATCTAGCACTAAAGATTAATAAAGCAATGCTTTAAAACAACAAGAACCCTAATCGCTCTCAAATCGCAGAAGAAACCCTCTCTCAAAATTGTCAATCGATTACATAATGAAATACCTCTTATATAGGTAAAATTGTAGGCGGTTACAACTTCTACTTTCTTCTCATTCGTAAGCAAGACGGTTACCTAACGGAATCTTCAACAGCTTCTTTGTAAATTGCCGGAAAAAGGAACGAAAAGCTAAGAGAGTTTTAGGCAGCTGTGTTGAGAGATGTGAGAAGGAAATAACCCTAACTTTGGCTGAGAAACGGGTTTATACTTCAGATCAAATAGTGGGCTCTTAACTGTGGGCTTTTACTTTAAGTGGGCCTAAGCCAACTAATGCTTATTTCTTCACAAATCTCCACCTTTGACTATGGGCCATCTTCACAAATTTCAGCTCTACAAGAATGTTGCGTAAAGAACAGCCTGTATTTGACGACTAACACTGCCAAAGTAGCTTATCGTAAAGAAAAATTTTTCAGTTTTAAAATGGATCCCTAAAAGAGTGTTGATGAAAATTATGATGTTTTTCAAAAACTAACTAATCATTTAGAAGATGCTATTATTTTAGTTAGTGATGAGGATAAATCCATAATTTTGTTAAATTCCATTCCTGAAAAATTTAAGTCTTTAAAAGAAGCTTTAAAATATGGTAGAAAGAACTTAGAAGTTGATGATATTATTTCTGCCTTAAAAATGAAAGAACTTGAAATTGAATCTGAGTCTAAAGGTAAAGGTCAAGTCGATGAAGGTATGTTTGTTAAGGATAATAATAGTAATAAGTCAAATTCTAAGAAAAAGTTTAGTCATCATCAGAATAAGAAGGTTGATAATAAGACTAATGATAGCAATGAGCCTAGATTTAATAAAATATTACTTGTTATCATTGTAAAAAAAGTAGGTCATATTAGGAGATTTTGTAAAGAAAGGCTTAATAAGAAAAATAACCAACCTGAAAATGTAGAACAAGGTGGAGCTATGAATAACATTGTTGAATTTGATGACATTGAAGTGCTTAATATTAGTCAGTCTTGTGATTTGAATTCTTGGATTCTAGGTTCAAGTTGCTGTTTTCACATGTCACCTTCAAGATTTGTTTCTAAATCTTGAATTGCATGATAGAGGCAGTAAAGTTTACATGGGAAATGGTGTCTCTTGTGATGTGCTAGGTGTTGGCTGTATTAAGTTCATATGTGATAATGGCTCTAAATTCATGTTGACCAATGTTATGTTTGTTCCTAGCCTTAAGAGAAATTTGATTTCACTTAGTCATTTAGACAGTAAAGGTCTTGTATTTTCTGCTCAAGGTGGAGTTTTAAACATTGTTAAAAATGGTAATTGTGTTTTGAGTGGAAGTTTGGATAAAGGCTTGTATGTTCTAAATGGTTCTGCTATTGGTTATGTTTCTGTTAATCCTTGTAAGCATGTTGACATTGTTGTGTGCTATTGTAAGAATGTAGCTAATAGTTTGACTGCTAATATGTTTGTTAATGAATTGGATCAAGCAAGTATTGTTAAAGACTGTTTGATTTATAAGTCTTGTGCTAAAATTGTTAGTGATATTATTGTTAATACTTCAATTGAATCTAATTTGTTAAGTAAAGTTGTGAGTAATAGGAATGTTATAAATGCTAGTGATAAGAGTGTAGCATGTTCTAAAACTGAAAGTTTGTATTCCTATGCCCAAGTTAATCCTGTTTTGATTAAGGTGGAGTTAAGTGGTTTAAATAGAAATGTTATAAGTTCTCTTTTTCATCTTAGTCCTGCTGTTGACAAATGTCAGGTTGGTAATGTAAATTATGAAGTTCGTAAACAATCTGTTTATGTTGATAGTTTGTGCAATAACAAGTCAGTTGGTAGTAAAACTAAAGAAAAGCATGTTTGTTCATCTTTCTTAAGTTCTGCATCAGTTCTGATTTTTATTGCAGTTTTATTGACATGTTTACTGAAATATTTCTTGTTTTCTGATTTCAGGTGCAAAAACCTTAGTGAGGTGCAGTTTGGCTCTTTGTCAAATTATGCCACTAAGTTTTGAATTATTGCCTTGGTGTAGAAGGTTTAGTGAGGTGTAGCTTGGCATTTTGTCAAAGCTATGCTCCTAGGCCTTGAGCTAATTATTTTCTTTAAACCCTTGAGCTAGGGATGATTGTTGAGGTATTATTGATAATTCTGGAGAAGCTGTGAAGCCAAGGTGGAAATTGTTAAGCAAAATGTGGCTTAATAGCTATTTGGAGTGTGTATGGCCCAAAGCTTGTGGAAGCCCATGTTTGTGCCTAACCCATTAATTCTTCACAACCCTAATTATTTAAACCCTGCTTATGTTAAGCCGCATCAGATTTTTTATTCCTCTCTTCATCTCTTATTGTGCCTTTCTCAATACAGAACTCTAAAAGCTCCCTTTCTCTTCTCTGTGACGGTTATCTTTTGCGAGTTGTTCGAAGGCTTTTCTGTTGCGTTTCCGTTATTGTTTGCCGTCGGAGTCCGTTTGGCAGTTACTTTCTGGAAGACTATATAAAGAATCTTTGATAGGAGAGTTAAGTGGTCTGTGATTTTTTTCTGATTTGCGGTGTATGCTTGGTTTGTTCTTTAGATTGTGGTTTCTGTAATCTGTGAGTTTAGGCTTTGTTAGTTTGGGATTTAGTCTCCTGCATACAGTAAATTTCTTGGTGATTGCATGCTGTAAATCTCTGTTCTTCACATCTAAAGCCTGTAAACTCTTGTAATCTTACTTTCGCTTTTTCGATTATCAATAAAGGCTTCAATCTTTGCTCCAGAGACGTACTTCAATTATTGTTCCTTCGGGTAAACGTATCACTAGGAGGGAACTCCATTAAATTCCTGTGTTCTTTATATTTCTGAAATTTATGTCTTTATTTGCATGTTAAGAATCTAGAAATTTAGGGAATAAATCCCTACACTCACTGTGTTAAAAATACTCGTCTAGCCGCTATTTTGAGGCTTGCCGCCCGATTTTTCATTCCTAATGCGCTATAAGGCGTTTGGCCGATTTATTGCCACATAGGCAACGCCTAATCTAATTTTTTTCGCCTAGGCGGCGCCTAATTTTAATGGTATCATTATTTATAATAATCATAGTATTGGTAAAATTAAATTACATTAAAGTGTTCTCACAATAAAATTATTATATTAAGTCTCAAATCGAGAAATAATATGCTCTATGCTACTAATAAGGAGGTCTCTAACGTTTAATTAACACTTAGTGATTTTTAAAGCATGATCTAAATTTTATTTTTTAATATTTTATATTATTATAATTTACTTTTTATTTAAATTTATATTTTTATATATATAATAAATATTTAAAAATAAAAAATATAAATTTATCTAGGCCCTATCACACGTTTTAAAGCTTCAACCGTCAGACTAGCGCCTAACGCTTTTTAAAACATTAAGAAACCTACAAGCAATGAGGGCAATATGTATATCTTAATTATATATTTATAAAAAAAACTTATTAATCAATAAAAGTATTTTCTTTGTAATATCAATGTCTTATATGATATAACTGGTGTTCTCTGCAAGTGTCATAGTATGCATGCTTAGGTGTCCCATATAACTCTAAACATATTCATAATTAATTTGTTCATCATCCAAAAATATCAAAGAACTTTTTTAAAAAAAATAATAAAGAAAAAACTCATCCTACCTTATCTGAACGTAGACTTGAACCTATAACCTCAGTAATCAACTATTAGACTATATATCATGGGAGAATTAAAACCAGTATATGTTTGAATCTAAAACTCATCCTAATAAATAACTTTATGTATGATAGTTATATGTATGAGGTCCAGCTTTGATAAAAACGAATATTTCCATATATTGTCCGTCTGAATTCTAGCTAACTTTTGTGTACATTTGAACTTCAAGAATCTGGAATTACAAGAATTTGTGTATTTTATTTTGTTACTAGATACGATTTATAAAGTTGGTGACATTAATAGTATATGAAGTCGAATGTAAAGAAATTATAAAACATAATTTTATTTATTTTGGATAAAAGTTACTTGGTAAACACAATTACACCATGTAATTATTAACGAAATACTTTTTTATTTTTTTATTATATATAAATATATATATTAATTTCTGTCTCTTAAAATGGCAAGATCAGCCATGTCAAACAATCAATTGGCTGTCTAAATATAGCTACGAGCAATCTTACCATTACCACCACGAGGAAGCAAACCACCCGGTTTACGTTCATCGGCAGTTCCGTACAGAATTCGAAGAATTTCGGGTGGACTTCGAGCATACGATAATGAATTTGCATCTGCTGATAAAACATTGCTGTTTGTTCTATTTTCAGCCCCTAATTCCAAGGGTACAATTAGCCCTTCATCTTTGATTCCACACTTGCCAAGCCCATTCCTTAGCGATGATATTTTGTTGGTGAATTCAGCTACTGTAATGTTATAAGGCTCCACTTCCTCGTACTTCTTCTCGTACAACAGTGTTCGTATCACTGCATCTTGTCCTGCTTCTATTCCCAATAGTGATGCAGCCAGCTGTTCATAATTATTTTGAATACCAAAATGCAAATTAATAAGGCAAAGGTTTAATTACACTGTTTCAGTCTAATGGTTTTGACCTTTGATTTCAATTTATTTCTTGAACCAAATGTGGCATGTAATTATTTCATTTTCAGGCAACATGATAATACTTACCAAAAAGAGGTTAATTTTGACGACAACATTTTGAAAAACCTCATTCAGTAGTAATATTCATTATTCACATTCTTAAATTGTGGCAAAATTACATAAAAAATTTCTGTCAACCATATACAATGACGAATCCTAACTTTGTTTGGCATGAGATCTAAGTATTACACAATTTTTTTGATTTTAAACATATGTAAATAAAATATCCATTTAAATATAGTATTTAGAGAAAAATCTTATTTATAGTTTTTCTCTACAAGTAAAAAGTAAAAAAATAGTGAAAGAACTATGAAAAATTAAAAAATTTTAAAAATAAATTGTAAGTTGGTGATAAGTAATTAAATTTAATTGATAAAATTTATCGCTTAAAATGTCATACTTTTTTTCTTAAAAAACTTTGCCCACAATTTACTAGGGGTGGAATCAAATATTTTTGTGGTGTATAGGCTTAATACATTAAGACCCCCTGAATTTATCTCTAAACGCCTATTTACCTCCTAAACTTTCAAGTGTCTCAATTATCCCCGTGAACTTGTATAAAATACACCTTATAACCTCCTGATTCCAATTACACCAGTCATATATTAGAGAATGTATTACACTCGCGCCACGTGTCAAAATCTAAAAAGTCAAATCAATAAAACATCGACACGTGGCATTATTTTTTAAAAATCATAAAAAAAATTAAAAAGTGAATATTCCTTTCTTTGTCTCTACAATCCTCACACCATTGTTAACAGCTCCATCGTTGAAGAAGATAAAACCTAATTTGTATGAAGGAGCAACTAATTAAATGAATTTTCCAAAATGGATGTCAATAATGAATAATTCAATTGTCCAAACACCCAGAGTAAGATCCTAATATGCTTACAATTTCCTGGCTCACCACAAATAATTTCGATTACACCAATAACAACAGAAAACCAATTATTTACAAATTCAATTCGAAACCAAGAAGAAAAATCTAATCCACCAATAGATCCGAGCTAAAATGGTTTTGTTTCATCTCGTCCACTATATTGTCGACGGAGGTGAGAGAGATGGAAGAAGCACAATAATCAGGCGAAAGAAGCTTAGAACTAAGGGATTTGTTAATTGCAGTTTGAGCCAGCGGATACAACAGAGGAAGAGGAGGGAGATTACGATTACGGTTTCGATTTCGATTTTGATTCCTTATTGATTTTGAGCTTTGTTCGGGTAGTGGTAAAATCAGATTTTGTGGGAAAATTGGGAGAAAATTTTCGGGTAAAATAGTTGAATTTTCTTGGATAGAAAAATTGGGTTAAAATTGCAGGAATAGAAAAGAAAGATGAAGGATGTGAGGCTTTTGATTTCTGATTTTAATTTTTTTCATGTGCCATATCTTGTAAAATCAGGGTTTGAACAATGCAGAGAGGGAATTAATATTATTTTTGTTTTCAATGTTGGATAGAGTGTATTATTTTAATTTTTTTATTGCTCAAAAAGTCCCCTCACTTAACTTTTCAAATATAATCACATCATCTGTCATGTCATTATTAAAGATTATAGGATGCATTTTAAATAAATGTAAAGAGATAATTAAAATACTTAAAAATTTAAAAAATAAATAGACTTTTTAATAAATTTAAAGGTATATTAATATATTAAGCCTATATTTAATTATATATAATTTAATATTATTTATTAAAAGGAAATGGGTTCACAAACCTGAATCGCCCCTCACTGCATACAATCACAAAAATATAGTATATTAGTAAGATGCGGCCAACAACTTTTTATTACTGCCAAAAGCTGCCACAGATGATCTTTATCCTCTTTCCAACATAATAGTAAAAGGTATTGTTTTTCTTCAAATTTGTTGAAATTGTCTCTTGAAATTTGATATTTGAAATAGTTATTAAATTTATTAAAAAATATTTGTTAGGATTATATTTTATTTTAGTTTATATATTTTTATTTTAGTTTAAAATTTAGAATATTTTATTAATTTTTATTTTTATAAATTTATAAATAGATATTTATATTTAAAATAAAAATGTACTTTATAATTGTAATAGGCTTGTGTAGATTAAGGTATTGCATTTCATAATCGCTTTATCATAACCTATGCCTATATTCTATAATAGAATTGAGTAAATAAAATTGCACCCTGTAAAAATTTAAGGGCTAGTCGACCCTATAAAATTTGGAGCCCCGAGGCGAAGTTTTTAAATCTACGAAATTTGGGACCCTAGCCCTAGTTAAATCTAATTTTCTGTGCCTTTTCAGATGTAAAATTATCTATCAAATTTTTATATTCAAAACGTGATACTAAATCTTTTTTTATAGAAATTATAGCTAATCTATTTAGTCTTTCTTGCGACATAGTTCACCCTAAGAATAAAAAAGATAAACTATAATAGAAGAGTATCACATGATTTTGTAGCTAGTAGCCGAAAAATTGAAGAGAGCATTATCTATCACTTGTTAGCTTTGTAATTTGTATGTTATAGAGCGTAGTGTGGTAATCAAGTCAATCGAATATCATATATAAAGGCTTAAAAAGTGTAAATAAAGGCTTAAAAAAAATAAAAAAGTGTAAATAACCTGAACACGATTATCTCAATGAAGATGCTTGTAAATATTAAAAAAATGAAGGCTTAAAAGTGTAAATAACAAACTAATTAGGAAAAATATGAAACTAATTTGTAGGTAACAAATAAAGAAAAACTAACAACTAATATAAATAATAATTATGTCATTTATTGCTTAATTAGTTAAATTTTTTTTTTTAAAAAAGGAAAGCAATGTTTAGTGTTTAATTAGTTGTCATTTAGTGCTTAATTAGTCTCTTTTTTAAATAAAGAAAGCAATGGTTTGTGCTTAATTAGGCTGATTTAAAAAAAAATTGAAAACACATTGAAAATTGATAGAAGAATAATAGAAATAAATAAAAAATAAAAAAATTATGGGGCCCCTTATTTTTTGGCCTAAAGCCAATGCTTCTTTGGCCTTAATATAAGGCCGGCTCTGGGGCTAGAAAAGTTTTTTAGGGAAATACTTCGGGGTTTGTGAAAACAATGTCACGCAGGTTATAAGGAAGTAATCAAACTTGACAAAACTCAGATTAGTTTGGAACATTAAACTGAATAGATATATAAAATAATTGTCATATATTTTTAAAAGACTTACGCTTTTAGTGGTGTAGAAGGAAAGGTTAGGAATGGTGCCGACATAACCAGTAAGTCCAACATAAGGGATGACATAAGAAGCTAATAGATAGTTGATAGTGTTAAGGTAAGGGTTGAATGGAGGGTTCAATTTGGAACCAACTGCTTCATCAAATATTTTTTCAAAATTTTCAATAGTAAGATTATATGAAGGCCTTGGAAATCCACCCACAGCTGTTAAAATAGACCTGATATGGCCAATTTCTTGGTAACAAAATTCCTCAATGATTTTAAAAGTGAGAGGATCAAGATTGGCCTTTTGGGGTCCAATTGGTGGAGGACCTCCTAATGCTAATTTTGGAGCAAGAACATCAAGCCCTTTATCAAGTGACCCATAACAGAAGAATTCTGCTTCCAAGTATTCTAAATTTAGAGCAAATTGGATCTGGTCCTGGTCGGTGGCTACAGCCGGTCCAGTGCAGGTTGGCCATGAAGTGGAGGCTACTGCAATTGCAGGAGCAATGGCTACAAGGTAAACAAGGGATAAGATTGTATGGCTGGTGCTCTCAGGCATTTTGATTTTTGGGTGACTAATAACTTTGAATGAATACTGAGAAGTACTCTAGGGTTATTTATAGGGCCGGGGGCTTAACTTGTCCTTTTAATCATATAAAATAAAAATTGCGTGTATTTTATTTTATTTTTCTTTATATTTTAAATTCTAGCTGCCTTAGAAAAAAAAAATAGGAACATATACATTGTAATGTTCATTTAGATAAGGAAATAGGGGATTGAACTTCATCATCTTATTATATTGCCTATCTATTTTAAGTTTAATCTACACGCTTCTTGTCTAAAAAACGGAGGTAGTAATTGTTACCATTAATTAAAAGAAGATTTGGTACCTCTACCATTACCAAATTATCCAGAAAGTCAAATTAGGAACGGGGAAGAAAAAGGTCTTTTAACTAATCTTAATTTCTATTAAAACTTAAAAGTGGTGTCAATCCAGCTAATTAACTACCTCTAATTTCTCTTCTAAAGTCAACTCCCATATTCTTTTCTATATATAACATGACCCCATATTTACAGATAATACTAAGGCTTTTCTAAAATAGTAAATTATATGAAGATTGCACGATTGTAAAAATAATTCACATGTACAAATTGCGTAGTTAGATTACCCTTAGAAAACCAAAAAAAAAAGTCAGTGGCAATCAATTATCTTCTTGCCGAAGATATTCATGTAAGACAATGATTCTCTGGTTAGTTCAATTTTAGAGTAGAATTGATTTAATTCGAATCTTTCATTTTAAGATGGACGGTATGGATTGAGGTTATGTTCTTTTTAATTTATTTAGCATTTAATTAAGTCTAATTCAATTTAATTTAGTTTAGTTCTGTGACTGGGGTGTTAATCTAGTGATTAATACAAAAGCTACGGTCTCTACAGGTTTTAGGTTCGATCACATCCAGGATGGGTTGGAAATTTTTCTATATATTTAATGTAAGTCCAAATGAAATAAATTTTAATTTAATTCAATCAAATTTCAATATTCAGTTTGTTAAATTTCAATTCAGTTTCAATAATGAATATTTTATTAATTAATATTAATAATCTTGAATAATGAATGATAATATTTAAATGATATTGATATTTATAAAACTTATTATTTTTTATAATAACTAAGTTTGTTTATTATTTTTTTTACTGAAATATACTTTATTATATCAAATTAGAGGCAATAATAATTTTAATTAAAGGTGGATAGATCTCCTTATATGTCGAAGAATCAGCTACTCTAGCTAACAATTATGCAACATGATTCACAGACGATTGACATAGACAATTCAAAAACTACTTTGAATATAAAATCGGAGTTAAAACACCGAACGTAACACAACCAAATAAATATACTAAACTTACTTTTACACAAGACAAGCAAACCATATGGCCAGACTTACTAGAAAACAAAAACAAAACATAAGCGTTGCAACCTTAATCTCAACTAATGTCTCGATCCACAACCATAAGAGCTCATGTGTATGCCATATTATCAACCATTTCTGCAGATCTAGAATGATCTTGCTTAAAGGGGATAAATCTGGGTGTCTACTGTGAAAGATCATGTGAGTATCTTGTCTAAAGGCAAATTAAGTTTGACCTAATGATAAACTATCGAGATTGAGAGGTGTAGCATCGGATCTATGATTGAAGAAGCCGATCCTGTCGTTGAAATTAAAAAAATAGCAACAAATTATTCAAAATAAAAAAAAAATATTATAAAGCCATGAAAGAGAGGATGAAGAAGAAAGCCAAAACTTTCTCCTCCTCAACGAGAGATTGAAAAAAAAAGTAGAGGCCAAGAGAAAAAGATACTAAATTTATTTATTACAAATAAAATAAATTATTATTTTTAATAATAATAATAATAATATTAATAATTTAGTCATATATAATAAAAAAAATTAAAAGTCTAAAAATAATATTCATGATAAAATAATAATAATATTAATAATTTAGTCATATATAATAAAAGAATTAAAAGTCTAAAAATAATATTCATGATAAAATAATATTACAATAACCATAAAGATATTTTATTATTGTAATTTTAATTATTATTGTAAGTAATTATAATATAGTTATTTAAAGTATACACAATTCCCAGCAATGGTTAAACAACGCTTTCTGTTTTCCAACTAACTTCGACAATCAACACAATGAGGGACCAATTTAGGGATAAAGGGGTGAGCCCATGGACCACACTCCTTTTTCAAAATTAATATTATATAGTATTAAATATACGTATAGCTGCGAATGGTCTTAGCTTAATGGTTAAATATTAAATTTGTGAGGTTCGAATCTATATTCAGGTGAGGTGAGGTGGGAGATTTTTCTTTACTACTTCCTCTGGTTTAAAAAACTAGTCGCTTTAAACTTTTTATCTTAGTTCTTTTTACTTATCATTTTAAAAAATCAATATAACTTTTATAATTTTTTCTCTAATTTACTCTTATATTAATTAAGAAAAGAGAGTATGTATTGATGTAATTATATATTAATAATTAAGAAGGATAATTTTATAAAAATATATTAATTATTTTAATAATATATTAAATTTTATTGATTTTGATAAAAAGGTTAAAAGATATTAATTTCAATCGGATGAAGTAACTATTGGAGAGGCCCAATGAGAAAGGTTTTCTTCAAAAAAAATTATTAAAAATTATGGTTGGAACCCTTATACTAGTTAGCCTCGTATACTAGTATTTAGATCAAATAGTTTAATGTAAGGTAATCAATTACTCCATTCATTTTCAAAAATTTATCACTCTAATCAAATTATTAAAATTAATGAAATATTTATTTTAATGTTAAAATAATTAATTTAACCTTTAAATTATATAAAAAATTCTTTTTTTCATAATTACTACTTATAATTAATTATCTTTCTTCTAATTAATATAAAGATAAATTAAAAATTATGATAAAAAAATGTATTGGTATTCCAAAACGTCAAATTTTTAAAAAAAAATAAAAAAAAACTAAAACGTCAAACTTTAAAAAATGTAAGGAGTAATTCTTACTAATATTGAATGACTTATCATCTTTCTATTCCTATTTTTAGTTCTTTTTCCAATTCTTAAAATCAGTGCATCAAAACGTAACTCAATTAATTTTAAAATCAAAGTTTAGATTCTAAAGTAATTAAATTCTACATTAATTTATTTTTTTTCTTTTTTATATATATGCGTTATCTATATAATTTCATATTTGTACAATGAAGTCTGGAAGTTTGTACCATTTTTAGAGTATGAAAACTTCGTAGAAGATACTGTGCAATATTATATAAATGAATTTACATATATTTAATATTTAAAATTATTTTATATATTAATACTTGTATCCCATGGAAATAAATATCTGGATTCGCTACTACACAATGTCCTTGCTCCTTGTCTCTCCACCCTCTTCATTTTTTCGTTCCGCCACTGGTGGCACTGCTGTCTATTTTCCTTCACAAATGTGTATAAATTGATATTTTATTGTATTTGATCTCGTAAATTAGGCTTTTCCTTTATTTTTTCAGGTAACTATTGTTTTTTCTGTTGATTACTTTGAAGTAACTATATAAAGCACCAGGTTTTGATTCCTTAAATTTAAGTGACGATAATGTTGGGATTAAAGGATAATATTTGATTTTTTTTGTTGCATAATAGGAGCATACAATGCACTCAACCTCAACCATTTAAATTTAATGAACAGTTAAGATTGGTCAAACATTATAACGTGACTAAATTTTCTTCCACGCATGGTGAAAGAAAAATTTAAAATTAAAACCTGTTATTTCCACAAAATAAAGCTGATACATGGTAAATAAAGCTGTTATAATCTAAAACTCAAAACCTACAATTTTATTGCAAGCTTCTAATTTTGTTCTACCTACCACTGAACAAAGGCAACAACAATAATAATATTATAATAGTAATAATAGATTAAGAGGCTAAATTTGATGCTGATTAGCCTTAATCAATCAATCAATCTTTGTCTAAGTAGCTACGAGCAATCTTACCATTACCACCAAGAGGAAGAAAGCCACCTGGCAAACTTTCATTGGCAGTTGAATACACAATTCTGAGAATCTCAGGTGGAGTTCGAGGATACGATAATGAATCTTCATCTGCAGCCAAAATATTGCTGTTTGTTCTATTTTCAGCCCCTAATTCCAAGGGTACAGTTAGCCCTTCGTCTTTGATTCCACACTTGCCAAGCCCATTCCTGAGCCATGATATTTTGTTGGTGAACTCAGCTACTGTTATGTTATAAGGCTCCACTTCCTCTTGCTTTTTCTCATACAACAGTGTTCGTATCACTGCATCTTGTCCTGCTTCTACTCCCAACAATGATGCAGCCAGCTGTGAAAATTCTGAATTTCAACATTACTGTGCAAATAAGGCTAAGAACTATATTAATATTGTATGTTTTTAAGTGTGCAAAATTTCAGCCTAATTGTTTTGGCCTTGATTTCAATCTTGTTTTAAGAATTCAATCTTTAGACTTACCCTTTTAGTGGTGTAGAAGTAAAGGTTAGGAATGGTGCCGACATAGCCAGTAAGTCCAACGTAAGGGATAACATAAGAAGCCAATAGATAATTGATAGTGTTAAGGTAAGGGTTGAATGGAGGGTTCAATTTGCAACCAACTGCCTCATCAAATAACTTAGCAAAATTTTCAACAGTAAAATTATATAAAGGCTTTGGAAATCCCCCCACAGTTGTTATAATAGACCTGACATGACCAATCTCTTGGTAACAAAATTCCACAATAATCTTATGAGTGATAGGATCAAGGTTGGCCTTCTGGGCTCCAATTGGAGGAGGACCTCCTAATGTCAAATTTGGTGCAAGAACATCAAGCCCTTCACCAAGTGAGCCATGACAAAAGAATTCAGCTTCCATGTATTCCAAATTTAGAGGAAATTGGAGCCGGTCCTCGTCGGTGGCGTTAGCCGGTCCAGTGCAGGTTGGCCATGAAACTGCAGGAGCGATGGCCACAAGGTAAACAAGGGAGAATATGATAGTACTGGTGCTCTTACTCATTATTTATTTTGTGTTTAGATTTTGATTAATTAATTTGAAGGAAACGAAGGAATATTGGAGGTTATTTATAGAGGGCTATAACTTGTCGTATGTGTGTATTTTATTTTAATTTCTTTCTTTAAATTGAGAGAGATGGTGAATTGGGTAAGAGATAATAGATGTTTGATTTGGGATAAATGGTTACTTGAAGAAAATAATGTTGAGGACGTATATGGTTAGATTACATGTATATAATAAATAATTAGTTAAGTATTATGATTATGTTGTTATTTTCAATCAGTCAACCGTTTTCTTTAGATTTTAAAATTGATATCGTTATGTATATGTGTAGCTAACGTAAGGGTTAGTGCTTACTAGTGTTGGCTTAATCTAGTAAAATTATGATCCTCATCTCCTCTTCTTTACGTTTTGTTTGCTAATTGCTTTTAGTCTCTTTTTTTAGATATTTACTGTATTTATTCTTGATATATGTTCTAATATTCATATGTCTCCTGTTTGATGTACATTTGCATAATGACTATTATTATGATTGGCTTATGGCTTCTTGATATCAAATATTAGTTTTAAGTGTATGATTAAGATTATTAGATAGTTGTTTTTATTTGTTTCTGGATAATGAAATAATAAATTTGTCGAAAGGTAGTAGTGCTTTTGAAAGGAATGCAATGTAAGACAAAAACTAATTATTCAAAAAATCCATAGTAAGATGCTATGGGTTAAGTTGGTGTATTGTCACAGAGCCAGTAAATTCTATATCGGTAGAAGTGTTTCTTTATATATGGTAGTTGAGATTTGGATTGATATTTTTCAGCCCTATAAATTGGCGAAACACTTTTTTTGATATTGTGCTATTGCTAGTTTGCTTTTTATATTCTTCTGTCATATACGTTACTTTTTAAGTCTCTGTGCTTTTAATTTCGTTACCCATTTAGTCATTTTCTTAACGAACTTATAAAACACAGACACGTGGATCTGTGTCATTATTTTTTGCAAACGTGGCACAACCTATATTGTCAAGCATAATAACCTGGAATAATTTTGTACCAACTGGAGCAAATAAAAGTAAATCTTCTAGTAATTAACTTCATCTTCTTCGTATTGTTCTTTATTTTTATTTATTTCATCTTCCCTTTTTGTTTGATAATTCTTTCCTTAAAATCTGAGTTTTATCTCGTGCTGTGAAACACACCCAATGATTAACTTGTTGACGGAGAAGTAATCAACTGCAATTTTTGGTGCTGGAAAACCAAAGAAACTTAGGGGAAGAAAGAAATCGTGCGCTTTCCCTTGTTTGCTGTGAAGTTGAGAGCAAGTAAAGGCAGGAGATACAGAGAAGGAAACGAATTTAAGTTGGAGAAGGTTTGATCGTTTTTCTTCTCTTTAATCGGGGAAATGGAAAAGGATTTGAAGAAGAACGATAACTGGTTGTGATATGTAGTAATTTATTGATGGTGGATGAAGATCTAAGGTCAGAGTGGATGCTTACTGATGTTTAATTATGTCAGGCTAGTGTTTTTTTACAAGCTCCACACTTTGTGTGCGCGATTGAATAAAGTCCTTAAGTGCACAACACAACGATTGATTTTTTGTCATTTATCTTCGCTGATCGTCGTTTACTGCTCTATCATTTTCACACAGATTTAAGATACCTTTGTATTTCTCTACACCGAACAATTCGCAAGCAATAGTTGACATCATGAGTAATTAAGAAAATAAACAATAGCTTCTTACCACGGAGAAATGAATCTAGAAATCAGTTACCTTATTCTATGAGCCTAGATATGGTTTCGATAACAATTCATGAAAATGAATTTATATTAACGTTAGAAAATGTCTTCTTTCTTCTGTTACCCATTCCCTCTTATTCTTGTTAATATCAGTAACTTTCAGTGTTCCAATCAAGCACTGAATGTAATTTGAGGATTACAACAGTAGACGGTGATAGAAGAACGGCGAAAAGCTATGGACATCGAGATTTGTGATGGCTAGTGGTAGTACAGATGAGGAATCAGGGCCTGAGAATTTACCCGAAGTCGGTTGAAGTAATAATCAACTTACATGGAAATAAATTGAAAATAAAATGAGAAATAAGATAATTTGTGTACGCGGCAGATTCTATACATGGATCCAATATGTCAATGCTGTATCAATCCGTTAAAATAAGGACTAAATGGGTAACGGAATTGAAAGCACAAAGACTTAAAAGGTAACGTGTATAGCAGAGGGATACAAAAGGCAAACTAACAATGACACATAGTCCAAAAAGGGTGTTTGGCCCTACAAATTCGAAGAAGATTTGGTTCTAATCTAACCAGAAGTTAGATTAGGGATGTGGAAGAAAAAGGAGATAATCTCTTTTAACTAATCTTAATTTCTATTATAAGTAGGACTTATCTTATTAATTAATTAGAAAAAACCTATTATACTCATTTCGTGTCCTTAACGGTGTCTCACATTTAATATGAGTTACTTTTTTTCATCTTTTATCTCTCCTATTTTTCAGTTTCTTGAAGAAATACTAATTACTATATATTAGCCATACATTATTGAATAAATTACCTCAATTATTGAATAAATTTTTTCATACAAATTGCATCAATGATAAAAAAATTCTACCGCACATTTTACCTCAATTCACTATATATTAGCCAAAAATTATTGAATTTTAATTCACTCTAAATAATGAATTGAGTGTGTAAAAAGAACATAATTTTAAAAAATGCTATGTATTATAAACAAACTAGTACAACCAATTCGTTGATAAAACGATGCAGAGAAGTAATTTGGTGAAAGTTTGATGGTAACCTCAAATGTGAAGGTTGCTAGTCACTCTGTTTCGTTTGAATTCTTTCAATTGTCAAATTCAGAATCTAACATAGCTTACGATGATGCAGTGATCAAATCGACATGTTCAAAATATTCAATTTGAAAATCCATAATGGACGACTACCTCAATTGCAAAGACATGTACAATCGAACTGAAGATGACACTACAAAGCCAGAAGAAATGCAGTTGGGAAAGTTAAAGAAGTAAACATTGGGTACAATACACCAATTGACAAGCGCTAGCCTATACAACCATGTGAGAAATGAAACAATCCCCGAGTAGTTCCAAAAAAATTAGATACTATGAACAAAACTGGAAAATTGTTCGGTTAACGGTATGATCATACAAATTGTTGGGAACTCTACTAGCTAGCCGGATACTCTTGTGGTATCAATGAGTAACTCAGCTCCAAGTGGTATTATAACAATGTCAATAGTACACTACTCATTGAAGAACTTAGTAAAAGGGATGTTGCCAATATTAATTCACGAGCCTACTCACGAAGAATAGGGACTGGAACCAGAGCTGAGGTCTTGAAATGGAAAATCTAGAGACTAGGTAGCACGGAAAAGGAAACTGAAACGGATACAGAAACGAAAACCGGAAAACGCCATTTTAAAAAAATATATGTTCGAAAACTGTGGAAATCGTGTAAATAATAAAAATTTAGGAGCACATTTATAAATATAAAAAATATAAAATTTCAATTCATGCAATTTCATTCTTTTATAAAATAATGGAATATTAAAATAAATTACATTTAATATATATATTTATTAATTATAAAATAATTACACTGTAAATATTTATAATTTGACAACTATAAAATCATATTCATCTAAATAAGGTCACTTGGTATTTAAAAATTCTAATTCAAACATAATACATATGTTTAGGGACTGACACAACAAATGCATAAAAAGTTTAATTTTGGAATGAACTTAAATTGACTCATAAGGTTGAAAGAATTTCTAGAAAACGGTTTCCGAAATTCGAAGAAACGAATTTCCAACTTTCTTTAATTGCGAAAACTGCCCGGAAACGTTTCATAAGGTTTTCTGAGAGTTTTCGTTTTCGAATCGCGGAAACGTCATGTCACCGGAGTTTCCGTGCTTCATAGTCTAGAGATAAGATCCAATTCTAGAGAGAAGGGGCATATTATCATTGCAGAAAGCATGGCCATCTCAAAAAGAATCGTCTTTTTCTTAAATAAGAGAATGCAAACTGAAGATGGTGATGGAATATTTCCCCACCAAAGTAGCAGGTGATTACGACACTATTATAACGGGAAATAACAGTCTTGCAAATGTTAGGAAACCGTGATATCTGGGTGAGGCAATTGGACAATGGCTATAGAATAAGGAGCAAAAGGTAAAAGCCAAACATTAGGCATCAAAGTCCTTTTATCTGTCCCCTACGTCAAAAACTGCATAAATATTTTTCTATTATCTCTATTACTTCATCACTAGAGCTGCACGCAACAATCTTTATCACGGTTCTATACTCCAAGGATGCAAATATTTGTCAGTATACTTGTAGCCTCTCTAAACCATCTTCTCCCTATACAACTCGTTTGACATGGAAAATTTAGACGCAATATAAAGTAAAACTAAATTATAGGATATCCAACAAAGTCGCAACAGCACATGTAACAGAAAACTAAATGAGGAGGGTAAGACATGAACTAGGCTCAAATATGAAGAGAAAAATTGGTAGAATATTACTGTGTAAATTCACGCTTTGCACCATCCAAGGTGTTCTTGAGTAGCATAGCAACAGTCATGGGACCAACACCTCCTGGAACAGGTGTTATCCATCCAGCTACTTTACATGCTTCCTTGTAATCTACATCTCCCACTAGCCTATAGCCTGCCTTCTTTGTTGGGTCATCAATAGCATTTGTTCCAACATCAATAACCGCCGCACCTGGTTTAATCCAGCTTGCTTTGATCTGAAATTAGAAAATGACAACATTTTCACAAGTTCTGAACACTAGCTTCCTTTCTTAAAAACTGAACTTGAAAGAAAACAACTATTGATAGAATCAGTGACAATCTATTACAACTTATATGCAACAAATGGTGTGAAAGAGTAAAAAAGACCGAAACTAAGAATTATCCGTCATCCTTTGTTAGTTCTTACCATCATTGCTTGCCCTGCTGCAGCAATAATGATGTCAGCTTCACGGATGATACTTTCTTGATTTTCCGAACGAGAATGGACAATTGTAACAGTTGCATCAGCTTTCAGAAGCAGTAATGACACTGGCAATCCAACTATGTTGCTCCGACCTACAACAACTGCCTTTTTCCCCTTTATAGTTATACCGCTTCGTGAGAGAAGTTCCAGACACCCCTATGGAAGGCAAAATAAATTCTTCTTAGAAATTCATGAATCTCTCAGTTAATTTCATCCCCACCCTTTGTTTCCATCTTATTGATATCAAAATATACGTAATAGAATAAATTTGAGACCAAATACTTTGCCTTAGGGGTGCAGGGAAGGAAAAGAGGTTCTCTGCCTTTCATTGCAAGCTTGCCAATGTTCAGAGGATGAAAACCATCCACATCTTTTTCAATACTAATTGCACTCAAGACCTTCTCTTCATTAATATGTTTCGGCAATGGAAGCTGAACCAGTATTCCTGTCAATATGAACATCAAGAAAAAAATTATAAAAATGATTAATATGCAATATATGAGAAGCAAAGCCCCACCAACATTGTATTAATTCTTACAATTGTTGTAACAGAGAAGTGATTGAGTTTTAAAATATCAGAAATTGCACGAGGAAGTCATATCAAGTTTCTTCAAGGTTTTGTTTTCGACATAACCTAAGACTGGACTCTGCTTAAAGTGTCATACTTTATTTGTTATATGTTTGAAACTTGAAAGTAGAAACTACAATGTTGACAAGGACGACTCCCTATTGTTTTGTGCATAGAGATGTATCCTTCGTATTATCAGCACAACAGCATGGTAGAAATAATATGAAGTTATAAGACTATGTATACAATTAACAACCAGCAAGCTAACCATGCACATCAGGATTTGCATTTAGTTCGTGGACCTTGCTGATCAGTTCATCTTCCGAAATTTGTTCTGGGAGGTCTACATCAATTGATTTTATCCCAACTTCAGCACAGGCTTTTCTTTTCATATTTACATAGCTTTGAGAATCCTTTCTATTGCCTACAATGACAACAGCCAATCCTGGAACCTATACATATCAAGCAATGCAAAACATTGAAAAATAAATTAATGAAATCACATAGAAAGTTTGTTCAACAGACTGAATTAAGTGTCAAAACACAAATTAAGCATCCTTGAAGATAGTTTCTTTACTTGGACAGACACAAAGCAACAGGTGAGCTAGGCCATGGTTCTAAGATGCAAATGGATTAGCTAGATAATCAATTAGGCAATTAGATCTAAAAACCACAGTCAACAGACAACGAAACTGTAAATCGGAGTTCAATGTTTTTCTTACGACACTTTTTACTATGAACAGATCAAAAGTACACATTCCATAAGCGAAAAAATATATTGTGAAAAGAAGCAGGAAAGGAAGGAACAGATAACATGAGCTTAAAGAGAGTGTGAGAAATCGAACAAATCTAAAATAAGCAAGAAATTGAGAGGCCAGAGGGAATTCGAAGTATGACCTTGCCGTATTTCTCAGAGAGTTGACGGACTTCGTCGGCGATTTCAGATCGGATGGTCTGGGCAATTGCCTTACCGTCGATTTTAGTGGCCGTGTGATCTGAAACTGACGCCATTTGGTTTGGGAAGATGGGATGACTAGATTGCTATTGCAGTTAGCAAGCAGCGCATACACACAGCGATGAGCTCACCGACTCCCCCACTCAAATTCGATCATTATTGGCACACACATCAGTACAGAATTAAACTAAAATCAGAATTTTTTTTATGAAAAAATTTGCATTATAGGAGTTTATGATAATAATAAAAAAAAATTTTATACCATTTATTTAAGTATGGATTTAAATTTACGACCTCTAAGATTATAGCTTTATGATTCAATCATTAGATCAAATTTTTGTCACAAACTAAAATTAGATTTATAACTTTTATTTTATAAACATTGTGCCTTCTCTTGGACTATAATTCAATATATGTCAGATTAATTTAATTCAGTTCAATTATGTATAATTATGAATTTATACTGAAATAAATTTAATTTAGTTCAATTTAACTTTTAAACAAAAGATAAATAAATATACTTAAAAAAAATCTAACGCAATGAAAAATACACTCCCGATAATATGATTTCAAAATTATTTATTATTACTTTTATTGTGAATAATTAATTATAAAAGATTAGTTGAAGGGGAAACTTAAAAAAAATAACATATCCACTTATTTATAAAATAGGATTTGGGAATTTTTTCTTATAAATTAAGGTCTATAGTTTCAAAAATTTAGAAAAAAATGATAAAAAAATATATTTTTTTCAGAATAGTGATGTTAGATAAAATATTTTAATCAATCTAATATTTTCATAATTTAACCTTATTATTTAAAAATAATATATCACAATTTTAGTAAGCTTCGGAGATTTTTTCATTTTTCTATGATTTTAAAAAGTTTATCATCATATCTTAATTAAAAACAAATATTTACACTATTAAAAAAATTTCAAAAATTATCATTGACGTGTATTGCTTTTTTATTAATCGATTCATGAACTTTTGGATAAAAACGAATAAATTAATTCATTATCATAACATAATTCAATATCGAGAATCCTCTTTTAGATAATGTTTTTGAAACTACAGACCCGTTTTGCAAAAAAAAATTCAAACTCTATTTTACAAATAAATGAAACTGTGATATACTTTTTTTTAAGTTTGCTCTAGAAAGAACATAAAATCAATTGAGTTGGTAGGGAAAGGTGATAATCTTGCAAAATATATTTGCTCGTATCAGACATTGAAATTGGGTTAAGCTGGACCGAAGGGCCTTACTCCCAAGCGATGGACCCCTCAACTTCTCAAGACCGACTCACGCAATAGTCCAGCCATTATCTATTAAGACAGGATCTTGAGCCGGTCCACAACCGGCTCAAAGTAGAGCCCGCCTCGCCTTAACAAGGATAGAATCTGCTAGAAGGTTCATGTTAAATGCCTATGTCCTCATGTGGCCGAATTTAAGCTAAATAGGAAGGAAATTCCTTTCCATAACACGCAAATAGGAAAGATCCTCATGGAAAGGAAATAAAGACTAAATAAGATCATTCATTGCAATAACTCCCACGAGAATATATGCAGTAATCCTATGTTGAATAAGGATGATTCTTATATTCATTCCTAATCAAAAGAAGATTCCTAACCACTAATTAGGTTAATCTAAGCATTATATAAAGCCCTTTAGGTTAGGATCAAAGGTACACACAATCTCTAACTCAAACGCTCCTCTTACATTCTATTACAAACCCTTTTTCTGACTTAAGCATCGGAGGGTCCCCACTGGGGCAACCACCGATCGCCCCTAAGTTCGTGTCTATTTTGCAGGTTCATTGTTCCTGGATCGGAGCTGTGAGAAGAGAGCCTGTTCTGAAATATCGGTATTTTGATACTATATTTTCAGTGGTGCGGTGAGCGTGGACTAAACTTACTTGCTCAGGCAAGAATTTTAGTTCCTCAGAGAACAACAAATCCTCTCGGAATCCAGGCTTATTCTATCAACATGTCCCAGAAAGTCAGCAAATCACCTGCCGACGCCGGCGACCATATCCAAGAGGGTATCGAAATGGCCAACACTATTTACAACACCCCAATCACGACTGCCAACCTCGTTCTTGGAGAAAATTCCTCCCAGACGTTAATAAGCCCATTCATGGAGATTGCTCAAAAAGCAGCAGTTACCTCGAAAGAATGGAATCAGATGGTTAAATCTGCCTTCGAGCACTATGTATCATCAGGCCGGCTTGGCGCTTCTGAAGAGTCGAATTTCGACGCCCTATTTCCAACCGAGCCAGTGCTCAAAAGAACCTACTCCCTCAGTTCAACTATATTCCTCAGACGTAGACATCGGTGCCTCTAGCGATAGAAAGAGTAAAGCAATCGGCATGTCGCGATCGACTGGAATTATGTTGTACCCACACCAGCAAATAGCGACAGGACCACACCACTAGATACAAAACAAGTGGCACTCCTACAAGGCATTGCTATGATGATATAACGCGGTCTCCCCATGCCATCCAAAATTGGTAGAACTCAGAACGGAACACTGGCTCAAAAACGGAGTATGCTGACCGACTCAATCACCATTGCGACTGAGTCAGAGGAGCAGACTCTTCGAGCATTGAAAGCGAGAAGTGTGAAGAGAAGCAAGAAGCATAGATCCCCATCCTCATCCTCCTCACCAACAGAATCTGACTCGGACAACGATTCAAAATTCAAAAGAAGGCTGAAGAAGTACATCATCTCCTACCAAGAACCCCTAAACGAGAAGAATATCTCTCCGTTCAAAAAGAGTATTTGGGCACAAAAGCTGCCAAAATACATTATCCCACCCATAATTGATAAATATTATGGTAAAGAAAACCCCAAAGCACATCTGAGTGAGTATTGTGACCGGATGAACCTAATTAATGCCCCAGATGTAGAAATTTCTCTAGCTCTTTGGGCGAAATAGCCAAAAACTAGTTCCTACGGCTCCCCCCAAACTCGATCAGAGATTTTGAGCAATTATCAGGGATATTCATGAAACACTTCCTGAGATCTGCAACGCCCGGCTACGCTAGCCGAAATTTGCACAACATCATCCAAAAATCTAACGAATCATTAAGGGATTACTTGGAAAGGTTCAATAAAGCCTATGTAGGCATCACTAACCTTGATTTTGGGACAGCGAAGGTAGCCCTTATCAGGGGAACCCGGAATGAAAGATTAAAATAAGAGCTGATAATTTGTAGGCCGACTCAATATACACAAATGATTTGAATGACCCAAAACTTAATTGAGGTAGATAAAATCACTCAGTCAAACAAAAGAAACTCGGATGAAAGGGACTACTCCAGGCAGGACGATAGGCACAACAAGAAAAGCAGAGGCGGAGGAGGCAGAGGCTCGAGTCAATTTAGTCGGCATGAGGATGGTAAGACACAATTGAACACCACTCAAGTAAGATTTTAGTCGTAATTAAGAATGGACCAGAAAGAAGAAATGTGATGTTTTCCAATGTTCTTGAAGGGAAAACCGTTGGCAAAGACTATGATAAGTACTGTAAATTCCATAAAGCCAAAGAACATCATACCGATGACTGTCAGGCCCTGGCACAAGAAGTAAACCTCCTAATTAAAGCTGGTAAGTTCAGCCAGTTTATTAAGGGGGTAAGTAGAAAACCAGACAAAAAGAAAGGCGAATCAGACGACTCCGAGGATAGACCAGCTATAAAGCAATGGGCCGGCAAAGAAAAGAAAGTACTGGTAATAAACGGAGGCATAGATAGAGAGCTGGCTCAAAAGAAGCCTTGACACCTTGGCAGTCAATCACACAAATTTAAAGACAACTCAGAAGCTAACAAACTTTACAAAATGGCCAGTATAGTGATAAAACCAAACACTAACCCACTTATGAACGAGGCAGTAGTCGAAGGGTATGAAGTATATCGGGTGCTGGTAGATACTGGGAGTTCAATAATTTTGATAGTGAAATCAGCCTTCCAGCAATTGAAAGTGAATCACAGAAGGGTCCAGCTGGGATATACAACCCTCTCAGACCTTAGTGGGCACTCTACAGTGTCCCTAGATAAAGTAAGAATAGAAGTGGAAATTGGAGACAAAGAGCATGTCTATAGAGCGGAAGTGGAGTCGGCTTAAACATCATATTAAGACGCCTATTCCTTTGTGAATCGTTTGCCTCAATTTCTCCTATCTACTTAGTATTGTAAATACCAACCAAAAAGGGGATGACAGTGGCAATAGGAAATCTATCTGTTGCGCATGAAGCGTATGTAGCCGCTCTTAAGAGGGAGGCAGAGCCGACTGATAAGGCCAATAACAAAGACCAGAACAACGTGAGTCTGGATAAAGATGAAGATAGCCTAGTAATAGAACAAATTGGGGAATAAAAAGTACTTATGGTAGCTACAGGCAAAGGGTTAAAAGTGGCTAATGATTTATCAATAAAAACTAAGGAGAGCATTAACGCCGTCCTCGTGAGCCAACAACAGGCGTTCTCTTGGTCTCATGATGATATGCTTGGGTCCAACTAGAGATCATCTAGCATAGCCTCAACCTCAACCCAGAGGCGGTACCGATCATCCAGAAGAAAAGAAAGCATGCTCTGAATAGACAAAAAGTGATAGAAGAGGAAGTTGATAAATGGCTAAAGGGAAAACGCATTCGTGATACTAAATGGTTGGCAAATGTCGTTCTAGTCCAAAAATCAAACGGTAACTATCAGATGTGCTTAGACTTTACCGATTTAAATAAAGCCACTCTAAAAGATAGTTATCCTCTCCCGAGTATAGACCAGTTGGTAGACTCTACAATCGATTTTGCCGTCTACTCATTCTTTAACGCTAAAGCCGGATATCATCAAATACCCATGAACCCGGCAGATGAAGAAAAGACTTCCTTTATTACTCACAAAGGAACGTATTGTTATACAGTAATATCGTTTGAGCTTAAAAATGTCGGAGCCACATACCAACAACTGATGAATAAAATGTTTAAAGATATGATTAGGGAAACCGTGGAAGTTTATGTAGATGATATAATTGTTAAAAGCAAAACTAAGGAATCACATGCGGACGATTTAGAGAAAGTTTTGGAGGTTTTAAAAGCACATCGACTCAAGCTTAATTCGAAAAAATGCATGTTTGGAGAGAGGGATCGAGGCCAATCCGAAAAAAATTGAAGCTATTCTCAGAATGGAACCACCTTGGACCCTAAATAAAGTACAATGCCTCAACGGTAGAATTAATGCTCTGGGCCGGTTCATTTCTTTCTTAGCCAAGAGGTGCATGCCCTTCTATAAAGCAATCAAGAAGGACAGGGACTTCAAATAGGACGAGGACTGCTAAGAGACTTTCAATAAAATCAAAGACTTCTTGACCAAACCCCCACTCATAAGCCATCCTAACAATGGAGAAACATTATACATGTACCTAGCCACGACGGATGAAGCGGTACGAACCATCTTGATAAGAGAAGATGACCAAGGACAGCACCCGGTTTACTATACAAGTAAAGTGTTAAGAAATTCTGAACTCGGGTACCCCAAGATCAAAAAACTTGCCATACCATTAATGCACACGGCAGGCAGGTTGAGACCATACTTTCAAGCCCATACAATAGTTGTAAGAACTAGCTTCCCTCTTAATAAGGTGTTATAAAAGCCTGATATTTCTGGATGACTCATCAAATGGGCCATCCGAATGGGTGAATTTGACATAAGATTCGAAGCCAAATATGAGGTGGTCATCAAGGGGCTAGAGCTAGCCATTAAGATAGCGCCTGATGTGGTCATGATTAAAAGCGACTCCAAACTAGTCTCAAGCCAGATCAATAAGACCTATGGAATAAGGCAAGCCGGTATGGTTAAGTATCTAGCCAAGGAAAGTACGTTACTAGATAAACTAAAAGCAAGGGGTACCAAGTGGAAAATTGAATACATCTCACGGACACAAAATGAAGAAGTAGATGATCTAGCCAAGCAGGTTGCGGGAAAAAACTCATAGAAAGAGCTAAGTTGCCGTTATAAAGTCTTGACTCATCCTACATTAGAAGAAAAGGGTGAGAACTTATAGATACAAAAGAAGTCACTCAGTTGGATGCAGCCAATTTATGATTATCTAGTCTGTGACAAACTCCTAGAGGATAAAATCGAGGTGGAAAAGATCGTAAGGAAATCTATGAGATTCACTCTGATTGGAGATGAGTTATACAGAAAGTCCTACTCAAATGTGTGGCTCAAATGTATCATCCCAGAGCTAGGAAAATGGATCTTGGAAGAAATCCATGAAGGAAATTGCGAGTCCCACCAAGCGGCTAACACATTACTTAGAATAATCGCCCTAGCCGGTTATTACTGAGAAATGGTCAAAGTGTCAAATCCATGCTAGGAGGACATACATCCCTAAGGCAAATCAGAAGCCCATCATGACCGCATGGCCCTTTGCCACTTGGGGAATCGATATCGCAGGCCCAATGTCGGAAGCAACAGGGTAAAAGAAATGGATACTTGTATTAATTGACCATTTTTCAAAATGGGTCAAAGCGGAGGTGCTTCACTCGGTCACTGCAGACCGGGTCATTGACTTTATGTAGAGAAAAATCTTCACCCAGTTTGGGGTACCAAAGAAGATTATAACTGACAATGGCTCTTAGTTTATATCAGAAAAGTTCAAAGCCTTTTGGGAACATTGAAAAATTGAGATCTACTTCTCATCGGTAGCACACACAAAAACCAACAGCCAAACTAAAGTAACTAACAGAACCCTAGGAGAAGGGTTGAAAAAGAGAGTCCTCAACCGGAAAAGAAAATGGCCGAATGAATTGGTTAGGGTATTACGGTCTTACAGAACTACTCCTTGCAAAATAACTAAAGCAACTCCATACTCCCTGGTTTATGGAGTTGAGGCAGTGATTCCAATTGATATTGAGGCCCTATCGAACCCGGTAGTTTACTATACAGAGAAAGAGAATAACATCAATATGCAATACCATCTAGACAACCTGGATGAGAGAATGGAGAGACCATGGATCTTCATGGCAGCATATAAAGCAAAAATTGCAAGGTATCATAACCGCCGTGTCAGAGAAATCCATTTAAAAGAAGGAGATCTAGTCCTCAAAGATTCAGCCGCCTCATAAGCTTGAGAGGGGAAAGGAAAGCTGGGCGCCAACTGGGAGGGCCCCTATAAAATCATCAAAGTAATTGGGCCAGCCACATACAAGCTAGGAACTATGAAAGGCAAAGAGCTTCCTCGCACATGGAACATCGCTAATCTCAGGCCTTATTATACAGTAGATACTTAGGGGTTCTAGTAACCACACTCTTTTTCATTCCTTAAGGATTTTTCCCATTGGGTTTTCCCTTAAGGAAGCTTTTAACGAGGCGGCTCCCCTCAAGTAGTTATCCGAATGCATAGAATTCCCGGACTTCTATTATCAATAAAAGCCTTTTCTTGTGCTCATACATCCGTTGAACCGACTACCAGCTAAACGTAAGTCCGACATAAATATTAAACGTAAAACTTAAGGCATAATATAAGACCATAATAATTTTTTAATACAAGTAATTATTGTTCAAGTATTGATCACACTTTGTTGTATGACACCTAGCATAACATAATACTGGCTCTTAGTTGAAACTAAGGCAAGATACTTTTAAGCGGTAAATTGCCCTAATATATGACTAGCCGGCTAATAACGTAAGGCCGGTATAAATAAAGAGCTTAACTCCAGCAATATAGAATGTAAGACGTAAACATTCATCTAAGTGGTAGCAAATCGATTTAAAAATATGCAAACAAATACGAGACAACAACTTGGTAATCGAAGTATGCCTCAATCGGCTAAAATTAAATAACTTTGTTTATACAAAAGTTGGCCAAAAGGACCAATAATTAGAAAACTAATATTCAAATTACAGAAGGAATAACATCAGGAGTAACGTCCTTGAGCCGGCCTTCAAACTTATCGCCCTCAACTTTTTCTTTAGAGCCATTGCTGATTACCTCCTGCTTCTCTTGTTCTGCTCCTGGGTACTTGATAGAGTGGAGGAGGCTCTCTAGGATTTTCGAATGGAGAAGTTGGCATGCCTCCAACACCATCAGACCAAATTCATAGCCATTGTTCACCATTACTTCGATGGATTGGATGAACTCGGCCTCCTCCCTCTCCTCCGTGAGGTAGGCCGCCTCCAACTCCTACTGAAAAGAAGCAAGATCGGCTTAGGCCTTGGTCAAGTCGGTAGAAAGAACCTCTTGAGCTGATTGAAGAAGTGTGTGCTCGTCTTTTAACTTGTGAAGGTTGCTCTCTAACACCTTATTCTTCTTATCCGACTCCTTCAATCGGCTATTTAACTCCTTGCACTTATCTATAGCTTCTTGTAGCTTCTCAGCATTCATCTTCTCGGCCTCCATCTGGTGGAACATCTCAACTGCCCGGGACAAGGGCTGAGATAAACACTCGACTAACTCAGCAAACAAGCACAACAGCTTAGGAAATAATAACATAAAAATGAAAGGAAATGAACCTGGCTGATATTTTAGAAGAGCAAGCCAGATAGGGTGAGAGAACCCTCCTTCTCATAACGCTGAAACTCTCGTTCCAAAGGTAAAGTGTCACAGAGGGACTCTTGCACGGTCGGAAGACTAATAGCCAGTTTCTCCCTAGCCACCCTCAACAGAGCCTCTCTAACTATGGTAGTTTTGGGAGGAGAAGCCGGGCTTGTATCCATCTCAGGGGCTACGGCCTAGTCAGTGGTAACCTATTCAGAAAATTGTACTTTAGTCACAAAAAATATTCAAGCTATACCAAAGCAAAGATAAGTAACCTCACCTCATTAGTGCCCTTAGCCTTCTTCTGCTTTTTGCTAGCCAACTCCGGCTCCTTCGCACCTCCTCGCTTTGTCCCCTTTGCCGACTCTGCCTCGACATTCTTGTCTAACAAAATTGGATTAACAGCTTCGTTAGTTTGAGCAGCCAATTCCACCGGAGCAGACCAGGTGTTCTCTTGTTGAAGATTCTTGACCCGCTTAGCTACGACATTGGAAATTTTTGCTTTAACTACCGACATAACTGAAAAATAAATAATAAAGAAAAATCAGTAAATGAGACTCACCAGGCGGGCCAGGGAGAATGTAATATTCAAAACCATCATCCGACTCAGACGAATAATCTATTATGCTATGCCTATGAAAAAATGCAAAGGAAATGTGAGCTATCGGCCAAATACCCTTTCGCAAATGCTCAAACATTTCCACTCAAAATTTCGGATCATCCTTAGGCACTATCTATGGAGGCGGTATGATGAAGTTCCATTAAGTAGGGAAGACATGTACCTCTATCTTCACCTTGATAAATACAAACAATTGTTTAAAATTCTTCACCTAATCCGACTTCCCGGTGAATGAATAAAATCCCTTCTTGTGGGAAAAATACAGGTGGTCCTTACCATTGTTCATCTTACAAGAAGCCACCCGCCTAAAAAAATTAGCATTAAAGCTGAGTCCTAAATCAATACATATCTTGTAATGCCCAATGATGTCGCCCCAGGCATTCGGATGAATCTGAGCCAGGCATATCTTCCACGTATTGAGAAGGTCGCATATCCCCAAAGGGAGAGGGTAAATAAATCCAAACCATATCTGCTCTAAGTAGATGCTAAACCACCCGGGAGACGGTTTGTGGACACGTTGACTTGGAGACAAGAGCATGACCTTGCAATCCCTCATCCATGGGAAAGTCACCCTTTCAAACTCCACATCCACTTCATGGATAATCGACACCATGTCCTCAATTCGAGGATTCATCTTTTTCGCTTTTACTGCTCCCTGAACAATCGGTTCTTGAGGAACCACTTTTACTTTACCTTTTAAAGCCGCCCGTTCCACCCTATAGCCTTTGGGTGTAGGAGCCAGTGCCTCCTCATAAACCGATTGGTTAATCTCTTCCCCCTGGGTAGCATCCTCGGCCCATGCTGAGTCGGATGAATGCAACTGCGAGCTTGAGGCGGCTTTATTCTCTCCTCAGTGGCATTCCCCTCTATTTGCTCCATCCACCCAGCTGCTCTCTCAACCCTAGTGTTAGGATTAAAGTTAGTTTGATCTATATTAACATAACACCTTGACACCAAGTCAGGGAACTCAGTGCACAAGTCATCAAACATTCTATCGGTGGAGCCAGTGCTCTCGAAAGACGAAGACATGACCGCCTAAAAGGGAACAACCGCCTAGAACAAGTTAGATTTATAAGGTATCTATCCTAAAGGATCTACACTCTATTTCAGCTAGGAGGGATAATCCTAAATTATCTAAAACTTTCAAGTTCATCAGGTTCACATACATGGAAATTTTCCAGAGTCCGGTGAACTCTCAACCTAGTTTCCGGCAAGATTCCTAAAACATTCTAAGCATATTTCAAAAGTAGCAAAAGAGGAAGACATCAAGCAATCCTATGAAAGCAAAAAAGGAAGATCTCGGTGAGATATGGATATCTAAATCAAACAATAAACATCAATTTCAGAGGATTTTCAGTCACAAAACATGCAAGCATTCGAAACCTAAAATAGTTCCTAAAACCTCTAAAAAAGTATTTACACAACAAATATTGGGCAGGATAAATACAAATGATCAAGAACAAAAGAAATTTTGAAAGAACTTACTTGTCAAGTAAAACGGAAAGAAAGAAGCTGCTAGAAAACACGTTCCGCTGGAAAATTGCCCAAGAACTTATCACCGGAAATCGCTAAAGAAAGCCTTATAACAAGATGAAGAGAAAGTGAAAGTGGTAAAATAAATTCACCCCGCGCTTAAATAGATGAAAAGCAAAGATGAAGAGTCACTTATCATTATTACATACCACGTGGCAGGCACTAACAGACAGGTTTTGAAATTCGAAATTTTAAACTGCCGCTCACCAGACGAAAAGACACAAACTTTCAGAGGAAGTCTACGAAATGCATGAACCAAAATCAACCACGTCACCCGGTCTCATAAGCTCAAATAAAGACGGGTTACAGCCGCCCGAAGCCCTAAAAAACTTCCCACACTTACGGGGAGGCTTATGATAATCTTGCAAAATATATTTGCTCTTATCGGACATTCAAATCGAGTTAACGTGGACCGATTGGTCTTATTCCCAAGCGACAAACCCCTCAGCTTCTCAAGACCAACTCACGCAATAGTCCAGCCGTTCTCTATTAAGAATGGATCCTGAGCCGGTCCACAACCGGCTCAAAGTACAGCCAGCCTCGCCTTAACACGGATAGAATCTGCTAGATAGTTCCATGTTAAATGCCTATGTCCTCGTGCAACCGAATTTAACATAACACGTAAATAGGAAAGATCCTCATGCAAAGGAAATAAAGACTAAATAGGATCATTCGTTGCAATAACTTCTACGACAATATAAGTAGTAATCCTATGTTCAATAAGGATGATTTTTATATTCATTCCTAATTAAAAGAAGATTCCTAATCACTAATTAGGTTAATCTAAGCATTATATAAAGCCCTTTTTCTGACTTAGGCATCGAAGGATTCCCTCGGAGTAACCACCAATCACCCCCAAGTTTATGTCTATTTTACAGGTTCATTGTTGGATCGGAGCTATGAAATTTGAGGGGCCAGATCTTTTTTTTGGGAAAAAAATCTACTGTCTCCTTTTTTGTGTCCCCTTAGGTGTCCCTCCACTTAGTATCTCACACTTGACATCTTTTTCCTATATATATTTTTATTTTTCCTATTTTTCTTTTTCTCTCACCTATACATGACCTATATGTCAAATATTAAGTGGAGAACACCCAAGGTCTCAATCCAGCCAAATCAAATTATGCCAAGTGGATCTGGAAACTGCTAGGGCAACATCGAAACCGTTATGTAGTATAGTACTCTCCAAATAAAAATTAGTACATACAAAAGACATGTTAAAAAACTAAGTGCATATGTATATATTATAGTGTTTTAACAGGAAGTTGAATATATATAGTTGTGATGACGAGATTTCAATAGTCCGAAGTCATTGACAAAATGTTACTATTGTATTTTGGTTATTCGAATATTTGAGGTTTGCAAAACCATTACATGCAAAATCTCGGGAAGCTTCGCTGCATCGATTCTTCGATTAAGAGTTCACAATAGTCCATAAATATCCAAAATAAACTCAATGTGTTTTTTCCTTCTAAAATCAAAATTTCAACTTCAGGAAAACATAAGGGTTGTGAAATTTTACTTTGAACTATTATGAGTCAATTATACTAATTTTTTCTACGAGTAAAATATTGGAGATTACCTAATTTGATTCATTATTGTAATTTCTTTTTTCCACATACTTGAGTTTATTGTAGTGACCATATTTAATTTGGACCTTCATATATATAGGATTCCATTGAACATGAAACATATCACTAACTAATTAACAAAGCACACTTTAAGCATGCAAAAAGCAACATTTGTTACATATTCAGATTACAAAACCAATACAACTAAAGCCAAAGCCAGTTTTTGGAGTTATACATGTTCTTGGTTCATAATTATACTCCCAGTTTCTAATAATTAATTTTTATTATTGGGGGATACACATGTACAGCCATAGTTTAAACTTGAACTTAATTGATATTTAGTCAATTAAGACTAAAACCTTTATGCATATACATGTTGAGATCAAAAGAAAGAAGATTTAGGTATGGCCCCAAGAACCCAAGAAAATAAGAGTTCTTATAGGATCTTCAGCGCCATAGCTCCAATTTCGTCTTTCATTTTGCTTTGTAAACAATACACAATTTTGGTTTTGGTTTCGGTTCCGGTTTCTGGTAGATTCATAGGCCTGCTTCAGCTTTTCTCCCAACGATCTCTTCGTTTCATATTGATCGTTGACGAGGCTGCTGTGAGGCTTCATGTTTCTCTCTTTTTATCTGGAAAAGAAAATGAAACTGAGATGGGTTTTTTCTTGTTAAGCAACTGGTAAGAGATTAGAACTTAAGACTGTATTTTGGTTCCATTTATAGAAGAGATGAGGGAGAAAAAGAAAAAGAAAATGGAAGGAAAGTGGGTGGTGTCTTGTCAAACAAAAATGTTTATGTGTCCCCTTTTAATGGGCTAAGAGAAAGATGCTTTGGTTATAAAGATATTTTTTCCATTTGGATTTTTTAAATTTAATGGATAAAAATTAAATTTTTTTTAATCTTAATTATTTATTAAATTTTAATAATTTATATTTAATTTTATTATAAATTCTATAAAATACAAGAATTTAATTTAAATAATTAAAATTTAATAAATAATTAAAATTAAATGAAATTTATAATTTTATCAATTCTAAACTTCATACCTTAATCCTTTATTTTTTTTATTAACGTTAGCTTGTTACTGTTATAATTATTGTTAATTTTTTATTATTTAAAATATTGGTTTTTCCGTCACGGAATATTTCGGTTATGTTATAAATGTGAGATACACCTTTAAGTCATGTTTATATTCAGTTTAATTTTTGATCGCTAATTTATAAGTACCTCGAAGAGCATGATATCTGGCCTTAAAATTTAAGATTGCTTAGAGTTTGATCCTTAATGGATGCATAAGGATAGATTAGTCCCTACCACTAAACCACATCTTAAAATTATTTAAATATTATTTGTGAAAGAAATAAAAATAATTATTTAATAAATTGTCATTGAATACCAATGACTATCTCATTTGATGTTAATTTTGCAAAAAATAAAACTTAGTATTAAAAACTTAGGAAACAAAAAATATTCTCATCATCTAGTGGTGGAATACAGATCAGATAAATATATATAGTTGTTGTGACCTAACAATAATATGCTTTCCCAACTTTATTACTTTATTTCTTTTCTATTTTGTCATTATGATTTTTGTTAGTTTTTTTTATCTTTCTCCTCATTGAATTGGATGTTACTATTTTGTAGGGTTATTTATTTTATTTTCATTGGTTAGCATTTAGACTTTATTTTGGATTTGGAAGATAAGATTATTATGGTATCTTTTCAAAAAGAAATAGCTCATATTTGATAGCCCTGTTAAATTCAAATTAAATTTGGAGGTTAATTAATTTAATTAATTTAGAGGTTAATTAATTATTAATAAATAAGGTGAAAAGATTATAGTTAGTAATTAATACATTAATCGTTAATTGAAAAGTTTATGTAATTTTTTGTGCCTATAAATAGGTATTTTCATAATCTAAATTCCTCCAAATAAAAATTGAGTTTTCTTTAGTAGTGCATTTCCTACAAAAAAAAGAGTTTAAGAGAAATTAGGAGAGTGAGTTGAATAGTTTGAGAAATATTACACTATTTTGGGTGTAAGGGTTAATCTATTTTTTTGGCATTCCAACTTCCTCCTAAAATTATTTTATACCTCAAGTTTGGGTATACTTGAGAGAGGCTTTATTGTTGTATTCTCATTATTTATTTGTGGAGTTATTTTTACCGCCCCGTAGTTTTTCCCTTTTAAAGGGTTTCCACGTAAATCTTTGTGTTTCTTTATTGCTCTATTTATTTTTATACTCGTTTTTGCAACATCTACTTTAGTTAATACATATCACCTTGCTACCAAATTGATATACGGGACCTAACAAGTGGTATCAAAGCTGTTGGTTCCATAAAGGTGGTTGTATTAATTAAAATGGAAGGTTCTTCAACATCCATTATCAAATTGAACGGTTTGAACTGATCAATTTGGAAGCCCATGATGGAGGATATATTGTACTGCAAAGATATGCAAGAAGCAATCGAAGGAGACACCGCAAAGCCGCAAGACATGAAAGATCCAGATTGGAGCAAGTTGAATAGAACGGCCATCGGTACCATTCGCCAGTGGCTAGATTTCAGCGTGTTCGGCCATGTCTCGAAAGAAACGTCTGCCCATAAACTATGGAAGAAGCTGCAAGATCTTTATAATCGGAAAACTGCTGGAAACAAGTTGTTCCTGATAAGAAAGCTTGTCAACATGAAATACAAGGAGGGAACTGTTAGATATGACGTATGCCCTTAAGGCAATTAGGGCGATATATCTTAATTATGTAATAGTACGAATAATTTATTTAATCAATAAAGGCATTTGTTCTTTTGTTTATATCAATGTGTTTTTATACATATATATAATAGCTGGTTAAAATATATTCATTGATGTATGTATACAAAAGTCTTTGACATATCATAGCATGAAGTCAGAGATATTATAGTTGGACAATATTTGGTGGAACCTACTTCATGTGCAATTATGATTATATCTAAACTGTCCCTAGTCACAGTGTCACCAAGAAAGTATATTGATGAAACGAAAAGACTAGCATGTGGTCAACTTTCTTGGAAAGGGTCCAAGTAGTTAATCTCCTAAAGACTGAAGGTGGTGCCTTAAGCTTGACACATGGATATATCTGGGAGATATATTGGAGACCGCAGCAAGATAAACACTTGGTATAAATATCAATGTGTTAGTGTTTATCTTCATGCAATAAGCTTTGCGAATGTCCTCATAGTTGAGATGCTAGTTGCCTTGTGTGGTACTATTGCTATACTTTGGGTCATTGCTATGCACTCATTAATTTAGGGTGCTACGGGTGATTACGGGTATAGTGATGACAACATGTTGGTAGGCTGAGTAGTCGGAAAGAATCCATCGCTCCGGATATATTAAGGAGTTGTACCTGGCCACTTGTTGAAGTGATGATTGCCATAAACCTCTGATCAGAGTATGTGTTTGATAGAAATGGTTTCTAGTCAAACACACTATGGTAAAAGGCAATATACTTCGGTAATAAGTAAATAACTGGGATAGCTTGGAGCAACCTTGCTATTAGTGGGTTAACACTTTAACCAAACCCAATAAACCAGATGGTACTAATATTAAAGAATGGAAGGAATTTATCGCACTGGATAACTATTGCATTAACCGGGATTAAGTCATAAGCATAAATGACGTTCCGAGTAATGGGGGATGGTAGACCCTTGCTAGAGGCGTACTATAGTCGTTTAAGGTAATCAAGTTCTATTCACGGTCTAGAACATTGAGCCAATGGTTCCATTAGAACAAGGGTTGGTTAAGCCTTAACAGCTCAATACTTCGGGATCCTATAAGGTCACACACATTGGACCTTCATCGGACTAAGTAAAGAACTAATAGATTTATTCTATTACAAAATATAACATAAATAATAATTGGATTATTATTTGATTGGTTAAAATTGATTAGATCAATTTTGGATAGACCAAGGAATTTATTTTGACCGGTAACTAATTAATTAGAGTCATAAATAAATTATAATTGATTAGATCAATTTTGGTTCGACCAATAAATTTATTTTGAATTATGACTAATTTATTAGGGTCAGAAAATAAATAATTGAAAAGGGATTAAAAAGGGGAATTTTGCATTGGCTAGTTTAATTAGACAGAGAGTATAAAAATATTTTATACAGACTCGAGTGCGCGGGAGTATACCGAAAGGTGTGCAAGTAATGCTAGGCATTGCTCGGGACATTCCATAAAAATGGGCTGCACATGCGCAGCCCAAAAGCAAGGCAAAGCCCACAAAGGCTTTGCCTTGCCATATGCAGAGCGTGTGCATGCTATGCACATGGGATGGGAGTAATTACTCCCATCCCACATCGTTTAGAAGGGGGAGCAAAATGCTCCCCCAAGCCTATATATAGGCTTTCCGCTTTCCTTTCAAATCGTACCAAGCTCAAAGCATAAATCCTAAGCGAGGTAATTAATCTCTCGGGTACTTGAGCAAGTTATTTTTGTAGAGCCTGAATTTATTCGGGTACCACAAGTTTATATTTTGGGTGAGGCTTCTAGAGTAGTCTGGCAACTACTCGAGGCTTCTTAGTTTTTCCTCCTGGGGAGGTTTTGGTAGGTGGGGTTCGTGTGGATACTGATAGAGGCTATCCTACGACTGGAGGCTTGTGCAAGAAGGTCCTGCAAAAGCACGCTTCAACTGTTAAGTTCTTTTTCTTTCTCTTTTAATTATTAAGTCTTTTTCTTTAAGTGTTTTTAGACTTAATAATTATGCTTAGGTTATTTTTACATGCTTATTTTATTTTATGCTTAGGTTATAACTTAGAGTTATAACATGCTTAATATAAAATAAATATGCTAGGATATAATTTGGAATTATGGTATGCCTAGTCCTTTAGCATGCTAACCTAAGTAGAGAATTATTTAGTTAAGGCTTTATTTAATTTATATGCAACTAATAGGAGTTCCTGGGATAGTGACAAAATTTTGAATTTCCGTCATGTCTCTTATGCATGTTCAATTTGACTGTCAGTTCCCAACAGTGATATCAGAGCCTGCCTATTTAGTGCATAATTAAGTTAGAAGCAAATTAAATATTATTTTCTAAATGAAATGATTTGTTTATTTAATTGTTTGGAATAATATATATAAACTTCTGCCTTTCATTTCAAGGTTAGAAATTAGTTGTGAATAATTTTGAATAAGTCTGCTCAACTTACTCAAATTATACAAGTGTCAATAATTTATTTAAATTACATGGGTTATAGATACTCCCAATTTTCATGAATTGGAAGAACAAAATTTATTAGTTCAAGAGAATCCATTGGTCTTCAAGTTTGTGCCCGTATTTGTTCTGGCTAAGGATTGAACTTGGTGTCTACTCCTCATAGGGCACCTCTCCTACCTGAAAACCTATATCGGTGCAATTTGAATTGACCAATCAGGGATTTATATGAACTAATTTATTTTTAGTATATAAGATGGTGCTTATATATGTTTCTATGACAAAGTAAAAAATTAAAATTATTGAATAAAAGCTTAAAGGAAATGCAATATAAATATAACAAATAAAAGTGTTAATTATTTTGCATATAATCTAGGTTAATGGAATAATTATAATAAAGAGCTGAACCCACCTAAGGTTAGACCTTATAAATTAATTCTAAAATTCCCTGAATTAATACAAGTCATTATAATTTTGTTCATCTGATAAAATCCTAGATTGGGTGAGACGTTTAACACCAATAAAATTCCAAAGTAAGTATATTAAGGTGAGTTATAGTCTTTCTTACTCAAATTTATAATACGGTCTTTTTGGGCTATCAAAGTGCTACGCAAAGCGTTCCTTTTAGTCCATATTGATTGGTTGTAAAGTTTGAGATAGGGTCTGCCTTAACAGAGCTGGGGTAGTCCACCATAAAATTGGGGGCTAGGCCAGGATCTGAGACATATTCAAGGAGATGCTAATATAAGAGCACACGTCCCTTGGGATTAGGGAACTTGAATGAATTAGCAATTGCATGCGATGTAAATGGAATGGGATTCCAACTATGACTTACTATTATGACTTGACTCATAAAATTGGGGATTGTAATAGACTAGTTATAGATGCTACCTACTAGGAAATTTAGCTGGGCTAAAATTCACGAATTCAATAGAATGGGCTATTGTAAATTTCGAAGAAAATAGTAGGAAAATGTATTTAATTAAAAGTCCTCATATTAAATACATGTACTTAAACTAATATCTAAACACTTTTCTTTTCTTATGTCTTAGGTTGAAAATGGCTTCCAATTTTAATCTCCGTATGTTACTTGACACCAAATTGAATGGCTCGAACTTTTCTAATTAGTTCCGAGCAGTGAGAATAGTTCTCAGATCTGAGGGAATTGCCTATGTCCTAAGTGAAATTTTCCCTGTAGAACCTGATGTTGAGGATCATGTGGAACATGATGCCTGGTTGAAGCACAGGAAAGATTGTGAGACTGCCATGTGTATTATGTTGGGGTCCATGAATCCTGAGCTTCAGAAACAACATGAGAACATGCCCTTGGAGGATATGGTTCTCCATCTTGAAGAACTCTTTTCGAAGAGGGAGAGGACAGAGAGGTATGAGACCTCTAAGCTCCTTTCGAGACTAAGATGCAGGCTGGCACCTCTGCCTCTCAGCATGTACTGAAACTCTTGGGATACCTTAAGAAGCTGAATCGATTGGGATTCGAGATGAATCATGACTTGAGCATTGACCTTGTGTTGATGTCCTTGACAGATAGTTACTCAGGCTTCGTAACTAACTATTACATGAATAGGATTAATTCAACTATCCCTGAATTAATTAACATGCTGAAAATAGTAGAACCTCGGATCAAGAAAGATCAGAAACCTCTACTGTTGGTTGAAAAAGGCAAGGCTTCTAAGAAGAAGAAGCAGGCACTGGGTGCCAAGAAAAGAATCAGTAAGAAGAAGAATGAAAAGAAGGCATCTAAGTATGTTTGATTCCAATGTGGGAAACCGGGACATTGGAAGAGGGATTGCAAAGCTCCTGCTTCTGAGCATTTGAAGAAGCCTACAGAGGCATCTACTTCAAGTATATTTATAATTGAAAACTTTGCTACTTTTCCGCAAGAATCCACTTGGGTATTGATACTGGTTGTGGTTCTCATATCTGTACTTCTGTGTAGGGACTAAGGAACTGTAGAAAACTTGTAAAAGGGGAGATGGACCTACGTGTGGGAAATGGAGCCAGAGTTGCTGCATTAGCCGTAAGGAGCTTTAGTCTTATTTTGCCAAGTGGACTTGTTTTAGTTTTGAATAATTGTTATTACATTCCAAGTGTTACTAAGAATATTGTATCTGTTGCGTGTTTAGCAACAGAGGGATTTAAAATTTTATTTTTGAATAATAATTGTCAGATTCGTTTGAATAATATTCTTTATGGTTATGGAATGTTGAAAGGTGGCATTTATATTCTTGATACTAAAACAGAAGTTTTCAATATAAACAATGTGAAGAAAGTTAAATTAGATAATGAGAATTCCTTTTACTTATGGCATTGCCGTTTAGGCCACATAAACAAAGATCGCTTAACCAAGTTGCATAAGCGTGGAGACTTGGGCTCAATAGACTTAGAGTCTTATGGTGATTACGAACCTTGTTTAAAAGGAAAAATGACAAAGTTACCCTTTAAAGGAAAGGGTGAACGAGCCACGAGTACATTGAAACTTATACACACTGATGTGTGTTATCCAATGAGTGTTCAGGCACTAGGAGGATACTCCTACTTCATAACCTTTATTGATGATTACTCACGATATGGTTATTTATACTTGATGAAGCACAAGTTTGAAAGTTTTGAAAAATTCAAACTATTCAGAGCTGAAGTAGAGAAACAGCTTGAGAAAAGTATTAAAACACTTTAATCGGATCGAGGTGGAGAATACTTGAGTCAGGAGTTTCAGGATTATCTAAAGGAAAATGGGATAGTTCCCCAGTGGACCCCTCCTTATACACCCCAACATAATGGAGTGTCAGAAAGGAGGAATCAGACTTTATTAGATATGGTCAGGTCCATGATGAGCCATGCAGTTCTTAGTAAATCCTTTTAGGGATATGTACTTGAGAGCACGGTTTATGTCTTAAACAGAGTGCCCTCTAAATCAGTTGATTTTACACCTTGTAAAAGATGGTGTAACAAAAAGCCATATCTAAATCACTTAAGAGTATGGGGTTGTCCTGCTATAGTAAAGAGGATAGCGTCAGATAAGCTAAATGCCAAGGCTGACAAATGTCTGTTCATTAGATATCCAAAGGAAACAATTGGATATCTGTTTTACTAACCCGAAGCACAAAAGGTATTTGTGTCTCGGAATGCTCACTTTTTGGAAAAGGAACACTTACTTAAAAAGGTCAGTGGGAGCAATATTGAACTGGAAGTTCAAGAGGAAGAAACAGACGATCAACTGATTGACCCCGTTCTAGATACACAAGAGAGTGTGATCCAAGAACAAACTGTCAAAATACAATCACTGCGAAGATCAGGTCGTGTTCATAAGGGTCCCGATAGATATGGGTTTATCATCACTAATGATAAGGAACTATATCTTGTGGAGGATGATGAACCAAGGACATATGATGAGGCAATGAAAAGCTCAGATTCTGATAAATGGCAAAAGGCCATAAAATCAGAAATGGATTCCATGTACGAGAACCAAGTTTGGAATTTGGTTGATGCACCACAAGAGGTTAGACCAATTGGGTGCAAATGGGTCTTCAAGAAGAAGACAGACATGGACGGTAATGTAATTACCTATAAAGCAAGGTTGGTTGCGAAAGGTTATAGTCAACGGGAAGGTATTGACTATGATGAAACCTTCTCACCGGTAGCCATGCTCAAATCCATAAGGATACTCCTCACCATTGCTGCTCATTACGATTATGAGATTTGGCAGATGGATGTAAAAACAGCATTCCTGAATGGGGATTTAGACCGAGATGTGTATATGACACAACCTGAGGGATTTACATCTCAGAATGGCTCGAAGGTATGCAAGCTACAAAAATCCATTTATGGACTTAAGCAGGCATTCAGGAGTTGGAATATAAGGTTTGATCAGACAATCCGGGAACTGGATTTCTGTCCAAATGCAAATGAGCCTTGTGTTTACAAGAAGGTTAGTGGGAGTGCAGTCATTTTTCTAGTATTGTATGTTGATGACATTCTGCTAATAGGAAATGACATTTCTCTTCTTCAAAACATTAAAGTATGGTTGTCAAGAATGTTCTCCATGAAAGACCTTGGTGTGGCAGCATTTATACTAGGTATAAAGATCTACAGGGATAGATCCAAAAGGCTGTTAGGTCTTTCTCAAAGTACATATATAGACAAGGTGTTGAATAGGTTCAACCTTGAGCATTCTAAGAAAGGTTATCTCCCAATGACAAAGGGGATTAACCTATCTAAAGTTGAGTGTTCGAAGACAGCTCAAGAGAGAATGCACATGAAAGATATATCCTATGCATCCGCGATAGGATCCATCATATATGCTATGATATGTACTAGGCCGGATGTCTCTCAGGCTTTAAGCTTTATGAGCAGATATCAGTCAGATCCAGGTGAAAAGCACTGGATGGCCGTCAAGGCAATCCTTAAGTACTTGAGAAGGACTAAGGATGAGTTCTTGATTTATGGAGAAGGTGATCTCACTATTAAAGGTTACACTGACGCAAGCTTTCAATCTGACAAGGATGACTTTAAGTCTCAGTCAGGTTTTGTGTATGTGTTAAATGGAGGGGCAGTATGCTGGAAGAGTTCCAAGCAAGAAACTACTGCTGATTCAACCACGGAATCTAAATACATTGCTGCATGCGAAGCAGCAAAAGAAGCTGTCTGGTTAAAGGGATTTATTGGTGATCTCGGTGTGGTGCCTGAGGCTATTGATCCAATTACTTTATATTGTGATAACAATGGGGCCATAGCTCAGGCAAAGGAACCACGGTCTCATCAGAAAAATAGACATGTATCTAGAAAGTATCATATAATCAGGGAGATTGTTGATGCTAAGATAATAAGATTAGAATATGTACCCACTGATCAGAACCTCGCGGATGGTCTGACAAAGCCATTGACTCAAGTCAAACATGACCAGCATGTTAAAGCATACGAATTAAAACATATGGCTAATTGGCCTTAGTGCAAGTGGGAGTTTGTTAGATATGACGTATGCCCTTAAGGCAATTAGGGTGATATATCTTAATTATGTAATAGTACGAATAATTTATTTAATCAATAAAGGCATTTGTTCTTTTGTTTATATCAATGTGTTTTTATACATATATATTATAGCTGGTTAAAATATATTCATTGATGTATGTATACAAAAGTCCTTCACATATCATAGCATGAAGTCAGAGATATTATAGTTGGACTATATTTGGTGGAACCTACTTCATGTGCAATTATGATTATGTCTAAACTATCCCTAGTCACAGTGTCATCAAGAAAGGATATTGATGAAACGGAAAGACTAGCATGTGGTCAACTTTCTTAGAAAGGGTCCACGCAGTTAATCTCTTAAAGACTGAAGATGGTGCCTTAAGCTTGACACATGGATATATCTGGGAGATATATTGGAGACCGCAGCATGATAAACACTTGGTATAAATATCAATGTGTTAGTGTTTATCTTCATGCAATAAGCTTTGCGAATGTCCTCATACTTGAGACGCTAGTTGCCTTGTGTGGTACTACTGCTATACTTTAGGTCATTGCTATGCACTCATTAATTTAGGGTGCTACGGGTGATTACGGGTATAGTGATGACAGCACGTTGGTAGGCTGAGTAGTCGGAAAGAATCCATCGCTCTGGATATATTAAGGAGTTGTACCTGGCCACTTGTTGAAGTGATGATAGCCATAAACCTCTAATTAGAGTATGTGTTTGATAGAAATGGTTTCTAGTCAAACACACTATGGTAAAAGGCAATATACTTCGGTAACAAGTAAATAACTGGGATAGCTTGGAGCAACCTTGCTATTAGTGGGTTAACACTTTAACCGAACCCAATAAACCAGATGGTACTAATATTAAAGAATGGAAGGAATTTATCGCACTGGATAACTATTGCATTAACCGGAATTAAGTCATAAGCATAAATGACGTTCCGAGTAATGGGGGATGGTAGACCCTTGCTAGAGGCGTACTACAGTCGTTTAAGGTAATCAAGTTCTATTCATGGTCTAGAACATCGAGCCAATGGTTCCATTAGAACAAGGGTTGGTTAAGCCTTAACAGTTCAATACTTCGGGATCCTATAAGGTCACACACATTGGACCTTCATCGGACTAAGTAAAGAACTAATAGATTTATTCTATTACAAAATATAACATAAATAATAATTGGATTATTATTTGATTGGTTAAAATTGATTAGATCAATTTTGGATAGACCAAGGAATTTATTTTGATCGGTAACTAATTAATTAGAGTCATAAATAAATTATAATTGATTAGATCAATTTTGGTTGGACCAAGAAATTTATTTTGAATGATGACTAATTTATTAGGGTCAGAAAATAAATAATTGAAAAGGGATTAAAAAGGGAAATTTTGCATTGGCGAGTTTAGTTGGACCGAGAGTATAAAAATATTTTATACAGACTTGAGTGCGCGGGAGTATACCAAAAGGTGTGCAAGCAATGCTGGGCATTGCTCGCGGCAGCCCATAAAAATGGGCTGCACATGCGCAGCCCAAAAGCAAGGCAAAGCCCACAAAGGCTTTGCCTTGCCATATGCACAGCGTGTGCACGCTGTGCATATGGGATGGGAGTAATTACTCCCATCCCACATCGTTTAGAAGGGGGAGTAAAATGCTCCCCCAAGCCTATATATAGGCTTTCCCCTTTCCTTTCAAATCGTACCAAGCTCAAAGCATAAATCCTAAGCGAGATAATTAATCTCTCGGGTACTTGAGCAAGTTATTTTTGTGGAGCCTGAATTTATTCGGACACCGCTAGTTTATATTTTGGGTGAGGCTTCTAGAGTGGTCTAGCAACTACACTAGGCTTCTTAGTTTTTCCTCCTGGGGAGGTTTTGGTTGGTGGGGTTCGTGTGGATACTGATAGAGGCTATCCTACGACTGGAGGCTTGTGCAAGAAGGTCCTGCAAAAGCACGCTTCAACTGGTAAGTTCTTTTTCTTTCTCTTTTAATTATTAAGTCTTTTTCTTTAAGTGTTTTTAGACTTAATAATTATGGTTAGGTTATTTTTGCATGCTTAGTTTATTTTATGCTTAGGTTATAACTTAGAGTTATAACATGCTTAGTATAAAATAAATATGCTAGGATATAATTTGGAATTATGGTATGCCTAGTCCTTTAGCATGCTAACCTAGGTGGAGAATTATTTAGTTAAGGCTTTATTTAATTTATATGCAACTAATAGGAGTTCCTGGGACAGGGACAAAATTTTGAATTTCCATCATGCCTCTTATGCATGTTCAATTTGACTGTCAGTTCCCAACTGGAACTTCTGTTGCTGAATTTTTGAACGAATTTCGAAGTGCTATTAATCAATTATCTTCTATACAAACAACACTTGAAGATGAAGTCCAATCCTTATTGTTGCTCAGCTCTCTACCGAAAAGTAGGGATACTTTGGTGGTTTCTGTGATCAATTCGGCTCCAGATGAAAAATTATCCTTAAACCATGTTCTAGGACTTTGCTCAACAAGGAGACAAGGAGGAAAGTTACGATTGTCGAAAGTAGCCAAGCTCTTATCACAGAACACAGAGGTCAGAGCAAAAAATCGAGGTCCCAACAATCCTGACAAATCCAAAGGAGGAGACAAGCTCAGAGGCAGATCTAAGTCCAGGGGTAGAGTCAAATGCTACCATTGTGGACTGGAAGGCCATCTGAAGAGGAACTGTCAAAAGCTGAAGAGAGAACAGAAGGATGGCAATAACCAGGAGGAAGACAAGAACGCCACTGCAGCAACTGAGGAGATTGTTATTCTTTCCTTCAGTCATGAAGAACAATGTCTGCAAGTCTCAAGTCAAGATGATACGGAATGGGTGATTGACACTGCAACATCTTATCACGCCACTCCCAACAAGGAGTTCTTCACCACATACAGAGCAGGAAATTTTAGTGTGGTGAAGATGGGCAGTATTGGCCATTCTAAAATCATTGAAATTGGTGACATTCGTATTAAGACGAACACTGGCTGCACATTCATCCTCAAAGAAGTTAGACATGTTCCTGATTTGAGGCTCAACTTAATATCTTATTGAGTCCTAGATCGAGAAGGCTTCGAGAATTTCTTCGGGAGTAGGAAATGGAAGCTTACCAGGAATTCCTTGGTGATAGCAAAAGGTGCCATGTGTTGTACACTGTACAAAACAAATGCAGTCATTTGTAAAGATGGATTGCATGCTATTGAAGAAGAGTCTTCACCAGATTTATGGCATAGAAGATTGGCTCACATCAGTGAGAAAGGGTTGCAGATTCTAGCAAAGAAGGCGCTTGTACCTTTGGCTAATGGCACACCACTATCTCCATGTGACTACTGCATATTCGGCAAGTAACATAGAGTTTTATTCAACAAGTCATCAAGTAGAAAGTCAAGTGTTCTTGACTTGGTGCACTCTGATGTATGTGGCCCCTTTGAATATGAGACCTTAGGAGGTAACAAGTATTTTATTACTTTCACTGATGATGTATCACGGAAGCTGTGGATGTATTTCCTGAGAATAAAAGATCAGGTATTTCAGTTATTCCAGAAATTCCATGTTATGGTGGAAAGAGAGACAAACAAGAAATTAAAATGTCTCCTATCCGATAATGGAGGTGAATACACATCACACGAGTTTGAGAACTACTATTCCAGACATGGAATTTGACATGAAAAGACTATACCTGGTACCCCATAGCACAATGGTGTAGCAGAAAGGATGAATCGCACTATTGTAGAGAAGGTCAGATGTATGCTAAAAATGGCTAACTTGCCAAAGTCGTTTTGGGGAGAAGCAGCACGAATAGCCTGCTATGTCATCAATAGGTCACCATCTGCTACTCTAGATTTTGATATTCTAGAAAGAGTATGGACTGGAAAAGATGTTCAATACTCTCATCTGAAAGTGTTCGGCTGTAAGGCATTTACGCATGTGCCTAAGGAGCAACTGTCAAAGCTTGATGACAAAGCAAGTCCATGTATCTTCCTTGGATATGGAGATGAAGAGTTCAGGTACAAACTGTGGCACCTAGAGAAGAAGAAGACCATTAGAAGCAGAGATGTAGTCTTTTGAGAAAATAAGACCATCGAAAGCTTGAAGAAGAATGGTAAGTCAGGACTTGTAAATGACATCATTCCCAGCCATATTCCTTCATTGCCAAATAATACCATTGGTAGAGATGAGGAACAAGTTCAGAACAATGATGAAATTCCAGAGGTAATGGAGGATCATGAGCAAGAAGATGTTGATGAGCAAGGGGAGCAACCCACCCAGCAAGCTGAGGCTGAACAATAGCTTAGAAGATCCACCAGGGATCGCCGACCAACATCAAAGTATCCTAGTTCTGAGTATATTCTCCTTACTGATGAGGGGGAGCCAGAGAATTTTTAGGAAGTTCTAACTCATGCAGATAAAGAATCTTGGCTGGAGGCAATGCAAGATGAGATGAATTCCTTGCAGAAAAACAACACATATGAGTTAGTCAAACTTCCTACAGGAAGAAAAGCCTTGAAGAACAAATGGGTTTTCAAGCTCAAAAGAGATGGCAATGGAAAGCTAGTGAAGTATAAAGCTCGTCTAGTTGTGAAAGGATTCTAACAACAAAAAGGAATTGATTTTGAGGAAATCTTTTCTCCGCTGGTTAAAATGACTTCTATTCGAGCAGTTCTAAGCTTGGTAGCAAGTTTGAATCTTGAGCTTGAGCAGTTAGATGTGAAAACTGCCTTCCTTCATGGTGACCTAGAGGAAGAAATCTACATGGTGCAACCAGAAGGCTTCGAAGTAAAAGGGAAAGAGCACATGGTTTGTAAGCTTTAAAAGAGACTGCATGGGTTGAAGCAAGCACCCAGGTAACGGTACAAGAAGTTTGACTCTTTCATGAGTAGTCATGGCTATAAGAAGACCCAGGCGGATCCATGTGTCTACTTCAAGAGGTTCTCTGATAACAACATCATCATATTATTGTTATACGTTGATGACATGTTGATCATGGGATAAGATGTTTCTTCAATGCATAAATTAAAAGAGCAATTAGCGAAGTCCTTTGACATGAAGGACTTAGGTCCAGCACAACAGATTTTGGGCATGAGGATTATTCATGATCGAAGCAACAACAGGTTGTGGCTGTCACAAGAAAAATATGTTGAACGTGTGCTACAGCGTTTTAACATGTTAAATGCTAAACCAGTCAGCGTTCCTCTTGCTGCTCATCTGAAGTTGAGTAAGGAATCTTGTCCTACAACCAAAGAAGAGAAGGAAGACATGAGAAAGATTCCATATTCCTCTGCTTTGGGGAGTCTGATGTACGCAATGGTTTGCACAAGACCAGACATTGCACATGTTGTTGGAGTTGTAAGCAGATTCTTAGATAATCCGGGAAGACAACACTGGGAAGTTGTAAAGTGGATTCTCAGATATTTAAAGGGAAGTTCAAAGAAGTGCTTATGCTATGGAGGATCCAAACCAATCTTAAAAGGCTTCGTTGATGCTGACATGGCAGGAGATCTCGATCATAGAAAGTCAACTTCGGGATACGTATTTACATTTGCCGGGGGAGCAATTTCTTGGCAATGTAAATTACAGAAATGTTTTGCACTTTCTATGACCGAAGCGGAGTACATTTCAGCTGTTGAAGCAAGAAAAGAGATGATTTGGTTGAAGAGATTCTTTGAAGAGTTGGGTCAAAAACAAGCTAACTGCATAGTATATTGCAATAGTCAAAGTGCTATAGACTTATGCAAGAATACTATGTATCATTCTTGAACAAAGCACATTGATATCCGCTATCATTGGAAATGCGAGCAACTGAAAAAGGGGATTTTTCATCTTGAGAAAATTCCAACAAAAGAGAACCCCTCAGATATATTGACAAAAGTTATTCCTCGGGATAAGTTTGAGTTGTGCAATGAACTGATCGGCATGAGCTCCAAGTAAGAGCTTATTTCGTACCCCATTAGTTTGGAGGGGGAGAATTGTTAAGTCCAAACCAAATTTAGAGGCTAATTAATTCAACCAATTTGGAGGCTAATTAATTGCCAACAAATAAGGTGGGAAGATGGTAGTTAGTAATTGGCACATTAATTGCCAATTGGAAAGTTGATGCAACTTTTTGTGCCTATAAATAGGCATTCCCATAATCCAAATTCATCCAAGTAAAAATTGAGTTTTCTTTGATAGAGCATTTCCTACAAAAAGAGTTTGAGAGAAATTAGGAGAGTGAGTTGAGTAGTTTGGGAAACATTACACTATTTGGGTGTAAGGGTTAATCTTTCTTTTTTAGCATTCCAACTTTCTCCTAAAATTATTTTATACCTCAAGTTTGGGTATACTTGAGAGAGACTTTATTGTTGTATTCCCATTATTTATTAGTAGAGTTATTTTTGCCGCCCCGTGGTTTTTTCCTTATGAAGGGTTTCCACGTAAATCTTTATGTTTCTTTATTGCACTATTTATTTTTATACTTGTTGTTGTAACATCTACTTTAATTAATACATATCACCTTACTACCGAATTAATATACGGGACCTAACAAATATTATGGTGTTGAGAATGTAAACACCCTATCACTCAAAAAGCACATATATATTAGCATATTAATTAACTTATTAATAGAAATACTACTGTAATTTTAGTTTTTAATAAATAAAGTTTGTTATAGTAATTCATATTAATAATGAAGTAATGATTTTACAAATAGATAATATATTTTAAGAAGTTACGTACAATAAATATTCGATTTCATATTAGATTGCATTAGAAAAAAAATTAAATATTTAATAAATTATCACTTTAATAACTAACTAATATTTGAATTTCAAATTAAGTTTTAAAATATTAATAAATTCAATAACTTTGCTTTCTATTAAGATTAAAGAGACATTGTCCAAAATTTGAGATGGCATATGGTGTCATGTCAGATTAGAAATATGGATAAGGGTAGGGGAGAGCAAGAAATTTAAAGAATCGAATCGAATCGAGCATAAGAATCGAATCGAATTGAACCTAATCGAATTGGACCAAATTTATTAGGTTTGGTACTTGATTCTAATATTTTGCTTATTTGGTATTCGGTTCGGTTCTCGGTTCCAAGAAAAAAAATTAAAAAATCGAGAATCGAACCTAATTAAAATAATATATAAATATATGCAAAAAAAGTTTAGGGAATCTCATGCTAGAAGCCTAACTAATAGTGAATATTATAATTTTTATTTATATTTTTTCAAGTAATAATATTATAAGTATTATATAAGAAAATAGAGAATTCCATATTAAAATTCCATATTTAATTTCAATAAATGGTGAGCATTGGAGTGTTATTATCAATTTTGATTGATTTATATTATTTGTTATATTTTACAAGATATAAATAAACTAATTGATTGAGTCTTGAATGAATTAGTTTTCGCACTGTATGTTACTATCAAAATATCAATTTTAAGTTTAGCAAATTATTAAATTTCATAATAAGAGATTTAAATAATAATTACATCTTTAACTTGAAAAGATTCGGTATTATGTTCTTAATTTTCTTGTTATTAAATTTTCAGTTTATTTGATTCGGTTTGATTCTTAGACCGAACCAATCAATGCTCTTCCCTAGATAAAGGGGATATACTATAGAGTCATATTTTAATTTAATGTCTAATTTTGTCTATCTCAATAAAATTATGAAAAAAACTACAAAAGATGGTCTTATATAGCTTGAGTGACTAAATCCCTAGTTACTCCGAGTGATCTTAACACATAAATTAAGTGATTTCTTCACATGAAATTTTTTATTAATATTTAAGTCCTCTTAAAATGAGAGATTTTTTTTTGTAGATATTCCAAAAGCTAATTTCTAATCAGAATTTGGTATAATAAAAAGGGAAAGAGCTTTATTCTTTATTCTTTACAGGCAATAAGTTGGAAACGTATGAGAATGCAACTCTACAGGAATCGAATTTTTTGTTTAATAAGGAGAATAAAATGCCTGATAATGAAACATTGAGAAATTGTCCAACATTATTTATTCGACTCAATATATCAACACCCCTTAATTTATTCTTAAATATTTATTTACCCTCTGAATTTTTAAAAATTTTAAATAATTTTTTGATCTTGTAAAAAGTGAATTAACTTATCCCTTAAATATCTCGTATCAGATTCTAGTTGGTTTGACTTTTTAAAGATGTCATTTTTCTCTCTTCAATCATAAGTCAACACGTGGCTTGGGGCAAATTAGTTCACTTTTTACAAGTTCAAAGGGTTATTTGAAACTTTTTGCAAATTCAAGGGTCATTAGAAAACTTTTAAAGTTCAGGGGGCAAATAGGTATTCAGGGATAAGTTCAAGGGTTTTTTTGATGTATTAGAGCAAGTCCAACCATATTCCCTATTTTTCATTCCCTAAACTCTATTTTAGGAAATCTACAGTGTTCTTGCTCCAATCATCTTCCATATTTTTTATTCTCATATTACATTTCCCTAAAAATAATAATATTCTATTATTATTATATTAATACTTTTACCTATGGTTTTGAAAACCGGACCGGACCGGCCGGTGGGACCGAGTTCGACCGGAACCGGTGCCTGGTCCGGTCCGGTTTGACTGGATTCTTGACTATGTCAAGAATCGGTCAACGACCGGTTGAACCGGCCGGTTTGATCGGGAACCGGCCGGTTCAATCGGTGACTGGTTTTCGGTTTTCTTAAATCATAATTTTTTAAAAATTGTTAGTGGTGAGAATTAAACACAAAACCTCCAACACATGTTTCAATACATGCTCTACCAACTCAGCTACCACACACAAGTGATAACATTTTCTCCTTATATACCTTTTATATTATATATTATTAATTTTTAAATTGATTTAATATTATTTTATTATAAAAAATCACAATAAATATTTTTTATTTCATAGACTACAAATTTTATTAAATTTAAAATATTTCTTTTAATAACAGCTTTAAATATTTTTCATAACGAAATAATATATAATTTTTTTAAATAACGTTACTCCAAGTTTTTTAATTAAATTTATATTAAATGGATATATAACTTTTTTATTTTACATATTATGTATAAATTTTAATTCTTTTAATGCATAATTTTATATATCATTAATCAAATTTATTAACTTTTTTTATCCACTCTATACAATATGGAATTCGGTTTGCATTCTTTTATTAGATTATATTAGTTATTATCTTGTATTTTATTTTTATTTGAAATATAACTTTAAATTATAGTATACTTTATTTAATAATATTAATTTTTATATGAGTATAACTTATATTACATGTTTAATATCAAATTATATAAAATATTTAATATTTTTACATGTTTTAAGAAAATCCGGTTCGACCACCGATTTAATCCGGTTGAACCTTAAATCCATGAACCACTGTCTTCACCGATCCGGTGGCCGGTCCGGTTCTAAAAATCATACTTTTTACCTCACTTTAATTCTAATCAATTAATAAAATAATTAAAAAAAAAATAATAATATAATATTCATCCCCTAAAATAAAATTTCTTATTTTAAACATATTCTATGTAAGAAAGAATTGAAATCCACCTTTCCCTTCATTCATTCCCTATTAAAGAGAGGAATCCCTAATATACTAAATTATTTGATTTGCTCTTAGGCCTTAATTATAATGTAAAAAATTGATGATGTCATTATTGGATGCCAAATGGATAAATGGAGAAAACTACAACTCAAACAGAGTCAGTAATAAGTCAATCAAGTTCATTCAAAATCTGGACAGGCTTAACTAGTTAGGCCTGCTCTATCAATATATCCCTGGCCCAATGCTAATGTGATTTTGAAGCATTTAATGTCGAAGGTTTATTTTTTATTTTTTATAAGACAATGTTGAATATTTTAACAAATAATGGTCTTGCAAAATTTATCTGCATATGATAAGAAAGATATAATTTTTTACGTTCGTGGATACCTATTTCACGAAATAGAATAAAAATGAATAGAGTGATGTCAAATATGATTCATTATTTATTTAGAATTCGTTATCGGAATAACTATTTCTAGTTATTATTCACATAATGTAATATCTCTTCTATTCATTTCAAATAGGAATAGCTATTTTTTGAGATTTTTAATAGCAGTCAAAAATTTGTATCCATTTTTCATGATATTATGAATAAATATGAATAGGTATTACATCTAATGACGGATTATAAGTAAATACTCGACCAAATTTAATATCTTTCTATTATTCAATTCCATAAATAGACATTCCACAAACCAAAGAGCCTTTAAAGTAGCGCTCAAAATGGTTATTCCATTGAATAAAATAAGAATAAATGAAAAAAATGTGAAATATAATAAATTAATTGTTATGGATCCATTATAGCTATTCATAAATAATACGCGTCTTATATACAAATAGAAAGAATCACTCAATCATGATATGCGGGTCGGTCTAATAGGAGGTGCACGAAGTACGACCGCCTATGGCCTATAGTTGGAAGGGGCTTAAAAATATTTTTTTATTTAAGTATTTAGTAGTTAAAGTGAGGAGTATAAATATGAACATTAATTAATTTTAGCTTGTGTTTAAATCCCCACAAATACGCTTTTCTTTTTATCAATAGGCCTAATATTATTTTTATGTAATTTTTTACCTAAGACCCTTATATTATCAGGACCGAACCTGATGATATGTGTAACAACTTTGATAAATGCATGACAAAAAAAAAAATTCTATCATATTTCACATTTTTTCATTCATCTTCTATTTTATTGAATAACCAATATATAAATGTCATGCCATAAAGTTGAAAACGGTATTAATGATGAAAAATTAAACGTAAAATGAGAACGAGAAGACTTTTATAATATTGCATATAGGTTAGGTATAAACAACAATAAGTTATATTATGTTTTAAACTTCTGTAAGTTAAATTTAATATAGTAAAATTTATTTCAATATAAATTTTTAAAGTTGAAATATACTGAAATATAAGAGAACAAATCCTTACACGAAAAATATAGCAACCGGTGTTATCAAACTCATCACGATCGATTGGATTGAAAAAACCTGAATTCAAAGATAAGAAGGGACTGAATAATAATATAAATCCACTATATAATAATTTGTTAATTATCCATTGACCCAACTGATTAGATCAGTGACCCAAAATAGATTAACGAGTGAATGACTTGGATATATTTTTTTGTTTAAAATGTTAATTAAAAATCTATTAGATCATAACCTCCAAAGTCTAGATTGAAAGAAAATTTCCCGAAACATAAACATGCTAGGATCAATTCATGTCAATTCATCGAGATAAAAATATAAACGAAATTGTACCTTAATCATATAATCTTGATTTGAATGAATTAGCACAATTATTAGGATCAAATGGTCTTCTAGAAGATCTAATCGTTAAACCGAAGGGAAGCGTTGTATTGAAAGTCACGATTGTTCTTTTCGGGACCAACCCCTATTTATAGAAAACTCAATTGACAAATTTCTATTTTGGCCCTTCAACAAATTAAATTTATACAATGGCCCTACACTTTATTCGTACGATCAATTTGACACCTTAATAGTCAATAATTCTGAATTTGACCACAAACTTATTTAATTATTTATTATTACATTTAATATTTAGCCCACACTTTATGAATTATTCAAAAATAATTTCAACAATCTCCCACTTGGGCTAACATATATTATCTGATGAAATGTGTACAACCTTATGCGCTAAAAAATGTAATCGTAGGCAAGGTGTCTTAAACAATCTCGTCCATTAGTGATACTGATTAAGAACTGAAGGAATAGTCGTCACAGTCTTTGTGAGTCAATCCACCATCAATCACATTCATCAATATTCTAAATGACAAAGATCAATCATAGGAATGTAGTGTTGAAACTACATGAAATGTGATCTATCATGTCTGTTTTCAACTGGTCTTCTTTAGTGAGATCAAACATATATCAAGCATAATATATATGTTAAACAAAGTGTGTATACAACTAAATACTTTATTTTCTGCAGAAACTGAATTATAACATAATTATATCCATACTAATAGAGCATCAACATAACATAATCAAACTCCCACTGATACTGAATATACTAAAATAGTGTAACACTAAAAATGAGCTATAAGCAGATCCACAATTATGGAGCTGCACCGATATGCTCTGTGGATATCCTTCCACTATGTAATTCCTCCTTTACAATCAGAAACTTTATCCCAATATGATTTTGATCGATAAGAGTTTCTGTGTTATTAGAGAACTAGACTATAGATTTGTTGTCATAATAAAACTGTATTTGGCCATTCAATGCCATTTAGAAATAAATAATCATATGTGACATGATTACTTAACTACAGTCCCTGATGGGATGTACCATAACACACTACAAATTCTGCTTCCGTGATGTAAATCACTATTAGAGTTTATTTAGAACTCAACCTGTATATAGAACCTCATGCCAAAACGAACATGTAGCTTGATGTGGATTTTATACTGTTTACGCATCCAAGTCAGAATCTTAGTACCGAATGATCTCCATATGATCTAACTTTCCATATGTGAACATATCGTCTTGCTAAAACTTAAAGTATTTCCTTAATTTGCATAGGGTCTTGAGGTTATTGAGTTTGATCTTGATAATGAATAACTTCTTTAGCATAATGGAAAAGTTCCTCAATATTGCCTTATATTAAAACCATAATTGTTTCAAACCTAATCTTCCCCCAAACTATCCTCCAAGAAATTAACTGATAATTACTAATATGTTCACAATCCACATAATAATAATAATAATAATGCATATCTCTCATATAAATTAAGATACCTAGCACAACATTAATATATCTATCTTTGGACAGAATTAAATTAACTTATAATCGGTACCTTGTTGTAGTAATCAAATATTAGCAAGAAGTCCTGTCAAATAATAAATCTTCCTTTGGGCCGATTTATTATCCACATGGATAAACCAAATAATTGTTATATTTATTACCACGTGTATATTTATTATTTGGCAAAGTGAAAACCTTCATTTGGGTCGATTACCATTTGCATAAATAATATATATAGAAAACAAATAATTTGATAAGTTAAAATTAATTTCAACAAGAGAACCCATTTTAGCGGGATTGCAATTAGATTCACTTAGAAAAACAATTATTCAAATACACGAGAGATACCCAAAATTGCCATTAAATTTAACAACCAACATAAATTATGGCAAATTAAAATTTTAATAATGCATTATTATAAAATTATTGCAAAATTCTTTATTTTGGAACAAAAATAAATTTACAAACCATAAATATTATTTTTGATCCCCGAGAACTCCCCCTCCCCCCGGGCCCAAAAAAAAAAGATAAACTTAGAGGAATTTAGGGGTAGTGGCAACGATTAACGATTAAAGTGTTGTCTTAAATAAAGGAGTGTGTCCCCTTACCTTGCGACGGTATAAAGTGTCGCCAGATATTTCTGAAGGACGCACCTACTGAAACCTGTTGCAACGTTTTCTAAAGCTTTGGAAAAGAACTGTCAATGGTGACTGTTTATGAAAATGTGTTGCTAGAAATTAAAGGATAGCGTCCCTTGCTTTTGGTAACGCTTAGAACTATTGCCAGAATGTCCCGAAGGGCGCGTCCCCTTATGCGACAGTTTAACTGTGCCGCCAAAAAAAAATAAAAGACATGCCTGGCCCTTATGTCAACGTTTCAAAGTGTTGCCAAATCACTGAATTCAAAAGTGACAACTAGTGACGGTTACAAACGTCGCCAAAGGAAAGCATACCTGAACCAAAATTTACCGACAACTTTACCAACGGAAAAACATTCCGACCAAAATTCCGACAATAACAACATAAAATGAAAATTCAACAAATTTTCATCCAACTTTCTTCGAATGTTCAAACTCAAAACACAATAAATAAAATCATAATAAGGTTCCAACCAATAACTTAACACAAAAAAACCTTTTGATTTTATTTTGAAGTTTGAAAATACAAAAAATAATAAAGAAAACACGAATTATACACGGAAAAAGAATGAGAACAAAAGGATAACCAAATATTTATAGATCCCTAACAAATTTCGTCCTTTGGATAGCCAAAATTCAATAATCTATGAAGTATTTTATTATCCAAAACTAAATTCTCCATAAGTTCATAGATTCGGTAAAGCTTCAAAATATCTATGAACGTAATCAATGAAAACCGAGCTTCCATTGAATCAATACTAAGAACACATTTTCACTGGAAAGATTCATGACATCACCAAAGGAAAACAATTTATCCGTGACATATATATCCAAATGAACATGAATAACTTATGAACCGACAACTAAATTAAGAACTTAATGAATTCAATATGTTTAAGTTCTATCATATTCTATCACCATGTATGAAGATTCTAAATCAACGGGCAAAACTCATACCAAAACCAAATTATATGTCATAGTAAAAGTTGTCTTGGCAAAACCAAATCCGAACTAAAATTTCTTCGAATGAGAAATTAAATAAAAATCTAAATATATGGAATCAAAATTGATTTCCCAAATCACGGAATAGAGAATCTACCGAGAATTCCATAAATAGTCAAAACCCATATAAAGTCAATTTAAATTGGTAAATGAGCCAGAATATAAATGATTGGAAATCGATCATCGATTATCGATGAAACGCCAATTACCGAACCATGTTATGGATATAGATTAGTATGATTCAAAGACAATCATATCAATGTTCTGTTGAAAAAAAAATTTAATACTGAATTGCAATGGTATAAACCAGTACCATATATTATCCGCCAACAGAATCCTGAGTCATGGTGTCTAAATTACTTATTGTTCCAACATAAACAATAATTGATATCGAAAGAATAATAATTGAAATTATAATCATTCATAATCGAAATCATATTGCATCCCAGAAACTTGGGAAATGTTGATGATTTCGTCAATCATTAAGAATCGCAATCATAAAGAATAAGTATCGCAAATCTATTCATTCAATTTAATCAAACTAATTCTCAATGAATCAAATATCAATGGATCTAATACAAAAACATAAACATAATTATAGTTAAACCGAAGTGATTGCCCGAAACATAAACATGCCAGGATGGATCCATCGAGATAAAAACATAAACGGAAGTGTACCTTAATCATATAATCTTGATTTGAATGAATTACCGCAATTATTAGGATCAAATGGTCTTCCAGAAGATCCGATCGTTAAACGAAAGGGACCAACCCTATTTATAGAAAAATCAATTGGTAAATTTCTATTTTGGCCCTTCAACAAAATAAAATTTACACAACGGCCCTTCACTTTATTCCTATGATCAATTTGACACCTTAATTATCAATAATTCTGTATTTGAGCACAAACTTATTTTAACTATTTATTATAACTATCATACACATTTAATATTTACATATTTAACCCACACCTTATAAATTATTCAAAAATAATTCCAAGATAATTTAGAAGTTAAGTGAATTTAAACTAGCCCCTTGCTCTTTTACCTCCATTTTTCAATTTTAATTTCAAAAATTTGCGTCGGCTTTAGAAATTTTATGGTTGAACTCATACATAATAAAAAGTTTTAATACTTTTTTTATTTAAACTATTGATTATAGGTTTTTTTTAGTTTTTTGTTTTAATACAGGGCTATTTAGTTTAATATAAAATTTTAAGCTTTTAATTTTATAAATATCAACCCAATGTTTTTAAATCCCACCATTAAAATTTATTTTTCTTATCTGCCTAAAGTCTTTCTTAATTACAATATTTTAATTTTTGAATTCTACTTTTACATGAATGCAAGAACTCTCATTGTAACAATTCTCTCTCTCCTAATTAATTTGATTTTTGCAATTTAAAAACGACTATATCTCACAAACCGTTAATTTTTTTGACACGAGCCTTTAAAATATTTTGTTCTTCTTATTTTTGTCTTAAAACAAAATCCATTTTGAATATTTTTTAGCAAAATTTTTTTTTCGCATCTTATGCCACTTTTACCAATGTTTCGTAAATTCTTATACCTGGTATAAGAGTGGTATAATGTCTTTATAATACCAGTTTTTCATTTATTTCCAGGTAGATGACATGAAATATTAGCAACATTGTTCTATTTAAAATAAAAAAAACTCTTATACCTAGTATAAAGGTAATAAAAAACTGGTATAAGACTGCAAAATTTTTTTTTGCTCCAAAAATATTTAATATGGATTTCGTTTTAAAGATAAAAATAAGACAAACAAAATATTCTAAAGGCTCATGTCGAAAAAAATTAACGGTTTGTGAGATATAGTCGTTTTAAGTTGTGAAAATCAAATTAAATATTAGAGAAAAGGTTGTGGTAAAGAGATCAACAATAACCTCAAAAGTGATAAACAACTAAAAAAAAGAAAGTTCGGTATATAAAAAAAATATTTTATAAAGATGATATTTCCTTATATTTTTATATTTTTAACAAAGTAATTTTACATGGTTGAATCGCAGTTCAATTGTGACCGTCCCATTAACTCTTGATCCTCTACTTTTATTGATTTGAGGGGTCGGATCAGGTTTAATGATTCATTAACCCTCTATTTTTATTGGTTTGAGGGATCGGATCGGGTTTGAAAACCATAACAAAATGCAACGTATAAATTCTGTATAAACAAGGCTCCGAGCAGCTAGACTAAAGCTTCTCAAACAGCTTACCCACGCTGCCAATCCCAAGGTGTTATTTTTGTTACTATTGGGCCGCTTTTTCACCACAAATGATTAAAGTTAGTAACTAACTAAATTCTTCTTGTATCATTATAAATGGCAACAATTAACTCAATTTGTGATCTTAGTTCATATGAATGAAAGTGTGTATTTCTATTTCTTCAATTCTTAAATATTACCTCTTTTAAAAGAATAAGATGATGCAAGATATTGTTTGTTCAATTCAGTACAGTTCAGTTCAGTGTAGTTCAGTTCAGCCATGCGTGGTTATAAATTTACACTAAAATAAGTTTAGTTCAGTTCAGCCAACTTCAGTTCAGTTTAATTTTTAGAAGTTGAAAAGAATAGAGCCTAAGATTTATTTTTATGAGTACAGTTATAACTTTGTTTTCAGCTTTCTTTCCACCTAAAGTATATGCATCTACTTCTACCACTACCTTAACTGTTTTCAAAAGCATGATTTTTGGGACATGCATAAGTTTACTCTGAAATTTACTCCGACATAGAACTCTTAACGTTTGAACGATAAACTCTGTACCCCGAAGGTTATAGTCTACAAGCACAAACTCTCTCAAGACTTTGAATACGAACTCAGGATCATGCGGTTGTATAGCCTTTTTCTGTTATGTTACCATGTTATGAAACTGTCTGATGCAAAAGTTAAACTAATAAGTAATACTGTACTAAACTGTAACTTATATCTACGAGCCTTGAAAATTTTTTTGGTCCACTATCTCACTAGCTATGAGTTTTTGTTGCTTCCACCTAACGTCAAAATGTTAGTTATCTTGTCTTGTTGATTGAACTAAAGACAATCTAACTTACAGTTTTCATATTACTGCAAGAGAGACATTTCAATAAGTAGTAGAGCAGAGAGGATATGCTTTATTGAAAACAGAATTGAGTGTGTAATAGTAGCAATTGTAGGGTTTGATATCTGTTTTTGAAATCGTTGTATTTTGGATATATTCTTCCTCATCAATAAAGCTTCACAGTTATGTTCGATAATATCAGGTTGTCTCTTTCTGAGTTTTTCCTTTTCTGTTCATAGTTGCATGTCTTATTCTTGAGTTAAATCGGGAATTAAAACCCTACAAATTGGTATCAGAGCGTTTATAACTCCTGGATTTGATGTTTAAATGCGATGCATGTTATAGATTTATCAGTTTTTAGGTTTAAATTGATTTAACCTAGTTGCATGTTAAATCTCTGATATTTTAAATCTTGACTTCATTTTTTATACTCTTCTTGCCTTGAAAATATATGTTAATATACTTACTTTTATTTTTCCACTAAATTGAGTCTTACTAGTTCTGTCTGTGTTTTGTCCAAGGGATTCCAAATTTTGGACTTGAATTTTGAAGATGTGAACCAATTTCGGCATTAAAGAAGTCGATTTCAAATTAAAGCTGGTATGTGCTTAGCTGGAGACTCCACTGTTAATATTTCTAACCCTCTTGATAATCACTATTAAAGGAAGACTCATTTGTAAGTTTCTTTAAACCCTTCTTTTAATTTTCTGCAAATTGGCATGTTTGGTAAAGATGTGTTGGTAAAAGTAGAATTTTGCATGATGGGGATTAGGATTGATTGACTCTGTGTTTATATTTCTGAATCATTTAAATTCTTTCATGCTTAAATGTTTCTTAACTGTTTGTTTGCCTGATCTGATAATTTCTTACAATAGGATTATCAGTAATTACCTTGATCTTGGTATTATTTCTGTGAATTCTTTTGAATCCTGTTTGCTCTAATTTCTAGGCTTAAGCTATATTGTCTTTCCTAGGCTTGTTTCTTTTATTAAGTTAGGATTCTCTAGTCTTTCATCTTCTATAGGCTCTTCTGTCAAGTCTCTTTGTTTTGAATCTTTTATCATTGCTAGTGTTCTTGTTTGTGTCCAAACAATGTCAATTGCTAGGGTTAATTTGGAAAAATTTGATGGTAAAATGGATTTTACTCTTTGGAAAAATAAAATGAAAGCTGTTTTAGTCCAACAAAAGTGTCATAGGGCCTTAAATGGTATAGATACCTTAAGTGCTGAGTTGGTTGCAGAGGAGAAACACGATTTAATGGAGTAAGCTTACTCCACTATAATCCTGAATCTCTCTGATTCTATTTTAAGGAGGGTAAGGGACTGTGATGAAGCCCCTGCCATGTGGACTAAGTTAGAGACCTTATATAAAACTAAAGATTTATCTAAAGTGTCATATTTGAAAGAAAAATTGTTTAGTTTTAAAATAAACCCAATTAAAGGTATTGATGCTAATCTGGATGAATTTCAGAAATTGGCAATGGATTTAGAAAATACTGGTGAAAAGTTTTCTAATGAAAATCAGAGTATAATCTTGTTAAATTCCATACCAGACACTTAAAGGGAAATTAAAACTGCCTTGAAATATGGTATAGACTCCTTAAGTGTAAATGATATCATAAATGCCTTGAAATTAAGGGAACTTGAACTAAAAGGTGACACTAAAGGTAAAGGTCAGTATAGTGAGGCTCCAGTTATTAAAGGTAAGAAGGGAGGTCATAAGAAAGGTTTTAAAGGAAAAGATTCACACAGTAACTCACCTAAACAAAAACCTAGTAATGATCAATCTAACAATAATGAAGAAAATAAGTTTAAGTCTCACAAAGATTTAACTTGCTTTTATTGTAAGAAAAAGGGTCATACTAGGAGATTTTGTAGGCAAAGATTGAATAATCAAAATAACACCAATCAAACTGGAGCAGTTAATAATACTACTGAAATGGGAGATATAGAGGCCCTTGTTGTTATTAATAACAAGGACCAAGAGTCTTGGATTTTAGACTCTGGTTGCACCTTTCACATGACACCTAATAAAGAATGGTTTTATGAATATGAAAATATTAATAGTGGTAAAGTCTTAATGGGTAATAACACTACCTGTCAAATTCTAGGTATTGGTTCTGTCTTGCTTGATGTGAAAGATGGCAGTAGGGTCCTTTTAAAAGAGGTTAGGCATATACCTGGCCTCAAAAGAAATCTTATATCTCTTAGCTTCTTAGATAGTAAAGGCTTAGTGTATCAGGCTCAAGGTGGAGTCATTAAGGTCACTAGAAATGGCAGATGTCTTTTACAAGGGAATCTTGTCAATGGTCTTTACTATCTAGATGGTTCTACTTTGGTGTGTTCTGCTTATGCCATAAACAGTAGTAAGAAAACTATTCTATAGCATAGGAGACTTGGTCATATAGGCAAAAAGGGACTCATTCACCTTCAAAAGGGAGGAGTCCTTGATATTCTTGTCTCTAACAAAGTTCAAACTTGTGAAACCTGTATTATGGGTAAATCTCATAGACAAAGTTTTAGTAACTCAACAAATACATCTAATGCTTGTTTAGAATATGTACATAGTGATCTATTGGGTTCATCCTTTGTTCTTAAATCCATTTCTGGATCTCAATACTTTGTGTCTTTTATTGATAACTTTTCAAGGAAAGTTTGGATTTATTTTCTTAAAAATAAGAATGATGTGTTTGATAAATTCTTAGAGTGGAAATTGTTAGTTGAAAATCAAACTAGTATTAAGATTAAAATTCTTAGAACTGACAATGGCCTAGAATTTATAAACAATTAGTTTAATTCTTACTCTGTGGAAAATAGGATAATAAGACATAGGAACTGTACCTATACACCTTAACAGAATGAGGTGGCTGAAAGGTACAATAGAACACTGTTAAATAAGGTTAGATGTATGTCGTTTAAGTCTGGTTTAGGTGAAGGTTTTTGGGCAGAGGCTACCCAAACTGCTTGTTACTTGATTAATAGAACCCCTAGTGCTGCCAATGATTTTAAATGTCTCAATGAGATTTGGTACAACAAACCTGTAAACTTGACTCACCTTAAAGTGTTTGGATGTACTGCCTATGTTTATAGTAAAGAATCTAAGCTAGACCCTAGAGCTAAGAAGTGTATCTTTATAGGTTATCCATCTGGGATTAAGGGCTATAAGTTTTGGTCTTTGTCTGATAGTAAAGTTGTTATAAGTAGGGATGTTGTATTTAATGAAAATGAATTTCCCAAACTTGAAAATAACACTATTATTAATCAGACTGGTAGTCAGCAATCTTGGTTTGAGGTGGAGCTTGATAGGATTGAACATAATGCTAATAATAACAATCCTGTTAATGAAAACCAAGATGAATATAACAACTTGAATGAAAATGGGTTAAAAAATCAACCTGAAGTTGTTAATAATGAGCAAAATCAACCTAATTCTGGACCTGATAACTACCAGTTAGTTAGGGATAGATCTAGAAGGGAAGTAAGACCTTTTAGGTTCCTTGATACTACTATTTATGATTGTAGCTATTCGAAATTAGTTGAATTTGTTGTGAATGTTGCTGATTGTGTTGAGTATGTTGAACCAAGAACTTTTAATGAAGCTAAACGGTCTAAAGATTGGGATAAATGGCATGCTGCTATGTTAAGTGAAGTTGAGTCTTTGAATAAAAACAACACTTGGATTCTAGTTCCTAGGCGTAAAAATAAAAGAATTATAGGCTGTAAATGGGTGTTTAAAAGAAAATCTGAAATCCCTGGTGTTGAAAATGAAAGGTTCAAAGCTAGAGTTGTTGCGAAAGGGTTTAGTCAAGTAGATGGTATAGATTTCCATGATATTTTCTCTCCTGTTGTAAAACATGTTTCAATCAAAATCATTTTGTCCTTGATTGCTTTATGTGACTTAGAGTTGGAACAATTAGATGTTAAAACTGCCTTTCTTCATGGAAATTTGAATGAAGAAATTTATATGTCCCAACCTGATGGTTTTGTCCAAAGGGGTAAAGAGTCACATGTATATTTGTTGAAAAAAATCCTTGTATGGTTTAAAACAGTCTCCCAAGTAGTGGTACCTTAGATTTGATCAATTTATGCTTGATTTGAATTTCTGTAGAAGTATGTATGATTCATGTGTTTACTATTTGAAATTGAAGGATGGTTCATATATATATATTTACTGCTTTATGTTGATGACATGTTAATTGCATGTAAATATAAGCCTGAAATTGATAAATTAAAGCTAAAATTGAATTCTGAGTTTGAAATGAAAGATTTACGAGAGGCTAAAAGGATTTTAAGAATAAACATAATAAGAAATAGGTCAAAAGGAACTCTTTACTTAACCCAAAATGACTACATTGATAAAGTTTGAAAACACTTTGGGTTAGGCGAAACTAAGTCAGTGTCAACACCTTTAAGTACACAGTTTAAGCTAAAGGCTAGTTCTACACCATTAGATAAAGAAGAAGCTGCTTTTATGTCTAAAATCCCTTATCAAAATTTGGTTGGCTCCTTTATGTATGCTATAGTTTGTACTAGGCCAGATTTAGCTTATGCTGTGAGTGTGGTTAGTAGATACATGAGTAATCCAAATAAAAGTCATTGGTTTGTTGTTAAATGGTTGTCTAGATACTTAAAGGGCTTTAACACTACTAGTTTGTTATATAAAAGAGCTGTAGACAGTAATCTTGATATAGTAGGTTACTGTGATTCTGATTTTGGTGCTGATTTAGATAAAAGAAGGTCAGTAACTTGTTATTGTTTTACATTGGGAGGAAACATTATTAGTTGAAAATCTAGTTTATAGCATATTGTTGCACTTTCAACCACAGAGGCATAATATATTGCCTTGACTGAAGCTGTTAAAGAGGCTTTGTGGTTGAAAGGGATCTTGACTGAATTTGGGATAGGTCAAGATAAAGTAAAAATTCATTGTGATTCTCGATCCGTAATTCATCTGTGTAAGAATGTCATGTTTTATGAAAGAACTAAGCATATAGATATTAAATTGCATTTTGTTAGGGACATTATTAATTCTGGTCCTGTATGTGTTGAGAAAATACATACTAATGTGAACCCTGCTGATATTTTAACTAAGTTTGTGCCTGTTGCTAAGTTTTAGGATGCTTTAAAGCAGTTACAAGTAGTTCAGTTTCAAGCAGTGAAATGATTCAAGTTACTACTGTTGTTACTACATTGTTGACTGTCCTTCTTGTTTGTTGTTTTAATATTTTATGGTTTTATAGCAAATGTATAGGTCCTGAACTTGTAATCTAGTTGTTGTAAATAGGTTAGTTTTGTTCACTAGGATGTAATTTTTTCTTTTTCGGGCTTCTGGTGGATGTATTTAGTAATATGATTGTGAAGCTGAAATTGGTGAAAGACTGGACCAAAGCCAAGGTGGAGATTTGTTGTTATGGCTTTTAGGCCCAGTTACAGCCCAAAGCCCGGTTTGAAGGAAGCCCGCGTATATAAGGCATTGTGGTCAGCCCTGTTAGGGCTATTCTCTCCAAAGTTCAGAGACAAACTGCCTCAAAGCTCTCAACTGTTTCTCCCTTCGGCGATTTCCTTTTACCTAAGATCAATTGGTTGATAATCATCTTGATTATCAACGGCTATCTTTCTAAACGTTGTAACCACCTCAATAGTAGTATAAATAGAGGTAGATCTCTTCTGTATCTGTGTGTGTGGAGTATAATTTTTAGAGCTTGAGGCTTTGTTCCTATTTTTGGTGAGATCTGCAAGTGATTTGTAAGCCATTAGTGCTGGTATTCTTGTTGTATGCGTTGTAGTTGGTTTACACGCATAGTTTTAATGCTAGGGTTTGATATCTGTTCTTGAAATCGCTGTATTTTAGATATATTCTTCCTCATCAATAAAGGTTCACAGTTATGTTCGATAACATCAGGTTGTCTCTTTCTGAGTTTTTCCGTTCATAGTTACATGTCTTATTCTTGAGTTAAATCGGAAATTAAAATCCTGCCACAATCAAAGTATCAATGGAAAAGATCTAATTAGGAAAAAAAAGATTTTGCAATTAAAAAAGTCGGTAACCATCATTTTCTTCCTTTTAGTCTTTAGCTTATTTTGTCAATATCCAAGAATGATCGAGAAAAACCACAAAAAAGCGACCTTGCTCAGTTAACAACATTCAGCAACTAACCACAAATATTATCTAGTAAAAAAAAGAAATGAGAAAGAAGAAGCAATTCTAATAAATTCTAATTTCTCTCTGAGCGCAACTAATTAAATTAGTCACATTTCGGAGAGCGTACTCACTGTCTGTCAATTTTGATAAATTTAAACCATTCAGAAAATTTGACACGCGACAAATGTTGTAAAAGCTTCATAAATTCATCATAAATGTTTCATTTAAGTCCTAAACTTTGTATTCTATCAAAAATACCTTCTTTTTCGTACAATTTTACAGAAAGTCATCAATTCATTCGATATGTGAAATCACACTTTTCATCCTTGTTCTTTAACATGGGCAATCTGTTTTTGAAGCAATATTGAAATGCATTACCTCTTGAAAACATTTCCTCTATTTGAAAACATTATTTTTCAAGGAATTCGATTCACTTGAAATCATTTTGCATATTCAAAAACTTTATACATAAAATGAATTGAATTACTTCAAAAGGAATGTTTTCAAACGCATCCATTAAGAATCAATAGTACGAAATCACTTCCATTACATTTTATTCAAAAGAAATACAAACAAACACACATATGGATTGAGAAACGATCGATAGAAGACATAGAAAGTGAACAACATAATCAATAACAGGCACTAAATTATATTGATTTTTCAACTGGTGTCTGATTAATTTTGATGACATTGGGTACATGACCATTCTGTTTTGATATAACACAATGTGTGGAAAAACAGAAAAAGTACCCAATGTGACGAAAAACTAATGAGGTGCCAATTGCGAAATCCACAAACTATAGACCCTTGGGGCTCGTTTGATCACGGAATGTCTATTCCGTGGAATAGAATTAGAAATGAATGGATAGATGTCAAATATAGTAGAGTATATGTCTAAAATCCGTCAAAACAAGGAAAAGCTATTCCTAGTCTATATACATCTCCCGAAAAAGCTATTCCTTTTTGAAATTAAGGAACATCTTTTTCGGAAGATGTATATAAACTAGGAATAGCTTTTCGGTGCGTCACAAATTCTAGATGAATAATGTGTTTTATTTGACATCTTTCCATACAGTTCTATTCTATTCCACGGAATAGACATTATTTGTTTTTGAAGTTCATATCAATGGACGATCATCATGCAGAGCATGATAAAGATCGGAAAAGCTGAGATCATCAAGACACAAGTCACTCCACGGGCTCTCATCTTCTGCATTACTAGTAATTTGATTATCATCATTATTATTATGGCCTGCATTTGTTTCATTTTGTTGTGCAACATTTTTATCTGAATTGCACAATTGCTGCATTTCCTGGTCATCTCCATTCATCAATTTTTCCCACCACGAACTACTGCTTTCATTGATGTCAGGCAAAGTGAGTGTGGGAGTGATTTGAGCTGAACGGAAAGAATAGTTAGCTGATAAGGTCTGAGGACGAGGCCTGATAAATGTTGTGTGGTGTTGTAATTTCGTTTGAAGATACACGTTCCTTCTCAAGATGAGAGTTCCAGTAATTCTTTACGTCGTTCGCAGTTCTTCCTGGCAATCTGCAAGCGATTAATGCCCACCTGCATTCACGAATACAAATATGCCTGGGTTTTGAAGAATTTGTGTGGAAAAGTTTCTGTAATGTAAATAGTAAAGAATATCGGGTTATAATTTGGAAAATAATTCCTACTAGGGATAGGAATAAGTTCTATTCCGGATATATATAACTCATCATAATAAGGTGATAATATCAAAAGGTGATATATCAAAATAGGTAATACAATCTTTTTCAACCTATAATTTCTAATATTGGTAGCCTATATAAAGGTTTCTAAACCTTAAAGATAAGATATATTATTATTATTTTTTGTGTTTTTTTTTGTTTTGCAGGTTTCTCATTTAAGTCAACTTCAAGACGAGCAAATCAATTATCAAAATTATTTTCATAAACTTTCATTGGGTAACTGTAAGATTTTTTAATAAAATTTGTGTGGCCCATGTATGTTATAGTTCCCGGTTTAATGATTATATGTAGCTTTCTATGATGGTTGCAAAACCTTACGAGCATTAAACAAGATGAAGTTTAAATTCCTTTCCCTCTAAGATTAAAAATAAAAGTGAGAGGATTTGACTAAAAGATAATTATAAATTGAGTTGACTAACTATTATATTATGACTTAATAATTATTTCCTCATATATATATACCAGAAATGAGGGGGGTCCTGAATTATCGCTTCAATTAAAAACGTATATTAAAATTATTAGATTGAGATAAAATAATTGAAGTTAATTCAAGATTATAAGATTTTATTTCAGATTCTAATTTCTCTCTAATAATTCTAAGCTGAATTATTTTAGTAGTATATTCTATTATTTTGAATTTATGCCAATCATATAACTAAAAGAGTCCTTTATAAGTTATAAGTTTATTATTATAAAATTCTAAACTATTTTGACAAAATTCATAATTATGATTTATCCTTATTATCTTTTCAGTAGCTAATTCTATCTTATGTCTAAGTTCTAAAATTCTATTCATACTCAAGTATTTAAAGAATTCTAAAAGATATATCTTCGTTCTCAGATAGAACTAAAGAAGTTAATTCTAAATTTAGTTCTTATATTTCCTTTTCTATATTTGTTATTTTTTCAGTATAATGAGTTAATTTTTCTGTACATAGATTTATTGTTTTTCTCATCCAGTCTATTAATATATGATAAAATCTATAAATTCTAGTTTCATTTCTTAGTTCTTTAGTATGTACTTTTATTCGATCAGTATAAAATCTTACTAAAATTCTGCATCGCTGCAATTCTAAGTCTTTTCTTTCTAGTCTATCTTTTATTTCTAAAATTCTATTCATAGTAAAACAATTTTCTCGTCACTCAACTTAGAAAGATCACCCAAGGTGCAGTCTAGAGAGGAGAGGATACTTATGTGAAAATATGAACAGAGTATAAAATTATACCTTTTTAGCATTTGTTTCTCAATATTGACTGATTTCGGCAAATATATTTGTAAGCTTTGTGATGGTGTGAGTATCAAGCAGAAAACTAGTCTTATTTATAGCTGAAAAAGGGGAGGTATACCGATAACTTGTTGATTACCGAATCTTTTATATCGTCATTACTTGCGTCATGGATATATATTATCGCAAGTATGACTCATCCTTATCTTTAGCTTCTGTCTGAATTATTATGTCGGTTATATCGTCATTGCTTGCGTCATAGATATTTATTATTGCAATTTTGTCTTTTATCTCTTTGTCTGAATTATTTTGTGAGTATAGGTGCTATTATTATTGCAAGTATTATTCATTCTAATCTTTATCTTTCTGTTTGAATTATTTCGTAAGTATATCTTTAGAAAGAGTATTATTAATTTATTATTCTTGGCTTAAACCTTACTGAAATTTAAATGTTTTATGGATTCTTCATAAGAAATTCTTTATTGAAAACACCTAACCTGGATTTTTTCCAGATAACCTACTAAGAAATTTAACTTTCAACCTTAAATTTCTTCTTAAAATCCATTTTAACATTTAAAAAAAAATTGTTCCTCTTACTCCAGATTCCTTTAAAATTTAAAAAAAAAATTATTTTTAGCTCATCCAACTGGTACTTTTCAAAGAGGGACTTATAATCTTTGCCCTAAATTTTCCCAAGGCCTTTTGCTATTCTAAAAAAAATTTTAAACTTAAAGAAATCCTTTTGTAAAATAAAATCATAACCGAGCCAACAGAAATTATAAATCTTTATTACAAAATTATAGTATTACAAATATAACAAAACTAGCCGAAGGCTTATATTTGCCAACGGTTACAAAACAAGAGTATTAGAGGTTAATCGTTCTAAGTTTGTATATTAACCTTTAAGTATTAAGGCTAGTTATCGCTTCAATTAAAAACGTATATTAAAATTATTAGATTGAGATAAAATAATTGAAATTAATTCAAGATTATAAGATTTTATTTCAGATTCTAATTTCTCTCTAATAATTCTAAGCTGAATTATTTTAGTAGTATATTCTATTATTTTGAATTTATGCCAATCATATAACTCAAAGAGTCCTTTATAAGTTATAAGTTCATTATTATAAAATTCTAAACTATTTTGACAAAATTCATAATTATGATTTATCCTTATTATCTTTTCAGTAGCTAATTCTATCTTATGTTTAAGTTCTAAAATTCTATTCATACTCAAGTATTTAAAGAATTCTAAAAGATATATCTTCGTTCTCAGATAGAACTAAAGAAGTTAATTCTAAATTTAGTTCTTGTATTTCCTTTTCTATATTTGTTATTTTTTTAGTATAATGAGTTAATTTTTCTGTATATAGATTTATTGTTTTTCTCATCCAGTCTATTAATATATGATAAAATCTATAAATTCTAGTTTCATTTCTTAGTTCTTCAGTATGTACTTTTATTCTATCAGTATAAAATCTTACTAAAATTCTGCATCGCTGCAATTCTAAGTCTTTTCTTTCTAGTCTATCTTTTATTTCTAAAATTCTATTCATAGTAAAACAATTTTCTCGTCACTCAACTTAGAAAGATCACCCAAGGTGCAGCCTAGAGAGGAGAGGATACTTATGTGAAAATATGAACAGAGTATAAAATTATACTTTTTAGCTTTTGTTTCTCAATATTGACTGATTTCTGCAAATATATTTGTAAGCTTTGTGATGGTGTGAGTATCAAGCAGAAAACTAGTCTTATTTATAGCTGAAAAAGGGGAGGTATACCGGTAACTTGTTGATTACCGAATCTTTTATATCGTCATTGCTTGCGTCATGGATATGTATTATTGCAAGTATGACTCATCCTTATCTTTAGCTTCTATCTGAATTATTATGTCGGGTATATCGTCATTGCTTGCATCATAGATATTTATTATTGCAATTTTGTCTTTTATCTCTTTGTCTGAATTATTTTGTGAGTATAGGTGCTATTATTATTGCAAGTATTATTCATTCTAATCTTTATCTTTCTGTTTGAATTATTTCGTAAGTATATCTTTAGAAAGAGTATTATTAATTTATTATTCTTGGCTTAAACCTTACTGAAATTTAAATGTTTTATGGATTCTTCATAAGAAATTCTTTATTGAAAACACCTAACCTGGATTTTTTCCAGATAACCTACTAAGAAATTTAACTTTCAACCTTAAATTTCTTCTTAAAATCCATTTTAACATTTAAAAAAAAATTGTTCCTTTTACTCCAGATTCCTTTAAAATTTAAAAAAAAAATTATTTTTAGCTCATCCAACTGGTACTTTTCAAAGAGGGACTTATAATCTTTGCCCTAAATTTTCCCAAGGCCTTTTGCTATTTAAAAAAAATTTTAAACTTAAAGAAATCCTTTTGTAAAATAAAATGATAACCGAGCCAACAGAAATTATAAATCTTTATTACAAAATTATAGTATTACAAATATAACAAAACTAGCCGAAGGCTTATATTTGCCAACGGTTACAAAATAAGAGTATTAGAGGTTAATCGTTCTAAGTTTGTATATTAACCTTTAAGTATTAAGGCTAGCTCTTTCTGCTAAAATCTCCTAGCCTGCCTTATTAAAATTTACAGACAAATTTATAGTATCAAAAATGGTGGGGACATATTCCCACTACATTATTATAATTATAAATTTTCTTTTCCTAATCTTTACAGCTGTCTTTCTTGTGTAAACTGGAATCCTCTAGAGAGGAATATTCCTTTTCTTTGAGCTGGCTGAGCTTTCTTCTCTTTGGGCCTTCTGGGCTTCACCTTCTGTTGAAGCTCCTAGAGTCTCATCTTTCTGCCCAAATTCTAAATCCATATTTTGAGTAGTATTAAAATTTATGTTGGGCCTTTGTAGTTTTAACTGTAGGTGGCTTGGTAGCTCAAATATCTTATTAAACCAGTCAGCCCATCCTTCTGACGGTTGAGTATCTATAGTTTCTAGTCCCTTTATTACATTATTTTGTATTTTCTCTATTTCCTTGATAGTATTTTCTACTTCTATTGAAGTTTCTTTGGTAGTTTCAGTATTCTAGTATATCATATCTAATTTCTCTAGTATTAGATCTTCTTTAGTCTTTCCTTGATCGCTTATAACTCCTGCGTATGAAGTCTGATTTTTGCAGTGTTCTAATCTAGTTTCTAAATCTTGTATCTTCTTTTTCAAGAGGCTTTCTTCTTCCTCCTTATCAATTATTTGTCCTTCTAGCTCATGTATTTTCTTCTTCATATTTATCATTTCTTGCGGTATATCACTTGGTATTTCGACTTGTAGGCTCAGTATATCTTGAGTATCTATGGTTTATCCAGTTATTTCAGGACTAGTATAAAAGGTGGTTAAGTATTTCTTTGCCTCGGTATAGGCTTCTTGTATAGATAAGTATTTTTTTTATATTTAGGGTCTTTATGCTTGGTATTTTGTATCACTTGTTCCCATGTCTTATAGATCTCTGGTTGAGGACCATTGTATATAACATAAGCAATGTTATTATTATTTCTTTGGGTAAAGTATAAACTAAATCCATTTATGGCTGCAATAGCGTGTTTATCATCTTTTCTCTTAACCGCTACCCACAAATTGTCTAATAAAATTCTCTCTGTATCATTAAGTATTGTTCCCTTGGGGTAATTAAATGCCCAAGTTGTCTCTCCAAAGTCTGCAAAATTTAATTTTTCTGAGAAAACTAAAGCCTTAGGTTTAGGCTGATTTCTGTTTATCATTTGTATATCTTCTGGTAATTGTCTGCTTTCTAATGTACGTATTAGATCGTCTATAGTAGGTCTTGATGAGGTATTTCCCTGGTATTTAGTTATTTTTCCTTTGTCTCTGTTAGAGGCTCTCATTTTCTTTTGCTTCTCTTCCTCTATTTGATATTTCCTACCAAATTATCAAATTGTAAGAGTCTAGATAATATATCAGCAATTCTATTATGTTCACCCTGTATATGTTCCAATAAAGCTTTATATCCCTTTTGTAATAAGAGTGACGTTAGTTTATGCCATCTTTTATAAGAAGATCTTTTCTTTTCTTTCTTTAAATTGTTATAGTATTTAACAATAGCAATGCAATCTGTTCTAATCGTGAATTCAGTCTTACCAATTATAAAGAATTCAAATGATTCTAATGCATAATATATTGCTAATAATTCTGAGTCTATAGTACTAATTTCTCCATTTTCTTTAAAGGATCCACTAGTATATCTGCAAATTCTTTCTTCAGTCTTATTGGAGGTCTTATGGGGTTTGCTTATTAAAACAGCTCCCCATCCGGATGCTGATCCATCTGTTTCTATTATTAAATAATCTGTATCTAAAGGGATTTCTAGTTTTGGTAAATTTCTTACCCTTTCTTTCAGATTTCTAATTATTTCGTAATCTTTATAATTTAATTTCTCAAATATTTCTTTACCAGTTTTTAGGTATAATGGCTTTAAGTATTTAGATAAGTCTTTTATAAAAGGTCTAGCATAATTCAACAATCCTAGAAATTATTGAAGTTGCTTCTTTTCTTTTATATTTTCTGGAAAATCTAGTATTTTAGTAGTTATATGAGGTTGTAATTCTATTTGTCCTTCTCCAATTACAACTCCCAGAAAGTTTATTTTTGCCTTTCCCAATTCTATCTTTTTCTTAGATATTATCAGTCCATTCTCTTCAAATTTCTTAAAAACTTGTTTAAGATGTCTATTATGATCTTTAGCAGTTTTGCTAAAAACTAGTATATCATCTATGTATCCTGAATTTTTTCCAGATAACCTACTAAGAGGTTTTTTAATAAGGAATTTAACTTTCAACCTTAAATTTCTTCTTAAAATCCATTTTAACATTTAAAAAAAATTGTTCCTTTTACTCCAGATTCCTTTAAAATTTAAAAAAAAAAATTATTTTTAGCTCATCCAACTGGTACTTTTCAAAGAGGGACTTATAATCTTTGCCCTAAATTTTCCCAAGGCCTTTTGCTATTCTAAAAAAAATTTTAAACTTAAAGAAATCCTTTTGTAAAATAAAATGAAAACCGAGCCAACAGAAATTATAAATCTTTCTTACAAAATTAGACGATCAGAATCAAGACATAGGTCCCCTAGTTTCTTTGTTAATAATAATGCTGAAAAGAAACGAGGAAAACCTAGAATGGTTATAAATTATAAACAGCTAAATGATAATACTGAAAATAATGGATATGATATACCTAATAAGGAAATGCTTATTAATAAAATACAAGGATCAAAATTCATGAGCAAATTTGATCTAAAATCAGGATACTATCAAATTAGAATGCATAAAGACTCGATAGAATGGACTGTATTTATTTATTCAAATTCCATAGGACATTGGGAATGGACAGTAATCCCTTTAGGTCTTAAGAACGCACCTGCAGGTTTTCCAAAAAAGAATAGATAAAATATTTGAAAAATTTACCGATTTTACTGCAGTATACATAGATGATATACTAGTTTTTAGCAAAACTGCTAAAGATCATAATAGACATCTTAAACAAGTTTTTAAGAAATTTGAAGAGAATGGACTGATAATATCTAAGAAAAAAATAGAATTGGGAAAGACAAAAATAAACTTTCTAGGAGTTGTAATTGGAGAAGGACAAATAGAATTACAACCTCATATAACTACTAAAATACTAGATTTTCCAGAAAATATAAAAGAAAAGAAGCAACTTCAATAATTTCTAGGATTGTTGAATTATGCTAGACCTTTTATAAAAGACTTATCTAAATACTTAAAGCCATTATACCTAAAAACTGGTAAAGAAATGTTTGAGAAATTAAATTATAAAGATTACGAAATAATTAGAAATCTGAAAGAAAGGGTAAGAAATTTACCAAAACTAGAAATCCCTTTAGATACAGATTATTTAATAATAGAAACAGATGGATCAGCATCCGAATGGGGAGCTATTTTAATAAGCAAACCCCATAAGACCTCGAATAAGACTGAAGAAAGAATTTGCAGATATACTAGTGGATCCTTTAAAGAAAAAGGAGAAATTAGTACTATAGACTCAGAATTATTAGCAATATATTATGCATTAGAATCATTTGAATTCTTTATAATTGGTAAGACTGAATTCACGATTAGAACAGACTGCATTGCTATTGTTAAATACTATAACAATTTAAAGAAAGAAAAGAAAAGATCTTCTTTGAAAGATGGCATAAACTAACGTCACTCTTATTACAAAAGGGATATAAACCTTTATTGGAACATATACAGGGTGAACATAATAGAATTGCTGATATATTATCTAGACTCTTACAATTTGATAATTTGGCAGGAAATATCAAATAGAGGAAGAGAAGCAAAAGAAAATGAGAGCCTCTAACAGAGACAAAGGAAAAATAACTAAATACCAGGGAAATACCTCATCAAGACCTACTATAGACGATCTAATACGTACATCAGAAAGCAGACAATTACCAGAAGAAATACAAATGATAAACAGAAATCAGCCTAAACCTAAGGCTTTAGTTTTCTCAGAAAAATTAAATTTTGCAGACTTTGGAGAGACAACTTGGGCATTTAATTACCCCAAGGGAACAATACTTAATGATACAGAGAGAATTTTATTAGACAATTTGTGGGTATCGGTTAAGAGAAAAGATGATAAACACGCTATTGCAGCCATAAATGGATTTAGTCTATACTTTACCCAAAGAAATAATAATAATATTGCTTATGTTATATACAATGGTCCTCAACCAGGGATCTATAAGACATGGGAACAAGTGATACAAAATACCAAGCATAAAGACCCTAAATACAAAAAATACTTATCTATACAAGAAGCCTATACCGAGGTAAAGAAATACTTAACCACCTTTTATACTAGTCCTGAAATAACAGGACAATCCATAGATACTCAAGATATACTGAGCCTACAAGTCAAAATACCAAGTGATATACCGCAAGAAATGATAAATATGAAGAAGAAAATACATGAGCTAGAAGGACAAATAATTGATAAGGAGGAAGAAGAAAACCTCTTGAAAAAGAAGATACAAGATTTAGAAACTAGATTAGAACACTGCAAAAATCAGACTTCATACGCAGGAGTTATAAGCGATCAAGGAAAGACTAAAGAAGATCTAATACTAGAGAAATTAGATATGATATACGAGAATACTGAAACTACCAAAGAAACATCAATAGAAGTAGAAAATACTATCAAGGAAATAGAGAAAATACAAAATAATGTAATAAAGGGACTAGAAACTATAGATACTCAACCGTCAGAAGGATGGGCTGACTGGTTTAATAAGATATTTGAGCTACCAAGCCAGCTACAGTTAAAACTACAAAGGCCCAACATAAATTTTAATACTACTCAAAATATGGATTTAGAATTTGGGCAGAAAGATGAGACTCTAGGTTCAACAGAAGGTGAAGCCCAGAAGGCCCAAAGAGAAGAAAGCTCAGCCAGCTCAAAGAAAAGGAATATTCCTCTATAGAGGATTCCAGTTTACACAAGAAAGACAGCTGTAAAGATTAGGATAAGAAAATTTATAATTATAATAATGTAGTGGGAATATGTCCCAACCATTTTTGATACTATAAATTTGTCTGTAAATTTTAATAAGGCAGGCTAGGAGATTTTAGCAGAAAGAGCTAGCCTTAATACTTAAAGGTTAATATACAAACTTAGAACGATTAACCTCTAATAATCTTGTTTTGTAACCGATGGCAAATATAAGCCTTCGGCTAGTTTTGTTATATTTGTAATACTATAATTTTGTAATAAAGATTTATAATTTCTGTTGGCTCGGTTATCATTTTATTTTACAAAAGGATTTCTTTAAGTTTAAAAAATTTTTTAGAATAGCAAAAGGCCTTGGGAAAATTTAGGGCAAAGATTATAAGTCCCTCTTTGAAAAGTACCAGTTGGATGAGCTAAAAATAAAAATTTTTTAAATTTTAAAGGAATCTGGAGTAAAAGGAACAATTTTTTTTAAAATGTTAAAATGGATTTTAAGAAGAAATTTAAGGTTGAAAGTTAAATTCCTTATTAAAAAACCTCTTAGTAGGTTATCTGGAAAAAATCCAAGTTAGGTGATTTCAATAAAGAATTTCTTATGAAGAATCCATAAAACATTTAAATTTCAGTAAGGTTTAAGCCAAGAATAATAAATTAATAATACTCTTTCTAAAGATATACTTACGAAATAATTCAAACAGAAAGATAAAGATTAGAATGAATAATACTTGCAATAATAATAGCACCTATACTCACAAAATAATTCAGACAAAGAGATAAAAGACAAAATTGCAATAATAAATATCTATGACGCAAGCAATGACGATATAACCGACATAATAAATCAGACAGAAGCTAAAGATAAGGATGAGTCATACTTGCAATAATACATATCCATGACGCAAGCAATGACGATATAAAAGATTCGGTAATCAACAAGTTACCGGTATACCTCCCCTTTTTCAGCTATAAATAAGACTAGTTTTCTGCTTGATACTCACACCATCACAAAGCTTACAAATATATTTGCAGAAATCAGTCAATATTGAGAAACAAAAGCTAAAAAGGTATAATTTTATACTCTGTTCATATTTTCACATAAGTATCCTCTCCTCTCTAGACTGCACCTTAGGTGATCTTTCTAAGTTGAGTGACGAGAAAATTGTTTTACTATGAATAGAATTTTAGAAATAAAAGATAGACTAGAAAGAAAAGACTTAGAATTGCAGCGATGCAGAATTTTAGTAAGATTTTATACTGATAGAATAAAAGTACATATTGAAGAACTAAGAAATGAAACTAGAATTTATAGATTTTATCATATATTAATAGACTGGATGAGAAAAACAATAAATCTATATACAGAAAAATTAACTCATTATACTGAAAAAATAACAAATATAGAAAAGGAAATACAAGAACTAAATTTAGAATTAACTTCTTTAGTTCTATCTGAGAACGAAGATATATCTTTTATAATTCTTTAAATACTTGAGTATGAATAGAATTTTAGAACTTAGACATAAGATAGAATTAGCTACTGAAAAGATAATAAGGATAAATCATAATTATGAATTTTTTCAAAATAGTTTAGAATTTTATAATAATGAACTTATAACTTATAAAGGACTCTTTGAGTTATATGATTGGCATAAATTCAAAATAATAGAATATACTACTAAAATAATTCAGCTTAGAATTATTAGAGAGAAATTAGAATATGAAATAAAATCTTATAATCTTAAATTAACTTCAATTATTTTATCTCAATCTAATAATTTTAATATACGTTTTTAATTGAAGCGATAATTCAGGACCCCCTCATTTCTGGTATATATATATATATATATATATATATATATATATAAATGCAACGGTTATGAGAGTTAATGGTATTCTATTTTCTTAATTAAAATTATTCTTGTTTATTCAACGAAATGTTGTAATTGAATAAAACAGAAACTGTTAGTAAAGGAAGGAAAGATATAATTTAAATTGGAAATGAATAGAACAATGAATAATTGTATTCTTTATACTTTCAATTGGTTTTTATTCCAGTGAAGAACAGTGAAACTAAGAATACATTTTGACGTGTCTTGGATCAATATTAATAATGGTTTTCAATCTTTGAATTCCCTTACCATCGTAAAAAAAATAAAGGAGAAAGAATGGTATGATTTTTTAGTTATGATTTTTTATAAATTAAGGTAGGCTTACTACTAATAGTTAATTGTTGTTCTTAAGATTGGCATGGCTTACATTATAAAATCGTTACCGGATAATAAAAGTACTTACAAATGATTTCATAATTGGTAGATACAACACAAGTTTCGTTTAATGTTTTGTTAGGATGCGATCAAATGTTCCATTGATTAACAAGACAGAGAATTATAAGTTTATTAGTGTGAACAATATCTTTAATGGTGTCTTTTGGGTAAAGACTAAGAGTAAATTTATAAGAGTTCAGTCTCAAAATGGATAACATTATACCATATGTAAGGATACGTGGGTGTCCAAACCACTGTTACATGTTTTAGCCATGGTAAAAAGTGTCGTGTGTTAATAAGCCCAGTGGCTTGCAAACAGTTTGAGATTTAGCTTGGTCAAAGGTTGATTAGAGTTCGACTCGCTAGAGCTCGACTCGAGTTAGGGATCGGCTCGAGATATTAACAAGCCAAACCAAACCTTCTAAGGTTCGGCTCGAAAGCTCGCAAACATATTTGTATAATTTTTGTGGTTAATAAATTAATGAAAAATAAATTAATTATATATGATTGGTGAGTAATAATTATTCATTTACAATAATTATTAGTAAAATAATGATTTGAAATAACTTGTTGCTTCTTTGCAAGAGTAGTGATGAATATGGAATTGCATAGGATAAAACGTAGAAAGAGACAAAACAAGAGTGATTACGGATCATGATAAAAATATTATGATGTTAGTTTAAATTTTTTAAAATTATGTATTTCTTTAAGCGTGAATAAATTGCGTTATTTTTTTGGAAATATATTTTTCGATATTTTTTTTGAAAAAATGTAACAAAATGTCATGTTACTGATGCAATCCTTTTTTAACTAGTGTTGCCATAAATCAATTTTAATCATCAAAGTTGAAACACTTAGGAGCAACACTTTAATTTGTATTGCAATAGTGCATATATGTTAGGGCTCTTTTGTTCCTTTGGGGGTTTTTCAAAAAAAAATGTTAGGGCTCTTTTAGGCTTGCGAGCTCGCGAACTCGAGCCGAGCTTTTCATGAGCACGAGCCGAACTTCATTTTTCTAAGCTCGACGAGCTTCAAGCCGATCTGAGCCCAAGCAAATATGTTCACTAGCTGAACAGAGCCCTCCACTATTCAATCTCGGTTCAACTCGTTAACAACCACGTGGTCCATGATATAAATGTGTCCTTTTTAAAGCCGACATAGTAAATGAACTAGTAGTTGCCTTGTGGCCTATAATATACTCCCTCTTATTTTTTTTATTAGTCATTCTAGAGTTTTCATCAAAACTAATAAAATATTTATTATTGTATTTAAATGATTAATGTATCATTCATACTTTATAAATAAATTCTATTTCTTCATAATTACCCACTTATAAATTCATCAATACTTAATCTCTTTCCTAATTAATACAAGGGCAAATTAGGAAAAAATAAGTCAAAGTTACATTGATAATCTAAAATGATAAGTAAAAAAACTAAAATCAAAAGCTTAGAATGACTAGTAAAAAAAGCTGGAGGGAGTAAGAAAATGCAATATTCGCACTTTTTGCTAAACAGTGTTTGCCAATAGATCTGGGCATGGGCCGGGCTGGGCTGAGTTCGGGTCGAGCCTAGCTAAAAAATTAGTAGCACAAGCCTAACCCAACCCATATAAAATTAAAGTCGGGCTCGGGTCGGGCCGGATTTTTATAGAATAATCAAAATATAAGCCCGATCTGCGGGCCTATCATTAATATATATAATAAAAAAATTAAAATATTTTTTAATAAAAAAATTATAATAAAATAATTGTAATTAAATTTCTAATACAAATCACAAAATTGAGTTTATATGCTAAATTTTATAAGAAAATTTTAAATTTTCAGCAATTTTTAGTGTTATAATTTAATAATATATAATTATTTAATATATTTATTATTAGTTTGAGCCGGACTTGATTTTAGGACTAAAATTAAATCTATCTCATTTTTTATTCGGACCTCTTTAAATTCGGACTGAATCGGATCTACTCTTAAATTAATTTATCCAAATCCAATTTATGAAAGGGGTATGAGCAAACCTTGCGGGTCGGTGGATTGGTGCACACCTCAATTTGCCAAAAAACATTTATGTGGCAGGTTTTAGAACATTAGGTGCATAATACAAACGCCAATATTATTATACTTATATATGGTAGTGACTTGAATTTATAACATTTCATTTCATTATTAATTTATGGTAGTGACTTTTGAAAATGTTCCTAATAATCAATTAAGTGTTTGAATTTATATTTGGCTGTGACTTTTGGATTGTCAAATGAAATGTCTGACTCTTAATTTGTTTTTAAGTGGAAATATTTATTGGTAAGTTAAAAATGTGGTAATTAAATTTGGTTTTCAGCCTAACCAAATATAATCATTAGATTTTGGTTCAGAGACTACAACTTCGTGTAGATTTTTAGGAGTGTGGAGTTTTTTAAATCACACAATTAATTTTGATAAAAATATTCCTTATTATTAAAAAAATTTAACTAAATAAAATATTATTTATTCTAATTTATGATTTTATGTTTTGTTACTTCTTTTTGCTTTTTTTAGTTGATTGGTACACAAAATTGTGCAACTTCTTATTGTAAGCTATATAGCATAGAAATAATAAACGAAATGTTTTCAGAAATCAGAAACGCATACTCGAAATGTAAAAATAATGTAATTTTAGGTTTCTAAAGAGAGAACGGAAACGAAAAACTTTAATGTCCGAGAGTTTTTGGACTTCATAAATTGTAAGAATAATAGAGCTATCAACACCTCTCTTTTCATTGGATGATATTGATTTTTTTTAATGGTTAATTTCTTTCATTAATGCAGTTAGCTTTTGTTTGTGTTCGGTTTGGTATTTCTATTTGGATGATCTTAAGCTACAAAATTTGAATGCATAGAAATAAAACTTTTTTTTGAGTGTTTTTTGAAAAACCCCGGATGAATAATGTGTCTCTCTAAAGAAAAAAAATTTGATTTATTAATTCGAACTTCATATTCTCCAATTTATTTAATTTTTCGAATTTATTATTTTCTTGTGATTTTAACTGTCTTGCTCAAGGTCTCATCTTGAGACCTTGAGTTCATTTTTATTTTATAAATGAAAAGTGGGGTGGGTGTTTTATAGGCAAGCGAATGTATTAGCTTAGTTAGGATGTCTGCCCCGAAAGTTTCACCCACCCGAGCTTTTTTCGTAAACTTTGTAATATTTTTTCATGGATAATCTAAATATTATGATTGAGCCTAACCTGTCAGCTTAAGCTTTTGGGTAAAACAGTTTCATGACATGGTATCAGAGCAGCTTAGACCTAAAGGTCGAAGGTTCGAATCCTGGCAGCTTCATTCGTGGAATTATATTGCAACACATAGCAGAATGGGTCTGTGTTGTACCCGCTTCAAGTCTAGGGAACATTCACGTGCGAGAGAATGTTAGGATTGATATAAATACTATAATTAGGTCTAACCTGTCAGCTTAACCTTTTTGGGTAAAACGGTTTCATAACAAGACAATGATTCATAATTGACATTCATCTTAATGTTATCTCTATTTCTATTTTTATATTTGTTCTTATATTTTGTCATTTGTAATAATTTTTTCTTCATTCTCTCATCATCTTTTTTCCATTTTTCCATTTGAATTATTTTTTCATATTTTCTATGTTGTCATCGTTTGTCAAAGTTTTCTTTTGTTTTGTTTGGATAAGTTTTCAATTTTCATTGCAAATGCCTATAATATAGTCGAGTAGAATCCATATAATCTTATTTTTTTTTTGTTTATTCTGGTTATTGAACAAAACAATGAAATAGAGTTGGAAAAAAAATACTTTTTTCATTCATTGGAATAATTATTCTATTCAAATTATATTTCATTCTGCAAATTAAACATGGCCACATTGAAGAGAAACTCTATCACGTGCGTCAACCACACCGATGGATAAATGACCGTCATGGTGACACCATCTATTATGATGATTTGTATCGAATGATTCTCATGTTGGTTCAGCTAGTTAGGGCAAAATATTTTTAGGTATTTCTTTTTATATATGTTTTATTTAATGAATCATGTTCCACAAATTTCATTTCATATTTTTTTAGAAAGAAAGATGTTGGAGATGCGTGGACATATTCCACGTGGAAAATAAACAAGTGAAAAGAGTAGAATATAAGCGGTGTATATTGGGTCTTAACACAAATCAATTGGTTTTGTGTTAGATGGGGCCAACCCCACTTATATGCTCACTCAAACTATCGAGCCCAACACTCTCGAGACCCATGGATTCTCTACATGGTATCAGAGCAGAAGAAGGCCTAACAGCTAGTGATCCTGGGTTCCGTGGTGGAGTTTGGGCTAGCAGAGAAGACTAGACTCGTTGTTAACCTTGAGCCACAGAGAAATAGGCCAATGAGTGTTTGACAAGTGACAACTGATCCATGCCCATTTGAACTTGAGGTGTGGGGGGTTGGAGATATGCGGACATATCCCACATGGAAAATAAACAAGTGAAAAGTGTAGAACATAAGTGGTGATGATGGGGCCAGCCTCACTTGTTTGTTCACACAAACTATCCCCACTTGTTTGTTCACACAAACTATCGAGCCCAAAACTCTCGAGCCCCATAAATTCTTTACAAATGAGAGATTATTATTAAAGCTAAATGGCAATTCAAATTGGTTGAGTATTTAGCCAGATGCCTGATACGTGAATTTGAACCACTTCTCGTACTAATGAATGAGCAATAAAATTATATGTTCTACGTATCAAAGAAAAAAATATGAGAAGTGGACATATTCCACACGGAACATAAACAAGTGAAAAGAGTAGAATATAAGTGGTGATGATGGGGCCAGCCCCACTTGTATGTTCACTCAAACTATCGAGCCCAAAACTCTCGAGGCTCATAAATTCTTTACAAATGAGAGATTATCCTTAAAGCTAAATGGCAATTCAAATTGGTCGAGTATTTAGCCAGATGCCTGATAGGTGAATTTGAACCACTTCTCGCACTAATGAATGAGCAATAAAATTATATGTTCTACGTGAAAAAAAATATGAAGTCAAGTTTGAGGCTTAATACTTACAAAATGAAATATATGTAGAACATAATCAATAAAAACTTGAGATAAAAGTCATTATCCATCTCAATAACTACGTGTATCGAGCTTTCAATCACGTCAAAACTTCTCAAATTTATTAGTAACAATATTTGAGCTACAATTGATTTTATCTGTCGGTTTAGGCTTTTGAGTCAAACGGTTTCATGACATGGTATTAGAACTACATGAATCTGGAGGTTGAGGGTTCGAATTCTGATAGGTCCATTTATTGAATGAATTTGAACACATGGTAAAAGCAGGCATGTGTTGCAACCCAAGGGGCATTTGCGTGCATAGGTGTGTTAGGAACAATATACAAATTACAAATGGGTCTTACCTGTCAGCTTAACCTTTTAGATTAGATGGTTCCATGGCAATATCGAAAGGGTTTCTACTTTTAAAAATAGAGATAAAACATGTAATTTATCTGTCTTTGATACCACAACCCAAATTCTGGACTATAAGGACATAACTGATTGCACCTCCATCCCAAAAAATGGTTACATCTGAGTGGAACGGCAAATGTGGAGAGTGGCATTTTGTTTGAAGCTGCTCCCCATTCAAGTTATCCACTTGCACACGTGTGTCTTATTGTTTGTTAGAGATGTTAGGTTAATTATCCCACATCAAAATTACATAAGAATGATGACAACTTGTGTAGATTGAGTTTTAACTTACAAGTCAATTGATTTATTATAAATGGGTTCAACCCTAATCATGTGCTCACTCATCTTATCAAACCCAACACATTCTCTATATTCATTTCTTTCTTTCCCTTTCAATTCAAATTTGTGTTTTTAAATAATATTAGTATTTATAGAAACATAATAATATTATTTTTCCCATATAAAAAGAGGTAATGAAAAAAGCAGAGTCTACACTTGATTGCAGATGAATTTTAAAAATATATTGTGAAAAATAATATTACTAAAATAGTAAATCTATTTGCATTCCATTTGATTTATGGCTTTATAGTAGTAATATCATCTTCAAAGGGAATTAGGCTGATATTCCAACCCAAATTAATCACAGAAGAATCCTTGGTTAGCGTATCCAGCCCATTGATACTTACACAAGATTTGTCTGATTTTCATTGGTCCACTTGGATTTGGATTTCCTAAAGTTAAAATTCTTTAAAGTTATATATTTCATTCAATCTCAACTATTCATTGAGTTTAAATGGTTAAGGTTTAATTTTAATAATTTTTGAGGTCCAAGGTGCAGTTAAACCTTAACCATTCAAACTCAATGGATGGTTAAAATTAATTAAATATACAACTTTAAAGAATCAAAATTGGAGTTACATTATTTTTTAAATGAAGTTTTTCTTTGAAAACTTAGATATAAACATAAAACATTAGATAGACTATACTAAAAATTCCAAAAAAAAGTACTTTTAAATTATTTTTTTTTTGCCTAATTTGCGCTTACAATAGATGGAAAGAAAAATCTTCAATCCGCTCCAGATGTGATTCAAACCTGGGACGACCTCTAAAGGTCACAGCTTCAGTATTAATCATTAGTCCAACACCTCAATCACAAATAAAAAAAGTACTTAAAAAAAGTTAAACCAAAGCAAATTTAAAATTTAATTTAGTAATAAACTTCAAAAATATACCTTGTAGTTTGGTCATTTTGCTAAAAGGTGCTTATAAAATTTTTTTTTTCAAAAGGGTATCTGTGGTTTTAAAAGTTTGTAAAAAGAGGATTTCTAAAATTTTAAAACCACATTTTGAAGGGTAATCTTGTCCATTTTAAAGTGAAATTTTGCAGCTTAGTTAATGAAAATATAATACACATTTGTGATAAATTTTAAAATTTTTTAAAAAGTATTAATATTTTTTAAAATTAAAATTTGATTATAACTTCAAAAATTTAAAACAACTCAAATCTTGATATATAATTCTTAAATAATATAGTTAAAATATAAGAATATTGAATTTATTGAAATAACTGGTGTAGCACTATAATTTTTAAATCACAGATACTCTTTTAAAAACTTTTAAAACCACAAACACCCTTTTAAAAAAAATATTTCACAAGCATCCTTTTACAAAACGATCAAACCTCATTGCATGTTTTCAAAATTTACCCTTTAATTTATCATACTGTTATATATTTGTACCCTCTTGTGAGATTTTATTTGTACGAAAACACCTGAGGTATTATCTCTGAGTATGACTACACGTACAGTCTTTTTGGAAGCTGCGAGTGTTAACCTGACACTCATTAATCTTTTGATTATGATCCAAAGAGTCTCTCATGTTGTTGGATTTTTTTGGGGTGCCTCCAATTAACTTTATTAACTGAGCCCATTGGCAATTTGGTTTTCATGGAATTTGGTTTTTCAAAACCAAGTAGACTAGATGCGGTCTCTTGTCTGTCTGGTATCAGTGCGTTCTGCGCTTCAAGGGGCGGTTTCCATATTCGTTTCAGAAAAAAAGGGTTGGATTATGGCGTTTTCAATGAGCCCAATCACTTTTTTTTGCCAAAAAGTGATATTTAGGTACTCAATTTTGCGTTTTTTCTGAAAACTTTGTGTGCTTTTCTATTTTATTTAAAGTTATAACACAAGATGCTAGACAAAAGAAATGTGTTTTAGACCGTTAATTGACAGATTTTGATTGAATAAAATTTGGCTTTGGCTTTTCTCTCCAAATCGTTGTAAACTAGCAGTTGAGATAACGAGCCCTCATGCATGTTATCGGTCATCAGAATGTTAACATTCTGAAAAAAATCAACGACAAATTGTTAGACTAGGTTTCAGTTGTGGAGGTGCAGCCCTATGTTGATAACGAATGTTCTGTTTCTTTTGATAAAGGATAACGATGTTCTTTTTATCCAAGGCCGTAAGGCCCAGTTTGGGTATTGCGTTTGGATAAAAAGTCTTGGAAAAAATTTGTGGTATTTTTCTTAATTTCAGATTAACGGGAATACGAAAAATAACAGCGGAAAAATGACACAAATTTAATAACGGAGTTCGGCCAATTTCGCCTACCTCTCCGGAGCTGCTGTAGACTTTATTAAAAGAGAAAAGTAACACAGTGTTTACAAACACTCACACCTCGCATCCAAATATCCCCGAGAATTTAGAGCAAAAATACTCTCAAAGAGAACCCACAATAGACGTAATCAAAAGCGCAAAAATTACTGAACTTAATTTTTTGCTAAACCCACTTTTGATCTTCCTCTCTATATATTTCTCTAACTCACTTTGCTCTCAAATTTCCTTATGATATATCCTTCACAATTCGGCCATTTTATGGTGAATTTGAAGAAAACAAAACAAAGATAAAGACCAACAATTACTAAATGTGCCGCAATCTATTTTCAATGAAAAATTGTCTTCCCATTTGCCATTTCATTTCTTGCATTCTCAATGTCAATTCCAGCCCATTTTTGTATCTTTACTTTGCTGCCATTTTAATAATTTGGGTCCCCTCTTGCCCAAAAATTGGACTTTTTGGTATATGGGTCCTTCCTGTGTTTATTATTGACTTGTCTTAACAATCTCCCACTTGAAGACTGATTTCAATCTGTCTTCACACCGTGAAATCTGCATTAGCTCTTCCATCGATCTACTTCTATTACAAGCCAACTGAAGCTGAACACAGCTTCAGTTTATCGATCGTCACTGTCTTTGTCAGCATGTCTGCTGGATTTTGAGCTCCATTTATTTTCTCAAGTTTCAAAATTCCATCTTCAAGAAGTGATCTGATAAAATGATATCGCAACTGTATATGCTTTGTTCTAGCATGAAAAGACGGATTCTTTGCTAGATGGATGGCACTTTGACTATCACAATACAAAATATTATTTTCTTGTTTCTTGCCTAGTTCTTCCAAGAAACCTTGGAGCCAAGCCATCTCCGTGCTAGCTTTCATAACAGCGACGTATTCTGCTTCAATTGTAGAGAGAGCAACTATCTTCTATAGTTGAGAAACCAAGCTTACTGCAGTACCTCCCAGAGTATAAACATACCCTGTAGTGCTCTTTCTGACATCAACATTTCCTGCTAAGTCAGCATCCACATAGCCTATTAATGTCATATCTCTACCTTGAAAACATAGTGCCTTATTTATGCTACCACGTAGATATCTGATGATCCATTTGACTGCTTCCTAGTGCGTCTTGCTCGGATTATTCAAGTATCGACTAACTGCTCCCACTGCTTGAGCAATATTCGGTCTGGTACAAACCATGGCATACATTAGACTCCCGATTGCTGAGGCATATGGCACCTTTGATATACGTGCAAGTTCCTCCTCTGTCTTTGGTGACTGTTCTTTGGAAAGTCTGAAATGAACACCTAAAGGCGTGCTCACTGGTTTAGCATCTCGCATGTTAAATCTGGCAAGTACTTTGTTAATGTACTCAGCCTGAGATAACATCAGAGTCCCTGACTTCATGTACCTCTTGATCCTCATTCCAAGAATCTGCTTTGCAGCACCCAGATCTTTCATTGCAAAATATTTTGACAATTCCAGCTTCAAATTTTGAATCTCTTTCAGGTCTGACCCCGCAATGAGCATATCATCAACATATAGCAATAAAATGATAAAGCTACGGTCAAACTTCTTAATGTAACAACAATGATCTGCTTGGCATCTTGTGAAACCGTTGCTGTCCATAAAAATATCAAACTTGCGATATCACTGTCTGGGAGCTTGTTTTAAACCATACAAGCTCTTCTTCAACCTGCACACCAGGTTTTCCTTGCCTGCTGTAATGAAGCCTTCTGGTTGCTTCATGTAGATCCCCTCCTCCAAATCGCCATAAAGGAATGTTGTCTTTACATCTAACTATTCAAGATGTAAGTTTTCTGCAGCTACTATTTTCAACACCAGTCTGATTGTTGTAAGCTTCACAACTAGAGAGAAAATCTCTGTATAATCAACTCCTTCTTTCTGCTGAAAGCCTTTCACTACCAACCTTGCTTTGTAGCGTTTACTACCGTCATAATGTTCTTTGATTCTAAAAATCCACTTGTTGTGGAGTGCCTTCTTTCCTTGTGGTAGTTCAGCTAATTCCCAAGTCTGATTTGACATGAGAGACCCCATCTTATCTTTCATGGCAGACTCCCACTTGATTGAATCCTCCACTTGCATTGCTTCTGTGTAGCACTCTGGCTCTCCATTGTCGGTTAACAACAAGTAATACATAGAAGGTGAGTAGACCTGTGGTGGCCTAGAAGTTCTAGAAGAGCGCCTTAGTTCCGGCATTCTTGGCTCATCTTCAATTGCTTCAGGAGTATTCTGATCTTCATTTTCAGGTATCTCCTCGAACTCAACGAATTCCTTACTTCAGCTTCTAGTTTGGAGCTATTTGATTCCGCTATTAGCCTATCCTTGTACATCACATTCTCATTAAATATGACATCCTTACTTCTGATGATCTTCCGATTCTCATAGTCCCAAAACTGGTAGCCGAATTCTTCACCACCATATCTAACAAAGACACATTTGTTAGACTTGGCATCAAGCTTACTTCTTTGAGTAGAATCAATATGCACATAAGAAATACAACCAAACACTCTCAAGTGTGAAAGGTTTATCTCTTTTTGTCTCCAAACTTCCTCTGGTATTTCTCCATCCAAAGGTACTAAAGGTCCACGATTGATCAAGTAAGCTGCGGTGTTGATAGCTTCAGCCCATAACATCTTGGGCAAACCAGCATGTATCCTCATGCTTCTAGCACGTTCGTTTAGAGTTCTATTAATGCGCTCAACTACGCCATTTTGTTGCGGTGTCATAGGAATTGTTTTCTCCGTCTTGATTCCGTTGTCTGTGCAGAAATCTCTGAACCTTTTATCTCCGTACTCTCTTCCATTGTCTGACCTCAATTGTTTGACTTTTAGGCCAGTTTCATTTTCCACCATGGCCTTCCATTTTCTGAACGTATCAAATCTGATTTCTTCTTCAGAAAATACACCCACACCTTCCTTGATGAATCATCAATGAAGGTGACATAATAATACGAGCCTGCTAGAGATTGGATTGGAGATGGTCCCCATACATTAGTATGAACCAACTCTAACTTTTTCGCCTTTGGTGTCTTGCCAATCTTTGTGAAATGAATTTCTTTTATTTCCCAAAGATGCAATCTTCACATAGGCTTAAGTCAATACTTTTCAATTTTTGCAACTTTTCTTTTGATAAAAGTGTTTTCATCCCTTTCTCACTCATATGGCCAAGCCTTTGGTACCATATGTCTGAATCAGCATTTGTTATTGCAATGATGTTCTCCATGTTTGGGGTGACATAGAGAGTACCAGTCTTCTTACCACGAGCAAGGATGAGTGCTCCTTTGGTAATCTTTCATTCACAACCTATGAAGGTTGTACTGTAACCTTCTTCATCAAGCTTCCCTATAGAGATCAAATTCCTTTTGAGACCAGGAATATGTCTTACTACATGTAGCTTCCAAGCAGTCCCATTTGGCAGCTTCAATCGAACATCGCCCTTTCCCACGATCTTTAAGGTCCATCATTAGCGAGATGAACCTTTCTAAAATCACCACTGACATAGTTCTCCATGATTTCACGACATGGGGTAGCATGAAAAGATGCCCTTGAATCCAATATCCAAGATTCAATTGGACTGTTGATGATTAGAATCATAGCATCACCTACTTCCTCGGCACATTTACAGATTCCTTTGCTTCGCCATTTTTCTTTGGTGCTTTGCAATCCTTCTTAAAGTAACCTTTGTTGCCGCAGTTGTAACATTTCAAATCCTTTTTAGATTTAGATTTGCCTCTTTTGGATTTTGATCTGCTAGAATTTGAACTTCTGTTTAAAGTTCTCCCGCTAGACTCAGTGTTTAGAGCTGAAGGCGTTGATGCTTCCCCTAATTCTCTTCGCCAAATTTCTTCACTTAGCAACAAATCCAAAACATCGTCAAACTTTAGTTTTGTTTTGCTTGATGAACTACTGACTGCCGTAACAGTAGTATTCCAGCTGTCTAGTAGAGATGACAAGAGAATTAAAGCTCGAACTTCAACGTCAAATTCAATTTCCACCAAACTCAGCATGGTTGTGACTGTGTTGAGTTCATTTAGATGTTGGGCTACAGATTGCCCTTCTGCCATCCGTAAATTGAATAACTGCCTCATCAAGTGAACTTTATTCGCAGCAGATGGCTTTTTATAAATATTAGCCAAAGCAGCCTTTAGACCCGTCGTGGTCTTTTCTTTGGCTATTTTGAAAGCAACATTTCGGGATAGTGTCAACCGAACAACTCCGAGGGCTTGTCTGTCGAGAACTTTCCATTCGTCATCCTTCATGCCTTCTGGTTTTGTTCTAGAAAGAGGCTGATGTAGCTTTTTCTGATACAGATAATCTTCAATCTGCATTTTCCAAAAGCCAAAGTCCGAACCGTCGAACTTTTCAATTTTCACTTTTCCTTCATCTGCGGCCATCGCTCCCACTCAAATCTGGACTACCAAAATAATTCTGTTCTGATATAGAAGTTCAGGCTAAGCTGCAATCACAGAGCATACTAAGAAATAATATTGGCTCTGGTACCAGTTGTTGGGAAAAACTTGTGGTATTTCCCTTAATTTCAGATTAGTGGGAATATGAAAAATAACTGCAGAAAAATGACACAAATTTGATAACGGAGTTCGACCAATTTCGCCTACCTCTTCGGAGCTACTACAGAATTTATTAAAAGAGAAAAGTAACACAGTATTTATAAACACTCACACCTCGCACCCAAATATTTCCGAGAATTTAGAGCAAAAATACTCTCAAAGAGAACCCACAATAGATCTAATCAAAAGTGCAAAAATTACTGAACTTAATTTTTGCTAAACCGCTTTTGATCTTCCTCTCTATATATTTCTCTAACTCACTTTGCTCTCAAATTTCCTTATAATATGTCCTTCACAATTCAGCCCTTTTATAGTGAATTTGAAGAGAACAAAACAAAGATAAAGACCAACAATTACTAAATGTGCCGCAATCTATTTTCAATGAAAAATTGCCTTCCCATTTGCCATTTCATTTCCTACATTCTCAATGTCAATTCCAGCCCATTTTTGTATCTTTACTTTGCTACCATTTTAATAATTTGGGTCCCCTCTTGTCCAAAAATTGGACGTTTTGGTATATGGGTCCTTCTTGTATTTATTATTGACTTGTCTTAATAAAAAGGCGGGTGTTTAGGTCATTATGAGTTTGGTAATGCGTAGAATGGTTTTGAAAACTCTCTTTTAGCAGTTCCAGTTCAATCAGTAAAAAGAAAAGAAGTTTCTTTCATATGAATGTATTGGCTCAATTGGATGTTAGGGATTGACATTGATTACAATAGAGGCCCCAAAGCCCAATTAAAGCTTGTCAGCGGGAATTTATAATGAGAGTCGGGTGTTTTTTACCCTGCTCTCATCCAACGGTTGAATATTTATGAGAGAGTATTAAATTAAGTTGATAAAAATTTATTTTAGTGTTAAAGAATACTCAACCGTTGGATGAGAGCATGGTACAAAACACCCGGCTCCCATTATATTTTTTTGAGATTTGTTAACTATTTTTAACATAGATGGCATTTAGCCCACCGAATGACTATTACACAGAATTGAATAGAATTGAGTGAAAAAATGTGAAATATAATAGAAATGCTTCACATGCTTCGAATAGTAATTTCTATCTAGTTTACCTCCCATGAAATATTTATTTTTAGTTAAATAGAAAGAATTTGTATTCCATTGAAATGTTTAATAGCTATGAATAACTATTCCAAACACGTTACTCATTTCTATCATATTTCACCTCATTTCATCCATTTTTATTCAATTACATCGAATATTCATTCCATGAGCAACAAAGGTATTTGTGAGAGCAAATCGTTTTCATCATGTGCGTTAAAGTTAAAAGAAGTAGATTAAAAAAATAGTGTATTGCTAACGTAGAAGCCGCAAATGAGAAGCTGGTTGGAGAGGATCTGAAAATAGCGAAAGTTCAAAAACACTAAAAAAAAGAGAAATGAAAACAAAGAAAAATAGTTCAAGAAAATAGATGGTGATGAGGAGGAAAAAGAGAGTTGTAGCTTCCTTCTTCCTTCTTCCTTCTCAAATGAGAGATTTTAAAAAGATGATGTTAGATAACTTGACAATCCTTTCCAAAAGCGTGATGGCCAAGGTGGAGATTGTCAGGATTATTGTATTCAGTCAGCCCATAAGCCCATTTTCTTATCTAGCCCATTAAGCTTTGTTCTTATTTTGGTTTGTCTTTTGGCCCATTGTGTAAATATGGCATATATATTAAGCTGTTGTGTTTTTAGGGTATTTTTTGTGGTACCCTTTGTTAGCCGCCAATGTTCTTCTTTGACTCTATTGTTCATTCTGTTCATCTTCAAGTGTTTTGGAAATTTTGGCTTGATGAGTCGGCGATTCTGGTGAGTTTGTTGAAGACGGTTACTCAAGCGGTTACTCTCCATCAGGTTATAAATATTCTTTGTTTCTTCTGCAATATGTAATGGCTAGGTTTCAGGGTTTTTGGGTTGTATTCTTCTTTTCAGTTCTTGAATCTGTTTTAGATCGTTCTTGTTTTCAAAGTCGACACTGAGTTCTTCCATTAGTGTTTGTAATCTCCATTTTTGTGTCTTTAGAAGCAATCAATAGAGCAACCTCTCATCCGTACACACGTACCCTGATATATCCCTAAAATGGATATGGGGAACTACGTTAAAAATCTTTGTGTTATTTCGTTTTCCTGATTTATGATTCTTGCGATGAATGTTTTATGGTTAAAGATTCGTGTTGTTTTCGCAATGCTCTACAACACACATAAATCCACTCTATCATGTGTGAAATTAAATCCAACCAACGGATTTGTCCGAATTCAAATACCCAACCTTTATATATGTCCAAGGGGCTCTATGTCTTAATCTTTTCTACTATCACAAACTGAACGAGGACTGTAAATATGAACTCAGGATCCTTAGTTGTGAATCATCAATGACCTGTTACTCAAATACCATTACCACCGGTAATTGGACTGGAAGTTATTAATGGTTTAAAACTGATATAGAAGTTAAAATAATTTCAGCACAAATGACTGCTTTATTTAGGCATATAAATGATTTGGTGCTTTTTATGGTTACTTGTTTTTTATAAAGTACCTATTACTTTGCACTTTTTTACCATAGAATGAGTGGTGGTTATTTTAATCTAATGGTGAAAAAGGCAAAGTGATGATTAAACAAAGTAACCATAGAATATGCCAAATGATTTTGGTATTGAATATAATATTGATGGGCTGTAATTAGATATGCTATAATGAAGCCACGTATACAGTTTAAAGAAACATTGAAACAAGAATTTTTAAAAACTATATCATATTATACTATACCATATTTAATGAACTACAACGAAACATCAACCAAACATAGGCTTAGGATTTACATAGAAATAAAGAGAGGAAGAGAGGTTAAGATAACAGTCAGCCAAACTTGATAAAGAGACTTTTATGTGTAGGTTTATTTTTTTACTTGACCACCTTATCCACCAGAGCTTTACTTTTATTGCATCCAGATCCAACCGAGTGGCGCGCATTAATAGTCTTAGGTTTATAATGCACCAGGTAAGTAACAAGCGCTTTATACATATGTGGGCTTTCAAATCTATCAAATGGGCTGCAAGCCACACTACTTTCAGGCCTTCTTTTGGGTAAACACACTACTTTCAGGCCTACAATAAAGTCTCAATTCGGCCTCCAAACTTTGCGTATGAGTTGAAAAGTAATGAACCCAGCAGCTATCCCTCAAAGTGGTGATTCGGTGGGGTCTATATACAAAATGTACGTAAGGATTTCAAATAGCTAGAATATTAAGCAATGCATTATCTGTCAATTTAACAACTGCCCAGTTCAAGTTATCAGCCAAAATTCCAATAATGATGTTCCAATTGAACTAATGGAAGTTTTGATTGAATTTGGTATTAATTATAAAATTGGTGGGCTGTAATGAAGCCACAATCCTACATATTCCCCACTTCACATAAGCTTAAAGTAGCCAGTACACACGAATATTTTATACCATTATCAATAGGGTAAACAATGTATTCCCTGTTTGAAGGTCAATTCATAAAGTTCTATGCCGAAATTTATAATTTTTCCAATCAATAATAGATAAATGTTAATAGAGAATTGAACCCCAAACCTGTCACATACAGACAGGTTCGTGGGCTTTGTAATCCGTTTAAGCCTGTGATGTATTGGTCGGATTTTGGGAGATGATTTTTCAATTCTGTTTAGGGGTGTGCAAATGGTTTGATAACTGAATTATCGAGCCCAACCAAACCGAAATATTAATTTTGTTCGGTTATTTCAAAAATTTGGTTCGTTCAGTTCGGTTTGTAATATGTTGAATCTTTCGGTTATTCGGTTCGGTTCGGTTTTTGTGTAGAAAAAACCGAAATAACCGAACCCAACCGAAATATACATTGCACATAATAAAAATTTAAAATATGTTCATATATTAATTATTTTAATATCACACCATTATTCCTCTTTTCTAAAATGCACTCTTATTCCTTTACGCGTCTATAATCAACCATTTAATCTATTATAATACTTATATTGGATGTGCATTTTGTATTTTAAGTGTTAGAATTTGAATTTTACTTAATTAATTTAAAATTTTGGTTTGGTTCGGGTTTATAACCGAACCGAATAATTTATTTCGGTTTTGATTCTTATTTGGTTTGGTTCGGTTAACAATATTTTCCTTATTTGGTGTTCGGTTAATTCGGTTCGGTTCGGTTTTGACCGAATGCACACCTCTAATTCTGTTTGGCCCGGTCGCCCGAACTCACTAAAGCCCGCAAAGGTATATGGGTCGGGTTTGGGAACAATCTCAAATCCATTGGGTGGCCCGACCCGCATTCTTTGTATACCAAAATAATTTTTATATATATAATGTAATATTTGTAACTATTAAGTTAAAAAATACAAATATTATTAGTTAAAAAAATGTCCCGTACCATTCCTATTTGTAAAAGTTTTGTTGAAACAAATATCCTACATTGGTTAAAATGGATGTAATTATATGGCTTATAAGTGTAGAACATATCCTCATTGGTATTAAGGCCATTTTGGAGTAAAGCCCAAGAGCAAAACATGAGGGCTTTAGGCTCAAAGTGAACAATATCATACAATATGTGAAGATATGTGGTTGTCCATGGGTTTCTGCCATGTCGCTCAACAATTATTGGGATAAAAATATTTATATAAAGTATTTATAGTTTATCATGTTTTGCAATAAAATATTAACCCAATTTAATCCGAGCTCAGCCCGAAAAATATTTTAAGTGAGTTGGAATTGACTGTGGATGAGCATTAATATATAAAAGCCCTTAGGACTGTATTGAACCCATTCCAACTCAACACACGAATAGGTCTAGTCACATATGGGTTTCAAACCCTATCATTTTGTTAGCAAAGAGAGAAGGAGAGAGAGAGAGAGTTGGGATAGAAGGGGAAAAAAAGATAAACTTGCCGCATGAAAGAACAGGCAAACAAACTTATATTCGAAGCAATATATTGACAATAAAGTACAGAATCACTTACATTTCATTGAAAACAAAAACACACATATACATATAAAAACTGAGAATTGAAAATTAAATTAAACACACAGGAAAGTGAACAACATAATAAATAATAAGCTCTATACTTCTACCAATTGATTTTCTGATTAATTTTTTGAAAAATTGGGTAACTGATCATTTTGTGTTGATAATATAGTGTGACACAACATGCTGGAAAACAGAAAAGGTACCCAATGTGTTGAAAAAAAGATCAGACGCCAATTGCGAAATCCATAAAATTTAGAGTTTTGATTCATATGAATGGATGATCGTCATGTAGATCATCATAAAGATGGAAAATGTTGACATCATCAAGCCACAAATCAAGCCACAGGCTCTCATCATGCTGTGGACAACAAGTGATTTGATTGGCAATATCGTTGCCTGCAATATTAGTGTCATCTTCTAAAGCACCATTGTTGCATGATTGCTGCATTTCCTGCTCATCTCCATTAATCAATCTTTCCCACAGTGGACTGCCACTGACTTCATTAATGTTCTCAGGTACAGGCAAAGTGGATATAATTGTGTCGGCAAGTTGAATGCGGTCCGAACAGAAAGAGTAGTTGGTAGATAAGGTATGAGGGTGTGGCCTGACGATGTTGTGCCTAGTTATTTTTGGGGTTGTAATTTCCTTTGGAGATATAAGTTGCTTCTTAAGATGAGTGTTCCAGAAATTTTTTACATCATTTGCAGTTCTTCCTGGTAATCTGCCCGCAATTAATGCCCGCATGTACACTATATTAATTTGATAATTACACGCTTTTACAACCATAGATAATTTTTTTATTTTAATATTTTATAAATTAAATTGAAAAAAATATCAATTTCTATACAAGAATGTCTAAATTTCACGTACAATTATATTTTCTATAAAATTATTTTATATATAGTTAAAAATTTAATAGGGTAAAATATGAAAATCTATTATATATAATATAAAATAAATATAATTTTATTCGTCCGGCCGGCTTAGGTATTTATATAAAATCAAGCCCGATCATAGAACTTCGGACTTTTACGGCCTCGGACCGTCCAAGCCCGGCCCATTTGAGAGGGGTCGAATCGGGCCAGATGAGTAGTCCGGCCTGTGAATAAGTCTAATTGATATGTGGATTTTCTAGAATATGTTTTTGTTATCTACTCCCTCTTTTTTTATAATAAGGCTGTTCATTTAGACTGAATTGAACTAAATGGATCTGAACTGAACTAAAGCAACTGAAGTGAATTAGCTGAAACTATTAATTAATATTAATAGTTATAAATGTTATTGAAAAATATTTAATAAAATAAATAATAATTTAATGCTACTTAACGTTAAAATATAATATTATTAATAATAAATAATATTATATAATTATTATCATTTATATTAATAAATAATAAGAATAATTAAAATATTAAATAAATTTAATATAAATATAACTAAGAAATAATAATAAATAATGAATCATAAATATAACAATAATAGTTATGCTAATAACTAATAATATTTAATAATAAATAACATAACTACTAAAAAGAGTTCAATTAACCTTAAATTTATTATTATTAATTTTATATGATCAAATTTAACTTCTAACACTTTTTTTACTGATAATTATTTTAATACTTATTAACAAAATTAATTATTATAATAGTAATAGATAAAATTAAAATATAATAACAATGATATTTCTTGTAAATATGATTAATAATAATTATTATTATAGTTATAAAATTAAAAAACATTATTTAAGAGTATGATTATTATATTTTTTTTATTAAAATAACCGAGTAATTATTTTGATAAATAAAGTACTTTTAATATTATATTTTTTATATAATAATTATTATTTTTATTAGTACTTTTATTGTTATTTATTATTATATAATATTATTATTATTGTTGCTTGTTGTTTATTATTATAATCAAATTGTTGTTATTAATTATTATATATTATTTGAAGTTATTGATATTACTTAATAGTATTAAAGTCTGAACTAAAATAAATTGAACTAAAGTAAATTGAATAATATTAAACTAGACTGAACTAAACTGAAATAAACTGAATATAAATTGAAAAGAGCATGGCCGACTTGTGACTTTGACGAGTTTGGCAAGTTTTTTAATACTAAAACTACATATAATAAAAATACTAAATATTAAAACTATTTTTCTTTTTGAAACACGAAATAGACTCTTCTTTTTTTTTTAGTGACGGAGTAAATAAAATACAAGAGGAAAATGTGCATAAATACACTAAATATTGTAAAAAAATTTACCATCCAAAAAAAAGCTAGGGAGGGAGTGTATGAATTGTATTTAAAGTTTTCTTGGATTTAGTGTTACTAACCAAAGTTTTTGTACTTTATAGCAGGGCAGTGACGGGTTGGTTCAGACTAAGTCCAATTAGGCCTAATTAAAAATTACTAACCTATACCCAGTCCAAGCTATAAAGCCTAAAAGTTGGGTTCGGTCGCAAGAGACCTTTATAAATAAGTCAAATTACAAGCTTAATTAATGGGACTACCAATTAATTATTTTAATAAAAAAAATAGAATATTAATTAAAAAAAATAATTATAACTAAATTTATAATATAAGAAAAAAAAATTAAATTTAGATGCAAAACTTTAGACGAAGAAACGAAATTTTCAACAATGTTAGTATTGTATTTATATATAATAAATATACATTTATTCAATATATTAATTACTCCCTTCGATTTTTTTACTAGTTATTTTAAACTTTTAATTTTAATTTTTTTTACTTATCATTTTAGATTATTAATGTAACTTTAACCAAATTTTTTCTAACTTACTCTTGTATTAATTAGGAAAGAAATTAAATATTGATGGAATTATGAGTGAGCAATTATGACAAAAGAAAACTTATTTAAGTATGAAGGATAAATTAGTCATTTGAATGCTATAATAAATGTTTTATTAATTTTGATAAAAACTCTACAATGACTAGTAAAAAAATTAAAGGAGGTATTATTTTAAGTTAAACTTAAATTTTATTACTAAAACCAAACTCATTTTATACTTTATTCAGACCGGATGAGCATGTTCCACAATTAATTTTTCAAAATCCGTTTAAAAGGCGAACATGCTGGGCTCTGCACGCCTAGGTATACATTACAGTAGTAGTATTCAATCAATAATTGAATGTCTCGTAAAATTCAAGCATGGTGTCATTTTCCAAATAACTCTACATGTCGAGAAAAATTTTCAAGAAACGGTTGGGCATTTATAGTTTTGGTCCTGAGATGTGTAATTATCGCAGTAAAGGCCACATAGGATGTGCCTAGGTAGCCAAGGGGAATTTATAGAAAAAGTTAACTTTTTTTATAACTTTCTCTCATCTAATAATTAATATTTAATTAAATATTTTTTTATATTAATTAATTTTTTTTATAAATTCTCAACTATTATTTTAAAAAATGAACAAAAAATAAGAAACATTTTATAAATTTCCATAAGGCTCAAGACCGCGTTAATTTTTGGTGTAGTGAGTCAACAACTTGCAACTTGATTTATGGTTCTTGTACGTTACAAACATTAGATGATACATGTCAAACAGATCATGATAAGGGACTATTTAAGGGTCCATGTCAAGTATTATGAGTAGATCGGTTCGAGGGTTGGGTTATTTATCAGATTTAATTTGAGTTCGTTCTTATGGATCGGGCTTGGACATTCACATTTCTTTTAAATTCGGCTTGAGTCTAAGTCCGGTTAAACCCGAAGTTCTATGAGCTGGGCTTGGTATTAGTATAAATATCTAAGCCTGGCCCAAATCCGGCCCGACCAATGAAATAATCTTATTAATACTATTTTACTTTTGTAATATGTTGCTACTGCTCATATTTTATATAGGATTGAGATAAATTAGATTCGTCTCATATATTGACCACTTATAGAAGGACAAACATATTATTTTCATATTATCCACGGGAGTAAATAAATATATTTGAATCTAAATAATATATGTCTTAAAGAATTAAACATATAAAGCTGTTGGATTTGTAATTATTTTTAGTTATTGAGCTAAAGATTGGATATGAAAGCTTAATTCTATAAATTTGTTTTAACATCAAAAGTTTAATGGTGGACAGAACAACGGTGAAAATTACTTTAACGTTCTTTCCCTGTGCTTCTGTTTTGATTTTGATTTCACGTTCTTATATCATTAGATTTTAATCTCATTACTATTTATCTTTTTTTCCGATTTTGTGTTAGTTAAATGTATTTCAGGAGCAACTATATAACATAAAAAAGTATAACAATATTGTAAGTCCGACCCGAATTTAGCCTAGTCCGACCCAAGTCCAGCCCGAAGTTATAATAGTGTGGGTTGGACTGGGCTTGAGTTAAAATTTTTAATATAAAACCCGATAAAGTCCGGCCTAATTTACCCGATAAACAGGTCTAATTGTGACAAAATGAACATATATCCATAAAATAATCATTATAACACTTCAAAATGAAAATGTGATGTGAAAATCTTTTATAAGAGTTTCAGTTAATCTCGTGTATACGAAGACTTCATAATTGGGATTGATTGAGACTTCTAGGATTGGGGTTGTATCAGTAATTCATAGGAGATACTATTTCAAATATACCAAGATTTTATTTTAGTTGGTCAACTCGTCGTCTTCCGGGATCCAAACATGGAGTTTTTGTACAAGGCGAACCTATAACTGAATCTTTATGGTATGTACTTAAGTCCGAATTAGTCATCTATGGGTTGAACACCCGTCGTGCTGAATATTTTTTTTTCTAATCCTCTTGTATTCTATTTAGGATTCAAATTTCTATTTTGCTTTTCACTTGCATAGAATGGAGCTTCGTTCGTCTTTTTAGGAGGAATTTCAACGCATAATTCAGTTTCATTTAAGTTTTTAGTTTTGATGTCAATTTACTATTAGATGAATCAGTTCGCAACTCGATTTAAAAAAAATAAGTTTTAATAGTTTTGCTAATTCTCTCTTTTATGAACTGTTGGCATTATTATAGCTAAAAAACTTCCGGTTTGAAATTATAATTGTGAGATGAAACGTTCTTATTCTACTTCAGATTAAAATTTTTCTGACTAAATTAGTTTCTCATTTTATTTTTCTATTTATCATTCAATATGTGACATATTTGTAGGAAAGATAAACTGAAAAATAATAAAATAATAATAAAAATAAGGGTAAATTTTAAAAAAGTATCATGTGGTTTCACTCATTTGGCGTGGAGAATTTTTTTACAAAACAGGGTCTGTGGTTTCAAAAGATTTACAAAAGGGGGCCTACATATTTAAAATAGTGGTGTTAAATCGAATATTTTTAACAATTCAATATTCTAATAATTTAACCTTATTATTTAAAAATTATACATGATATTTGAGTAATTTTCGGAGATTTTCTTTATTTTTTATGATTTTTTAAAGTTTGTCATCATAATTTAATAAAAAAAGATTTGCACTATTCAAAAAAATTCAACGATATGTATTGTATTTTTAATAACCATCCTGCAAAAATTCAGATAAAAAAGAACAAGATTACCTATTTTCGTGACATAATATAATATTCAAAAAAATTCAACGATATGTATTGTATTTTTAATAACCATCCTGCAAAAATTCAGATAAAAAAGAACAAGATTACCTATTTTCGTGACATAATATAATATTGAGAATCCTTTATTTATAAATTTTTTGAAACCACAAACCATGTTTTACAAAAAAAAATTCTTCAGGCCCCATTTTACAAATGAATAAAACCACAAGGTATTTTTTTAAGTTTACCCTAAAAATAAATACGTGCCAAATGACGAATAGGGTGGAACAAGCACTAAATGGCTTGAGAAACCTTTATTGATCGGTTAGAATATACTGATATAATGATTTCAGTGTGTTACAGTCGCTTCTATACAAGGGTTATGCTAAGATATTCTCGGTAGGGATGATGATATCAACTAGAGTAGGGTGCGAAAAGCAGTTGCAGCCACTTGAGGTTGTTAGTAGGGTTTGGCTACTCTACAACTGCAAAGCACACAATTATTTTGTTCCCCATGTTACTGATTGAGACTTTCAATGGTGGTGATTTCAGCTTGATCTTTAACATCCTCCCTCCAGTTGAAAATAACTTTGAGATAGGCTTCACGTTCATTTTGTATACGAATGGAGCCATATAAGCAGAGCTTTTTACCTTTGTTAGCAGATCCGCAAGTTGGTCCTTAGTTGAGACATGTGAAATGTTGATGAAGCCTTCTGCAACTAAGTCCCTTACGAAATGTAAATCCAACTCAACATGCTTCATCCTTTCATGCAAGATTGGATTTTTAGCCACAGCTATTGCAGCTTAACCGTCACATTGTATTGAAATAGGCAATGGCACTATGATTGCAAGATCGTATAGCAAATAGCTTAGCCATTTGACTTCACACCAGGTGTTTGAAGATCTACTAACTATAGGCTGCTTCTTGGTCTTCCAGGAGATTAATGAGTTTCTTAGGAATAAGCAAAACCCTGTCAATGATCTCCTGCTAAGTTTGCAGCCTCCCAATCTGAGTCACGGTAACCAGAAAGGGTTAAGTTTATATGGGAAGGATAAAACAGGCCACAATTTTTTATCCCTTTTAAATATTTCAGGACTTTTAATGCAACATGCATGTGATGTTCATATGGCTGTTACATTAATTGACTTAATTGTTGAGTAATATATGAAACATCTGACCTGGTTCAAATAGAGTAATCTCCCTATTAATCTCTTGTATCTCTCTGCATTTGTTAGAATTTTCCAAGGCTTTGGCAAATCATTACTGATGTCAATAGGGCTAGAAACTAGATTGCAGTCTTCCAACCCTGCATCCTTGATAATATATGTTATGTCTTTAACCTCAGAGATAAATGTACCCTCAACTGATCGTGAAACCTCAATTCCCAGGAAATAGTTTGCCAAGCCAAGATCCTTTACAGTGAATAAGGAGTGCAAGTAGGCCTTGTTGTCAATGGCACTTTGGTTCTTAGAGCTTATAATCAATATGTCAACCACATAAATCACCAAAGCAGTAAAATCAATCCCAACTCTCTTAGTAAACAAGCAGTTATCACTCTTGGAACTCACAAATCCATCCAAGATCAGTTTATCAGACATTTCCTAATGCCACTGTCTTTCAGCCTGTTTAAGGCCATAAAGTGACTTTATCAGCATGCATACTTCCCCCCTTTTGGCTTTCTCATATCCTTATGGTGGCACCAAGTAAATGTATTCATCTATATGCCCATGTAAGTAGGCATTGTTCACATCCACTTGGTGTATTGGCGATTGTTTTATTGCTCCAACGGCTAGCAACAATCTAACTTTTGTGGATATTGCCACAAGACTAAAGGATTCACAGTAATCTTCCCCTTGGATTTAATTATAATCCCTTGCCACAAGCCTTTCCTTGTATCTATCCACACTTCCATTTGACAGTAATTTCACTTTATAGACCCATTTGCTAGTCAATGCACTCTTGCCTAGTGGTAATGTACACAAATTCTAGGTGTTATCCTCTTCAAGAGCATCTAACTCCTTCTACATTGCATCAACCCACTTTAGATCTTTTTAGGCTTCCTTGTAGTTCTGAGGCTCTTTAACTTCTACAATTTTTGTCGAGAATGTTGTATGATCGTCTATAGTTACTTGGGTCACATAATCTGATAGCCAAGTAGGAGCATTCTTGACCATGTTTGATCTTTTAGGCAAGTCACTACTTCCTAACTCTATAATGACAGGCCTACTATCTTCTCTCTGTTGATTGCTGCTTTTACCTTTCTCTTATAAGTCATGGAGAAAGGGAATTGTACTTCATTTAGGAATTGTATTCCCTAGATGTCATTTCTTTATCTTGCTTCAAATCATACACCTTGTACCCCTTTTCCCCATTTGAAAATCCCAAGAAATGCACTTATATTCCCTTGCCTGCAGTTTATCTGGCTTTGACAATACATTGCAAAAACATGCAGCACTAAACACTTGAAACTTGCCATAATCATGTATCTTCTCAAAAAAAGGCCTCAAAGGGTGACTTTCAGTCTAAGACTTTGGTTGGTAATACATTGATAATGCTTGTTGCATTGAGCACATCATCACCCCAAAATCTAGTTGGCATTTGTGTAGTAATCATAATAGCTCTTTTTACTTCAAGCAAATGTCTATGTTTTCTCTCTACCACTCCATTTTGCTGCAGGTTCTTTGATGTAGTATGCCTCTACTATCAAACAACTTCCAGGATTATGCATTAACCAACTCCCCTCCATTGTCACTTCTATTGATTTTTATCCTTGTAGAATATTGATTATCTCCTATATTGATGAATGACTCAAGAGCTTTCATCACCTCACTCTTTTGCTATAAGAGATACAACCAAGTTACCCTGATATAGTCATCAACCACAGTTAAAAAATATTGTGCACCGATTAATGTGGGTTTCTTATATGGTCCCCAAACCTCCATATGAATCATTTACAGTCTATACTTAGTAGAAATCAAACTTTTATTAAAGCAAGGTCTAGTATGCTTAGCCTGTGGACATACCTCACAAGGCCTTGCATTACAATCGATACTGATTTGGGGAATATGGCTTAGGCTATTGAATGAAGCATGCCCTAGTTTTATATGCCATAAATCAACTGTTTTATCTTTACATTATACTGTTTGTACTACAGAATTACATATATGCACAAACTTTAACAAATTTGTATTAAAAGAAGTCTGATCAATCAAGTAAAGTCCATCTACCAACCATGCCCCATCTTTTATTCCATTAGATCTCTAGTCATGTATGTAACAACATTTTGAAGAGAAAATTACTTCAATGTCATTATATTTCAACAACTGGCTTACTGACAATAGATTATACTGATAACCAGGCACATACAATACATCAAATAGTGATATGCCATTCTCCAATTCAACTAATCCCTTTTGAGAAATTATCTTAACACTCATATCAAGCAAATGCATTATGTGCCTTTTATTTGCAGGTTTTAAGTTTTCAAAAAGATGTTGCTGATAACACATATGTGAACTTGCACCACTTTCAACAATCCAAGTATAGGATTAATTTGGAATCTTACCAGAAAATCTAGCAAAGGCACTGACATCTGTTGTCATGTGTTGCATTGGTGAATCCACTGGTTCCTTCCCTTTCATCACCCTATAAACTTCCTACACCATCTTGTTCATAGCCTATTGATCTACATTATCTCCATAGACTTTCTCCTGGAGGTAATCACTCTCTACATAAGAGCTTTGGTTGGCATGAGAGTTTGAGTTGCTAAAACTTTTAACTCTTCCTCCTGGCCTATGTTTTTCTCCCTTCCATTCAGGGTAACGTATGAGCTTGAAGCAAGACTCTCTAATATGCTTTATCCTATTGCAATAGTCATATTTTAGGCCACTTTTCCATCATTCGAGCTCTTTCGTGCATTGGAGTAGTTTGCACTGTGATTTTTCACTACAGAGTTTGCCATCTCCACAAGCCTTAAGCTATTCATCTCATTCTATTTCTCAATTCTGCTTATAATTGAGTAGGCTTTGTCAAGACTTGGCAAAGATTCTATTAAAAGCACTTGATCTTTGATGTGGTCATAGCAGTGATTTAACCCCATGAGAAACTGCATCAATCTGCCCTCAACTTCTTGATCTGCAATCCTCTTGAAGCCATTGCAATCACATGATCTTGATGCACCACACTTGCAGCTTAGCACGGGCCTCAATAGACTCAGCTCATCCCACATCTTACTCAATTTGTTGTAATATTGCAGCATAGTTTGATCTCCTTATTCAAGAGTATTTAGATCTCTCTTAATGTTGAATAACGTATGTGCCTTTCCTTCGTAGAACCTGCATTCTAAGGCTTTCCATAGCTCTCTTGTTGTTGCAACAAACGCGAAACCTTCAGCTAGCTCTCTTACAATGGTGTTTAGGATCCATGTTGTTACCAAACAATCATTCCTTTTCCACCTTCAAAAATCTGTTGTACCTTTCTCAGGATCTTCATCTTCACTGAGAATGTACTTCAGCTTATCTTTAGCAGTTAATGCTCTCATTAAAGAGTTCTTCCATGCCAAATAGTTATTACGACCAGTAAGGATCAAAGAAGAAATTACCAGGCCTGGATTGTCATTACTTGATATTTTCTCCCTAGATTCATCTTCCTGATCTTCGCAAAATGATCTCTCTGTTTCATCTCCGATCAGATTTGGATTCAAACTTGACGCCATTGTTGTATTCCTTCGTTTCTTGGCCATGATAGCTCTGATACCATAAAACAAGCACTAAATGGCTTGAGAAACCTTTATTGATCACTTAGAATTTACTGATCTAATGATTTCAGTGTGTTACATTCGCTTATATACAAGGGTTAAGCTAAAATATTCTCGAGCGGGACGATGACATCAGCTAGAGACGGGTGTGAAAAGCAATTATAGCCACTTGAGGTTCTTAGCAGGGTTTTGCTACTCTACCGCCGCATAGCACACAATTTCTGTGTACCCCATGGTGCAGATTGGGATTTTCAATGGTGGTGATTTCAGCTTGATCTTTAACATGGGGGACATGGAAGGAGAAACTAATTTGAGGTGGAAATTATACAATGGATTGGGTCATTTGATCCCTCCTTCGTGAATGACATGTGTCACATAAATGAATAAAATAATATAAAGTAATAAAATAAAGCAATTTCAGAGACACATGTATTCATGGGAGAATGAACCAAAGAATGTGATCCATTGTATAATAATTACTTAATTTGAGGACATCAAATTTGAATCCACCTTCTTTACATCTCTCAAAGTATATATTTATTTCGATAAATACATTTTTACTCGCATGAACTTGATTCAAATGGCCTAGTGTCCTCTGGACATTTCAAATTTCTCTAAGCACTCTGAACTTGGTGAAATTGCATCAGAACGTTACGTGTTAGCTTCTAATTGGAAAGAGAAAAATAAGAAAATTGATATATTTGAAAAGTCAAATAAACCCAAAATTGACACGTGACATTCAAAGGCAACTGGTACACTTTTAATAAGTTCAATAAGTTAAAAATATTTTTAAAAAATTTAAGGAGATAGCAAACCATTTGAACCAAGTTCAACGAATAAAATTATATTTGGCCTATTTATTTTGCTGTTTTATTCAAATTGAATATATAACCAAACACGTAATTTAATTAATTTGTTAAATGTTTGACTTATCTCTTAGTTTAAACTTTTGAATTCAATGATTTCAGGATATTAGTGTCAATTCTTCCCACTTGTAGGGATTGTGGGTTGGGAGAATTTATATTAAATATTTGATGTTTTATACCTTCCTTTTATTTAAGAGAAAAAAATTTATTAATATTTAATTAAATATTTTTTCACTCTAAATAAATAATGTCTGATAAATTGTCAACCTTTAAATGGGAAGAGATGTAAAATACCAAGTGTTTGGTATAAAATTCCGTGGGTTAACAGTGTGGTTTGTTGATTCCATTGAATACATAACACACCAATTCTTATTTGTTGAATACTTTTCAAGTTCAAAGGATATTAGTAATAGAATATCAAAAATAATGTTAATATTTTTTAACTTAAACTTTGGAGTAAATGGGAATCTATAATATTGTATATTTTGTCATGAAACCATTCAATTAAAATTTTAAAATTTAGTAGTAAGAGGTCAATCATATAGTTTTTATAATTATCTCTTTCACTACAATGTCGTCTATGCTTGAATCAGTTATAAAACATATATATTCTAATATATCTTAGTAAAATTTAGTGAGCAAATGGCTGTCCATTAATAATTGATCCCTTTACTTCTAGCTAGGTGCAACAAGGTCAAGTATAATGTAATACAAATTGTATGACCATTTACCCAATAATTTAATGAGTTTCATCACCTATGACATGGTGAAGCTTAAAAAAAGGCAAGTTACAATATTATTTCGTTGTTCTCTCATTATATTTCACGTAATTCCTCTTGCTACAGTAGCAAAATTTTGTTTTTCTGTATGATGAAACTCATTGTATTTTTTAATCGTGATATATAGCAAAAACAATATAATTAATCTGGTATAGTTAGTGATAGATATAGACTATTTATCAATATAAATATTTATAAAATATCAGATAAAATAAAAAATACGGAACCTTTTAATTATATTTTTTTATGTGAAATTGATATATATTTTAGTAAGTTAAGTAAAAATGTTTTAACTTTTTAACTTTATAATAAAAATTCCAATTTTATTTTAAAGTTTATATATATATATATATATATATATATATATATGTATGTATGTATGTATGTATGTATGTATGTATGTATATCCGACTTTCTTATAATATTATGGCTTAATATATACTTAGCCCTCTCAACTTGACAGCTTTTATGACTTGGCGCCTCCAACTTTTACAAGTCACTACCAGCCCCCTAAAATTGGCAAAAGTGTTCGCTACAACCCCCCCCTTAGTGCCATGTGTCACCTTGTGATTGGTTTAACTTTTTAAATATGTCAAATTTTTTATTTTATTCCTTTATCCAATTAAAAGGTGACATCTGGCACTCAGGAGCTAGAGTGAACACTTTTGTCAAGTTTAGGAGGATGGTAAAGACATCTATAAGTTGGAGGCGTCAAATAATAAAAGTTGCCAAGTTAAGGGGCTAAGTATGTAATAAGCTTAGTATTATTAACCAACCGTCTTTAGGCCCTGTTCTTTTCAACTGATAAGTAGGTGTACTGAACTGATTGGTACTGAACTGAACTGAATGGCACTGAACTGAACTAAACTGTACTGAAACTGAACTGAATGATACTGAAATTGAACAATACTGAAACTGAACAATATTGAAACTGAATTATAATTAATAATATTTTAAAAATATTAAAATACATAATAATTAATAACACTTTAAATAATACTATACATTCTAATAAAATTTATTAATTGTTACATATAATAATAATTAAATATACCATTATAAATTATTATTATTATTATTATTGTAATTATTGTTATGAATATTACCTTATTATTTTAATTGTTATCAACATTTATAAAATACTATTACTTTTATTTATTTATTTTTTCTATAAAATTATCTATCGTATAAATAATAATTGATAATGTTAAAAATATTATTATTGGTTTCTTTTTCTTTGTTGTTATTTGTGATTACTGATATTAATCAATAATATTTATATAACGTATAAATAGAAATGAATTAAAATTAAAATTGAAATGATATTATCATTAATATTTGTTGCTTTTAATATTTATGAATAATAATAATATACATTAATAATATTGATATAATGCATAAATTAAAACTTAATATTGAATTCTGATTACTGAATGCTGAATATCAAATACTGAATACTGAATACTGAATATTGAATACTGAAACTAAACTGAACTGTACTGAACTGAACTAATTAATACTGAAGTGAACTGGACTGAACAGAAAATAAGTTGAAAAGAACGGGCATTACTCCATAAACATTAGAAGTGTTGCTAAATTGATAACTGCAAGTACTCCTTACATGCCGGTTACCTAAAAGCTTATGCATCCGCATAATTAAGTCAACTTCATCAACTGTAAACTTTCCCCTCTTTATATTTGGTTTTAGGTAATTCAACCACCTCATTCGACAACTTTTTCTGCATCTATTTAACCCTGAAAAACATGCAAAAAAAATGTACTTTTCTTATTGCAATTTGGAAAAATAAATATATTTTTTTATGAGATATGTCTCGTTTAATAGAAAAACAGAGTTTGACAAATATAATTATATGGTAGCATTTGGTCCGCGGAAATTCTATTCCGTGGAATAGAAATGAACGGAAATATGTCAAATATAGTAGAATATATGTCTAGAATCCGTCAAAGCACGGAAAAGTTTTTCCTAATTTATATACGTTACATGGAAAAATTATTCATTTGTTTAAAAAAGGAATAGCTTTTCCGTAAGATGCATATAAACTAAGAAAAGCTTTTCCGCGCGTCGACGGGTTTTGGATGAATAATGTGTCATATTTGACATCTTTCCATACATTTCTATTTCTATTCCACGGAATATGATTTCCGCGAACCGAACGAGTCCTATAGTTTATACATATATTGTAAATAAGAAGAAAAAAAAGACCTGCTCGAAGAGGAACTCGATGCCATTGTCCTTCACCGTACTCTTTAATGCATATCATCTTCTTGAGAAGTCCATACTCCTTTTCTCAGTCTCGATGTGCGCTCCATTTTAAGGCTGCTGAAATACTAACACTATATATATCTTGCTATATACATGTAAACATTGGTGTATGTACACACACTGTATATATCCAGGAAATATGCACGTCATGATACACATAGATATCATGACGTGCATATTTCCTGGCCACTTCCTCAGCTTTCCTTATTCATCGAATTATAAGCAAAGTATTCCTTCCCAACTGTAATTCAATAAATACCTCAATTCTATGGGTTTTTATATATTGCTCATCTCCAATTTTAACCGGCCACATGGCTTTTTCTACCACATCACTATCTGTATTCAGTAATTCGAACCTAACAATGTACTAAAATACTAAAATTTAATCTTTATTTTTTGAAAAAAAAAACTGAAATGTGGACTTTAAAACACTTTGAGGCCACAGTACAATAGAAAGAAGATCTAATACATGGACTTGGTTACATGCACGTCATTCATTTAATACGAATCCAAGATAATAAAAACACATTTTGTAACGTTCATAAATTCAACATTTAAAATTCTGTTTTTGATGTCTGCTTTGTTGTTTACACCATGATTATTATCGAATACATTTTTTTACCACTGATCCAGCAATAACAAGTGATCAAATGATAATTATTTGGAATAATCATAGAAAACACTTATAAACTAATTTTATTTTTTTGTATCTTATCTAAGATATTTTTTTGTGGTTACTTTATTTTTTTATAAGGTTCTCCCTCCCTTTCTAAATAAGTGTCACTTTGGACACTCTCTCATATACCAAGACTACATTAAATAAGGCAATAAAAGTATTATTATACGCTTAAAGCTCACTCTTCAATTTTTTCACTTATTAAAATAAAAGAGTAAATAAAGGCAAGAGAAAAAAAAGATGGATATTAATCCATTATATTCCAAAAAAAATACTTATTTAAAAATACTTTTCTCATCCAAAAGTAACTCTTATTTAAAAATGGAGGAAGTAACTATTACTTTACTTCATTAAATCAAATTTCATTCAACTCATCTACCTAATCATAGATATAATAATAGTTACTTTTCAAATTACCCTAGAAAAACTTTTTATCTACATATTTATCAATTAATTATTATACATGTCAATTTTTTTTAGCTGTTAAACTAAATTTGTCAACATTTATTGAATTTGAACATGTCGATTTCCTTAGTGAAAGACAGGCTATAATATAGGGGAATTAGCCAAGAGATTTAAAATCAATCACTAAGAAATGTGGAATCCATTGATAATCATTATTCGAAAGCAATACAATAGGAATAAAAATGATGATCAAAAACTATTAAAACTTACTTGATCGATATATAGATGTAGGCAGCAAAAAAGACTTTCAGTGTGTAAGTCCTACAATCTCACGTGTACGAACCCTTCTTGATGGGACTAAAGTTAGCTGAATTGATGAACTGAACAACAACTCAAGAACACTTGGAATTTATGGGATGGTCGAATTCCCTATGTATAGGCGTGTAGTCTTTCTTTTTCGTCTAATTAACATGTATTTATAGACTCCCTTCAGGGTTAAGGTTTAGAATAGATTTCTTATTTAATTATAAAATGGCCTCTTGAATTATTGTTATTTGTGAATTTGCCTCCAAGCTAAATTCCTTAAACCAATAATTCCCCAACTTTATAATTATTTCAAATAAGTCCCTCATGTTAATTAAACTTAATTCTTTTAATTTAATTTAATGAATAATATAAATAACTTTATTCTATACTATTAAATACAAATTAATTTGTTCCTTATTCTTGAGTTGTAATTAGGGCTGTAAACGAGCTGAGCTTGTTCGTGAATAAAATCTCAGGCTCGTTATCGTAAACGAACCAAACTTGAACAAGGGGATACTCGGCTCGAAAGCTCGTGAACATGCTCGATAAGAGGCTCAAGAACTAGTTCGCCAATAGGCTAGTTATTAGGCTCGTTAACATAATTGAAAAGTTTAAACATTATATTTATGAAATAGATAGATTATGAAAAATATAAAATAGTGTATGTGTAAAAATGGATATAAATATATATATATATATATAGAAAATATAAAATATAAGATAAAGAGTAAAGGAAAATATGTATAAAGTGATATGTAAAATATAAATAAAAATAAGTAAAAACGAAAAGAAAAGATGGATATAAAGCCTAATAAAGGCATTTCGGATCCAATTCAATCCCTACTATATATATATATATATATTCATCAATCTTTATATGCTCAGCAAAACCCTAATCTCATTTTCCTCTGAAAAAACACAGCCGCCAATACAACACTTCTCCTCTTCCTCTTCTTAGTACAGTGAAAATCATTTGTGGTGCTTAGATCCTTCACCTTCGATTATTCATCTCACGGATTTTATCTTTCTCATAAGCTGAGCTCTCGATCTAAAGAAAGCTCGAGATAGGCTCGAAGCTCGACTCGGGCTTGGTTTGACCAAGCTCGAGCTCGGTTCGAGTTTGTTAAAATTTAAACGAACAGAGCTTGAACAGTCAGTATTCAAGCTCGGCTCGGTTTGTTAACAGCCCTAGTTGTAATGATTCCTTAATCAAATTGATTTAACATATCAATTTATTAATAATCATTTTTCTTTCATCAATACTTGTAACATTGCATGTACAAGAAAAATCTCGAATCAGTGGTTTTAAGTACACGATTTTTTGGGTCTGTCCAAATGTTGACAATGAGGTCACTCTTATAAACTGTAAGCGGATTCTAGCATACCATTACAGCCCCCAATTGGGACAGAACACAGTTATCGATTTATTAACACTGAACTCTATAGTTATCTTACAATTTTCTTTGCCAGTTAGAATCAATATAATGAACAATGGACATAACCATGTCATAAATTTTTACTTTCATATTTATTGATCTAGAATAAATGATTCTTTCAAAGAAGTTGCCTACTTATTTGGACATGTCAATAATCCTTTTATTCATCAAATGGCCAATGATTCATTTTAGCCTATTAGGTTGAACGATAATCCTATCACTTCACAACCTTACTACCCATGTGTTCATGAATAACCTGAGCATACCCATATTTGGAATCCACCTTTAAGGACCTGTTAGGTGCATACCACAAATTACCCAATTCCAAATTAATAGAAAATTGAAATCAAGTCCATGGACGTTTGAGACCTACCTATCAAAATGCTCGTGACATGATAACATGTGACCTTCTGCTAATCGGATCGGTCTAGCCTATATTCATAGATCTTTTCTCAAACAAGCTAACCAACATACAAGTCTACTGTTTTATTCATTTACATAATTAAAATAGACTTGGGACATAGGACGAGACTGAGATTGGAGAGTAAGGCGGCTAGGGTTCTCTTGGAACCCTAGCCGCCCTAATTTTCTCTTTCGGCGCTTGGCCGGCCTTTGACAAAATGGTGACTAGTTGACTAGGCGGCACCTAATCTCCACAGCAGAAGACCTCCACAGTAGCAGACCTCGATGATTGTGGCTAGGGTTGTGTTGATTTTCTCCACTGGTTTCTGACCGATTTCTCACTCTACCGGCATCTGGTAGGTTCAATCTCCACAGCAGCAGACCTTGGTGACTGCGGCTAGGGTTTTGTTGATTTTCTTCACCGGCTTCTGACGAGTTTCTTACTCTACCGATGTCTGGTCGGTTAGATCTCCACAACAGCAGACCTCGGTGATTCGGCTTGGGTTCTGTTGGTTTTTTCCACTGGGTTTCGACAAGACGACTTGGCAGCACCCAGATTCCACCTGAGCTTTGTTAGGTTGGTTTTGTTGGGAACTGACAGTCAGATTGAACATGCATAGCAGGCATAGCGGAAATTCAAAATTTTATCTCTGTCCCCAGGTACTCCTATTAGTTGCATATAAATTAAATAAAGCTTAACTAAATAATTCTCTACCTAGGTTAGCATACAAAAGGACTAGGCATACCATAATTCCAAATTATATCCTTGCACGTTTATTTTATACTAAGCATTTTATAACTCTAAGCTATAATCTAAGCATGTTATAACTCTAAGCTAAAACCTAAGCATAAAATAAACTAAGCATGCAAAACAACATAAGCATAATTATTAAGTCTAAAAATGCTTAAAGAAAAAGATCTAATAATTAAAAGAGAAAGAAAAAGAACTTGCTAGTTGAAGCGTGCTTTTGCAGAACCTTGTTCCACAAGCCTCCAAGCGTAGGATAGCCTCTATCAGTATCCACACCAACCCACGAACCAAAACCTCACCAAGAGGTAGATTTGAGAAGCCTCGAGTAGTTGCTAGACCACTCCAGAAGCCTCACCCAAAAATATATACTAGAGGTGCTTAAATAAATTTAAGCTCCTAAAAAATAACTTGCTCGATTACCCGAGAGATTAATCTTTGCAAATTTTAACTTGGGATTTATACTTAAGCTTGGTGCACTGAGAAAGGGAGGACTAGATGCCTATTTATAGGCTTGGGGAAGCAGAAGTACTTCCCCACTTCCAATGTAAGATTGGGAAAGATTTGCCCAATCCCATATGGGTCAACACACGGACCCCTATAGGTCGGGGTCCTCGGGTTGACCCACATGCAGCGTGCTTAGCACGCTGCATGCTTGGCAGCCAAGGCAGGTCATTATGGCCTGTCTTGTCCCACAAGCCGGGCTTGTGGGCTTTTTCCCACAAGCCCAGCTTGTAGGCTATGCTGCGCTGGTCACACCCAGCGCTGCTGGTCACCAGCGTGTGAGCTTGGCCAAGTGCCAAGCCTACAGCCCCTTTTACCACCACTTGGGGCCCGATTCCCGTAGGGTCCTACCCTATTATACCGATTGGAAAATTCCTTTTAGTCCCTTTTCAAATAAATATTTATTTCGACCCTAATAAATTAGTTACCAGTCAAAATAAATTTCTTGGTCCAATCAAAATTGATCTAATAATTATAATTTATTTATGACTCTAATTAATTAGTTAACGGTCAAAATAAATTCCTTGGTCTATCCAAAATTGATCTAATCAATTTTAACCCATCAAATAATAATCCAATTATTATTTATGTTATATTTTCATAATAGAATAAATCTATTAGTTCTTTACTTAGTCAGATGAAGGTCCAATGTGTGTGACCTTATAGGATCCCGAAGTATTGAGCTGTTAAGGCTTAACCAACCCTTGTTCTAATGGAACCATTGGCTCGATGCTCTAGACCGTGAATAGAACTCGATTACCTTAAACGACTGTAGTATGCCTCTAGCAAGGGTCTACTATCCCCCATTACTCGGAACATTATTTATGCTTATGACTTAACCCCGGTTAATGCAATAGTTATCCAGTGCGATAAATTCCTTTCATTCTTTAATATTAGTACCATCTGGTTTATAGGGTTCGGTTAAAGTGTTAACCCACTAATAGCGAGGTTGCTCCAAGCTATCCCAGTAGTTTACTTATTACCGAAGTATATTGCCTTTTACCATAGTATGTTTGACTATAAACCATTTCTATCAAACACATACTCTGATAAGAGGTTTATGGAAATCATCACTTCAACAAGTGGCCAGGTACAACTCCTAAATATATCCGGAGAGATGGATTCTTTCCGACTACTCAGCTTACCAACGTGATGATATCACTATACCCGTAATCACCCGTAGCACCCTAAATTAAGGAGTGTATAGTAATGACCCAAAGTATAGCAATAGTACCACACAAGGTAAATAGTATCTCAAGTACGAGGACATTCGCAAAGCTTATTACATGAAGATAAACATTAACACATTGATATATATATACCAAGTGTTTATCTTATTACGGTCTCCAATATATCTCCCAGATATATCCATGTGTCAAACTTAAGGCACTGCCTTCAGTCCTTAGGAGATTAACTGCTTAGACCCTTCCCAAGAAGTTGACTACATGCTAATCTTTTCGCTTCATCAATATCCTTTCTTGATGAAACTATGACTAGGGATAGTTTAGACATAATCATAATTGCACATGAAGCAGGTTCCACCAGATATAGTCCAACTATAACTTCTCTGACTTCATGCTATGATATGTCAAGGACTTTTGTATACATACATCAATGAATATATTTAACCAGCTATAATATATATACATAGAAATACATTGATATAAATAAAAGAACAGATGCCTTTATTGATTAAACAAAGTATTCATACTATTACATAATTAAGATATATCGCCCTAATTGCCTTAAGGGTATACATCATATCTAACAGATTTCACTCCTCTAGCATGGTCGATTCGAGCAACAGACCTTCGACGAGAGACTGTTTAGGTGGATAAGGTTCTATTTGGCCGGTTTTCGACTGGGGGGTCAATGTTATTCTAATCGGTATTTGGCCGGCAGTTTTTCAACACAGGGATCGCATCTCCTCCTTTGATGCATTTCGGTGAGGGCGGCTTTGGCTAATCCCTAGCCGTATAGGGTGGTGCCTCTCCTTGCAGTAGAGATCACAAGTTCATCAGTTTGGATCTTCAGTTTTGGTTTATTGGCTTGGATTTTGGTTTGATCTAAGTCGACAGTTGATTAATCATCTCAACCTTCTCGCCGGGATTGACTTTGGTGCATCACGGAGAACTTCTCCCCGCCGATCATTTTGCTATGAATCTTTTAATCATTAGGATCACACTCTGTTGTGATTGGGACTTTTAATTCATTATTTTTGCATTAGGTTGCAAATCTTTTGTTACATCCTTGTGATGTTTTTCTTTTCTTTTTTATTTTTTAGTTGTTACATGGTATTAGAGCGGAAGAAGACTTGGGACATTTATAATTCAATCAATGGATACTCTTAACAAAATATAGCACAAGATATATTACAGAAAAGATTTTTATTAATGAAACATAAAACATAAATATTCAATTACATCCCCATGTCTAAAACTAGGGCACACTTAACAGTTAAAATGTTGGGTTCGATAGTGCAGTGAATAAAAAAGATTTGAATTGTGAAAAATTATTATATTTGTTATAATTATTGGAATAAAAGAATTGTATTAATTGTATGTTTAATGAAATAGTTATTCTACACGAAATGAAACAATTTATATTTTCCCTGTGATCCAATAATAATTCAACCATGGACTGCTTAACTGTTTTAAAATCAACTAAATAAAAGTGAGTCATTCTAGCTCTCTCATGTAATAGTTATTCTATAAATCAAACATATTACGCTTTTGTAAATGGAAGAAAATGCTACGAAACTAATGAAATTTACCAATTCTTCGTAAAATAATCCAGAATTATTATTGGGGATAGGGATAACATTAGAAGTAGGAACAATTCACAGCAAATAATAAGTTTACAGGACTTATTATTTCTAATTTTCTTATAGACCAAATGGATCTCTCTCAATTTATCATATTTTGCATATTTCCCTATTAACTGTTGAAAGGTCCTCATAGTTCTCTAAACTTTCAAAAATTGCAATAGTTTGCTCCCTTGAAAGCGGCATTTCAGGTTTTTATTAGTTTCACTTTTAAAAGATATGAGTCTTTTTATTTTTCTCTTTCTAAATATAAGTTGACACGTGGTGTTAATGGAGAAAATTAATGCACTTTTGCCAAATTAGACGGGGTTAGTAGAAATAAGTTAAAGTTCAAGAGCAATTGGCACAATAAGACAAGTTAGAGGAGCTATGACCTTTAGAGGTCCCGTGAATCATTTTCGGAGCGGGTTAGAGATTTTTCTTTCCATATAATGTAAGCCCATATGATGTAAATTTTGAAAAAAAAATTATTTTTCAATAATTATTCATCTTAAACTAATTATTTTCAAAATACCAGTATGAAATAATTTTTTTATACATCACTTTAACGTAGATTTTGCATACTGGTTAATTTTGATAGGAAATTGGAGAACTCCGACAGAGAATGAGGAATCTTTGATGGGAGTGAAGAAAATTTTTTTCCTGAATCGTTAATGAGAATGAGAAAAAGTATTTCACTAAAAATTAATTGAGACGAGATAGGAAATGCATTCCTCACCACGATAAAACTCATCGGCAACTCTATTAGAATGTGCTTTCCCAAAAAAATTGAAAATGATGGAGATGACACTCTTTCGTGCAGCTATTCTGCCTGCCACTTTTAGGCCTGGGCTGGCCTTTATCAGGTGTTGATAAACAATGATCCGGAACACAATCAATTCGAATCAGGTTTGAAGAAAATAAAACACCCAAGTATAAAAAGAACCTAAGTAATTGCATCCAAACCAAATCCAAATCATCCAAAATCCAAGACAAGTGAAGACAAACACCTAAGCATTAATGGAAGCATCCGGCTAAAGTTTAGAATGGAAAACAACTTTAAACATCTAAGACTAGCATCCGAAAGAACTGATTACTAAGTATATGGATAAAGACAGATCTGGTGATACTGAGTCTAAAGACATCCGGAAGACTCAGATATCAAGACAATGGAAAAAGCTTCAAAGATAACTTTTTCCTCCACCTTTTTTGTCTACAAAGTCAAAGATCCTTTCTCCTTGAGCAAGACAAAAGAGACAGCTCGCACTTTTCAGAAAAAGGATAAAAGGACTAACACCGGATAGAAAAAGGAAACAACCTTTTTCACCTAGACCAATAAGGAGATGCGTGGAGCTCACACCAAAAAGCTAATGGTATAAAAGTTGCTGTGGTACTAAAAACAAGGAAAACGATCACTGACATCTTTTTAGCCTCAATTCTAAGTATTCAAAAGGGTCAAATTACTATCTAACGGATTGATCAACGGCTCTAGAAGCTCCACATTTCACCTGATCAATAATGAAGATTAATTACAGCTTACCAACCCACAATGGCTACATGTATGATGGAAGCTTATAAAAGGGAAGCTTAACAAGTTGAGAAGGTGCTGGTTGATTTCATAAAAGGCATATACAAGAGAACTTGCTAGATTACAATCAGATTCATAAATTCCTCCAAGAACCAAGTCATTCAAAATCAGTTGGTAAGGATTCCTAAGTGAGTTATAAACTTAAGGAAGTCCAAAACCAAAACCTTTGTTAAAAACCAAAGTGTAAAAGATCTCCTACTTGGGTGAGTAGTGAGATTGGGATATAGCTTGAAGTAGGCACTTTGAGTGGGATCTCCCTGTAGGACTCAACTTAGATTTGGGGTAGAAGTCTAAGTGGTATATAATGCTAAAGACAAAAGGACTCAGCTAGGAGTTGGTACTTTTAGTGGTATATCCTACATCCGAAATGGGGTACCATCTGCAGATAAACTGTAAGGCTTGATTTCTGCCAGTTGAAAAGAAATCACACTAGTGGAAAAGCTTAAAGGAAGGATCCTTTGGGGACTAGACGTAGGCGGGGCCGAAATAGTATAAATCATCGTGTTTGATTTTCTTTAACTCTTTATTTATATTTGCATCGTCTGGATGGATAATATCCGGAAGCCATTAAACACGCTACACAAGACTTTTTAAAGTCTGTAAATTCCGTGAAAAAGGGTCATTCACCCCCCTCTGACCTTACATAGACCCTCACAGAGACCTACATTACGATTGTAAATAAGACTAGTCGAGAGTGGAATAAAAATTTCCAAATCCAAAGAAGCCGGGATCGATTCATGTCAATTCATCGAGACAAAAACATAAACGGAGGTGTACCTTGATCATAGAATCTTGAATTGAATGAATTATCGATTATGTTAGAATTGAATGGTATTCTAGAAGATCCGATCGAAGTACTGAAGGGAAGCGTTGTATGAAAACTAACGAAACAAATCAATCGTTCTTCTGGGGACCAACCGCCTATTTATAGAAAACTGAATTGGCAAATTTTTGTTTTGGCCCTTCAACAAAACAGAATTTACACAACGACCCTACACTTTCTTCCTACGACCAAATTGACACCTTAATAGTCAATAATATGAAATTTGACCACAAATTATTTTGACTATTTATTATGACTACCATACGCATTTAATTATTTACATATTTAGCCCACACTTTATGAATTTTTTAAAAAATAATTCCAATAATCTCCCACTTGGGCTAACATATGTTACCTGATGAAATATGTAAAACCTTATGTGCTAAAAAAATGTAGTCATAGACAAGGTATCCCAAACAATCTCGTCCATTAGTAATATTGATGAAGAACTGAAGGGATAGTCGTCACAGTCTTTGTGAGTCAATCCACCATCAATCACATGCACCAATATTTCTAAATGATATAGATTAATCATAGGAGTGTAATGTTGAAACTACATGCAACGTGATCTATCATGTCCGTTTTCAATTGCTCCTCTTTATTGATATCAAACATAATATATATGTTAAACAGAGTGTGAATACAACATAATACCTTATTTTCTGCAGAAACTGAATTATAACACAATTATATCCATACTGAAAAGAGCATCAAAATTACATAATCAAACTCCCACTAAAACTGAATATACTAAAATAGTGTAACACAAAAATGAGCTATACGCTCCGAAAAAGGCCTTTGCATAACTATTTTAGCAAGCAGATCCGCAATTATGGAGCCGCACTGATATGCTCTATGGATATCCTTCCACTCTGTAATTTCTCCTATACAATCAGAAACTTTATCTCAATATGATTTTGATCGACAAGAAATTCTGTGTTATTGGAGAACTAGACTGTAAATTTGTTATCATAATAAAACTATATTTGGCCATTCAATGCCATTTAGAAACCATAATCATATGTGACACGATTACTTAACTACAGTCCCTGATAAGATGCACCAGAAGACACTACATATTCTGCTTCCATACTGGAGGTCACTATGAGTTTGTTTAGAACTCTTCATGTATATAGCACCTCATACTGAAATGAAAAATGTAGCTTGATGTGGATTTTTATACTGTTTACGCATACATATAAGTCAGAATCCAAATACCGAATGATTTCCATATGATCTGATTTTCTCTATGTGATTATGTAGTCTTCATAAAACTTAAAGCCCAATAATAGGTTGCCTTCTTAAGTCCGTGAAGGGACATAGACTCTTGAGGTTGTTGAGTTTGACCTTGAGTAAGAATAACTTCTTTAGCCTAATGGGAAAGTTATTTAAAGACTATTTAAAACTTTATCTTCCCCCCAAACTCGATGAATCAAACATGATAGGCTCGGATACCAATTGAGAGAAAATTTTCACAAACTGAAGAAGTCAGGATCGATCATGTTGATTCATCGAGAAATAAAAACGAAATGGAAGGGTACCTTAATTATAGAATCTTGAATTGAATGAATTGTTGATTATGTTACGATCGAATGGTCTTCTAGAAGATCCGATCGAAGTATCGAAGGGAAGCGTTGTATGAAAACTAACGAAACAAATCGATCGTTCTTCTGGGACCAACCGCTTATTTATAGAAAACTGAATTGACAAATTTTCGTTTTGGCCCTTCAATAAAACAAAATTTACACAACGGCGCTACACTTTCTTCCTACGACCAAATTGACACCTTAATAGTCAATAATTCTAAATTTGATCACAAATTATTTTGACTATTTATTATAACTACCATACAGATTTAATTATTTACATATTTTACCCACACTTTAAGAATTATTTAAAAAAATAATTCCAACAGAGACGACCCATCTTCATTCTTGTTAAGATTCCCGGAAAATTAGTATATTAACTAATAATACCTTTATAATTAATGCTAATTCAATTTCAAATCAAACCTAATAATTAAAATGGATGCCTGAATACAAGATTTATAAAAACAAAAATAAGTGGGAATTGGACGTGATCTTTGGCTTTTCTTTGATTAATATGCATATGAAACGTGGAAGGATTGAGTTTAAAAACATGAAGAGGAAAATTTTCTCTTGGAATGCAAATCATTGAAGCCCAGCCTTTGCTTAGTCATATACCTTGAAGGCTTGAAGAGGTATTGCAATAGCTTTTCCTCGTAACATATAAGAACATATTTTCTGGCTGTTACATTGGCCATAATATGATAATAAAGGTTTCCTTCTCATGTTCACTTGCTTGATCTACAGACTAAGGGAATTCTTACTGAAATCCCAGAATGAGAATTCGATGAATGCGTGAAATTTACTCAGACGTACAAGATAGTTTGAGATACTAAGATCTAAAGCTAGTTGTCATATGAAGTCACTTTGGCCAATGTGCTTAGTGCTTGCAGCCACTCTGGTTTGGTTGAGCTGGGTCAGCATTACCTTTAGTTCATTGATCAGTGGGGATTATAGATTTCCTGCTAATGCCAAAGTACTATGCATGTAAAAATATAATTGATCTCTTTGTGCAAGTGGCTACTTAGGTTTAGAGAAATGCCTTTTCAGTCGCAAAATCTATTGATTGGTGGCTGTAGGGCTCATAGAAATTAAACTTGGAGATTGGTGAATTTGAACTAACAATGGGGAAAATGGAAAGTTGTTTGAATTGTAAAGGTGCTAATGAAAAGCAAGTGACTAAAGAAGGAATTGGGCTCTACGTAGTTGTGTAATCTTAACCCAAGAACGTGATTTTTAATGTCCCACGTTAGTTAATAAGGAGAAGATTCATGGGTTTGTAAGTGTGACCATAACCTCATTGATATGAGCCCTTTTGGAGTAAAACTCAAAAGCAAATCCATGAATGCTTAGGCTTAAAGCCGATAATATCATATCATGTGTGGAAAAATGTTGTGTCCAAGAGCTTTTGCTATGCCGCTCAATAAGTGGTATCAGAGCCGGTTTAGCTGGCTTGAGCGGTGTTGTGCTCAAGGGGGAGTACCGCCTTAGCCCGGCCTATGTGGTGAATAACTCACACTGGTTACGATCAACATCCTATTTCTTATGATCGAACTGAGTTTTTTACAGGTAAAGTTATCTCCCCTATTTCCTGTAGAGTTCATAAACAGATAACTTATGATAAAGTTATTGATGAGTAAATAGTTTAAGTTAGAGGTGTTCAATAGGTGGGATGGTTAAATCTAGGCCGGATTTGGTCAGATTGACAAGGATATGGCTTGATCCAGGTCAAATCCAGCCTACAATAATAATATGCAGGCTCGGACCAGGCTAAATTGGGCATTGAACTTTATTTCTAAGCCCAGCAATCTAGCCCGTCCATCATATATCATTAATTTTTAAACATACATGTATTATTAACAATAAATATATATTTCAAAAATTGTGAGATTTATTTTTTTTAAAAAAATTGTCTCATTGAGCTTATAACAATAATAAAGAAAAATTTCATTCCCACCCTATCAGTATGTGAACTCAAAACTGTGACTTCTCGAATCACAACTTTAAGATTCAACCATTTAAACAATCATTTGTAACTAAAAAAATTGTGAGATATAAATAAATATATTTTGAGATTGTTGCGGGAAGAGCACATTTGACAAAGTTCGAGAGAAGCCACCTAATCATTTTATATCTTTCATACAAAAAAAGGCCTTTTTTCTTTGAGAAACTATTAAGAATATTCGTACTTTATAAAATATTTATAAATTCATCATTAAGTTAAACTATTTATAAATACACATTCCCTTTAATTCTGTTTACAACTATGTCATCCACTTATTTCTTCCCTTTTTTACCTTTTGATTTTCTTTCTTATTTTTCATTTATCTCTCAAACCATTTGTTTTTTTGACATGTCGCTTTAGAATTTTTTATTCGTCTTATTTTTATCTTTAAAATGACATCCACTGTGATTTTTTAAAATTTGATATCCAATAGTCGCATGGTAGATATCTAATAGTCGCATGGTAGATATCCAATAGACAAGTGGTAGATTTTAGTTTCGAAAATATTTTTACGGCATCGTTTATGTTAGTTTTGTGCTGCTATTTCTTGACTAGATCTAGTGTCGCTCTGGTTTTCGGGTGTGGGATATTGGTCTATTTGTTACTTAAATTGAGAAGTTTTGATTGTCGTTCTTCATTCCCAATCTCTTTTTGATTTTTTTTTTTCTTATTTTTCATTTATCTCTTAAACCGTTTATTTTTTGACATGCCGCTTTAGAGTTTTTTGCTCGTCTTATTTTCATCTTCAAAATGACATCCGCTGTGACATTTTTGAATTTTTTAAACTAGTAGACATCTGATAGATGTCCAATAGACATGTGATAGAAGACTGGTAGATATTAGTTTTTTATGGTTTTTTTTATGGAATCGTTATGTTAGTTTGTGCGAACCTTGAAATCAAACCGCCAGCTAAACAATGATAAATTAGTCGCAAAAATCAAACAAATGCCAAGAAGAGAAGAGGGTCGAGATACGATTTCTAGATCAAGAAAAGAACACAAGAGCATATTCAATAGAAAGAAAATACAGTATACAGATCATAAGAGAAAAAAGGCTAATAAAAAAATAAATTCCACACATCTATCAGACTTCTACCACATGCCTATCAGACTTATATAACATGTCTACCAGATATCTACCACATGTTTATCAGTTGAAAAAGTTTAAAAAAGTCACAGTGGATGTCATTTCGAAGATAAAAAAGAGACGAACAAAAAACTCTAAAGTGATATGTTGAAAAAATGAACCATATGAAAAATAAATGAAAAATAAGGTAAAGAAAATAATAATAATCATGAAGTGTCGCATGCGGGGGAAGGGCCGTAACTTTGTAATTAGTTTGAGCTATTTTCTTATTAATTAATGTAGAAGGGTTTTTTTTTAAAAAAAAGTTTATCTTGTGGTCCAAATAATTTTGCCAAAATGAGTAATTTTTTGTAAAAACTCCTTTTTCTTTTCTCAAATTTTGACTTCACACAAATCGTCGTGGTTTTGACATATTTTGATCATAAATTTAAGGCTTAACACATTGCCTCCCAAACTTTGATATATTTTATCACATGTCACCTCCAACTTTCAACTGTTCTACTTTACCCCTGAAGTTAGCAAAACTAATACAATTTGTCCCCACTCAATGCCACGTGTAAACTTCTGATTAGAGACAGAAAAATCTAAAAATGACATCTTTGAAAAGTCAAACTAACCAGAAACTAACACCTGACACTAGGGAGGCAAACTGTTTCAGTTTTATCAACTTTAGAGGATAAGGTGAAACACTTAGTGAGTGGCATATGATAAAACTTGTCAAGCTTAAGAAGCAACATATGCGTTTAACCTAAATTTAATTTTTTAAGTATATATCATTAATATATATAAATTTGGGCTGGATCGAGATGGATTCAGATTTTTTTTATAAAACCAAATCCAACTTATTACATGTTCGGGTTTTAGGCTCGAGTCTGGATGAACCTATATTGAAATATGTTTGTCTATGTCCATTAAAATCGAATTTGACGGACCAAATGGGCCATTTGAACGGGTCCAGTTTACGTGAGGGAAAGAATAATCCTTTATTTATCCATCTACTGTTGGGTCCTCATGGATACTTTCTATACAATTCATGGTTGAAAAGTCTACTATTCAAAAAAGAATAGAACAACCCAAAATAACCTAATCCATTGACAAGCATAGCTCCTTGGGCATTCTTCCAATTTGCAGATTCATCCATGTATTGCTAAGACTATGACCTAGCTGGTTGTAACTACCTATGGCTTACATTGTCGATCTATCCCAAATAAAAACACCATCCGCAAGCTATGTAGTACGAAAATGGGAAAAGATACATTTCTGAAAAAATGCATATTGAAAACGCAAAAAAATTACGTAATTTTAGGTTTCCGATATGAAAACAGCAATGAAAACAGGAATCGTTAATATCTAAAAGTTTCCGTGCTTCGTAGACAAGAAGTAAATAGAATTGTAGATTATCTCAGTCATTGCTTCAAACAACACCAAGTATAACTTAGTGCTAGTTTTATTTAAATTAGAGACAAGAAAATCAATCTCCTTGTACAAGATTGATCTCATAAGACACAAAAGAAACACATAGTTGAACAAACACAAACACACTCCTGCAACCCTAACCCTCTCGGCTCTCACTGCTTTTGCAGAGCAAGAACCTTAGCCCAAGCTTGCCTAGCAGTGATATCAGCAGCCCAAGCACCGACATGAGGCCGGGCATCAAACAATTTCTTGCACTGAGTGCCCAACAGCAACTGCAAGTTAGGCAGATGGTGCAGATCTACCAATGTAAAGCAATCACAAGCCAAGTACTTAGATTGAGCCAGCCTTGACTCGTATACATCGAGAACCTTAGCTAGTTTTTCTTCGTTTTCCTCCACTGCAGCTGGGTCAGTCTGCATCCCAAACATGGGTTTAAAAACGATTTCCCAGTTGAGCTTCGATGCTGCTGGCTCAAAATGATGAGCCTCTACCTCTAACCACATTCCTAGTACAGCCATCTGCTTCCCTTGGCACAATAGATTCGCTCCTTTCTCGGCGTTCTCACTGGTTATGTACCGAGTTATTGCTCTTGATTCTGCACATGAAAAAACAATCAATCAGAAACCAATTGGATTTGATTTGGCTCAATTGAGAGGGGAATTACAAATTAAGTACCGAAGAGCTTGAGATCTCCATGTTCGAGAGCTGGAACTTGACCGAATGGCTGCAAAATTCAGAGATAGATCGATTAATTTGATTGAATTGGAGTTTGGAAGGAGGATGAGTGTGAATTAGGGTTTTGAAGAGGGACTTACATTGAGGGAAATGAAAGGCTCTTGCTTGTGCTCACCAGTTGCCAAATTAACAAAATTGAACTCGAAATCCAAGCCCTTCTCGTGAAGGCAGGCCAGAACCCTCTGTGTAGCGGTTGAGATTGGGGTTCCATGGACCTTAATTGCCGCCATGATTATGCGATGAAGAAGAAACTGGATAGTATTCCTGAATAATTGATAGCAGCTGCAGGATTATCTTGACAAGGAAAAAGGTAGCTATGCCATATAAAATAGTCTATTCACTTTTCCCCACTATAACAAATAACATTAATTTATTTTTATCTTCCAGATTCTTCATAATGCAAAATTATTAGTGTGAAAATAGATGTTTAATTCTGCTACGCAAATGCTTCAAACATTTGAGAATTTTTTGTACGGTTGGGGTTAGTTTGAAATTATTTTATTAATCCTCTTGTTTTAAAAGCTTTATTTTTAAGATTTTTTTATAAAGATTAAATTTAATTTTTAAAAAATAAGTCAGATAATTTTTAATAAATTAATATAAATAATTAAAATATATTATTTAAAATTAAAATATAAATTTAATTTAAAATTAATAAAAATAATTTATTTTAATTATAATTTAAAAAATAATATTAAACTGGCCTTAGTTAATTGGTCATTATAAGTGGTTATTTAGGCTTTTTTTTTATCTGACATGAATAGAATTCACATTAAATTTCACTGAAAATGAATTTAAATGATCTGATTAGTGAAGTATTTAGAAGACCAAGTGAATTGAGAATAAATTGAATAGAAAAAAAGATTTTTTAAGTAGAATAATCCCTAAAAAAATACATATTTTTAAAAAACATTTTCTTCTTTTTAGATATATAGTTATCACACAATGGGTATTAATAATCATAATTATTTTTAACAAAATGCAATCCTAATTCTCTTTGGTTTATACCTCTTATATTTTCTATTTTTTTCTTTATAAGATTTTTCTTTAAAAAACATATTAATGCTCCACATGGTTTTACAATATTAATTTTACATTCATTTTATTAACTTACTAAATTGTATTAAAGATTTTTAGTCCTTTGTTATTTTATAGTTTTATTGGAAATTAGAAAAAAAACGTGATAATGTCAACTTAAGAGACAATTGAATTAACTTATATAATAATAATAATGATAAAAATAATAATAATAATGGTGGTAATAGTAATAATATTATTACTATTATTATTATTATAGTTTTATTATATAAATGCATGTCACACTAAATTTTTGTACAGAAATAACCTAATAATGCATTGAATGATGTAACAATGTAATAAAAGTATGTAAACAAATGTCCGACTATCTTAACTGAATTGAGATTATTTCGTCAATACAAGGGGAATTTTATGTTGATAGCTTAGAAATATGAATTCTAATACACCCCTCACGCATAAACTTTATGAATCGTGAATTATCACGAGTCTCCATTAGACTGATAACATTACGTGATTTCATGTAAATATATGGTAGAACTCATTCCAAAAATGCATCTCAATAAAGGTTGGGATTCTTTTACGAGTAATGAGAATTTTATACTTATATCAATTTCCAACAAAGTAAAAGTATAAGAAGAAGGGCTTGCCCTGAACATAGTCTAAAAGTGCGACGACTTAAGGCTTACAATTGAATGGGGCCCAAAATTTATAACTATGTATATATGTATATAGAAGTTTAAAAAGTTTTATGAATTCATTAAATGTGAATGAATTAAATTATTAAAATTTAATAAAAAAAACATTTAAATTGCCCTTTATATTAAAAATATTTCAATTTTACATAAAAATTTATTAGTCGAATGGGCCCTTATTTATTAATTCTCGTAGAACTCTCAAAATGTTAGGACCAACATTGATAAATAGTAATAAAAGACACAAAGGTTATTATAGGGAAATTATAGGAAATGTAGGGTTGGCTAAAATATTTACATTATTGCCATGTACTCTTATAATTAATTCTTTGGTCAGTTGTTAAACTTTTCATTTTTAAGGTATACATTCCTCTTTTTGTATAATGCATCATGATCTTTCTTTTTTTTCCCTTTTTTTACTTTGTTTTGTATTTATCTCTCAAACCGTCTATTTTTTCGATATGCGCCTTTAGAGTTTTTTATTCGTCTCGTTTTTATCTTCAAAAGTATATTCATTATGATATACTTTTTTTTAGTTTTTATTTTTGAAGATATGTAACAGATAGACCTGTTCGCAGGCCGGGCTGAGACACCTATTTTATTATTAAGCCCGGCCTGAGCCCGACGAATAATAATTTAATTTTTATATATATAATATATATATATATATATATTATAATTATATTAAATAATTATTTTCAACTTTTATATTTTATACTAATGAATTTTCAAATTTAAATACAATAAGTTGTATAATTAATTAAGAACTTCAAATAAATAATGTTGTTATGCATAATTTTGTCAATTTATTTTTTAAAAATTAAAAAAAAATTATTGAAAAATTATCTACGGGCCTTGGGTCGGCCTTGGGAATGACCTCGTAAACCCGGCCCGAGCCCGAAGTTTTAAAGTGTGGGCCAGGCCGGGCTTGGGTTGATGCTTTTAGTCAAAAGCCCGACGAAGCCCGGCCCGAACCAGGCCCGACCCGCCTAATGAACAGGTCTAGTAACAGATGATACAAGCATTATACCAGCATTTTATCAGGTGTGAAAACCAGCATTTTATCATCATTATACAAAGTATGAAAAATCATCATTATACAAGCACTATACCAGCATTATACAAGGTGTGAAAAACCAGCATTATACCAGTATTTTATCAGGTGTGAAAAATTAAACTAAACATAAGCATCTATTTTATGAAAAAAAACCAAACAAAAACAACTTTATATTATCATTATACGAGCACTATACAAGCATTATACAAGGTGTGAAGAACCCAAACATAAGCATCTATTTTATGAAAGAAATCAAACAAAACCACTTTATACCAGCATTTTACCATGTGTGAAAAATTAAACTAAATATAAGAATCTATTTTATGAAAGAAATCAAACAAAAGCCACTTTATATCATCATTATACAAGCATTATACAATGTGTGAAGAACTCAAACATAAATATCTATTTTATGAAAGAAATCAAATAAAAATTACTTTATACCAGCATTTTACTAGCATTTTACCATGTGTAAAAAATTAAATTAAATATAAGCATCTATTTTAAGAAAGAAACCAAACAAAAGTCACTTTATATCATCATTATACAAGCACTATACAAGCATTATACAAGGTGTGAAGAACCCAAACATATTCATCTATTTTATGAAAGAAATCAAACAAAAATCACTTTATACCAACATTTTACCATGTGTGAAAAATTAAACTAAACATAAGCATATATTTTATGAAAAAAACCAAACAAAAGCCACTTTATATCATCATTATACAAGCATTATACAAGGTGTGAAGAACTCAAACATAAACATCTATTTTATGAAAGAAATCAAATAAAAACCACTTTATACCAACATTTTATCATGTGTGAAAAATTAAACTAAACATAAGCATCTATTTTAATAAATAAACCAAACAAAAGCCACTTAATATCATCAGTATACAAGCATTATATAAGGTGTAAAGAACCCAAATATAAGCATATATTTTATGAAAGAAATCAAATAAAAATCACTTTATACCGGCATTTTACCATGTGTGAAAAATTAAACTAAACATAAGCATTTATTTTATGAAAGAAACCAAATAAAAATCACTTTATGTCATCATTATACATGCATTATACAAGGTGTGAAGAACTCAAACATAAGAATCTATTTTATGAAAGAAATCAACCAAAAATCACTTTACACCAGTATTTTACCAGCATTTTACTATGTGAAGAAAAGTTTAGAAAACAATATATAACAATAGATGATGTTTCGAAGATAAAAATGAGACGAATAAAAATGTCTACAGCGGCATGTCAAAAAAATAAACGGTTCCAGAGATAAATATAAAATAAGAAAATAAAATAAAAAAATATATCTTATACATCAGCTGTTGGAGAGGAACATATTTATATTATTGAAGCTTATAAAATTAAATAATTTTATTATTGACCAAACTTTTAATTAAAATTATAATTCAACTTTAGTACAATTATATATTTTTTCGTTATTATATTAGGTAAAATGTGGAAATATTATTGACCTATTATTTATTCTATCTTTACAACTATGAAAAGTCGTTAAAATAGTAAATTGTATTACATTTTAGTTTATATTAATTGAATTGAATGAAATATAAGTTAATAAAATATTATTCTTGTAGAATTAGCACCGACGGTGATAGTTAATCTAAATAAAAATATGTCACGTGAGTTATTTATATCATTTTATGAGATTATTAATAAGGTTTAGTTTAACTGGCAATATAATTTGAATAAGTTAAAGAAGAAGACGGTTCAAATTTTATTAAATATATTTATTCGGAGGAGTGAGGAGCCTTAACTATAATTAAGCCCCGAAAAAGATTGATACTTATAAATATTAACAAAAAAGATGTGATGGAAGATTCATATCACCACTTAGTTATAATTTAAGGTAAACTTGATAAATATGTCATGTGTTTTGATTGTTTTATAAAAAGTTTCTTGTGAAATTTTTTTATAAAATGGTGCATGTGGTTTCAGAAGTTAGTAAAAAAGGAAAAAAAAGTCCTAATACATCGAAAGCCCCTTCCCTCACTTGGCACGAAGCTACAGGTATCTCCCTCAACTTTACACAGTCATTACTAACACCCTGAACTTGGAAAAAACGTTCACCACAGCCCCCCCTAGTGCCATGTGTCACCTATTGGTTTGACTTTTCAAAGATGCCAAATTTATATTTTTCGCTCTCCAATCAGAAGGTGACACGTGGCACTGAAGGTGTTGGGGTGAATGTTTTTGTCAAGTTAAAGGTGTTAGTATTGCCTGCTGAAAGTTGAGGCGACACCTGTAACTTCGTGCCAAGCTGAGGGGCTTTGGATGCATTAGGCAAAAAAAATAACTTTTTTTATTAAAAATAACAATGTTACAGAAGATATTTTAGCCAATTCAACATTCTTATAACTTGACCATATTATTTAAGAATTATAAATCAAAATTTGAGTAAGTTTCGAAATTTTTTATTTTATTATGATTTTTATAAGTTATCATCACATTTTAATTAAATAATATTTGTACTTCTTAACAGATTCTAAAATATTTCACTAACGTGTGTTGTATTTTTATTAACTAAGTTACAAAATTTCACTTCAAAATGAAAATAATTACCCTTCAAAATATGATTTCAAAATTTTTAAATTTTTTTTCTAACTTTTAAGACCTTAAACACCATTTTAAATAAAAAAAATCTAAAGTAACCTTTTAAAAAATAGTCACACCTCAAATTATATTTTTTAAATCTACCCTATAATTTATATCCCTACATTTATCTTTTTTCTCTCCTCTCATCTAAATATTTTTTTCTTTGAAGAGCATTCTTCTTCCTCCCTCCACCTATTTTTAATTTTAATTTTTTATAACTTTGTGTCTTTATTTTTTTTGAAATATTTACAATATGATATTTTATTGACCTTTCAACAATAAGATTATCTTCTTTAATTATGGATGCACTGCTACACAATACGATATGAATAATTATATAGCTGGATTGGACGTTATTTGAATCTAGTTAAAGATACATGTAATTATTGTAAGTTCAATAAAACAAATTTTATTTAAAAAGAATGATATAATAAATATCAATCGTTTAGTAGGAGCAGGATACTAAATATGTGGTTCTATTATAATTTCCTCTAAAATTATATTTATTGATCTTTCATTTTAGATAGCCAGATATTTTTTAAGTAAATAAAATATCCCCACATTTATATTTGGTCAAGCTGCATAAGTGGGAATATGTTCTGGCATTTAGCAAAGTAAACCACTTACCAAAACCCGTTCATTGTACAAGTCAACTAAGGCAAAGGAAAGAAAGTATATAATTAGATGGCAAAAACCATACTTCCAAATTTTTAACTACTTTTATCTGATTTTTTTATATGTCTATCAGTATTATACTATAAAATAGTGTCAATTTATCATATAATTGACTTGTGTAATTCTCCTCTAATTAAATTTTCATGAAAGTTTTTTAACTTACACTTATCAATTAATGGTGAATGGACACTTAATGCGGGAGCAATGTAAAAAAAACTCACTTCTATCTAGATTCTAAATATTTTTAACCTTTTCAGTGATACTTTGAAATTTCATATTAGTTAGCTATAAATATAAATACTTCTTATATTAATGAAATAATATTAACCTTAATAAATATCTTCTGAATTTTTATGAAAGATGTATTGGAATCGTACATTATTTGGATATGAACATAAAATATTCTTCATATTATTGTCATAAAAAGGTTATTATTTGTGACAATAAAATTTTTATTGTCACAAATATTAGTTTTTTAAAATCTTAATGTAAAATTGTCACATATAGTAAATGTTTTGTGACAATTTTGTAAGATTGTAACTAATACTTTTTCGTTACAACTTAAGTTGTAACCTATAATTTACAATAAAAATTTTATTGTCACATTAACTATTTATGTGAACATAAAAAACTTATCACAAATATTTTATTAATTTGTGACAATAAATTTAACTTAAAATAAAAAACTTTAGTTACAAGTGTAAGTTGTAACTAAAAATAGTTAATATGTGACAACAACTTTTTATTGTCATAAAAATAATATATGTTACAACATAAAAAGTTTGTTGCAAAAATGCATTAGTTTTGTGTCAATACTTTAAAAATGTATATGAAATGTCTAGGAGAAATATAAGAAAGTAATGGGTGTTGTGAAATGTTATATATCAATCAATGCTTACTTTCTTTCTTTATGACGAGTGAATCATACTTGCTCTCTTTTATAGGTCAATCCTCTATTTTTACTACTTGAATGTCTCGATTTCATCCGAACAAAATTTTTTTTTAACTTGATTAATTGGGAGAAATGGACTCTAACTTTGGCATTAATAAAATGCATAATCAACTGGATACTAACTAATAACATGGTTAAAATAATAGATTCTCTTTTGCTTGCCCTATGGGTCAGATTTTTCACAGTGTTGCACTACACCATAGAAGACCTATTGAAACGAAAATAGAAAAGAGTTGCCCTAAAAGGGTAATGAATAGTAAATTATTTGGCGAGATTAATTCCGCTATACCTTGAACCATACTCATTATTAAAAGGGTATATAATTGTAACCATACATTAGTAACTCCCTGAGTTTTAAGAAATTAATTTATACATCTTTATGTTTTGCATTTTCTCATTACTACCTCCTTATACTTTATTTTTATTATATTGTTAGTTAGTAAAGAGAAAATGCAAAATATAGAGAGATAATAATGTATTATATCAAATATGATAGAATCTATAATTATTTATCCTTATTAAAATGATTCACATTATTTAAAATGAATAATAAATTATTATTAATAATATTACTTGTATAAATATTAACAATTATACTCAATTTATTAAAATAATATTCATTATGTGTAATAATATTTGATGAATGAATTACAGTAGTAATATTTAATAATAATTTAATTTAATAATAATAACAATGAAACATGGAGGGATGGATTATAATAATAATAATAATAATAATAATAATAATAATAATAATAATAATAATAATAATAATAATAATAATAATAATAATAATAAGGGATGATATCTCGCTATTCTTCTATCTCCCATTCCCTTTTCTCTCTCACGCGACATTTGCTCTCACCTTCCCCTAACTAACTCTCGAAACTTCACAGCATGCGCCACAATTCGCTAGACCTAGTGGCGGTGTTGGGCCTTGAAGAGGTAGACCTGCGCTTGGGATGACATGTCGGATCAAAACTTCAAAATCTCATATATGCGCTTACAAATTTTTGCCGGCTGATCAAGTTTTGAGGGCGACGCCGAAATCGTTCTTCTCTCTACCTGAGTTCCGATGGCAACACTATTTCCGTGGTTCTGTTCAACGAAGGCAACAAATCAGGTTAGTTCTTCAATTTTAAATTTCAAATTTCAAATCCCTAATTTGCTTGCCCATAATTTCTGTTATGATCTTGTAATTTGTTGCGGTTTACGGTTTTCAGCATTGTAATTCTGTAGATATAGTTTGATATTTTGGGTGTGAACTGGAAAGCATTTGGCTTCATCGTTCACTTTCGTCTCTGTAGAGGCTATTTTGATACATTTTATATTTCTGATTTTGATTTTTATGTTGAAAGATGTCTCCTTCCTTTAGTATGATTTATATAGTTTATACTTTATATCCATTATTATTTTAATTTGAAAAGAAAATGGAACAAAGCAAGGCTAATGAAGCAAGATGTAATGATTGTAGTTTATATTTGGGGAAACCTAGAACAAATTGGTTTTTAAGAGATTTATACAAAAAAATTACAAAACTTGATGAATATTTTGATCTCTTCTAAATCATAGTCTTTGATATTATGTGCCACATAGAAATAATTGTAATACATAATAAAGTATGGACCTTTATATCAATATTATCGTTACAGAAGCACAACTTGGTTATTGCAATTTTTTATTTTAAAAAAACTTGGAAAGGTTAGAGTATACATGAATAGTTATTCATGAATTGATAATGAGAACTATAATCAAACTTTATGCTCTCATTGATAACACGTGGAGCTGTTTTTTTTGTATTAGTAATTTGTACTCTTGCGATCATTATGGTCATGCACAAGGTTTTAAAAAGCGCTAGGCGCTAATCGGGCGGCCGGAGTTTCGAATGCTTAGGCGGGGTCTGGGCGGGGCCTAGGCGGAGCTGTACATTTTTATTTTTTATAATTATTAATAGATAAAAGTATAAATTCAACTAAAAAATTAATTATAATACAATAATATTTTACAAAAATACATAGTTTAGTTATGAAAATATAAGTCTTAGTTAATTTTTACATAAAAACATATCAACATTAAAATCAATTCCTTAAAAACAAATATCCTCACTAATTTTTGTGGTTTATAGTATACTAAATCTTGGTTTGAGATTCAAAATAAAAATTGTATGGTGAGAATATTTTGTTGTACATTAGTTTTACCAACCGTGCTACATTTTTTGAATTGAAAAAATTGAACTATAATTATTATCGGTATCAGTATCTTAAAAATTGGGAAAAAATCAGAGTAGGCGGTGCCTAGGCGGAAAAAATCAGATTAGGCGGTGCCTAGGCGGCAATATGTCGGTCTAACGCCTGATAGCGCCCGAGGAATGAAAAGTCGGGCGGCGAGCCTCAAAATAGCGCCTAGGCGGGGCCTAGACGGAGCTAGGCGGGGAGTTTGAAAACACTGGTCATGCAGGTAAAGCAGACTAATGATCACTTGTAGTTGAAAGTAGATTTACGTGGATCCAGAGAAGCCATAAAGTTACTCGAATTCACTAATTATTCTTTTAAAAAAAAATTAAATGCTTTGGTAATTGACATGGATGTTAAGTTTCATTGATTGAAGGATGCAGGTGTACATGCCTTATCAAATTTTTGTCATGCTGATGTTGAGTGCATAAGCAAAACGATGCTTGCTGAAGTGGTATGTTGGAGGTATATGTTTTTATAGTGTTAAGGAATCATTTATATGTTCCTCTGCCCAATTACTTTTCCTTTTTTCCCTTCATTTTCAAATGTACTTTCTTCCTAATTGTTATTTGTTTACTAATATTGTTACATTTCAGACTGATTAGAAGTTGTAAATTGAAGTAGAAATCTGCCTGAACAAAAAAACAGAGGAAGGATGGGCCAACATTCTCTGATCTGAAGTTTCGTGGCTCGAGGAAATTTAAATGAAATTTCACCAGCATCGCTTCTCAGTGCCTTCAGAAATTCCCTGCTTCTAACAATAAATTCACCTACAAGTGCATTGGCCATACCTTCATTTATCTCTGAAAATAGCTTCAGTAAGAATCTATTATCCTTTTTAACTTCAATTGTTGTTTTTCTCCATGTATATTGTTGAAAATGGCTTCAGTAAGTTCGTTCCTTTCTGCATTTTAGCTTTTAATTTAAGCACTTTCTCTTTTTGTTTTCTTTCATTTTGGTAACTTACTACTGGGTTTGCTGCAAAACACACTAGGGACATTGTTTAGTACATAGCTTTGGTAATTGGCCAAAATTAAGTTTCATGTATTTGTGGTGTGTTTTTTTTCAACATTTTCTGTTTATGCCTAGTCGATGGGTTTTTTTAGTGTGTAGCTTTAGGAAGTAGCTGATTATAGATATCATTAAAATCATAGTAGTCGAGGGCGCGAGGCGCATGCAAGGCGCTAGGGTCTCGCCTGTCGCCTAGGCGCAAGGCGCAAAAAAGGCGTGCGCCCGGAACAAGAAAGGCGCACGAGTATAAAATTTCTAAAATATATTTATAGTCTTATAGATGTATAAAGATATATATAATATTACTTAAAACTTAAAGTTATCAAAATATCACAAGTCAAAATGGTCCACAATAACAAAAAAAGTTCATGATCCTAAATTAAAGATAATAATAATCCAAAAAAAATTCATCACATGGAGAGCCACAAGCACATACTAGAAAATCATTCATCACTAGGGTAATCTAAGCTTTCATTAGCATCCTACTCAAGTATTTCCAATTCCCCTTCCGTGCTTTCTCCATCTAAGTCATCGTCATCACTTTCTTTATCTTCTAATTCTAATGCCATTGAACTTGAAGATGGTGGATTGTCTTGTTTCCTAGCCTTTGATTTCCTAGTGTTTCATAGTCTTGATCACTCAACTTCCTCCCAACCAACAACTCATGGCTATCATCAATGTCATCCAAAGATATAGGATCAAGAGCCTCCTTAGCATGACGCATCTTGAGTGTTTGATTGTATTTGACAAACACAATGCCTTTTAGCTTCTAATGCTCTAAATAGTTCCTTTTCTTTGAATGTATATAATGAAAAATATAATAATTAAGAGCTGGTAGTTATTTATTTTAATATTTATCAAAAGATATAAAAAAATAATAATTAAGAGATGACTGTTCTTTATTTTAATTAAAAAAATAACAAGCGCCTAACTTAAAAAAGCCCTGCGCCTGTGTGCCTCGAAAAAGGCGCATCCGGGCGCGCGCCTTTACAGGAAAGGACGCCTTGCGTTCCAGTGAGGCGCAAAGCTGCGCCTCGCTGCGCCCGCCTCGTGCGCCTTTGACTACTATGATTAAAATGTTTGATTAATGACTCAAAATTGGTGTATAGGAAAAATATAAGAAAGTAATGGGTGCTTGAAATGTTGTAAGAAAGTATAGAAAAAAATATAGGAAAATGATATGTTATTTGAAAAATTATATACCAGATATAAAAATAACAACTTTTCTATAACTTTTATATAATTTTAAAATGTTATATGAAATGTGCATGAAAGTTATAGAAAAGTTATATGTTATTTAAAAAATATTATATAAAAAGTATATGATAGATATAGAAATTTTGTAACTTATTTAAAAGGCCTAATGCATCCGGACCCCTCTGAACTTGACCCTAATCGCCCCTTGCCTCCCTAAACTTTCAAAAGTTCCTCTCGCCCTCCTATACTTGTCTAAAGTGCCTCTCATAACCCCTTAAGCGACCCAAACCAGTCACAACTAGGAGAGTAGATTGCACGCTCCATTAGCTGCCAAAATTAGAAAAGTCCACCCAATAGCAAGCTGCCACGTGGCATAGATTTAGAGGTAATAAGTGGTCAGCCACCAAATGGATTTTTGTGAATTAGTGCATTGTCTAAATCATACTCCGAAAGGTAAATATCTGTACCCAAAACTAAATAATGAGTTTTATTTTTTTTTCTGTTGTTGTTTACACATTATAGCCACTTGGTGTTACCAATTGGGTGTATCTCAATTGGTACATCTCCCAAAGTGGAGGTAGGTTGTTATGGGATAGAGTTAGGATTTAGCTTTCCGCCATTTTAAAGATAAATAAGCAACTGAAGTTCTTTGCAAGTTGCAAGATACAATTTTTAAGTGTTCGTGAGCAGGATATAAGTCGTGCATATACATCTAATTTTGTGATACTGAGTTGAATGTTATAATAGTCTTTATGTTTTGACTTTGCCCGAGTCTAAGGCCACCAGTAAGAAAACCATTGCCAAAAGAAAACTTAAAGATTATAAGATTAGAACAATATTTTACAAACTGTAATCTGATGGAGATTGAAAGTAAAGTAAATTTATTGCTTTTGCATTTGTTGGAACAATGAACAATCTGGAAATTTTTTGAGTCTTTTCATTATAATTATCCAATATGTCGTGTCTTCAATGTTGTTGTTGTCCATGTGCTTGGGTGAAATTACAAGTTTCATGAGAGATTAGGTATCATAGAGGACTTGTTAGTTTTAGATGATGGCACCTATATGGTCAAGGCTTTATCTAAAATACAAGTTAAATGAGCAAATTACGATAGAATTATTGAATATTTCTCACTTCTCAGTGTACTCTTTGTATTAGAAAGTAATTGGATTATGTGTTGTTTTATGACAGGTTGCCCACACGCCATCGTCATCGATCTATGCAAGTTTTCACCACCGGCAAGTCCGCAACCAAGCTTTAGACATCGGGACAATGGAAAGGTTGTGTTTCTTATCCCATAAACTTATATAAATTGATGATTCATTGATTATTTTAAATTTTTGGTAGCAACTTGAATACTCGATTGAAATTGGTTTACTAGAGATAACTGGGTAATAGCAACGGTGCATGAGGCATATCAAATTATCCGATTAAATAGTTTGTTCTGTTCTTGACATTTGAATGCCATTTAGCCATAAGTTCATGATTTTGGAGTACAAATTCTTACTTATGTTATTAGTTTTTCCATTATTGGCTAATAAGACAATGAGTTAGGTTCGATGCATAAAAATATGTGAGTTGTTTAGTTTTGGTTTAATGGTGAATGATGCTAATGGCTTTGTTGCCTCAACAGGTTCATGAATCATGGCCCTTTTGGTTTTGGACCACTCTGTACTTATTATCTATCAGTAAATGAGCTATGTTGATCCAGGTAATGGCTTTAGGCATTAAATGAGCTCTATTGCATTGCTTTCTAATTTTTTGCTCTTGAATTTCCTTGACTACTACTACCTGTAGCATATGGACTTCTCTAGGTGGATTTCATTACACTGCTTCTTTACTAGCTCTAGAAGTGAAACATATAATGCCACTTGACTAAGTAATTACATCTAGCCTTGAATCAAATGTAATAGCAATAGCTATGCAAATTCCAACTCGTTTTCTTGCTACAGAAAAAGCTGGTGAACCAAAATACTTAGAACATCTATTCAATGAACTGAGAATAATGATAAGAGTGAATTTTACCATGCATGTTTGATGTTGTATGTTGTTTCTTTAAATTACACAAACTTATTTTGCTTCCTTCATTCAATTCAAATTTGGAATAGGTTTGTGATTAGAGTTCCCAGTCTATATTATGGGATTTAGCTTTAATGAACTTGAAAACTACAAGTGGTGAATTTAACATGTCGTTATGCTTTTTAGTCTATTAATATTCATATTAATCTTGAAGGATACTACTCTTTTACTAGAACAAATGTTATAGGCATCCGTTGAACATTATCACATGCATGGTAGGAGGCATGCCTCAGACTAATGCTGGAACTTTATGAGGACGATCCAACTCAAATCATGTTAAACCTTTGATATGTTTCACTGATAAGAAAGTAAGCCACAAACTTGTATTATTCGAGCATTATGATTTTTCGTTTCTCCATGAACACTAATTATTATTGAGGCATCCTGTATATATTTTCAGGTTTATGATTTCTATGAGTATTGGTTATTTATGTTTGTGCTTCTCCAATGGATTCATCATTTTAGTGACAGTGAGGTTATATTTTATTTTATTTACACTTTTTATTATCTTGTTGAAAATTTCTTTTTTAATTACTATTTTTCAGATTTTTTAAAAAATTAATATTATAAATTTGAGTTCTCTTTAATCCAAAGTTGTTACAAATATTTAATGTAATAAGTTAATATTGTAACAGTAAATAAATAGTGACAGAAAAAGTTGTCACTGATGTAAAATGTTATCACATTATGTGACAATAAAAATTGCCATATAGTATTTGTCACGAACTAATAAAAGTTGTCATGTTTCAGTTTAATTGTCGTATAATAAGTGATAATTTACTTTATCCGTGACACCAATTTTATGTGACAATATTGTCACAAAAATTATACCCTTGTGATAATATATTTGAAAATATTATCTGATATGGAGTTATTAACGACAATATCTTTGTGACAACTGTTCTTGTCACATATAAATTTGTGTGACAACTTCAAAACTTTTTTGTGACATCAATTATTATCATAAATATTATAATATGTGACAATAATATTATTTTTTATGAGGAATATTTTTTTCAGTGACAATAAAAGTTGTAACTAATAAAATACTGTGACAACTCTATTGTCACAAATAAAGCTGTGACGACATTTTTTATGTTGTCATGTAGTTTTAGTTCATTTTGATGTATTATATGTGATAAGTAGTTTATGTGATAATTTTTTCTTTTTCGTTTGAACAAAAGTTGTCACAGAAAAATGTTGTCACAAAAATACTTCACTATTTGTGATAACATTTTGATGAAATATTATCTACAACGGAGTTATTAGCGACAATATGTGACAACTTATTATTGTCACAGTTATATATGACAACTTCTTGCTTTTTGTGACAACATTTGTTGTCACAAAAAGCTTGATTTCTTGTAGTGAAGTCCAATTAATACTCTTTGAGATATATATGAATGTTTACAGCTATAGACTAATGTATGTATTATAATTTTGAATTACTGTCAGTAGTGTTGAAGCGAATCCGAAGTCATTTTTCAAAAGTTGAAACTATATAAAAATCTTTTGGCACGAATAAATGGGGCAGTGCAGTAGCTGTACCAAATAATACCCCCCACCCCAACTTGGACTTTTATCAATTTTTTTTATTAACATTAAAAACGGCTTTCTTGAATAAATAAATCAACTCAATTATGATTTTTTCTATAATAATGATTCAATCATGGAGGCTGGAGCATTGTTTTAATGAATGTTCTGCCAAGAAGAAAGTAGGGTTAGCCTGGTAAATCTTAACACAATCTTTTAAAGTTTTTCCCAAAGTTTAAATCTAAATTAAAACTTTTAGGGGGTGTCTAGTTCACTTGGAAAATTAGGAAGGTAATCAGAAAAGGGAAAAGAAAGGAAAGGAAAGGAATGACTCTTGAACTCCAAGTTAACTATAAAATTTCTAGTCTTATAACTCTAAAAGCTGAAATGTGTTTAGTTAAATTCATTCAATTAGAAAATCGTAAGGTCTGATTTCTGTTAACTCTGAAAATCAATTCAATGATAATTGATAACAAATTTGGAAAGTTTTTCAAAAAAAAAGATAACAAATTTGGAAACAAACAGAGAGTGGGCAAGGGGTGTGGGAGGTGACAGTGCGAAGATGATAATAACGCTGATTGAAATTCAAACCAAACTCCTAATTTAATTTCAAAAGATTTTCATCTCATTCAAACAATTTCTATTTGAGATGCATATCCAAATAAAGAAGACGGTAATTACAGCAACGATATTGTAACCACGGTGGAGATTAAGACAGAGGCAGCAACCGACGGCGGAAATGAAGACGACGGTGATAACGACAGCAACCGGCGGCGGAGATGGAGACGACGGCGGCAACCAATAGTAATGATGGAGACGATGATGGTGACTGGTTGACTGTTAAGCATAAACGATAACTATAGAGTTGGGGTTAGATTAAAGAAAGAGAATACAAAATCTTGGAGTGCATGGTAATGGGTTAGAGACTTTTGGGACAATAGAATAAAGAGATTGAAATAATAAATTTAATTTTTTTTTACCAAGCAACAATAAAAGAATTTTACATTTTTTTATTTTCTTTCCCTTTTCTGAAATTCGCTAATTAAACGCGGCTTACTTTATTCTAAAAGATTACACTCTTACACTTGAATTAAAAAATTCTAGTCTTTAGATAAATGTGTCAAATGATTGAATATTGGCATAGCTTATATTCAATTGGATGAAAATTTTCTGAATATGTATGCCACACGATGTTATCTACGTGCCCAACTAAAAAATCCATACACATACTATTTTTCAAGGTTTAGAATTAGACGTGTTCACGAGTCGGACTATACATCGAATCCTGTTTAAGTCCGTTTAAATGGGCCGGATTTAGACACTCATTTTATTATAAAATTTGATCCGAATCCGAGCCCGCAAAAGCCTAAAGTTTTATGGGTCAGACTTAAATTTTATATAATATCCAAGCCCGGCTGACGAATAAAAATTATATTTTTTTATATTATATTTAATAGATTTTTATAGATTTTCATATTTTAACCTACTAAACTTTTAACTCTATATAAAGAGTTTTACTAAAACTACCATTATATGCAAAATTTAAACATTTTTTACACAAATTATAATTTTTTCAAGTTTACAAAATATTAAATGAAAAAATTATCTATGGGCCGTGGGCCGGATTAAAAATGCTTAGTAAGCCTGGCCCAAACCCAAAGTTTCAAATCATGGGCTTGAATTAATTTTTTTAGTTAAAAGTCCGACCAAATCCGACCGACAAACATATCGTATAAAAAATAATCAGAATTGGTATATATTTTTAAGTTTTTTTAAACAATATATAATTTCAATGATTAATCATATCTACATTCATAAAATTGACTGTTAATCATATAAAAAATTAAATACAACTCCCAAATCTAAAAAGTTAGCTCCATCAGAAATATAATTTTATAAATATTTAATACTGTCTGTATAGGTAGAAAAGGTAATAGACTTATACATACAACTATTACCTTAGCGCTGTACATTTGAATTTTTTTAAAAAAATTCACACAAATGCACTTGCATCAATCGGTAGAAAAATCTCCATCCACCCCGAATGCGATTCAGACCTATAATTATTGAGGCCACAAATTCAATTTCACACAAATGCACTTACATGAACACTTCACCGCACTATACATTTGAAAACAATCATGGTATTAGTAAGAATAAACAATAAGAAATATTAGACTTGACTTGTTAACTTTAGGGAGGAAAAAACGGCGGTAAAATTGTAATTGTATGCCATATATGGTTATAACTGGATATGATTTGAATGGGCTTAATATACTTATGGAACACGTTTTGGATATTGCTGCTAAATGAACTTCTAATTAATTTGACATTTTTTGTAGTAATGTATCTGACTAAATGTTCAATTACATGAGTTTGATACCTCGTCAACTAAACTGGGCTAATCTTATCCCGAAAGACATTTTAAAGAGACAAAATTTCCTTACACTTGTAAGAGACCAATATACACCATGTGTGTATATATATATATATGTCTCTTTTAATAAAATAAAACAGATATCGACATCCAAAATAAAAATTTATTCAAAGTAATTTCAATTCAAATTTGTCCAAACCAAGACAACATCAATTTCACAAATCAAAATTTGCAACAGAAAACTAAATTAAAGTAAAGGAAAAAAAAATCAATTCTGACCAAAAGTCATACCCTGAGCAACTTTCAAAAAAGCAGGCCTAGAAGAGATATCCAGCCACCAAGCCTTAACATGAGGGCGTTCATTAATAACAGAAGCTGCTTCAGTTTTCATCAGATAATAAGTGTAAGGTAGATGATGAAGATCAGCCATGCTGTAAAAATCTCCGGCTAAATATTTGCTGTTGGTGAGCCTAGTTTCATAAATATCAAGCACTTTTGCTAGTTTCTCCAAATTGGTTTTGAGAATTGATTGATCTGGGGATTCACCCTTGAGTGGAGCAACGAAGTGTTGGTGTATAATTGGAGTTATTGCTGGATTGTATTGCTGTGATTCTACTTCTGCCCATACCTTCACCATTGCTGCCTCTTTTAGGTCTTTGTGCCTTGTTAGATCATAGCCTGTATCCTTGTATTTCTCGCACACATAGGCTGTTATTGCTCTTGATTCTGTGTACAAATGCAACATTGTATTGAGTCTTTTATCAAGTGCTTTACAATGTTAATAATTTAAATTAGATGATGAGTATAGAGGAAATGTGGTAAACAAACCCATTTCACCCATCTCGCTTTGTTTTTCTAGGCTAAATGCATCAATATCCGCCTAAACTTGACACAAAAAGTTTATTCCTCCTGAACTTTAGAAAGTCGCTCAGCTCCCTAAACTTGACAGAAGTGTATCAGTTTGCCCCCTGAACTTGGCAAAAGTGTACTATTTTGCTCCTTGAATGCCACTTGTCAGCTTTTGATTGAAAAGAGAAAAAATACATCTTTAAAACGTCAAATCAATCAGAACCTGACACGTGGCATTCAGGGCAAAAAAAATGTACTAAATCTTTGGATGCTCATTAACTTCTTGATTTAGCTAGTTTTTTAAAATGATATTAAGTTTAGAACTAGAAACTGAAGAGTTATTTGGTTACCTTGTAAGCTTGTTTATCAAGAGCTCTATACATTGTAATATACATGCATTGCATTATTCCTTTATTATCTTATTAGTTGGTGTTTTTCCGGTAAGAAAACCAGCAAGTATGAGGAATAAGTAAGGAAATCAACGTTATTTCACTATGATTCTAATGTTTTACAAAGTTGAGTAATTTTAATCTTTGTAAGACTAGAATCTTTTTTTTAAGGTATCAAGGGGCATTTTTTTGCCAATTTTGTAGAATATTTGGTATCATTATTTCTTTTTTTACGCAAAAAAGTTTAGAGGTACGAGAAGTATTGCTAGTTAAATCGCAATGTCATAAAGGAACTAGTAGAATCATCCCTCAATGAACACTGTTAGTAGTGGAAGGTCCTAGTTCAATACCTAGCCTCTGCAAAAGAAAAATAATTCTAAAAAAAAACACTGTTTAGTGATGCCGTAATAGATTTGTTAGGTGCTGGAAAATAAAACAACATAAACTAATCGGTTTTGTACTATATAAGTTTAAATCTCCTTATGTAAACTCACCAAATAAAGTGAGATCATCATCTTCAAGAACTGGAACCAGACCAAACGGCTGCATACAATATGATCAATGATGCAGTTAGTAAATATGAATGATAAAGAAGAGAAAGGGTAGTAAGAGATCTAGAAAACTAGATAAGTACATTCTTGTCCAAGAAATGGGGCTGTTTGTGTTGGCCAGTGAAAAGATCAATGTGATCAAACTCAAAATCAACTTCCTTTTCGTGAAGGCAGGTTACCACAAGTGCAGTGCTGGTTGACATGGCTGTTCCCTTTACCGTAACCCCCATTCTTATCTCTCTCTCTCTCTCTCTCTCTCTCTCTGAGCCAGGGCAAGAAATGTTGTTGAACCACCTTTTGCTTCTTTTATAATGGGATTGTTTCATTTGCTCCTCTTCCCACATTTCTCCTTTTTGTTACCCTTAAAATTCATTTTTTTTATTGTCCCATCCAACATTCAAACAACACGTATCTTATTAGGATATTTAAGCCTGAGTATATATATTATTCCGATTAAAATTTTTATAATCAGCTTTACTTTAATCTTGTTTTATCTCTCTTCTAAATGAAAGAGAGATAGTAAATCAATTGTTAAGAGTGTCCCAAATTTTAGAGAATCCAAATTCATGTCATTTTACTTCGGCTACTGATTACTCATTTTTAAATTTGGCAATTTCATTTATACAAAATTTCGATACTTGGAACATGAAATAAATAATTTTCTGTACATATCTCATCGTGTTTAATATTTTTTGATAATTACGGATTTTTTAAGAGGCTAGGTATCGAACCTAGGACCTCCTACAACTATATTGAAGTTGTGTACCAATTGACCTACATCGTGTTTAATATTGATAGTGCACAAGTAGTATAAATGGTAAAGAGAGGAGTTACTGATTTATATATAAATTCCAATATTGTTACTATATTAGATGAATGATTATATAATCTGGAAACTTATTTAAAGAAAAATCCTATCACCCACATGAAAACAAAGAGGTATTAAGTTGGCGATCAAACCGAAGAACTGTAATAGAAAAATAAACATTTAAAATTTAATTATGAATGTTATAACAGTAGATTCGAGATTTATATGGTCCAGTCAAACCACGATTTCCAGTGCAATAATATTACTATAATATTGTTGGGTATCACCACCTTGAGATTTGAGAATCGCATAAATTTCTGTATCAAAGACTCCACAGTTTCCAGTAATAAAATTACATTTTATATTAGTACATCAATTGTCCGTGTTATTGAATGATGACAGTCAAATCTACCCTCTAATTAACATCTTTACATCACAGTCAGTTCTCCACAACGTACATATAATCGCATAAAATGATGACATGATTAGTTGATTATAACTCTTCAAAGAATTAGTGCAACTAAAAAAAGTAATGATGACCATCAACTCCTTGGTCTGATTGGTTAAGAATATTAAGATTTGAATTTTCTAATATTAAAAATCAGTAAAGTTGAATATTTCAGTTAATCTCAACCCATCCATTAAGTATTAGTGGTTCGTATTGAGTTTTAGTGATTTGCAAAATCCGCAGTACAATCAAATTTTGAACCATTAAAACTTATTGAATGGTTAAGTTGACTGAAATGTATAACTTTATCATTTTCGTACTCTAAAGAATCCAAATCTATTTATGATTTAAGTTATGGTGCTCAACACTATTGTGCTAAGCATTTGGTTGATCATAATTAGGGCAATGCTAGACGAATTGTGTTTTAGATGGGTATGACTGCAAATGCAGAATCTTCAAGTATAAAAAAATGTCAAATATGCCAACCAATTGCAAGGACAGTACACTAACGTCAGACAACAATTTTTCGCAAGCCAGTGATCCATAAATAGATGATCATATCTTAAAGAAATTCAAAAGCAAATCTAACTACAGCCACGTGCTATGCGATTCCTGATTTGATAAAGTAGCCCCCCCCCCCCCCCACATGATGCTATCCTATTTCCTATGCACATCATGTCAGTTTAACCTGACTCCCCAACTTATTTAATTCCAATGTAAAATGCTAATCCAATCCAATCCACCAATAATGCCCTGCATTCGTTTTTACTACAGCTCAACTTAGATCTAAATTGTTCTGAATTCCAACCTAGTTCATACCACATCTAACTCGACTCCACAGCCTCGTTAAGTTCAAAACTCTTCCACCACGACACCATGATCTCTTTCATTTTTCCTTCTCTATTTTGTTTTTAATTATTAACATACTTAAAAAATTCCACAGTTATATTTACAATATTAAGCAGCCATTCTAGATATTTATTAAATAACAAGGGCAACCCAAAATGTAAACTATATAATACAAACAGTAACTTGCCAAGACATCCAGCAGGATTAGAAGGTGGATTCCGGTTTCAAGAAGTTGTGGTATTCCAATTGCAACATCTCTCCGCCGTTCACTGGATCAAACTGACACCGATAGAAGCTGCATTTCACAATCAAATTTAACTCATAACTTCACTCCGCCTCAAAAACAATACAAATAAACAGGGGAGGGCAAAGTATCAATCAAGGACATAAAAGAAAAAAAAGGACATAAAGTCCATGCGTACCACGTAAATTAACCCTAAACCAATGACTGAATACACATTTATTATCTCTACCCATCATTCTCTTTAAAAACATACCTTCCATCCATGCCAAGAATAACCACGGTATTCTTTTGGTGGCCAAAAGCGACAACATATTGCAAACCCTCAACCAAGCGAAATTGTGCCACTGACCACTCTGAGCTGAAATACTTAGGCAGAACACCTGAATGTAGAGACACAGTTAGGATACAGTAGCCGAAACAGATATATTAATTACTCCAATGCACAATGTTCAACATTAACCATAATTCACTTCCCCTTCTAGGTATTCCATGTATATCAAGTGGTAACAAGGGTAATTAATCTTAACTCGAGTTAGCAAATTTTAATCGCAAAACCCACATCAATTATTTTTCTATTGTGTCCAGTACACATTGTAAATACCCGATCCTAACAAAACAAAGTGTAGGAGTGTGTGCTCACTAGGCCACTAATGGAATTTCCACACAGATTATTAATAGATATTAGCATTATTACTGATGAAGATATTTCTGTGGGGGACGCAAAACATAGATAGATACCTTTGATGAAGGATAAGGATGAGGAGGGCGAATTAGAATCTGTCGTATTTGTTGACTTATCAGCAAGGCTGAAAACGTGAACTGTACCCTTGTCACTTGAGACTGCCAGCCATTGGGCAGTTGAGGAGAATGCCAAACTATATATTTCTGCTCTGTCTGCGCCCCTCCTCACCTGGAGTCAAAATTCCAGTCAGAATCAATGGATAAACAATTATATATACCAAATATTATCACTCAGGAGTCAGGATCTACACAGAACATACAGATGCAAAATTGTAAAGCCATTCTAAGAGGAGGAGATGGTGAAATGAAGTTAATATTGAGACAAAAACTTCAGATAGCTGGTATCAATTATCAGAACGTTGTCCTCCAAATCAAAATCTAAAAAATATAGAAAATTCATTTCCCAGGATTCCGACATCGTATAAAAAGTCCAGTGGAACTAACCAGTATGATTCAACCATGAAGAAAAAAAATCTACACGCTACTTCAAAGTGAGTTCAAAGACATTTCTATAAGAAAAATGATATCAAGCAATATAAGGTGCTCAAAAGACAAGCACTCACACAGAATAAGCTTCATGACACAAGTAGGAAAGCAATTGAACTTTTGATATATTAAATTTGGAAATTAATAGCAATAACAATAAATAGTAAGCAGCTGAGAAATTGGGATCACTCTGGGTAAAATTACTATAGATGAAACAATCAGCTACTAGTAACGTTAGAAACTTATTGAGCAGCTATATCATTTTCAATAAATTCAGATCCCTCTTTAAAAGAGAGGCCACGCAAAAAGAAAAAAAGCATTGTAAAAATCCTCCTAATACTACAAGTAATCTAATTACGTTAAGCATCTGAAGGACTAGGACTCCAGACAAAGTACATTGTAAGTCCTAGAATTTATTGAAAACCATAACTAAGATTATGAGTTAAACTAAGACATTCATCAATTTCAAAACTTTATGCTAAACTGTGAAGTTCCATTACTAATGAATAACAATACTGCATAGCATGAATGCTTAATCACCTCAATTTTGTGCGTTGCCAATGAAATGATACTTAGCACATGAACAATTATGAGACAAACATAATAAAGAGCTAGAAGCATATACCTCGTGGACCAGGGTACCACTGGCAGTATTGAAAATCCGAACAAGTGTTCCCTTGCTGCTGGCAGTGGCCAACAACTGCCCATCATGCGACAAAGCAAAACAGGCAATCCTCGAATCATGTGCCATGATAAACTTAGTCCGCTTCGATGCGTAATGCTCCACTCTAACCTGGCCCTTTTGCAATCCCGGACAAACCAACGCCAATGAACCCGTAGCATGCGATACCGCACAAAGCCCTTTGGGATTCGCAATCGTCTCGATCTGATGCAATAGCTTTAAATCCGCAAAATTATACACAAAAATCTTCTGCTCCAACACCACAATAATCCTATCTCGTCTAAGCTTCACCGATCGAACCTCAGACCTAAACGAAAGCTCTCCGATGCAGCGGCTCTGATGGTCATCCCAGAGCATGACCTTATTGGGCGGATACTGCGGGTCAGACCCACCGCCAACGAGAGCCAAAATATTACAACGGAAAAGCATCTCAACAACGCCAATCCCACGGCCGCCGCGATCAAAGTCCCGGCGGAAGATCTCCCGGAAAGGATCGCAATTGTAAATCCGAAAGCCGTGGTCCGTACCGGCGGCGAAACATCCAAAATCCTGGTTGAAAGAGAGATGGAGAAGGGAAATCTGTGACGGAGGGGAGGTGGAATCGGATTGAGGAAGGTGTAAATTAGGGTTAGGATTTACAGAGGAAAGGTGATCGGCGTTGTGATCCGGAGGCATCATTGAGTCGAAGGGTTGGGATTCCGGCGCAAGCCCGTCAACGGCGTCGGAAAGAAGGTTACTGTTAGGGTTAGGGTTAGAATTTGGCCATGGAGGAGATGTGTAAGCCGATATAGTCGCCATTGATGCAGAAATGCTTGAGTTGATTCGAAAATTGGATGTAGATTGCTTGCTATCTATCGGTGATTGATAAGAATGTTTCTAGGAAATTACCGTGATGTCCTTTACAGTTAAAGGATGCCCGTGTAAATAAGGGTTATTGAGTTGAGGGGTAGTATTGTCATTGTCGGGTAATAAGGAATTAAGGATGAAGCCCGGGTTCTTGATTAATAAATTGTTTAATTAAATGATGCGCGTTGATTCTTTTGTTAACGGACACGTATCCTGCAAAGTTTGCTTCGACCGCACGCACAGTTTCGGGAAGTTATATGTTTTTTGCCTTATGGAAACTGAAATTTCGATCTTAACTCCGACGGGATAATATTTGTTCTGGTGTTTGTTTACATAATTTTGGTCAAATAAAAGCCTGAATTTCAAATTTTTGTTTCCAACAGATGTGTTAAAAACTAAATTGAAAATTGTAAGTGTGGAACTTAAACATTAAGCCAAAAACAGGAAAGGGGATAAAATTATATAATTACAATTGTAGAATATCTACAAAAACTCTGATTTGAATTATAAAGATGTATGAAACTCCATAGAACTATGAAGCTGAGTTTTGCATTTCTTGAGAGACTGGTTATTCTACATCGAGATAACTCCAACTTGAGTTACAAATCAGAATTTCTGTTCAAATGATTTAGAACCTTAAAAAAGTCAACTTAAATGATTGAAATGGTAATTATATTGATATAGGAGTGAGAAAATTGTTAAAATGACAGTTTTGAAACTTGTAATATATATATATATATATAGATGGAATTAATAATGGTTGTTTGTTAAATGGCGGGAAATTCCCAAAACAAAAGTGAGGGTTGTTAATAGTATCTTTCTTTTCATGTACTCCACTCAAATTTTGTCATATGTTAAATTTTTTTACTTAATTTTTTATTTTTAGATTTTTTTTCCTATTTTTTTTATTTCTCTTTCTAAGGCGTCTAACACATGACAAAATCTAAATAAAAGACACGAAAGGCGATAGAGAATTGAGGAGATCATATTTCAATTGATTAACAGCAGTCTCAACTCTTTCTTTTTCCCATTAGGCACCAGAAAACTTCATGTTCATGGAATTTTCTGGCATGTCGGGATAGTTTCCCACCATGCAACTTTATGACAACAATTATTTGATTCAATGTTATAAAATATTCAATGTTATTTACCGCTAGCTCTGATTGATTCTGGTTATATTTTAGTCAATATTTTTTTTGTCAGATCAGTGTAATTATATAAATTGATATACAACATGTATTTTGGAATTTCAAACAAGGAATTGTTCCCTAACCCTAACCCTAACCCTAACCCTAACCCTAACCCTAAACCTATTTTCTGCAATCATCTTAAATGTATCATAATTAAATCAAAGCTATATCATTGTTTCCAAACATTTTTCATACATATTGCAACGTATATGTAAAAATAGTATGTGAAGTAAATTATAATTTTATCGGTATGCACCGGCAAGACGACAATAATACAATGTACTTTGTTTGTTTACTTTTGTGGTTAACCTTTATAGCTTTCACAACAAAAGTGGCAAATGTCATCTCCTTTTATTTAATAAAAGGATAAACTTTTTCCATGAAAAATTAAAAAGCTTTCATAATAACAGAGAAACATCCGCCGAGGATAAAAACAATTATTGTACATTTCTATTCTAAAATAATGTAAAAAAGTTTACGGAATTAGAGATAAATGTAAAATTAAAGTTGAAAGTATAAAAGATGACAAAAAATCATGGAAGGAATCTAAGAGTATATAAAAGGTTTACACAAAATATAAGCTGGCTCAAGGTGGAAGTTAAATTTGAGTTGCAGTAATTCTCAAAATTTTCCTTTTATGTCTTTGTCAAAAATATTTATGATTATTATTAGTTTTAGGTATCATGGCAATCATTATTTAAGTGATTAGTTTTTGTTCCCGACCCTTATTTCTAATAGTCTCATAATAATATTTGAACTTAGAGGTTAAGAAAGTGAAAATATTGTAACAGTCAATGATCAAAAAATAAAGGGAAACAATAACAATAATTGATAGAGTAGAAAAAGTGTGAATGCATGTTATTTTGATTCAATTTTGTGGGGATAAGGATCTCATGATTACGAATTTTATATTTTAGGGCGAAATTACAATTAATATCCCATCTTTTTTTTATATGTTTTCTTAAAAAAAGGATGTGAAAATTAGGCCGTAGACGAGCCGAACTACTGGTGAATCAATCGGCGTTCGGCTCGGTCAAAGCTCGTTCAAGCTCGATTTTTTAATAAATGAGCTTATTCGCGAATAAAATTCCATGCTCATTATCGTAAACGAACCAAGCTTGAACAAGGGGATACTAGGCTCGAAAGCTCGTGAACATGCTCGATAATAAGCTCGCGAACTAGTTCGCCAACAGGCTCGTTAACAGGCTCGTTAACATAATTGAAAAGTTTAAACATTACATTTATAAAATAGATAGATCATGAAAAATATAAAATAGTGTACATGTAAAAATGAGTATAAAAATGTATAAACAAAAATATAAAATATAAGATAAAGAGTAAAGGAAAAATATGCATAAAACAATATATAAAATATAGATAAAAATAAATAAAAAAGAAAAGAAAAGATGGATATAAAATCCGAATCCAATCCCTACCATGCATATTCATTAATCTTCATATGCTCAGTAGAATTCTAATCTCATTTTCCTCTGAAAAAACGCAGCCGCTAACACAACACTCATCCTCTTTCTTTTCTTCGTACATTGAAAATCATTTATAGTGCTTAAATCCTTCATCTCCATTTCTTCATCTAACGGATTCTATCTCTTTTACAAGCTCGAGCTCGCGATTTAAATAAAGCTCGATATAGGCTCGAGCTCGGTCTGACCAAGCTCGAGCTCGGCTCGAGTTCGTTAAAATTCACACGAACAAACCGTGAAAAGTCAGTGTTCGAGTTCAGCTCGATTCGTTTACCGTGAAAACATATTTCTTTGGAAAATAGTTTTAAGTTGGAAAAGAACCAATAATGACTATCTGACATAATTTTAACATGAATTGAAACTAAAACTCAAGGTCGAGCTTAGGACTATGTTCTTTTCACTTGAATAAAAATCAAACTAAAAAAGAATTGAAATAAATATAATATAATCCATAACTATGCTGAATTAACTGGATCTGAATTGAAATGAAGTTAGAAATAACATTACCTCCTTATAATAATAATAAGTGAATTAAGGTGTTACTTTACCATTAGGAAGTGATGAATTTACTAGTAACTTTCGGACTGACTACTTGATTATCAATTCAATATCACATATTATACACGAAATTAGAATGACAACAGCTTTTTCTCAAAGTGGAGAAAGAAGTTGTGAGCCCTGAATTCCAGCCCCAAATTCTTAAAAAAATTAAATGTACTTCTAAAAAAGATATGTTCCTAAACACTGGAAAGAAAAACATAAGTGGGGCAAATAATTAATTGTCATAATTTTCCATGTCTTAAGGTATAAGTCATCAATCAATTGCAAGTTGAATTTCTTTAAGACACTTCCTTGCCTTGATCTACTCTCACTCAGTGACCTACACTAATCTCTGGCTACAGTACTCCCTCCGGTTTTGAAAACTAGTCGCTTTAGGGAAATACACAAATTTTAAGACACAATTAATGGAGGGTGTAAAATTACTTGTTTACCCTTAACTTAGCATTTATTAATGTGTATTGAAATTAAGCTACAATTAATAAGGGTATAATAGGGAGAAATGAGTAAAAGCTTATATTGAAAATAGAGAATGACAAGTAAAAGAAGCAAAGAAAAAGTGTATAGAGTGACTAGTTTTTGAAACCGGAGGGAGTACCTCAGTAGAAAGTCAACCACCTTAATGCATAGTGTTTTTACCAACAGAGTCAATTAAATTTTTTTTAATCCAATTATTTGAAGTAATAATGGTTCAATTACATAGTTGGCGCCCAAGCTGGTACATGTATATAATATATAAACATAATAAGCCTGTGGAAAGGACAGAGTAAAGAACAGGTCTTAGAATGCAGACTACTTTAATTAGTAATCTTATACACACAAGATACGTTTTCTATTTTAATTTGATTTGTTTTCTTCTATCCTAGTTGGCCTTTCTGTAGATTCCTACTTCAATATTCGCACCTTTCAATATGAATGCAAACAGAAATTAAAAAAAAATAAAAATAAAAATATATATATATATATGAATAAAAACAAATAAATTCAGCAGATCAGTTTCTTTATAGCAGTGGCAAATTCATTCTCTCACTCAATAGGATAAATATTGCTATCTAATCCCATTAGCTTATGGAAAAAATGGATCCAAAAATTTTTCTCCAAGAAATAGGAAAAACACTGCTATCTAATCCTTTTACCTTCTATTTTCTAATTTTCTTGCCCCTTGTGATCACATGGATAATCGAAAGAGGCAGAAAGCTGAGCCTACCACCTTCTCCACCAAAGCTACCTATAATCGGAAACCTTCACCAGTTAAGTGCACTTCCTCACAAATCCTTAAGAGCCCTTTCCAAAAAGTATGGCCCTCTAATGTTACTCCATCTCGGCCGAATTCCTACACTAGTGGTTTCATCAATTGATATAGCAAAAGAAATTTCCCATGACGTTGAATTTGCAGACAGGCCATCTGTGATGGGTCTGAATTTCGTGTTCAAAGATTGTCTCAGTATGTCATTTGGTCCGTACAGTGATCACAGTAGGGAAGCAAAGAAGTTGTGCGTTCTTCAACTGCTGAGCCAAAGAAGAGTACAACAATTTCATTTCATAAGAGAGGAAGAGGTCAATAAAATTGTGGAGAAAATTCGGGTTTTGAGCAAGACTGCATGTGCATTCAATATCAGCGATTTATTCATGGCTCTTGCGCATAATATAATGTGTAGATCGGCGTTTGGTTGCTCCTATGAAATCGAAGATGGTCAACATAAGAGTTTCGGGGAAGTGGCTAGGAAAACAATGGATCTTTTATCAGCTTTTTGCTTTAAAGATTTGTTTCCGTTCTTGGGATGGATTGACCATCTAACCGGATTAATTGGAAACTTGAAAAAAACTACCAAGGAGCTAAACGAATTCTTGGATCAAGTAATCGAAGATCGTTTAGCAATAATGAACAATGATGAGAAACTTGAAGACAAAAAGTACTTGGTGGATATTCTTCTCCAGTTACAAAAGGACGGGACTGAGCTTGATCTTTGCAAAGACAACCTTAAAGCAATTCTAAAGGTCTTTTCGCACTTATCACTTACTAATAATGCTTTGTTTTCTCTTATGTGGTAAATAACTATAACTATAACTATGCTTAAAAATCATTACAGGACATGTTCATAGGGGGGATTGACACATCAGCAGCAACAATGGAATGGATGATGGCAGAACTAATGAAGAATCCAAGAATAAGAAAGAAAGCTCAAGAAGAGGTAAGAAGAATAGTCGGTAAAAAATCCGAGATAACTCAAGCAGATATCAATGAGATGAAGTATCTAAAATGTATAATGAAAGAAACATTGAGATTTCATGCTTCAGCGATGATACCTAGACAGACATCGAAAAGTGCCAAGCTTCAAGGCTATGATATTCCATCAAAGGCAAGAGTTTTCATTAATCTATTTGCAATTCAAAGAGACCCCGAATTGTGGGACAACCCGGAAGAGTTTGTTCCTGAGAGATATCTTAGCGGTACAGATAGTGGTGAATATTGTAGTGAAATCAATGAAAAGGTGTTATATACATTTGGGGGAGGAAAAAGGAAATGCCCAGGAATATCATATGCATATGCAGAAGTTGAATATGTGTTAGCTAACTTGCTCTATTGGTTTGATTGGGAATTGGGTGATGGAGTAAGTGAAGCAGACTTGGATATGAATGAGGTCTATACTTTTATTATTAGTAAGAAAATCCCTCTTTCTGTTGTTGCTCATCCCTATTCGCAATAACCTGAGAAAAAAACGGTCCTGAAGGATAATGAAGGGGTACGAATGAAATCAATACCATATTAGAAATGAAGTAACCGTACTATTTTATTAAGGAGTATTTTCAATATATGTTGATGCATTTAAAAAAGATGAGCTACAAAAGAAAGAACAGGGGTCAAAGGGGATAATTTCTACATTACAGTCTATTTGGAAGCAAGTTTTTGTTCTATTATCATAGACTTTATTTTCATTTGCTTTGTTGACTCAGCATAGATGTTGATGTATTTCTACATTACAGTCTATTTGGAAGCGAGTTTTCGTTCTATTATCAGAGACTTTATTTTCATTTGCTTAGTTGACTCAGCATAGATGTTGATGTAGTCAAATTGTATTTATATATGTTTATTTTTCTTATGTTTTGTCTTTTTTTCTTAGTTATTGTATTGAGTTTATTACACGATGATGTATTGGGAATTCATTTACTTTCCAAACTTGGGTTATGATAATAATTTGTTACAAGGGAATTATTCCCACAAAAATATTATATCTTATGAATTCAATACTTAATTTCTGATCTTTTAAATATACAAGCAATAATAAATTTGTAACAAAATTGTAGTTTGTTGCATTATTAATTTTGATAGTGGAACTGTAGAGGGAGAGGTAGGCATAAGATTATTTGGAGGGAAACTATTTCAAAAGATATGCCTTTGCTAGATATTAATGAACACTTTGGAGGGAAACTATTTTGATAGAGTTTCATGGCGCCAAAAGATCAATATAGCCACCCTACCCATACTTGTCGAGATCGCAAAGCGCACTCGTAGTGCAAGAGTCTCGCTTCTCGCTTCAACGCAAAGAGCAAAAAAAAAGCGCTCGCTTCGGGAAAAAAAGCGCACTATTATAAATTTCACAAAACATATAGGCTTAGAATATTTATAAAATATAGCTACTTAAAACTAATAAATATTAAAAATACCACATGTCACAATAGTCCACAGCAAGAAACAAGTAATTAAAATCCAAAAGTCATTAAAAATATCACATGTTGCGCTTATTTTACTAAGCGCGCGCTTTTTTGCACTTCGCACACCCCTGCACTTTGTGTTTAACAGAAGCGCACCCTATGCGATTCGATGCGCTTTTGACAACTATGACCCTAATGATCTAATAAATGTAATATATAATAATAGGTGTGTCAAGTTGAGGCGCCAAAGTCAGCGCCTTAATGATCTGATATACAAAAGGTTTTTTGACTTAAAATGGATATTTTTCTACTAAGTAAAAAGAATTAAACACCAGATCATGAAAAATTAGGTTTTACTTATTGGCGTCCTTTGAAGGTGATGAATTGACAGGGGTGATATAGCTAGATAATCCGAGGTAGAATTCACTAGATTAAGTGATAGAAGTTCAAGCTCTAGTATTAGAACACGCCTTAGCGAAGACAGAGAATTAGACAATTAGACGATGAGGAAAAGGTTGACAATTACAAGTTTAGTGATAAAGAAGAGACTATCTTAAATGATGAAGAAGATTACCTTAATTTATATCATAATTAGTGGTAGATTATGAATTAGTTTATTAAGTAATTTTAATTTGAGAACTTCATATATTTCTATTGTTTTGTGTTTGTGATTTCATAGTTTCCTTTATCTTAGTTTTATTATTTGGTTTTAAAATTTTAATTAATTAAATTTTCAATCTACAATGTGATAGATAACAGATTTTTATGCTATTTTCTATGTTTATTTGTTTTTTTACTAAGTAGCATCTCACATCGCTCAAGCGATGTGTCTTCAAAACTGCCTTGCACTTTTAATATAAATTCGGACAAAAAAAAGAATCTTTTAAGTTATTGCTCCATTTAGAAAACTGAATCTATCATCATCTCCACCAAAGCTAACCTATAATTGGAAATCGTTAACAGATAAGTTCACTGCCTCATAGAACTTTCACAACGCTTTCTAAGAAGTATGGTCCTATTCCATCTAGGCCATATTCAATAATAGTCGTTCCTTTTTTTTTACTGCCCCATAGGACTTTCACAACGCTTTCTAGTCCTATTCCATCTAGGCCATATTCCAATACTAGTCGTTTAATCTCTAGATATAGTAACGGAAATCATGAATATGTATTTGCAGACAGAATCTTTTACAGGTTTAAAATATTATAAATCCATTCAACCTCTCTCTCTCAAGGTTTTACACCCAAGATTAAAGTTTTGGGTGGGAACACTGATGGAAATAAGACAAATAAAATTTTTTATGCCTTATTGTTTTGAAGAGGCAGAGATGCTTTGTCTTCTATAACGAGAGAAATACTTAACACAAACTTTTTCTTAAGAGGGGGAAAATGGATCCACAGACGTTCTCCCTGTAACAGCAGCACCAATTTTAACCAATCCCTTCTGCTTTCTAGTTTTCTTAAGTCGTCATGCGCTAATTGGGAATAAAACAAAAAAAAAGCATGAAACAAAATCTATTCCTGTCTACAGCAAAATCCAAAGCATAGGTGGCAAAGTTACACATAACCCACAGCAAAAAATAAAAATTAATCATACGTACCTCTTGAATGAAATAAATTCATCTCCTAGTAGTCTACTCCGTAACGTGGGAGAAATATCTAGATAAGATGATGCTCTCATGACTGTCTATCATTTCAACCTCCTTCCTGTTCACAGAAGTTCACCATCAGGCTTCATTGATTGCTTTTCCATACAATATTTCATTATAAAAGCATGACCAAACTAATCAGTGAAATTCAAACTAATCAGTGAAATTGTTTCAACAACATGATAGTAACGAGCAACAACATTGCCATCTAGATGCAATGAAGCAGAAAGCGCCAAGAAATGGAAGTTTTTTAGTTAGTTTTGTGATCAGTTTCTTTAAACCAGAAACCTCCTCATTAGCAATAGTTTATTTCAATAATTTCCCCAAAAAAATCTTCTGAAACAACAAAGCTCCACAAAATAGCAGCTGTGAGGATACTAACATACCATGGGGGGTGAAGACGAATAAAGTTCCCAACTTCAAGGTCAAAATCACTGCAAACTTTTGTATTGAATATAACTGTTCTTCTCAGTCCTCTATCTAGTATTGTTTGGGAGCTCTCTGAGAACAAGCCCTGCATACATGACACTTCAGTAATAATGAAAAAAGAAAAAACATAAGTACACATTCACTGAACTACACCTAGAAGGATATTCAACTAATTTGGACATGAAAATGAAAGGGTAAACACAAGGAGACAGCTGATTAAACAAGAGTATGTCAATACTACATTAGCAAGTCAGTATGCAGCAATCTAATTCAGAAATCCACTATTAATAATGACATATAAAGATAGAAAAAAATTTCTTAAGAATGGCAATAACCAAGACAACCTTTTCCTAGTAACTAACTAAAGACTCGAGTAATTATGTTTCTTATAATTTGATTACATCATCCGAAAGCAAGATGGTGTATTAACAATTGTATAGTAACTTAACAATCAAATTGCTTCTTAATCCATTTTAAAAATTTCTAAACCTTGAGTAAATAATAAACAAGTGGCTGCATGAGCAGGGTTTAGAAAATAATGTAGAAGTTGATTTGATTGTGGGGACAACCTCTGTATGCTCGCTCACAGAGCACAGACAAACTATCAGCTTTGCTTGCAAGTATCTTGAAAGGATCTTTACAACAATAGAACGCGGTTCATCTGTATCAAAGAAGTGTCATATGTAAGAAACAAAATGCAACAAGCCTAGTTACGCAGCTAGTTCATATTACGTGACTATGAAAGGCAGCTTGAAGAAATGATGCAAGAGAAGAAGTAATAAAAGACCAAAAGGATCTACCATTACAACCAGCTCCCATCTGTATCTTTGTTAGAAAGTTAGCATCTCTTTCCTTTTCACTCTCCATGACATGCTGCAACTTTCCAAAAAATCCGATACTGCATAATTTGGTAGTAAAGACTTGTATTTCACTAAGATTTTCTATTTCAACTTTCATCATGCACAGCAAACAGAATTGGCTGACAACACTAAGGATCTATTTCTATCACTTACCCTGTAAGTTTAGCAGTAGTAAAGAGGCCACCATCATAGCTGAAAGAGGTAGCGGCAAAGGCTTCCTGAAATCTATCTGTCATAGTCTGCTTCTTAATCTGTGCTAATGCCAGATTTAAGTTTTCCATAATTCACCAGAGAAGAACAAACATGCACAGCCGAAAGATAATCTATTAAGGGAAAAACAACTAGAATCAAATGTATTAAAATACCTCAATGTCTCCCAAAAATCCAGAATACAGCAGCTCAGGTCCATCTTCATTGTCAACTATTGCATCTCCCACCGATGATGTAATTTTGTCCAGAACAAACTGCGACTCTTTTCCTTTTGTTCTTCTAAACTGAAGCTAATAGTAAGATTAAACTGTGCGGAAAAAGACCACCTAGGGAAAGCAATAAGAATTTGAGGAAAGCAAACCATTTTAGAATTTTCTCCCAGCAGCACATTCTTATCCTGAAGACCATCTAAAAGCTCAGCCACTGGATGTTGAATGAGCCCAGCACCAGAAGCTTGTACCTTAGCTGGCAGAATGTTGAAATGTTTTTCAGTTTCTATATTACGGCCTTCAGAATACTCGGAATTTACATTTTCTGTAGTTCCATCATCAATTGCTTCCAGTTCTTCAGACACATAATCAGATAACTCAATATTTTCATCTGAAGAAAGAAAACATCGTGAGTCTCCATCCTTGCGCGAATTCGGACAGAGAGAAAACTTTGGCTTGACTTTGCCTCTGACACCTGCGATAAAGGTATTCATATCAAGAAACAATGCTCATTCATTTCAGTACACGAACAATTTACTTTCGAAAATCAATAAAATTTAAAAGGCTTGAGCTCAATTCTGTATAGCAGGCAGACAAACAAGGAAGTCTGCAATCACTGGACACAAGGACATAATGCTAATTAACTGAAATGGTCACTTTCTTGAGTTTAGGCATTCTTAAGCGTGTTTTCAAATTGTTGTTTATGTTTGCAAGTAGAGAAATCAGTTCATCAAGGCATAACAGTGTCTGAATCTATCTAAATTTTTTTGATAAAACAGTGCCTCAAGTATTTTTAATAACTACTTTCATATTAGTTTTCTCTATCTTCTACACCCCAATCTAAATCTGTCTCACAATTCAGAGCCCAAAAGCCCAATCTGAATTATTCAAATAAGAAAAAGAATAAATGTCTTCAGCCTCTCTCACTGCAACATATGATAAGTCACAAAAGCATATAAACAAATTATGCAAGTTGTATCCATAAAAAACAGTGATAAACTCTAACCTACCTTTACATGATTTGTTTACTTTATAGGAGGAACCTGAAGACAAAGCATTTTCATAGGCCTCCGCTTCTTTATTTATCATGGACCATGAGCATGCCTCATCTTGCTTTTCACTTGCAAATTTGTTTAGCTTATTATCTTTATTGAGTATCCCTGCTCCCGCGATAATGGAATAGTTTAAGAGTGAAAAATCATCCTGTTCAAACAAATATCATAAAACCTTGACAAAATCGGAAAATGAGTAGACTTAACCAGGGTCAATATAAAATGTTTTAGCTTAAAGTAAAATATACCTCTTCAGAAATTATATCTTCATCGGGATGACATGCTGACTTCTTTCTCTGAGACGATATAAAGCCATCCTCATTTGGGAAATCAGGCATTTCAACCTCATCTTCAACCGACAAACTTGATTTTTTCTGATAACAACATCACATTGCAACAGTTCGAAAATGGTCACTATATTTAAACCATAAATGCACGTACCTCATACGATGAGGTCGCAAAGTTAGTACCTGAGAGACAAGAAAACACACACTTAAAGTTTTCATAGTTCGTGCTGAACGAGAATAATGGAAAGATAAGTTCATCAACAAAATGAAAGAGCATAAATAATCATTGACAAAAGATTGACAGAATGCACATTCAATTCTTATAAACAACTAAACAGGTCATCAGAAAAAAAGGAAAAAAAGAATTCAACATGCTACCTCCAAGTATCTCCAATCGCTGATGTAACAAGCCTTGCTGTGTATAAAAAGAAAGCATAGTTAGAACAATGCTGAATCCTAAAAAGATGCTGTTAAAATTAACATTTGAGAATAATTTCATTGAAAATGGAAAAATGCTGCAATCAGAAATTAAAAAAAAATCAAATGAACTAGAAAAACACCAACGCAAGCACTAGCCTCTTTCCTTGTATTCGAATTCAGTGATATGAAGTTGTCTCCTAAATCGCCATTCAGCTCCTCATCTGCCAAAAAAATAACCAAATTTAAAACCAAATACCTAATCATAACATTATAAACTCAAATAATAGTTAAAACTTACCAGAAATGCTCTGATCAGAATCGGAATTCCCCTAAAAACGGAATACCATCGGCGACCGGAAAATAATTAGCACGTAGCGGAACTAAATGAGGTGTTAGGTTAAGGAAGGAGAGTTTACCATATATGCATTTTGCCGCCACATTTTGCAGCTCTGCTACTGCCCGTTGGAGCCAATTTCAAGTTAGAAACCCGAATCCGTAAGAGTAACAACCTGAGCGCGACAGTCCATTAATTAAGTCTCGGCAAATTGTCTACGAGCGTATGGCTTAAAAGTAAACACTGCGCTCCTCCGTTTCTTTTTTGCATTTGGTTTATTTTTCCGTTGGGGATGTTGTTTTTGCCTTGTTTAATAATTAGAGGCGTACTTTTAATAACTCAGTGTTAGACTCAATAAAAGTTAGATTATACCTAAACTAATTTATTAATGAAATATTCATCAACATAAATTTTGTCTTGACATGTAAATGAATTAAATATGAACAAGTCTAAATTTAGCTCAAAAATTCGTGAACAAGTTCGATTAAAGGCTCGTGATTAAGTTCATAAACTCTCTCATTTTTTTCTAAAGGATTTTGAAGAGGCTAGGCATTAAACCTAAGACCTTTCATCATTGACATTGAGCGGTGTATCAATTAAGTTATACCCAATTAATCCATAAACTCTCTCATTAAAAGCTCTTGAACTACGGATATTATCATTTTGATGCATTAAAAATAAATTTTAATAATGAAAAAAAATTATTTTAGGTATACATACTTCTACGGTATTATTTATAGTTTTTCTTCTATATATTTATCATTTTAATTTAAAATTTATTGACATAAGAAATTTTAAATATTCATTATGTAATAATTCAATAACATTATCGATCAGTGGCGATGCCAGAACCCTGTATTTGAGGGTCAAAACTACCCCTAAAAATTTTATGCTAACTGAAAATAAATCCAACTAAAAGTTACAATATGGTGCTTAATACGACATAAAATTTGACTAAAAAATTCAGTTGTTATACAAATATATGTAAACATAAATGTGTAAACTAAATAGTTTGAACTACTGTGGAAAATGAAATGAAGGGATCACAGCAGAAGTTGTCGAATTGGAAGCCATATAAGTATATTTCATTCAAGAACTCAACAATCATCTCCTGTGTATTAATTGATGGAGGATGATCTAATGTCTCAATTAAAAACTCAGCTTCTAATCGGTACGTAGACCTTAATAATAATAATCCAACATAAATAATTTAGGTTTAATATTTACAAAACTAACCTAAATTGAATAAAAGAGGAGGTAGCAGCAGAAAATTAATGGGAGGCGGCGGCTGATCGGCGGGCTGTTCAGGTAAGGGAGACTAGATATTGAAATTGGCGAAGAATGAGTTAAAGAGGATAAAGAAAGATCTGATAAGTATATTTGAAAATTCAAAGCCAAAACGCGTCGTTTTGCTATATTTATGAATTGAGTAAAACCGACGTCGTTTTCTTCTTAGAACTGAAAATAAAACAAAGCATATCACGGTTCGTCTTCCTCCTTAGCTTAGGGCAAAATCAACCCCCAAAATCAGTGAACGGACAAAAGCTGGATTATTACCGGGGGGTTTTCCATTTTTCTCCGTCGTTGCTCCACGACCCCCCTAGGCGCGGCCCCTGTTACCAGTATATTATCTTAATATTATATAACATACTTCCTTCATTTTTTTAATTTGTCTTCTTATAAATTTTACGCTTCTTAATAAATTAATTAATTAAGGATATGAAAATACTAGTTTACCCTTATAGTTTAATTAATGCTTTAATTTTTTAACCAAAAGTAATTAATACATTAGGAATAGAGTTGGCCTAAAATGCCTATTTTAAAAGAATAAAGGGAGTATTAAATTTGGTATTATTATTTTTCTTTGTAAATAAAATAAATGAACCCGTTAATATACGTAAACAAACAAATTGTTAAATGAATCGTTTGTGAACATAAATTTTAAACTTAAAAGTCGTTCGAACTCATTAAAAAATTTAGTAAATAAATATGAGCAAACTGAAGCTCATCTTAACTCAATTCATTTACAACCCGCTCAATTTAAATTGGTAAGAATTAACCGTTAATATTGGACAACATTCATAGTGTGAGTCAAATTCGGAACCAAATCAATGCATTTTACGCAAGCAATTATTATCTTAGCAACCGTGCGTTCTCGAGCCAAACGATGCATAGAATCTCTAACCCGTACGACTGTTCACAAACGGGCCTCTCATATCGTATGGTTGGGGCTAGGCCCATATCCAACTATGAGTACGGCCTAATTATAAAAAGGCGCGCGTTTCTGACCCCAACTTTATAAGGAAGGAAAGCTTGCATACTTCGCAGTCCACCGATACGGTATATTTACATAGAGCATCACACCTATTGGCAGTGAATTCTACATCACGAGTTAGTCAAGTCAGCCTCTTGGACGGTCAAGATGCTGCGGCACACAGTGGAACTTATCGCCGGAGAAAATTACCGACCCGCGTAATTTTGAATTGTGAAAAGATTTCCCTTATAAAAAAGAGGCCTTTTTTGTACAGAGACGACAGAGAGAGAGATAGTGGGAGTGAAGGTGAGCGGAGCTGACCCATGAAGCGGAAAACCCTAAACAGAAGCAGTCAGAGGAGAGAGAGGAAGAAAATGAAGGGCACATTAGCCAGTCAGATGCAAGTTCAGTTAGGGCAAGTGTCCGTGTTTCCTCTACAGTACCAGCAACCTTCTTCTTCCGCTTCAATCTCCAATCGGTCTTCTCATTTCTCTAATCTTTTGGATTCTGAATCTGCCGACAAACAGTTCCTCACATCATCGGGAAACCCTAGCGTTGCTGCTGCTGATATTGATCTTGATGAGAAAGATTTCATTCTCAGTCAGGATTTTTTCTGGTTAGCTTGTCTTCATTTCGTCAATAATTATCTTTTTGCATGTGTGCGTTAAATCTAATTTTTATACCTTTGTCCATTTTGATTATGGGTATTGCCGTTCGTTGATAAATTTGTTAGATTTAGTTGATTCGGTCGGTGAAACTGATCTAATTGGGTTAAAAATGAGAAGCAATTTACCATAATTATTGTTCAAATTAACATAACAATAGTTATAATTAATCACAGGTTATCTTCGCCAACTGGCGATGGAAGATTCTCAGAAATAAACCCCAGAAATGAATTGCAGTTTTTGCATTGATCAAATCATCTAGTTAAACAAGTTTTTGCATTACAGAAGAGTATGTAGATTAGCGTATTTATGTATTACATTAGCTGGTAACTGGAAAGTAGCTTCTTTTTTCAGGGGAAAGAAGGGATAACCATATTCTGTACTAGTGAATGGACTAACTTTTCAATGCAATGTTATGACATGGAAGTTTTGATACCCTCATATTTGGAAGTATGAACTAATTGTCTTTTGTGGTGTTATTGTGAATGTAGCACTCCAGATTACATTACACCTGTGGATCAAAATCAACTCCACGGCTTCGATTGCAACAAGGTGAAGCTGTTCCATGAGTGAATGTTACAGTAAGTTTAACATGTGCTAAGTTTTGGTAACTGAATTTGTTATTTGATTTTATACTTGCAGGAAAGCATATCCTGCCCTGAATCACCAGAAAAACTGAACACCGTCAAAACCAAAAAGCTTCGACGGGGTAAGTTTAGTATCTGACACCAAATTGCTTCTCTGTATCATATTTTCTTACTAGAAAATTTGGTGAGCTTCAGTTAAATCTGTGTATAATTTTTCAAATTTTGTCAAGTTATAGCAATTTGTTTAATTTGAAAGTTCATTATGATTGCAGATAGTGTCAATCCTCTCAGTCCTGGCTTTTTTAACCAGCAAGATTCTGAGGAGGTTGAACAAGATGCTCCTAGTGTAGAAGAAATAAAAAATGAGAAAACAACAGTAAATGAAACTAAAAATTGCCAAAATTATGTATCGCAATCTGCTATTGCATTGCGCTGTCGAGTTATGCCCCCTCCATGCATCAAGAACCCATATCTAATGGATGCTTCGGAAGAGGATGTAGATCCATTTGGTAGTCGAAGATCAAAATGTGCAGGTATATTTTCAGCTGTATCTTAATTTGAATTTAGTTTACTGCATTGATGAGGGTTCTCGAGATTGAATAATAGCTGTAATATTTAGGTTTCTTCGCTGCAAATGTTGGTGGAGATGGTCTTTCGCGCTATCATACAGATTTTCAGGAGATTCAGGTACCTTGGAGGAATACTCAAGCCTTTCATCTTTCAAGCTGTGTTGTTTTATATGTTCCATTTTTCTGTCATTTCTAGCAAATTGGTAGTGGAAATTTCAGCCGAGTGTTCAAGGTCTTGAAGAGAATTGATGGGTGTTTGTATGCTGTAAAGCAAAGCACCAGGAAGTTGCATCAAGATGCTGAGAGGTAGTTTTTCTCTTAGCCTCTCGCTTATGGATACTACATATTTGTTTGGTCCATTAATTAAATCAGAGTAAATTCATCGTGTTTTCCAGGAGGAAAGCCTTGATGGAGGTTCAAGCTCTGGCAGCATTAGGTTTGTCTAAGTTTCCCTTTTTCTGCTTCTCTTACCTGAAATTAAAAGCCATTTTTTTAACCAAGCTGTCTTTGTAGGATGTCATGAGAACATTGTTGGATATTACTCTTCTTGGTTCGAGAGTGAGCAGCTCTACATTCAAATGGAGCTGTGTGATTGCAGCTTATCCACCAAGAAGATTTCCAAAGGATTTACTGAGGGCGAAGCGTTGGAAGTACTTCATCAGGTTGACTTTTGCTTGTTTTTTTTCCATAAAATCAAGTACGCGTGTTCTGTGATGATACAATGAAAGTGAAAACTCTTCTATTTTGATGCAGCATGTTGAAAAAGAGTCAAGATTTGTGTATCAATTCATTCGATTCTTGTTGCTAACCAAGGAAATCCAAAATCTTTTATGATAATAAAAAATGAAACTTTTTCCATGAAGAAACTAATATCAAATTGCTTCTTCAAGAAATTCTTTCTATTCTGAGTTATAGTATTGAAGCTGATTTTTTCTTGTACAGATTGCAAAGGCATTGCAGTTTATCCATGATCAAGGAATCGCTCATCTAGATGTGAAACCCGATAATATTTATGTCAAAAATGGAGTTTATAAGCTTGGTGACCTTGGATGTGCAACTCTCCTTAATCAGAGTTTACCAATTGAAGAGGGTGATGCACGCTATATGCCTCAAGAGATCTTAAACGAGATATACGATCATCTCGACAAAGTTGATATTTTCTCTTTGGGAGCTGCTATTTATGAACTTGTTAGAGGATTGCCTCTGCCAAAGTCAGGACCCCAATTTTTTAACCTTAGGGAGGGAAAATTGCCTCTTCTTCCTGGCCATTCGCTGCAGTTTCAGAACCTATTAAAGGTACCATAATTTTTTTGCTTAACTTGCTATGTGATTTGGCATTTTCTTGATCCATTTTATCAGCAGATATAAACTCTTGTAATTTTTCTCTCCATTTCATGAAGCTAAATGCAGCACCTTAAAGTCTTAGGATAAAGGCCAAAAATGGCTATAGTGATCATATCCTCTTAATTTAAAGTTAACAGTTGTAGCATAAATGCCTATGAAAGAAAGCAATCCCCTAGTATAATTGCTTACACATTACTTGAACAATGTTTGACAATTATATGCTATTATAGTGGCCTTTAAACTTGTCTGTTTAGCCACTAAACTTGCATAAAATATACTGATTTGCCTTTTGTTTTCAGAAGTTTGTTACGAAGAGTGCACTTGTCACATTAAGACCTAATTATATCCCCTGAGTGAGGGTGAAATACATAGCATGGTGTCCATGAGAGTAGTTTGTATTACAGAGGATTTGGTGCTCTTAAGTTCAAGGGACCTAATGACTATTTAGGACAAGTTCGTTCGGCCAAATATGAATGAAGCCTCTAAGATATGTAAAGTGCTCAACAGTTGAGGACTTGAAAGGGTAATGTATGTAATATGATGATTTGGTTTTATATGTTCAGGCTATGATAGATCCCGATCCAGTTCAGCGGCCGTCTGCAAAAGAATTAGTAGAGAATCCAATGTTTGACAAGGTTCAAAGAAATTCCAGAATCTAGACATGTGGTGGAGGGACTTCAAATTTTGTATATTATGTGGTCATTTAATTATGTAAGTACTGGTAAGATAATGAATGCCCAATTTTGTAACAGTTGTACAAGTGATGCAAAGCAAAGAGGATGTCCTCTTTGCACTTGTTCTGGAAGTCTGTGTTATGAACTGAAGGAATGCCATTTTTAATGAATTGGCAGAAAAATTCACGGTTTACTTACCTAATATATTCTCCTATTTTAAAATTCTTATCCTTGTAAGCTTTTGGTATATATGTTATTGAAAATAAATATGTGTATACGTGTTTAAATCACAAAAAAAAGCTGTTACTAGAAAATTGGTAAATTTCCTTCCTTCCCACATAAGAGGAGGATAATATTCAGTCCTAGTTTAGTACTGCATATATATAAATTTATATTGAAATAAGTTCAATTCAGTACTGCTACTTATAAGTAGAAAAGAATGGGTCGGGTATAAGATGATCAAAGATGCCCTCAAGGCCCATAGGTCATGATTTGGCAAACCTAATACAGAAAAATATTAGCTAATGTATAAAGTCCAGGGTGACGATTAAGGTAATTGTGATCAAATTGTCAAATGCGTAAACTTCCAAAATCTAAATTCCATCAAAAGTTTTAACTAATTCTGTGAACTTAAGTGTACTAGTTTGCTCATTGTCATGTGTTAGCTTTTGGTTGGTTTGATTTTTAAAAGATTTTTCTTTCTCCAATCAGAAATTGACACGTGGCAAATTGATGCACTTTTTTCAAATTCAAAGTGTTACTTAAAACTTTTGAAAGTTCAGGATGCCATAAAACTTTTCGTGTCAAATTCGAGGGGAAAATGATGTATTTAGCACGATGAAATACCATTCATTGGAAAATAATCTGATGATCCCTACATTTTCTATGTACCATCAAAATCCTTGTCATTCAAGGGTATTTAATCATCAATAGTGAATTGTTTTTGTTGATAACAAATTTATAATTCGTGAAAGGACAAAAGTTGTGATCTTATTACTAGAATTATTAAGATTGTGTGCGTGTATTGATGTAAATCCACGCATTGTTTTGTATATAACATTATTAACTAACTCAAAGCCGATTCCTAGGAAAAACATAATCACATAAATCCAAACTTGTCTTGTTTTCTGAACTGGTATGATAGTAAATGTCAAGAACAGCACTTCAATACATTTATTTTTTTATGTTTTCTGGTGCAGAATATTCTTTATCATCATGTTCATATCCTTTTTTTTTTTTTGCAGTGTTTACCGTATTAGTATTCGACAAAATTTGTTACCTATAAATTAAAAATGAAGAAGTTGATCAACAAGCCTTTTCAACTCAATGATGGATAATGAAGTTAAACTTGGAGTCTTTGAGGTGCCTGTAATTAATAAATTTAAGCGAACGAAAGTGAAAGAAAATGTATATGAATTTGAGGTGCCTATAATTAATAAAATTTAAGCAATTGAAAATGAAAGATGAAATGTACATGAATTCTAACATAGAGTGCCCATTTGGTTATCGTTTGTTTGTTGTTGTTTGTTATTTATAATCTTTTGTTATTATTGATAATTTTTTCTGTCTGTGAAGTAGATATAAATAACAGATTAATAATTATTGAAACTATCATTTAATGATAAAAAAGGCAAAACACAACTATTAGATGAATTAATAAGAAACTAACTTTAAAAAAAAATCGTGAAAATACACTTATATATTCATATGTAAAGGAAAATTTTCAATCCATTTCGGATGTGATTTAAATCTGTGATCTATAGAGTCACATATTTAATCTTAACTATTAGACTAAAATATTAGCGACTTATAAAAAAAACTACTTAAAAGCAAAGCCGAGACATTTTTCAGTTTGATTTAACTACAACCAAACTAGTCGAAACAAAGTTCAATAACGTTGGATTATGTCTAGTTGGATCAAATTACTACTATTTAGCATGTGCGAACAATGTCAATCTTGTTGTATTTTCCTCTTGCTATATCGTTGAATTACCTGTTTTTGAAACATTTTCATTTTAATTTGGGTCCTTGTTCCCATAAAATTTTTAATTGTATTAGACATCCGTTCTCACTTTTTTTTAAAAAAATTAATAGATCTGGAAAAAAAAATTCATTCCTTAAATCTTTCTAGGTAAATATATATAAAGCAACTTTACTTTTTATTGGTTAAAGCAACTTTACTTAATTTCGTAAATTAAAAAATTTAAAACTCATCTACATCATGATTATGGGTACACATTGTATTATCATAATAATTTGATGAAATTTTACATGTATTAATCTTTTAAGAACCATGAGCGAGTTTTGTTTGATTGTTGATTGATATTTGATTTTGTGGCCAATGTTTATTTTTGTTTCAAGTATTTTTTTTTTGTTAATACTTTTTTTGTTAATATTTGACCATGTATAACTCTAAAATGTATGGTGTGAAGTTACAATTTCTTCATTAATATAAGAACCATTTATTGTTCATGATTAAATAATGTTGGATTCCAACGTACCTCCACATGTTCAAATCTCATAAATAATGCAATATTACTATATTGACCAACAATATTACTCATCGGACTCTGATACCATGTAAGCATCCATATAAAACCGTAAAAGGCACAATTTAATATTAGCATTTCTTCTTCATATGATAAGCATTTTTTGCTCAATTCCAACAATTTTAACTATTCTCTCTAGTATATCTAAACTCAGTCATTTAATAATTGAAACAAAATACTTAGAAATTACATATGTTGTTTGAAAAATGCAACAAAAAAAGAAGAGTTCTCAAAACAAATTGTACAATTGTTGAAAACAAGTGTTGTTTTCCTCATACACACATACACGTGTTACCATCTGATGCCATGAAAGCCAAAGCCCGAATAGGTCTCGTAGAAATACCAATTCAACATCTACGTATAGGGGTTTTATAATCTTTAATTTTCTCAACGTGCTTTTACAGTTTCTAACAATTATACATCAATATTGCATCGATAAAGGCCAGTGATATGTAATTTTTCTGGAAAAAATTCTTTTCTAAAGCATGATACTCCGTCATCTAATAAAATTAGGTGAATATTATGGTCACTTTATTTTTAAAAAGTAAAAGTTACTTTGCCCTTTATCACCATTGAATTAGTGACAATGAAAAGTAGGAAAAAAACAAAGTCACCATAGAATAACCCATAAAATTATGATATTAGAACTAAATCAAAATATTTGCCGAGAAAAAATTATGGTACTAAATATTGATCAATGTAGAGACACAATAAAATAACCCATAAAATTTTATGACTTGGTACTAAACAGTTATTATGAAAATATTTCGTGCTACAATGTCATAAAATTATATGGTCCAGTACAATATTACTATAGAATAACCTATAAATTTTATGGTATCACTATTTGCCTATGTGGGACATTTCACAGTTCCATCCATCCAAATTAGTATATGTATTGTAACATATCCTGCTCTACTATGTGCATATACTGGACAAGCTGCTTTCCTTAGGAAATACAACGATCTAGAGCCCGAAACTTTCTACAAAAGGTTCCATTAGTTAATCTAATTTCATTTAATTAGATAATTTTCCAGTTATAAATATATGTAGTAAATATTGAATATTGCAGACCCTTTGTACTGGCCAATGTTTGTGGTGGCTGTAATGGCATCTATAATAGCAAGTCAAGGTATGATATCAGGAACTTTTTCTGTAATCCAACAATCTCTTTCGCTTGGTCGCTTCCCACGTGCGAAAGTTGTGCATACTTCTTCTAAATATGAAGGACAAGTAAATATTCCGGAATTGAACTACTTGCTAATGGTTGCTTGTATAGGCGTTACTCTTGGCTTCAGAAGTACTACAAATATTGGTAATGCATACGGTAATATACATATATATACTAATTAACTCTTCTACACCTAACAAAAAAAAAAACAAATATAAGCATATAATTTACATGAATCGCGGTGGTATTGGTGATGACGCTAACTTCAGGTATTGGTGATGACACTAACTTCAGGTTTTCTAGTACTAATCATGTTGATGATATGGAAAACGAGAATAATCTATGTAATTGCTTATGTCCTAACCATTGGATTAGTAGAGCTAATCTACTTAAGTTCACTTCTCTACAAACTTGATCAAGGAGGATATCTACCTCTAGCTTTTGCTGCAGTTTTGATGTCTATAATGTTCGTCTGGAATTACGTGTACCGGAAAAAATACCATTACGAATTGGAAAACAAGATTTATGCAGATAGACTAATAGAAATTGCTGAAGAAACCAATTTCAGCGGCCTACCAGGGCTTGCTTTGTTCTACTCAGAACTTCTGAAAATATCGTACCTGAATCCGATATTTCAGAATTGATCTTCTACGAACTATCTTGAATCTATGGGTTAATTCCTGCAAAACAACACACACGCTTGGGGGCGATCGGTGCCCGGGGACCCTCTGATGCTTAAGTCAGTAAAGGGTTCTGAGGAATATTAGGTAAGTAATTGAGAGAAAGTGAATGTACCTGTTGAACTGATCTAAGGGCTTATTTATAGGTGTAGGAGCCGCCCTATTCCTGATGGAATAAGGAGTCCTAATTGAGATAACTTTAGAACTCTTCGCACTTATCTGATCCTTGAACCCTAAGTTGATTAGGATAAGGTCAAAGGAGATAATATAGGGACTAGAGTCAAACCTGGATTCTCCTTTCTTGCAGAGCACGGGAATGCCTTTGAGTCGGTCATGAGCCGCCTCGAGATCATGACCGCCTAAAGTTTCCAAGAAACCCCGGCTTGATATGATCTCCAGTTGGATTAAGATTCAGCCGGCTTTATGGGCCAGGTTCGCTTGGCTAACCTTGACTGTGAAGCGAGCCACGCGGCTCTTCATTGACTCGGTCTCAGTTTGAGACGGGCGAAATATAAGTAGTAAGTTATCAACTTGTACAAGGAATTCCACCTATATTTAAGCAATATGTTGAGAGTGTACCTGCTCTACATTCTGTGCTTGATTTTGTTGAAATCTGATTACAAAATCAGTAAATAAATAAATTAGATATTATATAATGTGTTAGGATTAGATTTGTTATATTTGAATTTCAAATTTTATCTTTAATTGTTATCATGTAAGCCTATTTAAAGGCTTCAATTATTCAATAATCAGGTGTGCCCTTAAGGTACCAAACAAACTGCATTTGCAGAATTCTTTCCCTCACTTTCTCCTTCTCTAAAAAACGCTAACAGTGATATCAGAGCTATATTCTTAAGGGACTTGTGAATGGGACAAAATCTTTAATGGCGAGAAGTGCACCAGTTAAAGCTTATGGAGAGAAGGGCTCCAGTAGGCAAAGGTTGATGAGAAGGGCATCAATATGTAGAATGGTGAGAAGTGCATCATTCAAAATTGGAGAGAATGGCTCCAATAATTTAAAGTTGGTGAGAAGAGTATCAACATGTTGAATGGTGAGAAGGGCATCATTCAAAATTGGAGAGAAGGACTCCAAAGCTTCAACAAATGGAGAGAAAGGCTCCATCAAATTTTCAGTAATAAATCCTACTGATTTTGAATCAAGAGGGAGTGTTGAAATCTGATTACAAAATCAGTAAATAAATAAATTAGATATTATATAATTTGTTAGGATTAGATTTGTTATATTTGAATTTCAAATTTTATCTTTAATTGTTATCATGTAAGCTTATTTAAAGGCATCAGTTATTCAATAATCAGGTGTGCCCTTGAGGCACCAAGCAGACTGCATTTGCAGAATTCTTTCCCTCACTTTCTCCTTCTCTAAAAAACGCTAACAGTTTTCCTCTCAATTAAATCTCTCCCAATTGCAAAAGTTCCAGCTGAATAACGGTTCCTTTTTCGCAGAGTTAAACCGAAAAAGGTCAATGTATTCTATTTTGTAGCCAGGTATGTAAAAAACATTCGAGTCAGAGCCAGAGCCAGAATTACAATAAAGGCCACTTAGGTCATCTCCAAGGGCCCCAAAATTATTATTTCATATATTATACCTTATATTTCATTTCAATACACAATTTTTTTAAAAAAAATTGCCTTATATGGGCTTTACAATAATAATATAAGAAAACCTTATGCCACTTTTCAATATTACAGCTTCAAGGTTCAACCACTAGACCAAACGTATACCACTTTTCAATACACAATTTAATTTTTAATACTACTAAAAAAAATAAACGATCAGCTATAGTTATTGTATGTTTTTTATATAGAATGAAGTTAAATAACAAGCTTTAAATGTGGTAATAATGTTATTAGCATATTTTAAAGGGAAATTGTCATATTTGGCCCATTTGGCTAAAATATTTTCTTGCCAACTTTAGCCTAATAACCTAAAGCTAACATTATGTTTTGTAAATTACCTCTGTATGCTTCTCATAATTTCTATATGCCATCTTCACTTTCTCAATTACCTTTAAACTACACACGATCAAACGGTTATCTGTGCGTATTTCCTACGGCTTTTCTCCCTTCAGCTCTGCATCTTTCTCTATAAAAGCTTCCGTCGATCCTATTTCTCACTCACATTCTCTCTTTTTTTCAATTTCGCTCATTTTTAAGTGTTAGTGTTCGAGTTATTTTTCATTTTTCTGCCATGGAAGTTGCTATAATTGTTTTTAGAGCTATTGTGTATTTGAACTCAAGGTAAACAAAAATCTGAAACCTAGTTTTTACTTTTGCTTTCTGTTTTGATTTCATTTTTTCTTCTGTTGTTGATTTATGTATTTTTTTTTGAAGTGATAATGGCTCCAAAAAGTAAACAACATCAAATGAAATCTCCATCGCATGTTGCTACAAAGGGGAGAGGTAGTGTTGTTAAATCTCAGAGGAAGGTAAGAAAATTATAGAGAAAAATGTATGTAGTATATATCTGTTATTTTTGTATTATATATCTCTTATATTTTCATTTTAAGTAGTTTTTTTTAAAGAAATATGTTATAGATCTATTATATTTCTGTTATATATGCATTAGATCCATGAGATTGTTGAAACAATACATGGAAAACAAATTTTAGTTCTTATGTATCAGAAATAAATTTGAAATATATGAGATATGTCAATTTTTGAGATAACAAGTTTACTCTCTTTTTATTTAATATAAGCTTTTTTATATTTATGATATAATGTGTGTACATGTAAGATTTTGAAGTTATAAGAGTTTGTGAAGTGTTTTGGTTAATTATTATTTATGTGTTACAATTCTGTTATTTTTCTAATATAAGATTATGTATGGTGTTTGGTTATTTACCATGTGATACATATGTGTTATAATTCTGTTATATGTTTATTATAACAACATTTAAGTCTTTTTTTGTTGAAAATTGAACTTTGTATTTGAAAATAGGGTTTTTCTAGTTAAAACTAGTGTCTAATACATGTGTGTTATAATTCTGTTACATTTCTGTTATAAGTTTCAAATTCCATGTAAATACATTTTACATCAGCTCCAAATTTAGCTTTTACATCAGAGGCAATATCTAGTGGCATGTACACCCTTTTAATCCTCATGTATATGTTTTTTGATTCGCTTAGCAAGAAACTTCTTTGGTGCTTGCCTCTTCTCACTATTTCGTTCGTCGATGTTGCAGTTATGTTCTAGAAAGTACTTTCTCACCACAAAACAGCCGCTGGAAGTTCTTATTGATGCTCTCATTTTCCAATTACATTTCGGACCAATGCAATCCAGCTAATGCTACCTATTGCAAGATTTGTTCGTCATGAACTAAAAATTATTCCTAATTGCATATAAACTCATTGATTCTTGCAGCACCGTTTTGTCTACAAAAACTTGTCCAACTTGTATTGTGTCCATAGTATTCAGGTGTGTGATCTCCATATCATCATCTTTCTCAGAATCCAACACATCATCGTTAAAACTGCTTATTTTATGAACAACCAAATCTGAAGATTGTATTCTATCTCCATACTATTGTTGGGCTGATGTTCCCTTCTTCAACTACAGAAACTGAAGCAAAGCAACTTTTAATAGTTGTATTACATATTTAACAGTTTTGTAATAGATATGTAACAGGTGTGTAAAGTATCATTTTAGTATGCATTTTTGCCTTTTAAAACATTTAAATGAGTCAACTTTTGTCTATATTCCTTTGAAATTGTATTGTTTAACCTTATTTCACAAAAAAGAAGACATATATCAGACATACAGTAGATATATAATAGTTATGTATCAGGTAGGTGAAATAATTAAAATAAAACAAATCTTACTTTCAAATTCCATTGTATCAACATCATTGACATCTAAAGGACCTGTGAAAGATATAAATGGATCATTTGAATTCAGTAATCAGTTATATTATACTTATATTAGGTTTATAACAGATACATAACACATTTATATTACATTTATAACAGATATATAATAGTTTTGTATTAGATGAAGAAAGACTTACAGATTATGTCAAACACGATTACAATAGTGTTATGTGATACAATACTGTTATAAATCTAATATATTTTCACCAAACATTTGTATCAGACATTTATCAGCATTGTAGCAGATGTATAACAGAATTATAGTAGCTTTGTATTAAATTTGTAATAGATTCAAAGAACTAACAAAAATCACTTTAGATCCATAAAATAACTAAAGAATTACCTTCTAAACATTGATGGACAATTGAAACTGTAGATATGCACGGAGGAAATTCAGTTATCATCATACTTAGAGCTTTCAGTTGCATAAAAAAATTTCAGAGATGTGCCATTCCTTATTTCCATTGCAAGATAACAAGAAAAACGCAGGACATAGATCATCTTCTGTTGTTCAAAATCAATTCGAAATTATTTTAGGGAGAAAAAAACGCAGATGGAAAGAAAAAAGCAAATCGGTATTGATTGATTGCGCAGAACACAAACTCGGGATGAAAAAGTGCAGGATGAATAAAGGATTAAGGATGAAAAAATGCAGGAATGAAATGAATCAATAACAACGGTCTTTGATGATGGAAAACGAGAGAGAATTTTGATTGAAAGAGCTTGAAACTTCCTGATTTGCTGAGAAGTTGTTTATATAGTAGCGTATTATGGTTAATTAGTTTTCGAAATATTCTATTTAAGTGACGCGAGTTTCTCTATGGTATTTTGGTAATTATTTTATACAATTAGATGCATTTAGGTGCTTTTCCCTATTTTAAAATGCATATTTTTCGTCTAGGGCCCAGAGTTATAAAATGTAAATTTTGTAAGACCGACCCGGATTCGAGCCGATGTATTTAGCTGTTTCCAAAATCATTTTTTTTTGACATTGTTGTTCTTAATCTGTGTAGGTACGGATATAGTGATGTGAGAAATAAACAAGAACCGTTTGAGGGAATTCTGATTGAAAAATTGAAGCAACTCATTGAAGAGGATTTGTTGGTGAAGCATATGGAGATTGAAAAGTGTGAAGAGATCAGTGAAGAAAGGGATGATATTGTAGAAGAGGATGTCGAAATAGTTGAAAAAGCAAGGAAGGGTGGAGTGGTTCATCTGATCGGAGAAAATGAGGTTGTTGCCGGAAAAGAAGCAAATATAAGGGAAATGATATTGATAGATTATGCTTTTGCTTTTTTGAAGAAAAATTTGAGACAAAGTGAGAAGGTGTTAGATATTCCTCAAAAAAGGATGCTTAAGGTTGGTATGATCTATGAACTTTAGTTTAGGATTCATAAACCAATTGTCTTACTCTTTCCGAGTCAATATCTAATTCAAGGACACATGGTGAAAAATAAAAGGCATTTTAATCACGGCACATAATGTTACATTATAGATATTGATTAATTGGATGGTGACTTTGTTTTTTATAAAGTTAAAGTTATTTTATCATTCATCACCATTAGATTAATGTGATGAAATTCAATCCAATAATAATAGTGGTAAAATAAAGAAAATACAAAATCATAATGGAATAACTCACTATAAATAATTAGTCTAAATGAGATCAAAGCAGATTATGCGGATTGCCTTTCTTTTTGGATTGCATCGTAGATTAAACAATTGATTGGTTTCAAGCATTTGTAAAATAAGGTTTGAGAATTTTTTTTTAAAAGGGATCTGAGGTTTCGTGACGTTAGTAAATGAGAATTTTTTGCCTATCACCGTCAATAGTAATGACGTGGCAAGGGGTAATTTCCAAAAAACTTAATTTTTTTCTTCTTCCTTCTGCTCTCAAACCCTAACATCAAATCCACCGTTAACAAAACTCAAAAAATTGTCTGAAATCCAAGAAAAGCTAATATAATAGACAATTCATATATCAAGACAAGCAAAACCCACTAGCAGAAGAACAACATCAGTAGGAAAATTGTTAATTTAAGCTGTATAAAAAATGTAAATTGTGTCAGTCCCCCTTTGCTATTTCTATTCCTTTTTCTTCATTTTCAGCATCGTAATATTTTTGAAATTAGGTTTTAAGAAGTCACAAATTTGAAGAAATTGAGCAACTTCCACGACGAGACGAACCGGTAGCCACAGCTTTTCTTTTTTATTCCCCTGGTTTATCTAACCCGTAAACTCTACAGCTCTTGTTCCTAATTTTTCTTCATTCTTCATTCAGTGTGAAATTCAATTTAATCGAGAGGTATCATACATCGCTTCCATCAACTTCTTGGAATCTCTTGTGAAACCCAGCATTGCCCAAATCCATCAATTCCCAATATTGCCCACAGATTCAAACACTTTCTGATGGATCAATAATTTCATAACCATCGATCAATAATTTCATAATCCATCAATCCCCAATATTGCGCACAGATTCAATACACTTTCAAGTAATGATGGATCAATACATGGTGTCCAACTTCAAGGCTATGAGTATACGCATGAGATTTTCTCCCTTTACTTTGATAATACTTCCCTCAGGCCAAACACCCATATACATTCAATTTTGACAAAGAAACAGAGCATATTAAATCTCTCGAAGCTCATCTTCTTCACCAATCTCTCGAAACAGGCCAAACACCCATTGTTCCGGTGTTTAAATCTTTGGACAATATTGGGAATCCATGGATTTGATGTTAGCTGGGGATTGAGAAAGCAGGAAGAAGAAGAAATTTGAGTTTTCTAAAATTACCCTTTGCTACGTTATCCTTATTGACGATATTAGGAAAAAAGCCCTTATTTGCCAACGTCTGAAAACCTCAGATCCCCTTTTATAAAAAAAAAATTTCAGACCCTATTTTATAAATAATTAAAATTATAAAGTATTTTTTTAAAGTTTACCTTAAAAATTACTAGTTAATTAGTGTTCGTGTTCTTCCAAAACTTTTTTTTCTTTTGACATTAGACAATAATCCTAGATATTTTTTATAATTATTTTTGGATGTTTAATAATAACATAACAAAAAAAATTATTAGCAACAACAATTAACTAATCACAACGTAAAACAATAATATATAAACGAAACAAATATATTATCAAAAAAAATAGACTAAACAAATACTTCCTCCGATTTCAAATAAAAGCTTTTTAGACTTTTCATCAAAACTAATAAGATATTAATTAAGCAATTAAAAAGATTAATTTATCCTTCATTAAATTCTCTTTCTTTATAATTACCAAATCTCAACAATACTTAATCTCTTTCCTAATTAATGCAAAATTAAATTAGAGAAAGAACAATAAATATCCAATTAATAATCTAAATGGTCACTTATTTGGAACCAAAATAAAAAGCCAAAAGGTCATTTATTTGGAACTGGAGGGAGCATTTTTTTTGGTTGCTCATTTGGTTTACCAAAGCTTTGCTTCGATTACATCCAGATCCGACAAGGGTCGCGATCATAGATGTGGTGGGTGAGTATTCTAATAAGGATTTTCTGCATTCACTAGAACTCGAACCCGAGACCTTACTTAAGTGATACCAAACTGCTTACCACTTGGACCAACTCTTATTAATTACCGAAACAAATACTTAATAGTTAATAGTTAATACTATGGAATCTATAGATTTAATTAATAAATGTTTAAATTATCAATTATATTAATTATTCATTCCAGTAAATTTATTAGTTCTGCTGATGCATGCGTGTTAATAATGAGTACTAAGACAAAAGATAAAGAAAACTACAACTTATATTGTTCTGGTTATTATATGTATATAGGAAAAAACACATTAAAATTTTGTCTTATGTGATCAAATCTACTTATAATGTGTAGGTATTATGATTATATAAATCAATTAGCTGCCTAAATTGTTGGACGTTGTTCGTATTAAGCAACTAATAAATATAAAACCGTGTTTCAAATATATAAATAAATAAATAAATAAAGTCCTTGGTCGTTGGAAGAATATTCGATATATGGGTAGGAGGTAAAAAGAATAAAAAATGAAAAGCCAGCCAAAAGCTTAACCATTCGATTTTAAATCTATTTATTTTATATTGATCTGATTAATATTATAATAATTAATTGAATTACTACAGAACCAAACTCAACTAGAGCAACTAGCAACTAGGGGAGGGGGCTAACTTCTTCTGACTTTTTGGCAAAACAAAAGTTGGAATCTATGTAAAAGGAAGGCATCAAAACACATAATACTTGCATTTTTTCTAACTTTTTGAAGTTACAAATATTCATTTGTAAGAATAATTTTATAAAGAATTTTTTATAAAATAGTTAAATCACATTACATATTTTTTAAATTTATCTAAATTATATTTTAGCTTTTGAAATCAACTTATAAGCATTTCTAAATTATAAACTGATAAAGAGTTTTAGATAACTTACATTTTAACTTGTAAGTTATGTTTTCAAGTTTATTCATAAAAAAAAATGTTTTCAAGTTTAATTGTAACTAATTTAGAAACACTTAAAAGTAAAAGAATGGTAACATAAATATAATCATATTTGATTTTTTTTAGAAAATTATTTTTTTGCATAAATGCATTTTTATTATTAAATACAAAGAAAAATCTCCAACTCATCCCGGATGTGGTTCAAACCTGTGACATCTAGAGTCATAAAATTATTCTCAATTACTAGACTAAGACATCAATCACAAATATACTCATATTCAATTAAATACATAAAAAGAAGTCACTATTCTCTATAAGCCATTTTTAATCCTCTAACAACATATATGTCATATGCAACTTATAAACAAATTTTACTGAACACCCCAGCTAGTTACCAATTACGTCACACGTACTAGTAGTGCTTAAATCATATATCATTTTCATTGAGAAACACAAGCACCCCATAATTGTAATCACATCTACAACAACATTCTACAGCCGCCATATTTGATTTCTTTCTCTTTGTATTATCTATTTGAGTGAGGAAAAAAAATGGGCTTATGATTAAAAAGGAATCCTCGAATTGAGTATCACTTTGATTCCAACAATAAAGGACCAACTTGAACAAGAAAAGCTCGATAACTCCAAAACAAAAATGGATGGATATACTTAATTTTCATTATAATAATGTATATTCCTTTTGCCAAGGATATTAAAAAAAGATATTTTCCACAACTATAATATCCCATCCCTTGAAAATAATGTCGAACTAATTAACAAAATTAAAATTTTCTTTTACACGTTTCCATAATTTGTTCCCCATTACTTTCAATTTTATATATTCACACACATTGTAGTCTAAAAGTTTTATATCGGTTCACAACATTATCTGAGTTTGTCAAAAAAATTAAGTTTGCATAATACATTTGTGTGATGAAAAATCTTAACTCTAACTAAATTTTAGATAAATATATTCAATGCATATATCTAACTATATACAAATGAACCAACAAGGCGTAACTTAGTTGGTAATGCAGGCTGAATAAGTTGGAGGAGAACAAGGTTTGAATCCTACTAAATACAATTATTGAAGGGATTAGGAACCTTAACTATAACAAAAACCCAATAAAATTATCTTAATGAAGATACGTATAAATATTAAAAAAAACTACATACAAATGAAAAATAATTCTAATTCTCAATTAGTACAATCCCATTCAAATATATTTTAATAATATCTCGTTTGGTACTTTAAGGAATATTGTAGATTAAAATCCAACAAGAAAATATTGAACATTTCTCATAATTTATGCACTGATGAATTGGTAGGTTGTTTTTGTTAAATAAATTACATTTATTTTACTAGACTAAAGGTTTATTTACAGCGAGTAATTGGATACACTGTTTTAGTTCATTATTTTCAGCTAAGAATTTTTTTTTGTTTGGATTAAAACTCAAATTATAATATTAAATGTCCAAAATTTTAGAATAAAAGTAATGCATTATAATTTTAAATTTAACACACTAAATGGTTCAATAAACTTGTTTAAATGCACCGAACCAGTAACAAAAATGATTATATAAACCTTATTCATTTAATTTCAGAGAGGTTCACATGAATGAAAACATGATAAATTATCTTTTTAAATTAAATCACAATTTTGAGTCCTTGAATAGGATGGTTGTGAGAATATAATTGGGCTGGAGTTTACTTTTTAATTTCTAACAAATGAGAAGAAGAAACAGTCAAACATATATTCAAGTTGGAAGCAAAAGTGCTTGAACACCCTCTTTCCTGTGAAGCTTCTTACAAGTTCATACATGTGACACTTACACGTGATCTTTTCCTCTTTTTCGGCTTTATTTCCATTTCGGTTTTGAGAAATGGCCCGGTTCATTTCCATTTGACACTCAATAAATGAACGCTGTAAATTATTCATTTTAACCAATGTACTTTTCAAACCAAACATGTATTTTACATAAACGGGTGGTGGATTCTCTAAAGTTCAAACTCTTTAAAGTTGTATATTTCACTCGATCTCAATCATTCATTGAGTTTTAATGATTCAGATTTAGTTTTAGTGATTTACGGGGTCCACATTATAATTAAATCTGAATCATTAGAACTCAATGAATGATTGAGATTAAATAAAATGTAAGAGAGGTTAAACTTTAGAAAATTCAAATCTACAGTTAAGATTGAAGCCGGGACTTTTGTGGAACCATAGTCAAATGATCATTAATTATCAAAGAACATGATTAGTGTAGAAACAAAACAATAAGAACTCAAATTTTGGTAAACAGCGGATGCTAAGATATTTATTTTTGCAGTCCATTATTATGGCTATTGTACTGGGCACTGTAGCCATCGTTTTGGGAAAACGCATACCTTTTGACCAGATTAAGCTTTTCTTAAACGTAAGTCAAACACTTTAATGATTTTCATTAACTATTTTTTTATATTGAGAAATCACAATATTAATTGAGAATTGTTGTACACCTAAGGCTATGCCACCCCAATATTCTGTTTCATACTCTAAACTTTATTTATTATCGGCTAGATGGTCCAAAAATGGTCTTTATGTTTCTATAACATTCAAAATTTTGCTTTTTAAAGAAGATTGCGAATATGTATAAAATTCTTAATTTTAAATTTTATAAAAAAAAACCGTCTTTATGTATGTATGACAGTAATAAAATTATAACATATTTTTAAAAAAATGTTTGTGTAAATTCTATTTTTGTTTTAATCAAATTTTAATTATTGGAAGAGGAGTTTGGGGGCATTTGAAATTTATTGAATAGTTGCTTTTAACTTTTTCAGTATGGAACAACATTTTTAATTGTTTAGTAATGATTATATAAGCAACAATAAATAACAATCTCAACAATTATAACACAATTAGGTGTGTAATTGTAAAATAAGTAAAGGGTTTCTCAACAACTTGCAATAAATGTTGTCAGAAGAATCTCAGAATACACATGGGATGATCCCCTTATTTTATAATGTTATTATTGGATTTATACCAGATTATTATTTAGTACTAATCAATAAATCACATGATTTATATATGAAACTTAAACTAAGAACAAGGTCCAATGCAAATTAAAAAAGGAAAAAAAATGTTCAATGTATACTTAGATGATGTATTGTATATGTATATTGCATGTGTAACGACTTAAAATATTTTTAGTTAATGTAGTACTAATTGCCGAAAAATTATTTTCTTGTACACAGTTGAAAAATGAACACTGGCAGCAGGACCACGTAAGGAGTAGAGTCAGCAAGTTGGGCTCTTTTTCCCATTGCATCGTCTTCTTTATTTTCCCCTATAAATCCCCGCTTCCATAGCCTCTCTTTCTCTCTACACTACCTCTTCTTCTTCTTCTTCTTCTTCTTCTTCTTCTTAATTCTTAATTTCTCTCGGTGGCCATTGATTATGGCTGAGAATATTAATATATCAGATAACAGCATAAGTAGCCCTAGTATTGAAGAACAGAGCCCTGATAGTTACGTAAAACCCCTCAATGCTCGAAAACTTTCGACTCATAATTTGCGAAGAAATGACTCTTTGGAGATCGAATCCCGCTCTTATTCCTCCCACCACCACTCCTCTAAGGTTCTTATTTGCTTTTTACTAGTTAATTAGTTTGTATCTGATGATTTCTTATGTTGATTGATTTTTGTTTACAATTCAATTAGAGGGTGAGCTGGTCGGTCATATTGCATTTGGCTTTTCAAAGCATCGGAATAGTGTACGGTGATATCGGAACTTCGCCGCTTTATGTTTATGCTAGCACTTTCACGGCCGGAATCCGGCACAATGATGATATTTTGGGAGTTCTTTCTTTGATCTTTTATACTCTTACTCTCATCCCTCTCGTCAAATATGTGTTGATCGTCTTGCGGGCTAACGATAACGGCGATGGTACGTCGTTGCTAATTTTTATTGTTTCGCTCTAAAATTTTAGTATGCTCTACTAGCATTTTTAATGTAAAATTGGCTATTTTTTTTAGAGTGTTATTCTATTTTTCTGAAATTAAATCAAATGATTTTAATAAAATAATGGCCTAACTCACTGTAAAAGGCACCTTAAAAGGTGAAACTGTCTCATATAAGGAGTAACATTGTCTAAGTCTCAACTAAAGTGGGATATCCAACACACCTCATAACGTCCAAATCTATTTGGAGTGTGGAGCAATATCAATGAGTGGCACAACATCATAATTAAGCCCCGATACCATGTGAAACAGTGACCTAACTCACCCTAATAGATACCTCAAAAAATAAAAATTGTCTCGTACATATAACAAGCAATATTGCTCGAGCCCCGAATAATTTTGAACTTTCTTTTTCAATTTTTTTCTGTACTTCCAACAACTTGGCAACGAGACGCAACGCCTTTTGTTTTTTTATCAAAAGATTAAGGAAGCTTCATTGCACATCCAACATTAATGGATCTTCGATAAAATCTATAATTGTCATATTTATAAATTTAATAGAAAATGTTACACTTAGTTTATTAGTACGTTTGTAAGCACCTCGGTGAATTAAAAAGAGTTTCCAAGTAATCACTGGTTTTTTTCTCAAATAAAAAATACATTTAAAATTTAAAAGTATAAAATTTAATTTTTTTTATTTTAGTTCGATTAACCCAAAGTTTCACAAGTGAAAAAAATTGGATGACTATTAAATAGTATGCGTACTGATAAATTAAATAAATCATATATGTGTTTTTTCTTTTAATTAATTTGATTTCAAGCATTTGTTTCTTTTCAATTGTAAAGAAGGAGATCGAATCCCATTATTTTTGTGCCAAAAATTGTTTAGTTTATTTGATGTAGATAATTAATTTCTAACAGGTAGTTAAATACGTATCATCTAATCATTCAAACCATGGAGTGAAATTTTATAGGTTAACTAATTAGATGTAGCTCAATTAATATAAAATTTAATAAAGTAGTGAGAAATTTTAGATTTAATACCATTATTTAAAAATTCATAATTATTAAAAAAATATGACAGGTTAAGTGTCTCAACTTTCATCTTATTATATTAATAATAATTCAATTCATGAAATTAATAAAAAAAATCCATTTATTTTCCTTAAATAATAAGAGCTCACTTATATAAAAAAAAAGTGTGCAGTTAGCATAAAAGACGAAAATAATTGAACTGACATTTTTTCATTAAGAACATGCGTGTACCATAAAAAGTGCATCATGTAGTTAAAATAAATAATTCAATGGATTCTTTAAATTTAAATAAAAAAGTACAGTTGATGGGATTAATATAATAATAGAATGATTCTATATTGAAAAGTATTATAATTCTACGCATTAAGTTTTATTACAATACATTACCCAAGAAGGAGAGTTGTGATTTTTTTTTTATTTATCAATAGTTTTAAAATTATTAGAATAAGTTTTGTTAAACATGATTTGGACATAATGTCAAGATAGAAACTGTTTACTATTTTACAAAATCACTTTTATTAATTTAAAAAGGCTTATTTATAGTGTAGATTATAGTGAATATGATGCTAACAAAAAATAAATAGAGGAAATTTCGATATATGAGTTATCAATATAATCTATTGTTACTATTTGAATCAAGAGATCTTTACAGTAGTAATAATGCAGGATTATTATAAGAATCTTATTAATTTCATATATTATTAGAAATTTAATGTATGAAATCAAGAGGAAATTTTAATTAATCTAATTAATGAAAACACAATAATTCAAACATGTTATTTGACGTAGAAATTAAATGTTCTCTTGATTTCATTGAATTGGAAATAGAATCCTGAAGAACTGAAAATAAGTTTAACTTCAAAATTACTTTATCAAATTCGTTATTCCTTTTAACTTTTCATCCTCATTCTAATTATTCATTTGAAATTATTCTAAAGCTTTGAATTGAGGTGCGATTTTAAATCCCAATTAGTTTATGTAAATGTAAGTTGTCAAGAAGGACTTTTATATCATAGTTATTAGAAGTTTTTAGATTCTGATTTAGGGTTTAGAATAGAATAATATAAAGAGATTTAGGGAAGAAAAATAGAAGATAGATTTTTTTGTGTACGTTTTGAAAGTGTAACAGTGATTCAATAGTTGGTCGGGGAAGAAGAGGAATAAAAAATGAGTTGATTGTGTTTGTATTGTACTTGATTAATATAGACCATTTGATTGTGAGTCAGTTATTATATCTGATGGTTATGATTTAAAAACATAAAAATAGAATAAAAATGCGTGTATGGTATCAAACTTACAATACTTCAGCACCTGTCATGTACCGTGGAATTTTTTTATAATAATAATAATAATTTTTTTTGAAAACTTTAACTCTAAACTTTTAATATCAAAAGTTAAAGTTAAGATGATGTAAGATGAAAGAAGATTTATTTTATTTTATTAATTTAAAAATGTTTCTATCATAAAACTTTTATTTCCTTGGTCATGAATTGAAAAAGATACTGATGTTTTGAAAACGAGGTTGGAATTTTAGTTTACTTTTGTAATATTTTCGTAAGTCCGGTAAATAATTATATGGTATTTTTATTTTCTTTAAATTAAATTTTTTATCATCATCAAATTGAGAAAAAGATAAAAATTGTAATTATTTTATAAAAAATAACGTAATCATAAAAACTCTAATTAATTTAGTTTAAAGAACTAAATTGCTTTAAAAAATCGAAATATTCTAATGACAAAGTATAAAAAAAAGGGAAACGTGTGTATATATCAACACATATCAGTTCTGTAATATACTCTTCTGTTTTTCAATACACTTATATGTTATTTTTCGTTGGAATGGTGGACATATATCTATTCCTCTGTGTAATTTATCTCTTATTATGGATTTATAATTTTAGTATCGAGCTTGGTGTGTGTGAAAAGTGGTAAAATATGGTATATTATACGTGCAGGAGGGACATTTGCATTGTACTCGTTGATATGTAGATATGCAAAAGTGGGATTAATCCCAAGTCAACAAGCTGAGGATAAAGATGTTTCAAATTTCCAGCTAGAGTTGCCTAGCAAGCGCCTTCAAAGGGCTACCCAATTAAAATCCAAATTGGAAAACTGTCTTTCTGCCAAGTATTTTCTTCTCTTTGCAACCATGCTTGGCACTTCCATGGTCATTGGAGATGGTGTCCTCACTCCTTGCATTTCAGGTTTTTTTCTTCTTATTTCTCAATCTTCTCTCGTTACGTTGTTTTATATACATTTTGGATCACATACTAAAATAATCTTGTTTGTTACTAAGAACTTCATCTGTATAAACGGTTGTTTTGTATGAAATGTCTGAATTTTCACATACCCACTCCTGTAAAAGCCCATTAACTACTTTGAACTTTGTTTTGTAAATTTGGCGGGCTTCATTAATCTCTTTTTTTGGCCCATTCCTATATAAGTATATGTACACATGTGTATATATTGGTGTATTTTATAATTACTTTATTTTTTATAAAGTACCCATTACTTTACATTTTTCCATCGTTAAATGAATAATAATTATTTTAATCTAATAATAAAAAAATAAAATAATAATTAAATAAAATAATTAGATAGAATATATTGGTTAAAACATTGTACTGACATTTTTCAAAGTCAATTCTCCAAAGGTGGCAAATTTGACTTTTGGTTTATTATTTATCTTTTTCTGTTGCAGTTTTGTCAGCCGTTGGAGGCATCAAACAAGCCACTGACAAAATGACCGATGGTAAATCAGTTACTATTTTGACTTTGAAGTTTAAAATCTTAAAATTAATTATATATTTATTAACTAATGAAATAAAATTGTTGTTCTGGGTTTGCAGATATGATAGTATGGATATCAGTGGTAATATTGATATGCCTATTTACAGCACAGAGATTTGGAACAGATAAAGTGGGCTACTCATTTGCGCCAATAATATGTGTTTGGTTCATGTTCATAGCTGGAATCGGCGTATACAATTTCTTCAAATACGACCCATATGTTATCAAAGCATTAAATCCCAAGTACATAGTTGATTACTTCAGCAGAAACCAAAAAGACGCCTGGATTTCACTGGGCGGCATTGTCCTTGCCATTACAGGAACAGAGGCTTTGTTTGCCGATGTGGGACATTTCACAGTCCCATCTATTCAAATAAGCATGTGCACTGTAACATATCCTGCTTTGATATGTGCTTATGCTGGACAAGCTGCTTTCCTTAGAAAACACAACGATCTAGTTTCCGAGACTTTCTACAAATCAATACCAGGTTTGTTATATCTTAATTAAGTAGATTAGGGCTCTTAAACTGCTGAATTTGCTGATATTTATCTTTATCAATGCTGCAGACCCTCTGTACTGGCCGATGTTTGCGGTAGCTGTAATGGCATCTATAATAGCAAGCCAAGCTATGATATCCGGAACTTTCTCTATAATCCAACAATCTCTCTCGCTCGGTTGCTTCCCACGTGTGAAGATTGTGCACACTTCAACAAAGTATGAAGGACAAGTTTATATTCCTGAAATCAACTACCTTCTTATGGTTGCCTGTGTTGGCGTCACTCTTGGTTTCAGAAGTACGGCAAATATCGGCAATGCTTATGGTAATTAAGTTATTAACTACTTAATAAGCCTCAAATTACAATTCATTGATTTTGATTCTAATCCCTAAAAAAAAACTAAATTTACACTATGGTACATCTGTTTTCAGGAATTGCAGTGGTGTTTGTGATGACTCTAACATCAGGATTTCTAGTACTAATCATGTTAATGATATGGAAAACAAACATAATCTACGTCATTGCTTATGTCCTAACGATCGGAGTTGTCGAACTCGTCTACTTAAGTTCAGTTCTTTACAAGTTCAATCAAGGAGGATACTTACCACTAGCATTCGCCGCGGTTCTAATGAGTATAATGTTCATTTGGAATTACGTATACAGAAGAAAATACTACTACGAGCTCGAAAACAAGATCTCCCCCGATAAGTTAAAGGAAATTGCTTCCGAAACAAACTTCAGCAGGCTCCCAGGGCTCGCTATGTTCTACTCGGAACTCGTTCAAGGAATCCCGCCAATATTCAAACACTATGTAGCAAATGTACCTGCTCTACACTCGGTACTTGTATTTGTCTCCATCAAATCTCTACCGATAGGAAAAGTACCCCCAGAGGAACGTTTTCTTTTTCGCAGAGTGGAACCAAAGGAGTTGAACGTGTTTCGGTGTGTGGCGAGATACGGGTATACTGACGTGAGAAACGAAAAAGAGCCGTTCGATGTGATATTGTTGGAAAAATTAAAACAATTTATTCGAGACGATTTCATTATGAAGCATGCCATTGAGAAAAAGAACGATGGAGATGAGCAAAAAGAAGGGGAAATGGAATCGGAAATGGAATTGGGATTGGAGAAGGAAATTGAGAAAGTGGAAAAGGCATGGAGAGGTGGAGTGGTACATTTGATAGGGGAAAATGAAGTAGTTGCAGGGAAAGGGGCGAATATAGGGAAGAGGATATTGATAGATTATGCATTTGCGTTTTTGAAGAGAAATTTGAGACAGAGTGAGAAGGTGTTTGATATTCCTCAAAAGAGGATGCTTAAAGTGGGTATGACTTATGAACTTTAGTTACAATTTTGTTTTACAAGGTGTATATTCTGATATATATATGTAGAATGCTTGGATAGTTGGCTTTTTGTATAAAATAAAATGCTATATCATTCATGCAAGATTGGATTTGAAAGACAAATAGATATGGACTTTAATGAAATACAGTATTTGAATTTGGTCCATTAACTAATAAGTCCAGGATTGTTTGGACCAACACCACTTGACTCTTTTTTTCATTGACCAAAGGATCACAAGGCATGTATACCACCATTCAATTGAATCAAGCTTATAGTGTTATTCAGCTCAACATGATTGTCAAGACCATGGTTGTCAAATCCAGACCCAGTCCCACGAATCGGTGAAGGTTGACGGGTCAACCAGAGTTGAATTGAAGTTTATCAGCAATTACAATTGCCGAGACACATGTTAGCCGAAGAAAATGTTTAGTTATATTGTCTAATATGGATAACAGTAAATGTTTTCTGTAATGTAAACAAAAAATGACATTTTACCTGGATTCGACAAAATGAGCTTATGAAATTTTAAATGTCAGCCCGTGTTTTTTAAATACCAACTTCAAGCTTTAATTTAATAAAATACTAAATAAAAGTTTTAAAATTTGTAAAATACCCACAAATGACAAACACTACTAGAACCCCATTGTAAAACCCGGTCTCCTAATTAATTTGATTTTTGCAACTTAAAAACGACATGAACCTTTAAAATATTTTGTTCATCCTATTTTTATCTTTAAAATAAAATCCATATTGAATATTTTTTGAGAAATAAATGTTTTATACCGGTTTTAACACTTTTTTCGTAATTTCTTATACTTGGTATAAGAGTAGTTTAATGTCTTTATACCACCAGTTTTTCATTTATTCTCGAGTAAATAACATAAAACATGACCAACATTGTTCTCTTTAAAGCAAAAAAAACTTCTATACCTAGTATAAATATAGTAAGAAACTGATATAAGACTGCGATAATTTTTTTTGCTCAAAAAATATTCATAATGAATGTCATTTTAAAGATAAAAATAACACGAATAAAATATTTTAAAGGCTCATATTAAAAAATTAACTGTTTGTGAATTACGAAAATCAAATTAAATATGAGAGAAAAAGTTATTATAAGAAGACTAAAGAAAACATGATAAAGAGAAAAATAAAAACTTAAAAATTGATTAAAAAAGGAAAATAAAAGATAGTTGGTAGATAAAAAAAACCTATAAAATGGAGTATTTACTAGTGTTATTAAAACGTACTGTACCGGTCATGAAAACGGTACGTTTACCTTTAAAATGGTTTTTCGTAAAACCGAAAAACCCAGGATTAAACCATAAAATTGGTAAACCTGCATACCAATTCGGATCAAGTTTTTCCAAAACCCTCTGGCAACATCCAGATATGTTCCTATAATCCCAAAAAGCGTTGCTAAAAACCTAAAAAGTTGCCACTAGAAACCTAAATAATATAAAAATTAAAAAAGGTAAAACCACCAATCATATCAGTAATACCGCGTACCATTAACTTTACCGGTATGGTTCTCGGTCCAGTATTGATAACACTGATATTATATATTTCCCAAAAATAATAATTTATTGATGGAAAACAACACAAGAATTCTTTTTTTTTTTTAAATTTGGCTCATGGGCTTACATTAAATGAAAAGAAAAACCCCCAATCCACCTCCGATGTGACTCAAACATGTAACTACTAGAGGTTACAATTTCAATATTAACCACTAAGCCAACACCTTAAACACTCAACACAAGAAGTCCTCTGAATAACACTTCTTACATTTTTTTTGTAAATATAATACTTCTTACATGAATATTTAGCTCTAATAATTTCTATAATTACATATTTGATGCAACTAATTATGTCAAAATTCATAAAATAAATAGATAATTATGCTGTGACGAGGCCGAAGATATATGCATTTGGCGACCAGGAAGTGCGGGATTGTTTACAGTCAAACATTTCTACCAATGGATGCAAGGTACAACTAACGTGAATCCCATTTGGAATTCCATGATACCCCCCTCTCACTCTTTTGCTTGTTGGTGAGCTATTTGGGGATATTTGTCCACACATGATGTGCTTATGCCTAGGGGAATTGTGATAGTTTCTAAATGTGTTTTGTGCGGTTGTCGTCCATAAATTCGGATTCTTTGGGAAAGCGCATGGACCAACCTAAGTTCTTCTCATAAACTTTTAATAGTACTATATATTTTGGCTTTAAACGACATATTTTGATCTTTTATATTAATTAATTAGGAACTGTCTGATTCATTTTTTCTAAAATCAAGTCTGCAGCTTTCATAAAAAGCTTGAAAATGGAGTTTTCCAGAAAAGCTGCAAAAAAAAGCTGCAAAAACTCACAGTCAAACAGGCCCTAAGAGGGGCTGATTCATTAGGTTGCGGTTTCATTTGGAATTCTAATGTCGAAGCGTCAATCCTAACAAATTTGGGCCTAATGGCTTGTCAACCGAAAGCGCCAAGGATTGTACCTGTAGCGTCGAGACCACCGCCGACTAAAATAATTAAAATTAACACAGATGCATCTGTTATAGGTGCCACAGGCGAGGCAGGATGCGGGGGTGTATTTCGAGATTCACACGGGCTATTTGTTGGAGGCTTTGGTTTCTCTCTGACCTCAGCATTTGCTTTTCTCGCAGAACTGAAGGCAGCAATATATGCAATCAAGATGGCTCACAACAAAGGGTGGCATGACATATGGCTAGAAAGTGACTCTAAGTTTGTGGTTCACATGTTTACTACACGTTCTCGATTCGTTCCTTGGTCTATTATCTCCGAATGGGCAGATTGTCTTCAAATTTCAAGACAAATTAACGTAATTGTTTCATATATTTTTAAAGAGGGCAATCAAGTAGCGGACGCCTTAGCATCTCATGGACGACTTGTGTCCAACGTTATTTGGTGGGACTGCGTTCCCAATTTCTATTTAAATGTTTATTTGCACAATATAAGTGGCTGTTTTTACATCGGTTCACTTGACTTCTGTAATTTTCATCATTTTTATTTCTAAATTAATATATTTCGAGTTTGGTTGGGGATGTAGGCAAGCGGGGGTGCCAATCTAACTGGGAATCCTCAACCCACTCCACTTGTATTAAAAAAATAGAAAATTATGTACTATCAGTATTCACCAACCTTTATGTTCTGATGGACTCATACGATAATGAGGTTTCTTTGGCAAAACAGCTCCAGGCACAAGATCAATCTGATGTTGAATATCCCGCATAGGTGGCAACTCATTTGGTAAATCTGTTGGAAAGACATCTCGGAACTCATTTAACAACGGTTTGACCAATTCGGGAACCTCATCAATCGTCTCACTCATTACACGACCCAACACCGCATATACTACATCAGTTTGCTTCAACTCCTCCTCAAACTGCCTATGCGTCAACATATTAATCCCGCTCTTTCTCTCTTTTTTGGGAGTAAATTACTTTCTTACCCTCAAATAGGAAGCTATAAGAATTAGCAACCCCATCGTGGTTAACTCTCCTATCATGATGCCATGGTCTCCACAATAACAGATGGTAAGCATCCATATCAACTACATCACACCACACCCCATCCGTATACTTCTCCCCTATAGAGAAGGGCACTAGCGCTCTCTTATTCACTGTAACTTCCCCGCCAGGCTTTAACCAAGCCAGTTTATAAGGATTAGGATGTTTCTCCTTTGGGAACTCTAATTTTCTGACTGCCACTAAAGAGATAATATTCTCACAACTGCCAGCATCGATCATGAACTTACAGACCTTACCCTTGATAGTACAAGTGGACTAGAATATGTTATTCCTCAACCACTGTTCCTCACTAGTGCGAGGGGTAAGGCAAGATTGCCTAACCACAAGTGCGGTACCCATATCTCCTTCAACAATTATCTCCTCATCCACCTCTTCCTCAACATCACACCCCTCTTCGTCAACATGAAAATCATCTGAAACTCCAGATTCTACAACCATAGCTCGCTTTCCTGCCGCCTTACACTCAAATTGCCTATGACCTGTCTCTCCACATTTAAAACACTTGATAGTGCTATGACCCTGAGCTACCGAAGACTTTGCAGCTTGGGTGGTTGCCCTATTAGTTGTAGTGCCGCTACTACCAGGAGAGTTACTAGCCCCAACATTCACTCCACCACTATTTTCGCCTCCGCTACCTCTGAAAAACTTCCAGCAGAAGTTCGACCCATTCTCTCCATCCACAATGCCCTATATTGTGCTTCCAAAATCGTGAGAGGATTAAAATCATTAACCGTATCTCGGATTTATTCTCCCAGCCCTCCAATAAACCTCGACACCAATTTTTCCTCTGACTCAAAGAGATCATTCCTTGCCACAAGTTGATAAAACTCCGTAGTGTAATCATCGACAGATAGATTACCTTGCTTCAAATTCTGCAGCCGATCGTGCATCAACCGCTGAAACTTATGAGGAAGAAAATTCGCCCTCAACTGCTTCTTCATTTTCTCCCAAGTAACAATTTTTGATTTTCCCATTCGCGCTCTGGTATTTTTCAACTGTTGCCACCACGCCATCGCCCGATCTCGCAATCTGGTTGCCACTAGAGACACCCGTATATCTTCTAGAACTCCCTTGAATTCAAAGATCTCCTCTACTGCGGCTAGCCAATCAAGGAACTCTTCAGGTTGAAGGGTCCCTCAGAATTCTGGGACGTTCGTTCGCATTCTCGCTTCCCAACGCCTATCCTCCGTTTCTCGATTCCGATTACACCCACCACGAGTGTTTTCAGATTCATCATCATTATCGCGGTTTGGATTCGGACAGTTCCTCCTCCTAAAATTTTGATTCTGTTCTTCTTCGTTCAACACATCCTGAAACTGATCGGTTAATTGATCTCTCAACTGACCAATGAGATCATTAAACCTTGCTTCTAATTGACGGTCGACAATCGCAGCAATCCGTTGGGTCTCCTCCTCTTCTGCAATCTCAGCGACACTTCGCTCTCTCGTTGGCGGCATCATTCGATCAGAGTTAGGCTCTGATACTAAACTGACGCAGTAGAATATCGACAAAATTTGGTTTATAGTCAAAAATTGAAGAAATCGCAAAATCAACAACGATCGACTCTTCACAAAACTCTCAGAAATCGCAAAAACTAAGAGAAATTGCAAAAGTTATAATCTGAATTCTTATGATGGCAAAAATGCCAATTAAAGGTGTTACACGCTGATTTATAGTCTATGGCAGCCATGTGCAAAACGGCAAAATAAAATAATAAGCACACAAAATTTTAAGAAAATACAATTTAGTCCATAAAACAAAAAAACATAAAATTGAGGGCCTAAATGACATTATTTGGCCAAAAAATGACGTAGCTCACCGCATTGCAGTGACTATTATTCATGGGACCAATTCACTCATATTGACGATCAACCTTCTCTAAGTAGGTTAATGCCCTCTCAACTACATAATTTTATATAAAAAAAATAGATAATTATGTACTATAAATAGATAAGATAACGAACTCTAGTCTAGATAAGGAATTATCGGAAAACTAAAAGACCGCTATCATACAAATCTGGGGAAGATAAAAATCATATGAAGTAATCAATGGATTTAGATAGGATTTCAAAATGCTTAATACATATTTGGCCCTTCAACTTGGTAACTTTTATCTTGATGCCTCCAACTTACAGATCTCTTTACCAATCTCCTAAACTATGCAACAATGTTTACTACAACCCCTCAATGCCATGTGTCATTTTCTGATTGGAGAGAGGAAATAAAATATTTGACATCTTTGAAAGTCAAACTAATCACAATGTGACACGTAGCACTGAGGGGCTACAGACTTTTTGCCAAGTTCAGAAAGTTGATAAAGTCATTTATAAGTTAGATGCGCTAAATGATAAAAATTATCACGTTGAGGCGACAAATTAAGTATCCATTAAGCCACTTCAAATAGTTGTATGATAAGTGGGGGACTCTAGATTAACATAGATTTTTCAATGTTAAATTAGTGATTCTGCACACCAACAAAAGAGAAAAGCAATAAAAGTTGTTAACTTTACTATCTTGACTACTAATGTATAGTCCAATTTCTTCAATGAAAAATAATTTTACAAAAAAAAATTACTGTACAGTCCAATTTTTTCTGTAGCATCCACCTTGTTTTGAGAATTCAATAGCATTCTACCTGTTTAGGTTGTCAAGTTTTTTTTATCGGTTTTTTTAAAAACTCCATTTTCAAGCTTTTCTTAGAAGCTGCAGATTTTATTTTGGAAAAAACAAATCAGACAGTTCCTTATTTATTAGTATGAAAGATCAAAATGTGTTGTTCAAAGTCAAAATATGTAGTTCTATTGAAAGTTTGTATGAGCAACTTATTTTGACAGCAACTTGAAAAGCAATGCCAAACTGACCTAAAACAACGCCGGATTTATAATTTCTTGTCACAAGAAGAGCAAGTATAATCTAATTTCAGGTAGCTTTCATAATTCATAAGTAGTAGGGTGTGAATCTATGTGAAATGTCTTACTGCTTTGAGCTACTCCAGAAGTCATTTTTATAAAAAAAAATGTTAGAGAAATCTATAGTTCAAACTTAGTAAAAGATCCCAATCTCAAACACAAAAACCATGGATGAAATACATATTACACAAAATGAACTATCACTCTAATTAGCAGTCAAACAAAATCAAACTAAAGCCGCATACCTTAATCCAATGAAAAGCCCTAAAGCTTATTATAATTAAGAGCAACACCACAACCATAACTCAAATTAACAAGTAGTTACCAGATATTAATTGTTGATTGACTGCTTCTGGTTAGCTCTTTCTCCTTCTTGCTCTCTGTATCTAAACAAGTACGTTTTCAACGGCTCGCTATAATCATCAAACCCTAAACTTGAAAGAGCCCAGCAAATATCATCTCCGTTTACCGTCTTTCGCTTCTCTTTGTGGCACTTATCGGAGGCTTCTCCGGTGACAAAGCTTATGAACTCCGAGACGCATTCTTGCATAGTTTCTTTGGCTTCTTTAGCGATTTTCGCATTTGGTGGTAGGATTTGCTTCATTATTCTTCCCACATTTGCTATTGGAAGCAATCTATCTTGCTCTTTTATCATGTTCCCATCTTCACCTGACCACCCATCATTTTGGCACAATCTATTGTCAACCATGTCTCTAACTTTAAACACGGGTTTTTAATATCCTCTTAAACTCAAGACAAGTCGTTTCAGATGTTTAACTTCTTAATTTATACTGTATTTGTTTACTTATTTAATAATGTAATATTCTGTATTGCACTTTAAAATAATGAAATTCTTAATTTAGAATATTTTTTCAAACAATATATATTTAATTAACATTAAAGGTAATTGAGAATAAGTTTAATATGCCAAATTGAAAGATTAATAATGTGATTCCGTATATAATGTCAGAGATTTATTAGATATCTCATATTGCTTAAGACTGTTGGTACTTATACGTGCGAGATACCTTTTGGAGGGAGTTAAATCACAGCTCATAATATTATAGCTCAAAAATATAATCTTATTGTTGAATGATTGTCATGTCAAGTCAAACAACGTGCAGATTAAGATAAACTTCAAGTATTCTAATTAGTTATTTTTTGTGACTTAGGATGATACCCGTTATATACTTTTCAAGCTCTTTCTGCGACGAAGTTGATTTGAGGTTTGGAAATGAGACATCCTTAATAGAACACCTTGATGTACAATGATTTTACCAAGTGAGCTAATGTTTTGGTTATTGTTACATGTCTTAGATGGTTGAAAATAAAAACAATGGCAGGCAAGCTTCCAAAGTTGGCATGAATTAGGTCTTCTTTTCTTTTATCTATATTTGTTTAATTTTTAACTTTAAGTTTAAAGTAATGAATGGGAATGCTAGTATGCTCTTAAACCCTGATTAACAAAGATAAGCATAGAGACTTATAAAACTATGGACAAAATTAATGGTCCCCCTTCTTCCCTAATTCAGTATAATGCTTCCAATTAGTATGAACTAATTACAATTAAATAATACTTAAATTTTGAAGTTATGGCCGATATTTGAACCACGTGTATTTCTTAAGATGTACATCAATACCAAACCGAGACCTAAAAAGAATCAAATCATTATAAATTTGAAAGAACTAGATAGAGTTGGATTACCTACTAAGTTAATCACTTAATGTTACTATATATAGAGAATGAGGTCATAAAATAATGCTCAAACAGGAAACCTCTCTATCATTAATATATCAGAACAATTGAAGTTTAATTAGTTTAATCAATTGAATATGTAAATTCATGTCTAAGTTCAACTATATATCGGTAAGACCGCAATATATGTGTGACAAGTGGCGATTAATAATATGGATGTAACAATTTAGTATGAATTAGGCCAAACTTTCATTTATTTGGTGCAAAATCATTTACAGGTCATGATCTAGGTCATTAACTCATTATGATGCTATTTGTAATATGAAAATGACTCAATTATTCTTTAATTGTAGTCGTCATCAATTATAATCTAAAAAGTTTAATGTTTTTTGTTAAATCTGTGTGGTTTGCTTAAAGGAAGATAGGTATTTGTTCATATTCATTTTTATTTATTTTGAAGGAATATCGAATTCTAACAACTGAATAGATTCTAAAAAATAGTGACCATCTAAAATGAAAAGGAATTTATACGTAAAAAGATTCTTAAAAATAGTGATCATTTAAAACCAGAAAGAAGTTACATGCATTATTCGATTAAGATATCATTATAATGAAATTAATTTGATTGGTTTCTTATAAACAAATGTTCAGAGAAAGTTGGTTTTAAAATTTTCAAGCATGGTACTAAAAGTATAAGGTTAATTTTGCAAACCCTAATTAGCATTAATTAAGATTTGAAGACCTATGAATGACAAAACATGTGCACTAACCGACAAAATTAACCTAATTAGAAACCAAAGAAGTAGCGATGGTTAAATTTTTAGATATCTGTGCACTTTTCTTGTTGTTTATATAATGTCTCAACATTTTGTGCTGAAGCAAGAATACAACATATATTGCTTAATTAAAATATTGCTTAATTAAGATGCATATTTGGGCTGCAAACAACAATCAGGGTGTGAATGTTATTGAAGTTTTTTTTTTTTGTGAAAATTTGATTTGGTGTTGAGGGAGTTAGGATTAAAATTTAGGGTAAACTTCTAAAACATGCAATGTGGTTTGACCATTTTGTAAAAAAGTTTTTATGGAATTTTTTCTTTCAGACGGGTGCATGTAGTTTTAAAAGTTAACGAAAACAAGCTAATTAACCACATGGTATGTTTTTTAAATTAGTTTTTTTTGCTAATGCTACACTAGTTATTTCAATGAATTTAATATTCCTATATTTTAATATTATTTATCAAGATTTGAGTAAGTTTTGAAAAATAAAATTTCATTTTGTTGTGATTTTTTAAAGTTATTGTCAATTTTTAATTAACATAAATTATTTATATTTCTAAAAGAATTTATAATTTATCAATAATATGCATTGTATTTATATAAATAAAGCTGTAAAATTTCACTCTAAAATGGATAAGATTACTCTTTCAAATGTGGTTTCAAAATTTTGAGAATGTCTTTTGGATAACTTTTGAAATCGGGACACCCATTCGAAAAAAAAAATTTCACAAAAACCTTTTTACAAATCAGCCAAACCACGTAGCATATTTTTAAAATTTACCCTATAATATTCCTGAATATATGCTAATGTTATTTTTATAATAATTTAGGTACAATGTAACATTAATATTCGATCCATTTCTTAATTATTTGACAAAACTTGAGCATCAAAATAGTTGTACTTTTGTTGAGTGAATACACTGTTGAAGAACATGATTTTGTGGTCCTTGTTCTTTTAACTATCACAAGGTTATTTTTGCTTTTAACATATAGGAGTAAGTAATGATCAAAGCCAAAGATAAAATATTCGTCATTGTTTAAAGAACAAGGACCACAAACTTTAATGTGTGCTCTATGATAGTTGGGACTAGTCCATCCTTAAGCATCTATCAGTTATTAAATTCTGAAATGTGTATGGAGCAACCTTAAATCTTCAGGTCAGTCATGTCATGAAACCGTCTCACCTAAAAGCTTAAGCTGACAGATTTGACTCAATCGTTGTATTTATCTTATTGACACTCTCTCGCACGCCAATGCCCCTTGGGCTTGAAGCTGGTACAATACAGACTTATTCCGCTATGTGTTGCCATATAATTCAACAAATGGAGCTGTCAGGATTCGAACCCTTGACTTTTAGGTCTAATCTGCTCTGATACCATATCATGGAACCATCTCACCCAAAAGCTTAAGCTGACAGATTAGGCCCAATCGTTGTATTTATATTATTCTGACGAGTCATCGTATCCTATACGAGGCACCCGCAAATTGACGACGGGGATTAGGCTGAACGTGGACATAACTTAAAATGTCACCCACAGTTAAAATCTATCCAGAACACCCGATAATGAGAAACTCAAAAAAAATAAGGACCACAATATCATGTTCTCCCCAACGCATAGAACTAATTAATTCATAGTAGATGTATTCATTAATTGAGATTTTAAAAAACCACAAATATCAATAAGTTGTCAAGATTTTAAAGAGCATCCAAGGGAAGCAAAATATGAAAACAATTAGAAAGCAAAGTAAGTAAATAAAATTAAAGGATAGTAAATTGAGAGATGATATTTAATAAAAATATACTGTTTGAATTGACTATGTTGTATCACTGTGAATTTCTTCTCGTCGTTCCTTATCATGCCAGCTGCGATTAGCTGTGCCAGAAAGGCTGTTTGAATTACAACAAGCGTAACTATTATGGATCTTTAGATCATTAGGTTCACAATCTATTGTGTTTGATTTTATCAACATTCTTGAGATGTTTTTTATTTTTCTTTTTTGTTTCCTTTGTTTTTTTTTAATTTTTATTTTTAATGAATGGAGCCGGTATTTACCGAGGTGAACTTTCAATTAAAAAAACAATAGCATAGTTTTCGGTAAAAAGGGATGAATTACAAAGTAAGTATATAAATTTCTTAGATATCATGTTTATTAGTAATAAATTAAAAATATGTCGTAAAATACGATGATGCTCTTCTGAAACTCACAAAATTAGTGAAACTGAAAAGTGAATAAAACATCTGATACGAAAATCTCCTTCCAAAACCTTTCAACATATGTCAAGACTAAGCACAAAACGGAAGCCCTTATCCCCTAAAAAACGACATGTCAACCATGTCCTACAAGTTACAGAGGAAACTGTCCAAGTGATCTAAGTCCCCTATTACCTAGAGCGAATTGAAATTCTCTGGAGTTTAATTGATAATAAAATTCATGTGTTAATTATTCACTTTTTTACATGTAAGATTTTTATATTTTCATTTGTTATACAGATTAAAAAAATTTATAAATATGGATAAATATATAACTGAATTGAAGTTAGCTGAATTAAAGTGAGCTGAACTGAACTGAACTTATTTCAGTGTAAATTTATAACTACGCATGGCTAAACTGAACTGAACTAAAGAGAAGAGAATTGAACTGACTAAATTACATTGAATTATAGTCCAAGAGAACATGACCCCACTTTAGGTTGTTACGTGTGTGGTGGCTGGGTGGGGAATCTTTAGCTGATTCAGTCTGATCTAGGATCCATTTTGTGGATTCCTCTTTTCATTTAATGTGGTTATTTTGGACCAATGCCCCCAACATCTACTCTGCTTTACTTCTTCCTGTATATTAATTATACACTTTGATTTTTTTTTCTTAATCCAAATCTACTAATTATGTGTTTGTCAACTATATATATGTAAGTTTTGTGATCCCCACATTCCATAAAATTTAAATTTTTGTTATAATATAAGATTAATTCAACTCATATCTTGTTTATTTTATTTCAAATTAGAGCTTAGACTTTTAGTTTTTTCGGCCAATAACTCCATAAAAAATTCAATTATACGAATAAGGGTTGACTTTGAGTGATTATTTGTGGCCAATCACTTCAACTAGAAATTTGGAAAAGATTGTTCGAAAATAGAAAGAAAATTTTACTATAAAGTGCAATAAAAATCTTAAACTGATTTGTTGAATTTAGTTATTAAATGGTGTACTTGATTAACAGTAACACTAAAATAGTAAAGATATAGGCTTTTGGTGAACTGGGCTTTTAGGCTAATATGTGAAAGATAATGGGCGAAGATAGGCTTTGGGTTAATATGTGTACCGGGCTGGGCTTTGTAGTTAATGTCTATCAAAAATATTGTAAAGCTTAACTATATGTTTTGAATTTTATAAAGGGTAAACTTCACAACATGTAATGTGGTTTGGTCGTTTTATAAAAAAGATTATTGTGGAATTTTTTGTATGAAAAGGATGTCTCTCACAATTTTGAAATCACATTTGAAAGGGTAATCTCAGTTATTTAAATAAATTTAACATTCCTATATTTCAACTGTATTATTTGTAAATTATTTATCAACATTTGAGTAAATTTTAGAATTTTTGTTATAATTTTTTAAAGTTATCGTCAAACTTTAATTAAAATAAATATTTGTACTTCTCAAAAAATTTTAAAATTTGTCACTAATGTGTATTATATTTTTATAAATAAAGCTCTAGGATTTCACTTCAAAATGGACAAGATTACCCTTTAAAATGTGGTTTTAAAATTTTGAGAATCAGTTTTTGCTAACTTTTAAAATCACAGGCACCCATTTAGAAGAAAAATTTCAGAATAACCTTTTTACAAAAGAATCAAACCACATGATATATTTTGAAGTTTACCTTTTATAAAGGGAGTTGACTTGAATTCATTCTTAGTTCAATTTCTTTCTCTGGAAAATAATTTAGGGGAAATTATCTTATTTGGAAAGCACAACAAGGAAATAAAAATATCAATACACATTCTATCAAAATTCCACAAACTTAATTAATATTACATTTACCCTTTTACGCTGGCCTAACCATTATTTTAGTCCCTGTGCTATAATCAGTTTATCTATTTAGTCTCTCTGCTACACACGTTACCCTTTAAGTCCCTATACTATTAATTCCGTTACCTAATTAGTCCTTTATTTAACGAAATTACAACTTTTATGCCACCTAGAATCCATGTGTGTTAACATTTAATGACATAGAACACAGGCTTAAATTGGAAAAAGAAAAAACTTAATTTATTTAGGAATTGAACGAGAATAAGCCGTTAAATAATCTTATATAACAAGGATTCTCAATTATTATAACGACTTAAGAACACCATCAATGACTGGTTTTCTTATTTTATTATATTTTGTTAGCCTTTCTATCTCAATAATTAATCCAATTTAAATAAGTATTTTTTCTATTAATTGAAAACCTTGAAAATTGAGTATCGCTTATATAGTTTATTGGGCATTTTTTGTTGTTGTGTAGAATTGTAGATTATGATAGTAGACCTCAATTTGACATATCCAAATGGCTTGAACAATTGCAGTTTTCATTAATAGCTTGACGACTGCAGTTCTCATCTATAAACATGGAAAACCAAAACTATTTTAAATATACAAAGAAAACTTGTAAGAGGTTGTTAGAAAGCCTTCTTCAATCACATCTATACTGTGATTTCCAAAAACTACTTCACAAATTCCAGCAATCACCAAATTTTCTAATCCCTTAAACACCTAAAAATGCTTAGAGTTTGCTTCTCTTAGAATCAAAAGCTTTATTCAAGCATACCTTCATACACTCTCAAAATCCTCTTCCATTTTGTGAGCACGGGATTTTGCAGTCCCTCTCGCGAGACGATGATGACGTGTACCCGATTTCAATACCTCAAAATAAAAGTTCTCTTCAGAATTTTTATTACCAAAATAATATTCCTTGTGAATTTTATAATTGGTAGAATCCAGTTCGGCGTGGCCGATAACGCGTTCGGTAGGAGCTTGAACCGATAATTTGCACCCAAATTAAATAATATCCATTAAAATATTGTTAAAAGCCATAAAGATGCCTTTTTCCACTAATAAACCACTTTTCCCGACTTTTTAGGCTTTTTGACCCGTTGGTTGTCGGTATGGTGGAGAATGATGTCACCACCGACATAATTCATGCCGCCGGCGGCATCATCATACCGCCGGCGGCATGGCTCATATCGCCGGCGACATCATCATGTCGCCGGCGACATGACACAAAAATGATTCCTCCACAGACAGCATGTCGGCCACTTTCGGCGGAATAAGTCAAAAAGGTCTCGAAAAATACCCCAATTTGCCTATAAAAGGCACCTAAAACTGCATTTGAGAGGGGGGACTGAAATTGTGGAAGAAAGGAGCAAAATTGGGCAATTAAGAGCTGAAATCGAGAGTAGATTTTAGTGAGATAAGAACTAGAAAAGGCAGGAAAAAGGATTCTAATCCACTTTTCCCGGTTTTTCTTCTTCGAACTCTCTGATTGTGAGCTTAAACCAGTGGGTCTTTGGGTTAAATCAACCGGATAGAATTTAGAGACCTAAAACCTTTAAATTAACAATCAAATTATCGTTCCAAGCTCCCCGGAGGCGTTATTGTTCAGTTCACGAAGAGTTGGATTCACTACCCCGAGGTGAAAATCCTGAGTCTCATAGCTCTTCGGCTTTATTATTATTGTTTTGCACCTTTTTTTGTTGATTTGTATTTGCTTTAAGTTTTCGGTTATTTTAACTGCAAACCGCTACTGCTGCGAGAAATTGAAGTCGCCGGAGACATGTGATGTTGCCGACTGTATCACCCATGTCGCGAGAGACATCGTGGATACGGCCGTTAGCATCGCATTCCCCGGAGGCCTCGTTTTCTCACGGAACCTTTTTTTTATGGTACTCAGAAAGCCCTGTGCCTGTCAGCATGCTGATGTCGCCCGTGACACAACTGATGTCGCCGGCGGCATCATCCATGCCGCCAGCGATATCACCTATGTCATCGGCGGCATCAGATGTTCGACGGCGGCATGGCTTTCTGGACAGCAGTAGTGCCTTCGTTTGTTTCCAAATTAATTTATTTTTTGTAGCTAGGACCTATAGTGCAACGATGGAGGTTCAAGACCTCCTGAAAACGGACCCGCCCCGCGATGAATGGTATATTCACTTGTAATCTGATTAAAGCAACGACCGAATCTAAAATTTGGATAAAAATGGAATTTCCCCGCAAACGCCATTCAAATCTCGTTTTAGCCATCCAATCGGGCTTTATGATGTTATAAATAAAATATGCCATATCTGTGTCAACTATCCTCCGCAGGTAGATGTATATCGGACATTCGGGTATTACATTTGTTACGTAGAAAATGTACAGGACTGAAAAATCTTGTAATAATTCTATTTTCCGCACTTATTTTTCCTTACATTTGTAAATATTTTATTTATCGCTTCAATTGCTTGATAAACGCGAAAACCATAAAATAACTGAAAACACGAATAAATAGGGTGGATTAAACCGATTAAGAAAGAATGAAGTATCCTAACTTGGCCTAATGAAAAGTAGATAACATCATCCGAACTCGGAATCTCTACTTAAGGTATGGTCCAACCACCCGGTGGGAAAATCGTACCGAAAATTTCCCGATTGAGCTGAACCGGGTGGCGACTCAATTCTAAGTACGGGGTTTCGATCTCGTATCTTTTAAGCATTACAATATGCAAAATCATTCTCTTTTCAACCACATCACACTCGTCTCCCCGACGCACCGAAAAGCGGGCCCGCCCTACAGGGCCTAGCCCCGCGCCGCAGCCGTGCAAACAGTCGTCCGCTCACAGTGGCGACTCTGCTGGGGAATTTCTTTAAACTTGAACCTTCTTTCATAGTTTAAAAGACTTTGATGATGTATTGAAATCATTGGCCAAATCAAAACTTCATTCTTTTCTTATGACGTCTAGTCCTCACGCGTGTAGATAGTTCGGTAATTTTAGGTACCCTATTTTACCCGAGAAGCTCACAAAGTATCACTCATGCCCTGCTGGAATTGAGGATGCCTAGTGGGTGGATCACTCGTTTTAACCAACACGGAAACTCCTATGACCACGCCCATTCGGGTAGTGATTGAGTAAACGTGGAATCAAGGTAAACGGGAACCTTCTACATTAACAACCCTATACCAAATCCGCGTTAGAAAAAAGCCTTAGCACATCTTTCCCCTTAGGATTACCCAAAACAAATAAAATAATTGGGACGCGCTACTTTCGCCATTACCGGTGAAGCAGCCAAACTCCATCCTAACAAAGAGGTGTTACGCGGGAGTCAAAAGGTTGGAACAGGGTCGATTCGCATGCTAAGTGCTCTATGATCATACACCCCCATGCATCGGCTTTAAGAGCCGAAAATAAATCAACTTACCCTTATCACTTCCACCCGTGGAAGAGGTTTAGCAACATGTGTGGGACTTCTCTTGTGCCTCCGTTGCGTCACCACATATCGCTATGTATGACGTGAAGTACACACGTCTCATATATGTTGGAGGGATAAGCCGTCACATCATCACTAACCACATCTACGTGCAGCCATGCGCACTACACGTCACTCCCAGGGCATAAAAAAGACATACATACATACCATCCATACCATTTACAACCCATTCATGGTCTGACCCGCGACTCGTGATTCTAAGCAGCCTTCCTCTTGAACTGAGACCTACACAACCAACCATGTCTCTTCCCCATGATGACAACCGTACCTCATCCAGAGGACAAGCTAGCCTTCCCTCCACCGTAGGGGCAACAGCTCACCCGCCGTCTCTTGGATCGGAGATCACCGCTGCTATCATCCAGTTTCTGAACTCCGATCAGTTTAGAAACATCATTCAGGAGATAGTGTATGTATCCGTCAAGAAGGTCCTAGAAAGTCAGGACTTCGACCAGGTCATGCGATCTCCGGGCATGACACCTGATGGCGATACACTCTGGCAATCACCGCCAACCGCTTACCCTGGACAAAGAGAATGGGCCCAGAGTCCAATTCTTCCACCATTCTTTAACACCTTACCAACTTTGGTCACCCCATCACAGTTTCAAATTCCCGCTGCCCCGAGGCTTCCTCAATACGACCAAGTCATGCAACACAACGTTGAAGACTTCTTACGTCAATTGATGATAGCAGACTGCTCTCAAGAGGGAAGGGTCCAATCAGAGAAAGACCAGTTCTTTCAATACACTGAATCACCCACACCCGCACCTCAAATCATGGTGGATCAAGAGACCCACCAGAAGTCGGCACCTGTTGCCATTATTCGGCCCAACAACGGTCTTAAGTATAGAAATAATCCGTGGAAACTGCCACTTAATGTAATCTTCACCGGGTTGAAGGAAGCTGGGATTCTTAAACCTCTTCACGAATTCAATCCCCCCATGAGAGAAGAAGGAAAAGGCTTTTGCAGATATCACATGTTATCAGGTCATAACACCAACCAGTGCAAAGCTTTGGTCCGTACCATCCAACGACTGGTGGATGAAAAGAAGATTACCGACCCTGAAAGGGCATCCTACCCTATACCAGAGTCTGGCAATCGGACACGAATGATTAATCCCGGCTTTTCCAAACAATGGAAAGCTCCTCAAGATCTCATCAAGGCCATCTACTCAAATGGTGGGGGAAAATCACGCTCTGACGGTGAGGACGAAGAATCCCAATTTGCAATCCTTGGAGTTCAGACCTTTTAGCTCCATGAGCCACTTCCATTTTTCTTACTTATAATTGTGTTTGTACCCTTTGATCAGTGTCTTCATATGAGCATACGTACGACGCTTTCAGTATGTAAGAAATTTTTATTAAATGGAATTAAATTGAGTACATTATGTGGTAATCAAATCCAATAATTTAAACCCTGTCAAACACATGAGGGATAATAAAGTGCTTAAAGACCATGATAATGCTTTTGCTCGATAATCGGATTGTTGAAACGCCATGGGTCCCTTCTAGAATACACTCAACGGCCCTACATCGGTACACCTTCAAGCCACCAAAGAAGTATCAATTGGTCCCTCGAAATAGTGAATCAAGGCTTACACCCAACGGAGCCCAACCTCCATCAAATAAACATCGTAGCCAAAATCTCATACCAACATCACCACCAAGAACACGACCAAATTTGAGGAGAAACACAACACCTCTTCACCCGGTACAAATCAACCCCATCGAACCCTTCGACTAATAAAGGTCAGGGGGCAACCACTTCCAAAGACACCAAGTCTAAAGGCAAACACCTTCATCCCACAAGCCACGAAGACGATTGTGCAACAAATGTCGCAATCGGCTTACCAAATGAACCAATAAGGCAAACGACCACTACAAAGGCACCAAACAAAAGGTCCTTAAGCCGAACATCACTTGTTCACAACCCATCACCCCTAACACAGAATACGAGTCTGCAGACCCCGAATTGAAGGATCAATCAAAATAGCGATCAGGACGACAATCAAACCAATCGATGAAGCTTTGGAGTAAGTACCAAAAACTCCCCCAAACTAAACGGCTTGCAACAAGGTCAGCCAAAAGCTCCCGACGTAACTTTGAAGGTCAAAATGAACTGGGTGATCCAGACGAAAATCGAACGGGCACCAAGGAACTTGGAGAATCTGCAAAAGCACAACTATGCGCACAATAGCAAATCAGATATCCTATGCCCTTTCCAAGAGTCATAGACCCAGCACTGAAAAGTTTGAGATCTTCCGGTACTAAGGTTAAGTTCAGATCAGATTGAAGAGACCATCGTATGATCGGAAATGGCACCAAATAAGCGAGGCTGTTAGAGTCATGAGCGTAGACAAGAAGCGAATTCATCGATCTAGTCGACCAAGACAAGCTTAAGCATTATCAGGTCTAAACAAAAGAAATAAATCAGAAAAAAGCGGCACACTAAAAAAAATATATATATACAATAATCGCCCGCCTGTCGGTCTTCTATTGACTGGGCAAAAATTAGGGTTACACCCGACGGTCGGTACCCTGCAAACTGGCTGTACAAAAATTAGAGGATAAGTCAATAACGCCTGTTGAACTGAAAACCCGAAAAGGGCGGTTCAGACGAAAATTAGGGCACGAGAGAAAAACAATAAGATGTTAACTTGAAAACCTGCAAAGGCTGGTTAACACCAGGGATCCCATTAATGGAAATGATTGCCAACATCTTGTACTCAAATTAAGTTCACTCGACAAAAGGGTCTTTCATATTGGAACATCTGTGCTTGTGATTATGTGAATGCATGGCAATCGAAGGATGGAAACATCACAAGTAAGCATAATCGAAGACACTACGCGCTCAAAGGTCGGAATAAATCTGTTAGGGCAAAAACCCGAAAGGATAGTCCATGCAAACCATGGGGTCAAATTGGAGCCCAAAATCTGTGTTCCCCAGGCTTTGCAGAAAACCCCACAGCTTTTGGTTATGGGTTGCCATGACGGAAACGGACGGAAGGGTCAAAAGACAGGTTGCTGGAAGATTGAAGCCGCCGGCGATATCATGATACCGCCGATAATGTATTTGATGCCGCCGGCGATATAGGATCAATTTGGACGACTTGGGTCATGCCGTCGGCGGCATAGGGTCAACTTTCTGGGCGGCATCAGAAGCATTTCAGCCATTTCAGACCTGTACAAAAACTGTAAACAATCCTATGCTACATTCCCAATGACTTGTCAAAACAGCAATTCATTTTTATAAAAGCCCGAAGGCGCAAATTGCTCAAATTGTACCAAATCATCATGACGAAATCAAATTATCAAAACCCCAATGTGTCGGAGGTACAAACAAGAACAAGGCAAAACAAAAAGGAAAAGCAAAACTAAGCATATCCGCCACTACCGGCTGGACGTGATGAAACGTCATCGGGACTTGCGAACCAATCGTCAACATCGTCTGCCTCTCTTCCCTCCGTCATGGGAACACTACTAGACTCCTCAGCCGCGGTAAACGCACGTCGGCCGGCAGACTTCTTGACCCCCCTACGACTGGTACCCCCAGGATGCGCACGGTCCAGATTCTGCTTACTTCTCTGTTCTTGAGCGGTGGCCGCCAGCTGTCCCTCGAGATCGCTCATGCGGCGCTGTAAAGCTGCAGTCTCCTCCTCATACCGCCGCCGGGCTGCGTCAGCATCAGACATAGAAAGGGCTAAAAAATCCTGCAAACCGGAGAAAATATCAGCCTTGCATATCATGCATAAACATCCATACATATATCCCATCTTAACATGTGCATAAAATACCTGAACAAGAAGCGATTGCCCAATGAGGGTATCCCGGAGAACAAAATTGTTCTCCGCAAGCTGCTCCACATGACTCCGCGCCACCTAGAAAATCCAAAAAGCATACCCTTAGACACCCACTTCTAAGACTTAATAAGAAAATAATTATTAGGTCTTACGTAGGTAGTATCTTCAGGCATGAAAATCGGGGCTTGCCGGCTCGAGCCAACATTCCTATGAGTGAATTCGCCTCGCGAGTTCATCAACAGGAAGGTGGTTTCCAACGGATTAACCAATCTCCCCTCCACGAAGGTCATGCCCTCCGGCGCGCCATAATGTCGGGTCCCACTCTGGTTGTCCCGACCCCTCTTTCTCGCAGGTTCCTGCAAAACATGAAAGTCACACGTCAACAACATCCCTAAACGACTTCAAAATCATACACACAAACACAATCATACCCCGAAAGAACGTGGCTCCCCTTGGGACATCGGCACGCTCCCGCCAGCTACACCCGCACCTACCTCATCCTCCCCCTCAGGGTCGACCGCAACGTCCCCTTCCAGCGCTTCATCTTCATCATCATCCTCATCATCATCCTCCACATTACCTCCGAGGCGCCTCTTTTCGTCCTCCAATCGCTGCTCGTTATGATACTCAATCGTATCATCGCCATGGATACGAGGACACACGGGGAGTAGACGCTGGAAAAGCCGCTCATAGAGGCCAGGAACGCTAGGGATCACTCGGCCGTTCCCTTCAATATAATCGGCTTTGTCGGCCTCGGCAGAAATCACCAAATGAGGCCACCACAAGCCCCGCGGAGGATCGGCAGGCACCGGTCTAGCAGCAACCGGAAGGGACCTCCAACCCCGAATGCGCTCGCCCAGATACCACTGCTGGGATAGGGGACACTCAATAACAAACCGGCGGTCATCCACCTCCCTCCGGACCCGTGCAACCTCAGCCAAGTTCTCCACCCTATCGAACGGGTCCAAGATGAGCTACATCAAAACAACCAACATAAGTCCATAGACCAAATAAATAAACTTAAAAAAAAATAAAAAAAAATTAAAAAAAAATTAAAAAAAAAATAAAATAAAAAATAAAAAAAAATAATTCGCGTACCGAACTCAATCGCACGCTTCTGAGGACCTCCCTATACAGCGTAGGATACTTGGCCTTCCCACCGATGCACCCGCACCAGCGGGCAAGGAAATGAGAGTCCGGTGGCACAACCGTCTTAAACTCCATCGGCGGAAGGATCTGATGCTCGAATGCCCAAGCCTGCACAAATAACGACCGATCAATTCAAAGAACGTCATAAGAACACATGTTATCAAGGGAAATATTTCTATACCTGGAGTAGCAGATGGCAAAGGCGAAGGGCTTTTTCATTCTTCCGGGCTCCCACGTCCAGCCCATGGTACAATTGGGCCAAGATGGCCCTCGGCCAATTCTTCCTCCTGATTCCCGGCACATCTTCCACCGCGGTTATAAGTATGTAGTTGATCTTACTCTCCGAGATTGGGAAGAACAGCACGGTGAGTAGTGAGATCACAAAGAAACGGACACATGCCTCCCTTTCCTCCTCAGGCACCACATCCACCTGGGTCCAATAACGGTACAACTCACCATAGGACAGCCGCCCAGAAACGGGCTTCAGTCCGAACAACTCCTTTACCCGCTTCACCACGGGCCTCTCGACATGGTACTTGTCCATGTAGACGTCAAAATGGATAACCTCATCCGTCCAAGGAAGGCCGGTCATGGCTACCACATCAGAAGGGGTAATTGTAACTTCCCCAAAGGGGAGATGGAAGGTGTGGGTAGTCTTGGGCCACCTTTTAGTCAAGGCCGTTACTGAAGAATGAGGTAGCTTAGGCATCAATATAGGCATGATTCGAGCCAAATCCCCAAACCCCGTCTCGTTAATCGCGAGCGCAAGCTCGGGATCATTCTCTGAAATATGATGCCACCACTCACCGATGGTGCCAATCCCTCCTGTGTAAGTCAATTCGTATGGCTGCAAAATCGAAAGCAAAACGGATCAATTCTGTGCATTTCTGTCAAAAAGGCTGCTGATGTCGCCTCTGTTAAGAGCGATATCGCCGGCGGCATCAGCCCATACCGCCGGTGACATCCGCCAAACCGCCGGCGGCATGGCTCATATCGCCGGCGACATTAGCTTCAACGGAAGCGACATCAGATTCCCATAAAGCCTTTGCCAAAGGCTGATGTCGCCAGCAACAACATTGATGTCGCCAGCGGCATCACTCATGCCGCCAGCGGCATCACTCTACGCGGGCAGAACCTGTTTTCTCCCTAAATCGCACCCACCGTGCCAAAAATCACAAAAATCCCAAATCAATCGAACCACAAGGCAAAAATCGATCGTAAAAGCATACAATATGGCTGATATATTCCGCTCTAAACCCAAATCAATCGAACAACAAAGCAAAAATCGAACCTATAATAGCATGTTTTCAAATCTAAAGCAAAATCAAATCGAATTCAAAAAGGAGTAATTCAGGTTTTTGTGGGATTACCTGGATATAACAGAGATGTTTCTCCTTCTCCGGAGTCAGGTTGGTGATAGGAGAGTTAATACCATAGCCATACATTTTTGCCGTCTCCTTGAGACCGTATGCAGTGGGAACAGAAAGGATTTTCAATCCCTCGACGGAAGAATCGGGCAGGCTCTCCCTAGCCTTGGATTTACCCCTAAAAGCCTTGCTAATCCTCTTCATGATTTGAAAAAGCAAAGATAGAAATCAAAGGGCTTTGGGAGAGAAGAGAAGGGATACGGTTTTGAGAGAGAATGGGGAAGAAAAGAGTTCCAATCTCTTTTTAAACTGCCGCGCGGGATTCGAGGGGTTTTAATTAATCTGTAACTGTCCATCCATGCCGCCGGCGACATCATTCATGCCGCCGGCGATATCACTCAGGCCGCCGGCGACATCGCCTCATTTAGTTCAAATTTTGAAATTATCTTATCAGTCAAAGCTCCCACGTGGTATCCATACTGCCGGCGACATCACTTAGGTCGCCGGCGACATCGCCTCATTTACTCAAATTTTGAAATTATCTGACCAGTCAAAACTGCCACGTGGCACCCATGCGACCGAGACCTCAACTCATGTCGCCGGCGATATAAGTCATGCCGCCGGCAATGTTGCCCCTCCAAACTAGATCTCTCGAAACGAGCCCAACCGAAGGGCGATCACAACAGAACAAGCCCGACCGAAGGGCGATCTCTTCAAACGAGCCCAACCGAAGGGCGATCTCTTTAAAATGAAAGCCCAACCGAAGGGCAATCTCCTCAGAACGAAAGCCCAACCGAAGGGCGATCTCTTCAAAGTGAAAGTCCGACCAAAGGACAATCACTGTACCAAACAAAACCCCAACCGAAGGGCAACCTCTTCAAAACGAGCCCGACCGAAGGGCGATCTCTCGAAACGAGCCCGACCAAAGGGCGATCTCTTCAAACGAGCCCAACCGAAGGGCAATCTCTTCAAACGAACCCAACCGAAGGGCAACCTCTTCAAAACGAGCCCGACCGAAGGGCGATCTCTCGAAACGAGCCCGACCAAAGGGCGATCTCTTCAAACGAGCCCAACCGAAGGGCAACCTCTTCAAACGAGCCCGACCGAAGGGCAACCTCTTCAAAACGAGCCCGACCGAAGGGCGATCTCTCGAAACGAGCCCAATCGAAGGGCGATCACAACAGAACAAGCCCGACCGAAGGGCGATCTCTTCAAACGAAAGCCCAACCGAAGGGTGATCACAACAGAACAAGCCCGACCGAAGGGCGATCTCTTCAAATCAGCCCGACCAAAGGGCGATCTCTTCAAATGAGCCCAACCGAAGGGCAATCTCTTCAAACGAGCCCGACCGAAGGGCAACCTCTTCAAACGAGCCCGACCGAAGGGCAACCTCTTCAAAACAAGCCCGACCGAAGGGTGATCTCAACAGAACAAGCCCGACCAAAGGGCGATCTCAACAGAACAAGCCCGACCGAAGGGCGATCACAACAGAACAAGCCCGGCCGAAGGGCAATCTCAACAGAACAAGCCCAACCGAAGGGCGATCTCAACAGAACAAGCCCGATCGAAGGGCAATCTCTTCAAACCAACCCAACCGAAGGGCAACCTCCTCAGAATGAAAGCCCAACTGAAGGGCAATCTCCTCAGAATGAAATCTCTTCAGAACGAAAGCCCAACCGAAGGGCGACCTCTTTAAAGTGAAACGTCCGACCAAAGGACAATCACTATATGAAGTGACGAGCCCAACCGAAGGGCAAACTCCCCACGAACTGTAAGTCCGACCAAGGGACGAACAGTAGACAAAGTATAAGTCTAACCAAAGAACAAACAGTCGACAAAGCATAAGTCTGACCAAGGGCAAACAATCAATGAACTGTAAAGTCCAATCGAAGGACAATTACTGTACTAAACGAGCGCCCGACCAAGGGTCAAACCTCTACATTTAAAGCAGAAGCCCGACCAAGGGGCAAACCTCTCTATTCAAAGCAGAAGCCCGACCAAGGGGCGAACCTCTCTATTCAAAGCAGGAGCCCGACCAAGGGGCAAACCTCTTTATTCAAAGCAGAAGTCCAACCAAGGGACAAGTTCTCTACGAGGCACAAGTCCGACCAAGGGACAAATTCTCTACGAGGCACAAGTCCGACCAAGGGACAAATTCTCTACGAGGCACAAGTCCGACCAAGGGACAAATTCTCTACAAGGCACAAGTCCGACCAAGGGACAAATTCTCTACGAGGCACAAGTCCGACCAAGGGACAAATTCTCTACGAAGCACAAGTCCGACCAAGGGACGAACAAATGACAAAGCGTAAGTCCGACCAAGGGACGAACAAACGACAAAGCGTAAGTCCGACCAAGGGACGAACAGTCGACAAAGCGCAAGTCCGACCAAGGGACGAATTCTCTACGAAGCACAAGTCCGACCAAGGGACAAATTCTCTATGAGGCATAAGTCCGACCAAGGGACGAATTCTCTACGAGGCACAAGTCCGACCAAGGGACAAATTCTCTACAAGGCACAAGTCCGACCAAGGGACAAATTCTCTACGAGGCACAAGTCCGACCAAGGGACAAATTCTCTACGAGGCACAAGTCCGACCAAGGGACAAATTCTCTACGAAGCACAAGTCCGACCAAGGGACGAACAAATGACAAAGCGTAAGTCCGACCAAGGGATGAACAAACGACAAAGCGTAAGTCCGACCAAGGGACGAACAGTCGACAAAGCGCAAGTCCGACCAAGGGACGAATTCTCTACGAAGCACAAGTCCGACCAAGGGACAAATTCTCTATGAGGCATAAGTCCGACCAAGGGATGAATTCTCTACGAGGCACAAGTCCGACCAAGGGACAAATTCTCTACGAGGCACAAGTCCGACCAAGGGACAAATTCTCTACGAGGCACAAGTCCGACCAAGGGACAAATTCTCTACGAAGCACAAGTCCGACCAATGGACGAACAAATGACAAAGCGTAAGTCCGACCAAGGGACGAACAAACGACAAAGCATAAGTCCGACCAAGGGACGAACAGTTGACAGAGCATAAGTCCGACCAAGGGACAAACCATCGACAGAGCATAAGTCCGACCAAGGGACAAACCAGTCATCCATCAGGTATCATTCCTATCCCTTGCTCTTTCGTGTGATCATACTGACCTGTGGCAGCAGTGATCCCCCGAGGGGCAGCCTGTGAGCACGGGATGTTGCAGTCCCTCTCGCGAGACGATGATGACGTGTACCCGATTTCAATACCTCAAAATAAAAGTTCTCTTCAGAATTTTTATTACCAAAATAATATTCCTTGTGAATTTTATAATTGGTAGAATCCAGTTCGGCGTGGCCGATAACGCGTTCGGTAGGAGCTTGAACCGATAATTTGCACCCAAATTAAATAATATCCATTAAAATATTGTTAAAAGCCATAAAGATGCCTTTTCCACTAATAAACCACTTTTCCCGACTTTTTAGGCTTTTTGACCCGTTGGTTGTCGGTATGGTGGAGAATGATGTCACCACCGACATAATTCATGCCGCCGACGGCATCATCATACCGCCGGCGGCATGGCTCATATCGCCGGCGACATCATCATGTCGCCGGCGACATGACACAAAAATGATTCCTCCACAGACAGCATGTCGGCCACTTTCGGCGGAATAAGTCAAAAAGGTCTCGAAAAATACCCCAATTTGCCTATAAAAGGCACCTAAAACTGCATTTGAGAAGGGGGACTGAAATTGTGGAAGAAAGGAGCTAAATTGGGCAATTAAGAGCTGAAATCGAGAGTAGATTTTAGTGAGATAAGAACTAGAAAAGGCAGGAAAAAGGATTCTAATCCACTTTTCCTGGTTTTTCTTCTTCGAACTCTCTGATTGTGAGCTTAAACCAGTGGGTCTTTGGGTTAAATCAACCGGATAGAATTTAGAGACCTAAAACCTTTAAATTAACAATCAAATTATCGTTCCAAGCTCCCCGGAGGCGTTATTATTCAGTTCACGAAGAGTTGGATTCACTACCCCGAGGTGAAAATCCTGAGTCTCATAGCTCTTCGGCTTTATTATTATTGTTTTGCACCTTTTTTTGTTGATTTGTATTTGCTTTAAGTTTTCGGTTATTTTAACTGCAAACCGCTACTGCTGCGAGAAATTGAAGTCGTCGGAGACATGTGATGTTGCCGACTGTATCACCCATGTCGCGAGAGACATCGTGGATACGGCCGCTAGCGTCGCATTCCCCGGAGGCCTCGTTTTCTCACGGAACCTTTTTTTTATGGTACTCAGAAAGCCCTGTGCCTGTCAGCATGCTGATGTCGCCCGTGACACAACTGATGTCGCCGGCGGCATCATCCATGCCGCCAGCGACATCACCTATGTCATCGGCGGCATCAGATGTTCGACGGCGGCATGGCTTTCTGGACAGCAGTAGTGCCTTCGTTTGTTTCCAAATTAATTTATTTTCTGTAGCTAGGACCTATAGTGCAACGATGGAGGTTCAAGACCTCCTGAAAACAGACCCGCCCCGCGATGAATGGTATATTCACTTGTAATCTGATTAAAGCAACGACCGAATCTAAAATTTGGATAGAAATGGAATTTCCCCACAAACGCCATTCAAATCTCGTTTTAGCCATCCAATCGGGCTTTATGATGTTATAAATAAAATATGCCATATCTGTGTCAACTATCCTCTGCAGGTAGATGTATATCGGACATTCGGGTATTACATTTGTTACGTAGAAAATGTACAGGACTGAAAAATCTTGTAATAATTCTATTTTCCGCACTTATTTTTCCTTACATTTGTAAATATTTTATTTATCGCTTCAATTGCTTGATAAACGCGAAAACCACAAAATAACTGAAAACACGAATAAATAGGGTGGATTAAACCGATTAAGAAAGAATGAAGTATCCTAACTTGGCCTAATGAAAAGTAGATAACATCATCCGAACTCGTAATCTCTACTTAAGGTATGGTCCAACCACCCGGTGGGAAAATCGTACCGAAAATTTCCCGGTTGAGCTGAACCGGGTGGCGACTCTATTCTAAGTACGGGGTTTCGATCTCGTATCTTTTAAGCATTACAATATGCAAAATCATTCTCTTTTCAACCACATCACACTCGTCTCCCCGACGCACCGAAAAGCGGGCCCGCCCTATAGGGCCTGGCCCCGCGCCGCAGCCGCGCAAACAGCCGTCCGCTCACACATTTGTTTCAATGTCGCTTGAACTCTCAGCACAAACTTTCGGCCACATCAACACTGTAGCTCGCTACCAAATTTAGAAAATAAAGCCAACTCAACATCGAGGGTGAAAAATAATAATAAGAAGAAGATCATAGATATTTTCTACACTTTGATATTGGTAAATATTTTTCGCTTGGATTGAAAAAAAATCGAGTGATGCAGTAAGGAAGCAGAGGGCAGGATTGAAATTTAAAATCTGATATTAGATTATTGGCTCTACTTATTCTCGTTTCAATCTCTAAATAAATTAAGTTTTTTTTCCTAATTTAAGCCTATGTGCCATGTCATTACCACACATGGATACTAGGTGGCATTAAAGTTACAGTTCCGTTAAATAAAGGACTAATTGGGTAACGAAATTAATAGCACAGGGACTTAAAGGGTAACGTGTATAGCAGAGGGACCAAATGAATAAACTAATTATAGCACAAGGACAAAAAAAGTGATTAGGCCCTTTTACGCTCTTTGAATACCCCATCTGATTGAGTTTTTTTTATTTTTTAGCTTATTTTGTATTTATTTCTCAAACCATTCATTTTACGGCATGACGCTTTAGAATTTTTTATTTGTCTCATTTTTATATTCAAAACGCCACCCATTATGATATATTTTTAAAAAAAAACTTAATCTATGATATACCTAATACATACCTGTTACAGGTCTAATACAATAAATTCATATTATATTTTTTCTAGAGTACATAGATATAAAGAGACATTTGAATTATACAAATATGTTTTTATCTTATATATATAATTACAATTTTTACTTGAATTATTTAATTTATTATAAAATTTATTAGGCCAAATTTAAAAGGTGGATAGCCTATCATAAAATTAAATTTAATATAAATAAACCGAGTTGAGCTCAAGTTGGATTTGAGTGTTTTTAAGAATTCATTAAATTTCGAACTTTAACAAAAGCCGGCTTTATGAGCTTAGATGGATGAATATTCAAATCCGACGAATGAGAGGGGGTAGGGACCGAGTCTGACACATAATCGGACTCCTAACAAGTCTATAAAAATAAAAATAAAAAGTAACTGTCACTTATGTCTCATTGGGCAAAATAATTTCTATTCAATTTTAGCTCAAATATCTAAAGTTCATATTAAGTTTTTAATTAACTAAAATACGTTTTCCGTAACTTCTATACGCTATATTCACTTTATTACTTACTTTTATACGCTTTTAATTATAACAGAAATATAATATATTTGTATCAAATACAAAACTGTTATATTTCTATTATATATTCATCAAACACTTGTATTAGACTTGTAGCAGCTTCATTCTTATTCCTATCTGATACAATACTGTTATAAATCTATTATATATTCATCAAACACTTGTATTAGACATTTATCATGCTTGTAGCAGATATATAACAGATTTGTAATAAATATGTATTAGAAATATAACAGATTTGTATCAGATACAAAACTATTATATTTCAATTATATATTCATCGAACACTTGTATTAGACTTGTAGCAGCTTTAGTCATATTTCTATCTGATACAATATTGTTATAAATCTGTTATATATTCATCCAACACTTGTATTAGACATTTATCATGCTTGTAGTAGATATATAACAGATATGTAACAGATATGTATTAGAAATATAATAGATTTGTATCATATACAAGACTGTTATATTTCTGTTATATATTCATCAAACACTTATATTAGACTTGTAGCAGCTTCATTCATATTCTAATCTGATACAATACTGTTATCAATCTGTTATATATTCATCAAACGCTTGTATTGGACATTTATCATGCTTGTAGTAGATATATAACAGATATGTATTAGAAATATAACAGATTTGTATCATACACAAAATTGTTATATTTTTGTTATATATTAATCGAACTCTTATATGAGACTTGTAGTAGCTTCATTCATATTTCTATCTGATACAATATTGTTATAAATCTGTTATATATATTCATCAAACAGTTGTATTAAAGATTTATCATGCATGTAGCAGATATATAACATATATATATTAGAAATATAACGGATTTATGTCAGATACAAAACTGTTATATTTCTGTTATATATTCATCAAACACTTGAATTAGACTTGTATCATCTCCATTCATATTCCCATTTGATACAATACTGTTATAAATCTGTTATATATTCATCAAACACCTGTATTAGACATTTATCATGCTTGTAGCAGATATATAACAAATACATAACAAATATGTATTTGATATGTAGCAGATATAAAAAAAACACTTCATTCATATTCCTATATGATACAATACTATTATAAATCTGTTAAATATTCATTAAACACTTGTACTAGACATTTATCATACTTGTAGCAGATATATAACATATATGTAATGGATATGTATTAGATATGTAACAGATATTCATTCATATTCCTATCTAATACAATATTATTATAAATCTGTTATACATTCATCAAACACTTGTATTAGACCTTTATCATGTTTGTAGCAGATATATAACAAATAAATAATAGATATGTAACAAATATTCATTCATATTCCTATCTGATACAATACTGTTATAAATCTATTATATATTCATCAAATACTTATATTAGACATTTATCATATTTTACGTTTATAACATATATATAACACATTTATATTAGATTTGTAACAAATATAAATATAGTACAAATCTGTTATAAATCTGCTACAAGCCTGATAAATCTGCTACAGATACATAAGAACAAACAATAAATTTGTTATCATCCGATAAATCGATTTGATTTTTTGATTGTTAAGATTAAAACGCAAAATCACAGATCACAGATCATAAAAGAGAAATTACAGAAGAAAATCGGTAATGAATAAAGGATTCAATAAGAAAAAACGCAAGAATGAAGCAATATTCACGAACAACGATATCCGTTGAAAGAAAACGAGAGCGATTTGCTGATTTTTAATTAATTAATTTGTCAAACATCCTATATTGGTGACACCATTTAAGTAATTATTTTGTACAATCTTGTGAAGTTAGGTGTTTTTCAAAAAATAAAATCTTGTGAGTATGATGGGGTTTATAGTAATTTGCAGGCGCACCACGTTGAACGCGTGTGGCCGCTCTTTTAATAATCAAAGGAACAAACGTTGGATCGTCTCTCTCAAAAATTAACAGCGAAAGAAATTTGCATATCTTATTGTCAACACCAATTCAACCTTTCTCTCCCTTCCCATAACCTATTATTTCTTCTATTTGGGTAATTCAATCTCTCAATCTCCTTTTCTTCTCAAGCTTATAGTCGTCTGCTTTTTATATATCTGTTTCTTTTTATATACTCATAAGTTGACAATCCTGTGAAATAGTTCAGTAAACAATTAAATTCCCGTTTTTCTTGGTTCTCTTTTGTTAATTGGTTTTTAGTTAAACCGGTTAATGTTGTGTATGTATACGTATATATGAGTTGTGCTTGAATCTTTCTTCGTGTTTATTTACATAAACTATAAAACCTTAATGTACCTTTGTCAGTACTATAGGAACGTTACCTCCCTACCACTTGAATTACCTGCATATGATTTTCACTGACTTTTATGCTGATCCTATAGTGTATATTGGGTTTCTTTGATTTGATGTTCGTTTTGATTTTTTGAAGTTTGTATTTCTTTTGTACAGGGCCAATGATTCATCATTATATGCCTTTAGATTACGAGGCACTAAAGTAAAATGATTCTTTAAGTTATCCGATCTTCTTTTATTGTCAAGTCACAGACAACTGCTGCAACTCCACTTCAGGTCAATTGGAAATGGCCTCTCTTACCCCGCCTGTGCGGGAGCCTTGTTAGGCATTGGGTAATGTTGTTGCTGTTGTGTTTCTTTTGTATTCATCGCTCGGATCTGTTATTCTTTTTATTCTAAATGTTAACTATATATACTGTTATAGTTGATCAATGCTGCTGTAATATTTTAGTATTTGACGATGAAAGTTGTCAAAATCATGATTCTTTTTATTGATTGAGCATTGCATCTGTTCTGTACGGACAATTGTATTTTAGGATCTTTAATTCCAATGATGGTGACTTATTAACTATAGATCAAAATGATACTCAATTAGCTAGAATTTTATAGGCATTGAGCGTAGATTCTGAGTCTGATATATAGTAGATGCATAAACTGTTTATGTTTTTGGTCATTCATAAACAGTCTCTGGATTTTCGTATTGCTTCCTTATGTAGTTAACAATGGACTAAACAATCCACTGATCCTTGTGTGTATTTTGCTAACTAGATGTAAAGTTTGATTCTTTATCTATTTTACAAGTTCTCTGGGTAATTTTTTTAAACACTGTTCTAAACCTTGAGTAAATGAGTTTTCTGATAAGAACTCATTTTCTGTTGTAGTATTTTCAATCGTAGTTTCATAAAATAATTGTGTAATACAAGGATTAAGGTTTTCTTTGTGGAAATTTTATTCTTAGCAGGATGAATATAGCCATTCTGCACTTCCCAAAAGAACAGTAGCACGCTGACAGGAGCAAATACCAATATTATTGACTAACAATATCAGATTCATCCTTATTCGGCCTTTTCTTCTAAATGCATTCTTCTCTTTTGGATAGGAACATGGATGAAATTCAAGACGAAACTTCCGAGCAGATAATTTCTCCATGTTCCTCTGAAATAAAAGATACTTTTGGATATCCAGAGGTGATTCCTCGTGTCGGAGATGAATTCCAGGCAGAAAGCCCTCCATTAATGGCAGAATTATATACTCCGCAACTTACAAATATGCCTGCTGTCAATGATCTTAAACCTCCCCTGCCTATCCCAATAATGTGGTCAAATATGACAGCTGAAAATATTAACGGGACTGTAGAATTTGAAAACAACGAAGAAAGTCATATTACTTCCACCAGTAAACACCCTGAACTTAAAGTTGAACCCGTGGATGCTTTGTCAGGATATATGAAATCCAACATTCAAGAAGCGATTGGAAGTAACAAGATTGAAAGGTGTATGTGTCCTCTGCCTGGCTCATTGGGTGTAAAATGGACCAATGTTGAACGAGATAGTTTTCTTCTTGGTTTATACATCTACGGGAAAAATCTCGTTTCTGTGAAGAAATTTGTCGAGAACAAAGAGATGGGAGATATATTGTCTTTCTATTATGGCGAGTTTTACAAATCTAAGCAATATAGGAGATGGTCAGAGTCGAGGAAACTACGAAATAAACGAAGTATATTTGGACAAAGAATATTCACCGGCTGGAGGCAAAAGGAACTATTATCACGGTTATTCTCGCTCGTTTCACATGAATGTCATAATACATTGCTCGAGGTATAATATTTTTCGTAATTTTTATAATCCGTAGTGATAAATTGTTTAATCAGAATTATGGCACAGGTATGCAGGACATTTGCAGAAGGGAAAATTTCGTTTGAAGAATATATTTCGACTCTAAAAAGTATGGTCGGAATCAATATGCTCATAGAAGCAGTAGGTATCGGGAAAGGGAATCATGATCTCACTGTCGTTTGCATGGAACCAGCCAAGGCTAATAACTCGTTTTCTATTCGTCCCAAAATTCCATTTGGAAAGGCTTGTGCATCTCTTACATCAGCAGATATTATCGGGTTCCTGACAGGTGGTTTTAGGTTAAGTAAAGCTCGGTCTAATAATCTGTTTTGGGAAGCTGTATGGCCTCGACTTTTAGCAAGAGGATGGCACTCCAAGAAGCTAAAGAGTAGTAACATTGTAACCAGTGTAAAGCATTCTTCGGTATTTTTAACTCCCGGTGTTAAAAAATTTTCGAGGCGGAAACTTGTCAAAGGTGAGCACTATTTTGATTCTGTTACTGATGTGTTGAACAAAGTTGCAACGAACCCATTGTTGCTTGAGGTCGAAATCGAAGCTGCCAATGGAAGCCAAAATGATGAAAAGTGTGGAATTAGTCACCTCGAGGCTTGTAATCCACATAAGAGACGAGGCGTACATAAGTTTACTATTGTGGACACCAGTTTGGCAAATGGAGCTGAAAAATGTAAGGTGAGAAGTTTAACCATTGAAGAACCTAATTGTGCTTCGGCATCCTCTAGTATTTCCAGCGAATCGGAATACTCAGAGGAGGATAAAATTGAAACTATTGATTTAAATGCAGTAGATAATATGAGTGATGAGATAAATTTCAGGGAATCATCAGATTGTGTAAATAGCAGCCCTGATCCAGCTACTGTAGCAAAGGAAAACCATGAAAGTGAAAACATGAATCGAAATAATGACAAGGAGGATGAAATTGAAACTATCGATTTAAACACGGTAGATGATAATATGAGTGATGGGAGAGATTTGAAGGACTTATCAGATTGTGCAAACAGTAATCTTAACAACAGTGGAGAGTCAAGCTATTGTAGTAAACATATATCGGTAGACAGGATGTTACTTCGAGATCATTGTAATCACTCGTCAAACTGTGGGGAGAATACAGCATGTGAAGAAGCTCTACCTCAAAATTCTGCATCCTCCTGCTCTTTAGAGAGGAATGAAGGGATTGTTGATGCAAATAGGTCTTTTAGGGAGAAACTGCATTTGTCTATAGACTTGAATAAGCCTCCTGTCGATGCTGGTGTCAACAATTCATCCCTTCTGTCTGAAACAGTCACTCGAGAAGTCGAGTCATCTAAGGTTCCTGTTCCTGATGGTGGGGCTAGCCGGAGGCAGAGCAAAAGGAACAGGCCGTTGACCACAAAGGCATTGGAAGCCTTGGAGATGGGGTTTTTCAGCACGAGGAAGAGGAAAGGTGCAGATTTATTATGGCAGCAAAGCAACTCAAAATGTAGGTCGTCCCGAGAGGTTCATAAGAAGATGGATGATGACACCAACTGCCCAGTTGACCGTTGACAAGTCTCGTCCTTAAATGCTGGCATTGGCAAACAGCGAATTCTGGTGCTACACAGTTCAATGATGGCTCATATTATGGATTGGATTAACTGAATAAGCATATGGAGCATTGATGAAGGCAAAAACTGAGAATGTCAGTTAAATGGAATTTCAAAATTTGAGGCCCTTCATTACAACAATTAATGAAGCAACAGAAACTGAATTGTAGTTATTGTTGATCCTCATGATCATATACATACAGGTGAATCTTCTCTTATTTTAAACGTTGGAAATTAAGTATAGCTTTTGTTTTTTTATTCTTAAAACTGAAGTGTAATGAGGATTAGATTCAATGGCAAGCAAGGTCTTGTAATGTAGATATATGAGCATAAGTTTCAGATGTTTGTGTTTAGGTTAGGTGAAGAGGTGGTTAATATGATAACATGACATCTCATATAGTTTTTTTGCCTATTAATATCCTGTCGCCCCAACAAAATGTTTCCTTCTAAAGTCAGTTACTTTTTGTGCTTTCAATTTCACTTACAAAAATTACTAAATTTAGTTTTTGTTTTTGAATTGAGATCACCTTTGATTTGATTTTGGCCAAAAATCTAATGGGGCCGACATAAGGCAGTGAGAAGGCCGGGGCAGTTTGTAAATATGACTTCCGGATACACCAGTTCAAGGCGGGGTACCGAACGCCCTCACTCAAGCCGGCTCCCCTTGCTCGAGCTTGAAAACTCATTTGATTTATAAAGTTAAAATGCTAAAACTCTTGGTTGAACTTGATTTTTATATAAATATATGAATTTTGTTTAAGCTTAATTCAACGAATAATAATTTTAATATAAATAGTCAAAATAAATTAGGGATTTGCTGTGCTTGAAATAAAATATATTTATAAATTTACTTTCATTTTCTATGGACAAAATGTCTAATATCATTCTTATAATTTTGCATTTAACTATAATTCACATTTTAGTGGCAAAGGTTTCTTAGCTAAGCGGTTGAGCCTGAAGCTGTGGTTCTGGAGGTTCATGTTTGAATTCACAGTCGGGTGGAGTGAAATATTTTTTTTCTTTGTTATTATTATAAATTCAATGAGTCAAATTTTTTTTAAAAAAACTATATTTCACATTTCAATTATAATTTTTATACAATTGATAAAAAAAATTAAAAAAAAGTATATACAAATCTGATTAATTCTTGCATAACCCTTTAAACTATATCCTAGCGATTTTTAAAATGTTGGGTTAGCTGACTTATAAGTAATTGACTTACAGTTGAAGTGTTTGATAAATTTAAGTTATAAACAACTTACAAAGTGTGAAAAGTAAGAACAGAAAAAAAAAAGACTTTTTGAAAATTTAAATGAGGTATATGTTTTTTATTTGATGAAACTTTCATCGTACACTAGTTAAATAAGTTAAAAAAATGTGGCAAAGGTATTAGCCTGATGATTAGTACGGAAGTTGTGATCGCTGAGATCATATGATCGAGTCCACATTCGGGGTGGGGTGGGGTCAGATTCTTCTTTCTTATTATTATAAGTTCAATAAGGCAAATTAAAAAAAATAAGTTAGATAATTAGTTTATAATAAAATATTTATAAATTAAATTATAAACTATCAGATTAATTTCATAAATGTGTGACATGTATTATATATACAGAGTGTTTACAAACAATTAAGTTATTAACCATTTTATAAGGATCGAGAAACCCTTTTTAAATAACCGAGTAAATGGGGTAATGGTATTGCAAAGGATATATTCCATTTTTATTCTATCACACGTATAATAAAAGATACTCACTTCATCAAAAAAAATAAAAAATAAAAAATTTCTCATTCTCCGTAACACAAGGATCCTTACTATTTGGTGGTAAATGTCTTATCTTAATGAATGAGACTGATTCTTTATATAAAAGTTTTAGATTTGAATTAGTTTAATAAAATCTTTGCTATTTGATCCAGAATATTTTAACTAAATTTAAACTAAGTATACGTTGCAAAATAAAACAATATACATCCTACAATTACCAAATATTATAATAAATATCTGAAGGGCTTAATCTTATCTCACCTCGGTCGAGCGTAGATTTAAATTTATGATTTTTAGGATCACAATTTCAAGACTCAATCACTAAACTAAGCATTTGTCAAAAATATTTAAATAATCTAATTGCTAACAATAGAATTTAGAAAAGTTGTAGTGGGGATCATCATCTAAATAATCTAATTGCTAATTTATATCCTTAATATTTTTTTTAAAAAAAAAAGTAGAGTAATACTGATTATAAAAAATATTGGCTAATTACTGTTAGGCCCCAAAAGAAAATAAAATCATGCAAAAAGAGTCACAAAAAATCAACTTTCTTTTTGGTCAAAAGAGCCATGGACTCTTTTTTTCTTTCTGGTCCTACTTTTAATTTGAATACAGTGAACTCCAAAAGAAAAGCAATAGCTAATACCACAAGGAAAAAAAAAGATAACTCTTAGACATATTATTGATCTTTGCAAATAGCTTTCCATATTATTGATCTTTGCAAATAGCTTTCGAGTTTGAAGTTATAGTGAATGTAAAAAAAAATTTGTATTGAGTGATTTATTTATTAAAATTAGGTGTATAATTTAGGTCAAATTTAGGTATAGTCGGAGTAAAGCTTTAGTGAATCAGGAGGACAATTAAAAAAATTGATCTTTGCAAATAGTTCTACCACTAAATTATGATTATCCCAAACCATTTTTTCTAAAAAATAATATTAACAAAGTTGCTTTATTTAATTTATGACTAGCTCTTCGGTAATATGAGAAAAAAGAGAGCTCTACTTAATTTGATTTGATTAATTTATGGATTTGGTGAAATATTCTAGATTGGACCTCATGTATTGAGACCCACATGTTATTTCTTGATTAAGTAGTTGAAAATGATTAACTCTTTGACATGAAATAGAGAGGGCAATTGTAAACTACTAATTTTGATTTGTTTCTATTCTTTTTCAGAAATGAAAAAATGTCTACATCGTCAAGAATAGAAATTCCATTGTCTCGTTTTTTATCATAATACTTTTGAGAGAAAATCACATGTTTTCAAATTGAGCCATATTCTATATCCTCATTCATATTATTTGGAGTGATAAAGTGAAAACTGAGACAAATGGAAATAACTTTAACTGGGGAGACATGAATAGGCCACAAGATTAATGATTTTTTGTTTATATGAAATTCTATAAAGTTAATTGAACGGTAAGGTGACTAAGAGTTAACTTATAATTTCTGAAAGTCTCAGGCTTAAATCAGGATGGGTGAAGATTTTTCTTTAAAAAAAATAAAAGAATTGGATGGTAAATTGTTATTGAGAGTTGAAATTTAAATGTGTTGTTGGGTAAGTTTTTTAAGCAGTTTTTTTAAAAACAACATTTTCAAGCTTTTCCCGGATTTTAATTTGAAAAAAACAAATCAAACACTTCCTAATTAATTAGTAAGAAGGATTAAAATGTGTTGTTCAAAATTAAAATATATAGTTATATTCAGAGTTTGTGAAAACAACTTATATTGACAGTAGCTTAAAAAACAATACCAAACCGGCCATCGGATACATCAAATATCCACCATTTAAATTTATTTATTGTAAAATATCTAACTTTATAACTTCACCAAAATCCAAATGGATGATTTTCTTCTATCAAATTTGCATTGTTCATGGAATCAAAGGCATATTATTAAGGTCTCCTAGGCCGTCTTTTCTATAGGTTTTGTCCATGGAATTCTTGCTAATGTCCATTAGCGACCAAGTTAAGTTACTACTTATTTAATTATCAAGAATTCTAAAAATAATAAAATTAAGTTTAGGTCGATGCTTAGAAATATATAATGGGTTTTATGATTATAAAATTGAAAAGAAAACTAAGTAGAGTGGGTAGTGTGTGCGCATTGTTGGGGTGCATAGATTGCATCGATCAGAATTGATTAATCGACGTTAACTAAGAGATTGATTTGTCATTATCGCTAATTGTCACTAAGAAGGAGCCTCTGCAAACCCCAATCATTCAAGAAATCCTTTTTTGACCACTCTTTTTACAACTTCATTTGCATTTTGTTGAGTTGACTTATTCTTACTTTTGCCCCCTTCTTTAAACTTGTTTATGCAGTAAGTAACATTTTTAATATTCATTTCTACATTTACCAAGTGGATAAAGATTTCTACAGTTGAGTATTCTATTTTACTCTATTTTGAGTAAAATAATTTTAACTACTTATATTTGATTAATAGTTAAAATTATTCCAACTTTATAACTTTAACAACTTTGACGTAGCACGTGATACTATTTACGTTATATAATTGAGTGGTGATACTATTTATTCTCTAGGACTACAATTCAATTCAGAACACTTCAGTTTACTGCAGTTTAGTTCAGCTTTGTGTAGCTATAAATTTACACTAAAATAAGTCCAGTTCAGTTCAGTTTTCAAAAGTTGAAAAAAATCCTGATCTAAGTCGAATTGCCATTCATATCTCCAACTCATTCTCCTTTAAGGCTTAAAGTGTAGGTCTAGAACAATTAACACTTGTTGATCATTTGTTAATTTGTTCATCTCCTCTTAGACTCAATCCTAAGGTCACGGAGTCTAATTTTCAAGTACTAATTCAAACTCCACAAAATCATTAAACATGAGTCTATAATCTCTACTTCCATTCTAATAATACCATGTCATTAAACTATTTGATTAAAAAGTTTAATCTGAAAAAGTAACATTTAACTTCATTTGTAATTAATTTGCACGCTATATATTAATTATACATGTTGAAATTTAATGCATAAGTTATATGAAGCTATTACGATTCGACTTTTAGCTGTAGAAATACATGGATTGTTTTTCGTCCATAAACTTGTCACTTTGGCACTGGCCAATGCAGTATTTTAACACTATTAAGTATTTACTCATCAATAAAAACACATGCAGCTTCATATTAGTGAAAACTGTTCGGGGCTAAAAGTAGTATGTATTATTTATGGATTTGTTGCACTGTACTTTAAAGACATGTGCGTACAAATAAAAATCAGTCAGATACGGTATTCACTTATTACAGCTCATTTTAACTCTTTTATATACAGTGTAAAACTTATCGCGAGGGGAGTTTACCCAGTTTCACTAAAGTTAAATTAATTATAACAAAGTGATCTTATATATTTTAAATTCTAAGTCCAAATTTAACCTGACCCTTCTCTTATAACAAAAAGTGCAAATTTACCCTGATCAAACACCGCTGAACTGAACTTATTTTAGTATAAATTTATAACTACGTATAGCTGAACTTAACTAAAGTAAAGAACATAGCCTTATAATTATGTGACCTTAGTTATCACCCAAGTCAATCCTAATAGATGATAATACAATTGTCAATAAATCTATATCATCACTTTCACACATATATATTTAGAGTTTTTCAATGATTTTTTTATAAAATAGTCATTACTTTGTCAATTATGGGATCTGCACTGTGAAATTTAATCCATTTATAATAAATGACAAGTTAATAATTATTTTATAAAAAATAAAATAAACACAGTTTATTTAGTGCAAACTAAAATTGAATTTTAAAATTCCTATAATTAAGATGGAGCATTACAAGGGTGAAAGATATTTCCTTTAACTTATTGTTTTTAATAATAATAGACGTGCCTATCAACGTTAAAAATAAGTATAAAAATCATGTACCTAGAAAACAAAGAAGAAATATTCTTTTATGTCATGAATTGATTTGTAATTTTTAAATAAGGACACCGACTAATTTGGCATTCTTTCTACCGTTTGAATTAAAATAAGACAATAAGGATTCGGCACGGCATAGATTTCTTAGAGCTATATCCAATCATATAATTACAATATCCTCATAACTATTTTTTAATCTCATAATACGATTAATTGTGAAATATCATTAACTTTTAGGTTTACAAACTGGAAATTGAAAATACTAGTTGATAGAGATACAGAACGCTTGGTCATTATAAAATCTATCCATATAATGTTTCTTAATTTGAAAAAGATTGCTTGTGACTTGGACGGTAAATGAATCGAATCGAGCTCGAATACTGACTGTTTAAGTTCTATTCGTTTAAATTTTAACGAACTCGAACTGAAATTGAGCTTGGTCAAATCGAGCTCGAGCCGAGCTCGAGCTTTGTCAAACCGAGCCCGAGTCGAGTTTCGAATCTATCTCGAGCTTTGTTTAAATCGAGAGCTCAACCTATAAAAAGGATAGAATCCGTAAGATGAAGAATTGGAGATGAAGGATTTAAGCATTGCAAATGATTTTCATTATACTAAAAAGAGGAAGAGCAGGAATGTTGTGTTGACAGCTGTACTTTTTTTAGAAGAAAATGAGATTAGGGTTTTACTGAGCATATAAAGATTGATGAATACATATAATATGAATTGGATTGAATCCGAATTGACTTATTAGGATTTATATCCACCTTTTCTCTTTTTTTCTTATTTTTATCTATATTTTATATATCACTTTATACGTATTTTTTTTATACTTTATTTTATATTTTATATTTTTCTTTATATATGTGAATTTTATATCCATTTTTATACATGAACTATTTTATATTTTTCATAATCTATCTATTTCATAAATATAATGTTTAAACTTTTCATTTATGTTAACGAGTTTGTTAACGAGCCTAATAACTAGCCTGTTGGCGAGCTAGTTCGCGAGCCTCTTATCGAGCATGTTCACGAGCTTACGAGCCGAGTATCCCGTTGTTCAAGCTTGATTCATTTACGATAACGAGCCTGAAATTTTATTCACGAACAAGCTCATTTATTAATGAACCGAGCCCAAATAAGCTTTGACTGAGCCGAGCGCCGAATAATTCACTAATAGTTTGACTTATTTACAGCCCTACTTATAACAGGGACTAAATTCTTAAACCAATTAACACCAAAATATATAATATATTAATAATTGCAAAAAAATTAACAACTTATTTATACTATATAATAGAAAAATGAAATAACTATTTTTATTGATCATATCAATAGCAATCCAAATAATTTTTACACTCTGCAACAAACTTCATGCTACCAAATTTTGTATTTTTATATGAATAATAATAGTAACTAAATATATTGGATATTTTACAACATAATAAATTAATACATTGGTCAAGTGTGGATGTATACATAATTGTAATTTATTTAGAAAATTTTGTTTATAACTTAGTAATAATGATGGCTCGTCACTACTGTAATTAGAGAAATTTAAATCTAATCTTCCATTATAAATTTAGTTTGTGTTCCTTATTGAGTTACAACATGTAGATATACACATGTTCTCTTTTTTGTTACACATTTATAGTATGTGTTAAATATATAAAATGTTCAATGAATGAGTTGCAAATTTTTATTAACATGTGTTGACTTGATAACACGTTGAGTTAGCGCCAAATATTAATTTGTACAGTTTATTTTGTAAAAAAGTTATATTAAAAACCACGTTACATATTATTTTTTATTGAAATTCTTTGCAATTCATTTTGAACTACAAGTTGAAAATATCTTTATCATTTAATAGAAAATGAATGGCTAAGATTGGTTTTAAATTTTTTAATAAAAAAATATTTTTTACTGTTTGTTTCACAACTCCAGTTCTATATAGAATCCCTACCCATTGTTTTTTTACACTTTCTACATTCACTTGTACAAAAATTTTGGCATAGGTATAATAGTGACCAACAAGAAATTAAAATTGAGAATTGAAGACAATTACATAAATACCCTAGTGACAAGGCAAAATTACTAGTAGTATGCTATGAACACACTATATATAAGTATGTAAGGCCAAAGAAGAGCAGGTTCCAAAGTAATTAATTTTTAGACCAGAAATGAAGCACAATTCCCTGCGTTTTGTCTTCCTCTAAACACACCAAACTCCTCATTTTAATCCACCCTTTTCAGAGAAATTAATTAAGCACCAAATTAATTAACTTTCTTAACTATAATTGTCTTTTTAATCTCAAATGTCAAATATCACAGGTGATGAAGGAAGCTTCTCTTCAGGCAATACTGGAGAAGAAGTTCAACAGCTTCAAGAAAAACAGCAAAATCAGGTACTAATCAATCACCCCCTTTATTATAATTTCATACTAGTTAAATTTTTTTTGACTAAATAAACTAACTATCACATATGGCTTTACTTCTCTACAGCAGCAACAACAACAACAACAACACCCTGCTGTCAAGAAGAAAAGAAATCTCCCAGGAACTCCAGGCAAATCCAATTTTTGCATCTTTGATTATTTATGTTCTTAATATGATTAGTGCTTAATTGTTTAATTTTTGTAGAATTATCTATAATCTAATTTAATCAAGAAAAAAAAATATTTGAATTGGAATAGTGGAATATAATCATATGAACTGAAAGGTTCAATTATTGATTTTTGAGATTCCAATAATTGGTTTGAACTGTTTAGTACTTGACTTGCAACTTTTTCATATCCATGATGAAATTACTTTTCATACATCATATAGTACCACACAAAATAATATTTCTTTCATCATATATACAAAAAGAAAAAAAATGAAAATAATGCATTTGATAAAAAAAAAATTCAGATCCTAATGCTGAAGTGATTGCTTTATCACCAACAACACTTATGGCGACGAACCGGTTCGTGTGTGAGATATGCAACAAAGGATTTCAAAGGGATCAGAACTTGCAACTCCATAGGAGAGGCCATAACCTACCTTGGAAGCTAAGGCAAAGGACTACAACCGAGGTTCGAAAGCGGGTCTACATATGCCCCGAACCGACGTGTGTCCATCATAACCCGGCTCGAGCCTTGGGAGATTTGACCGGAATTAAGAAACATTTTAGTAGAAAACATGGTGAGAAGAAATGGAAATGTGATAAATGTTCGAAGAAATATGCAGTTCAATCTGACTGGAAAGCTCATCAGAAAACATGTGGTACTAGAGAATACAAATGTGACTGTGGAACCATCTTTTCCAGGTTAGAAAATTACAAATTTTACCTATTGATTTGTGTGTATAATTTATGTATCCATGCATATAATTATATAACCAGAGGTTTCTCAATTTTCATTTTCATCTATAAAGTTGGCTCTAACCTCACTTAATCATCCCAAATTTTTAAGTGTGACACTTACTCCTTAAAGTTTGGCAAAACTGATACAGTTTACCCCCTCAATGTCACATGTCAGTTTTTGGTTGCTTTGACTTTTTTAAAATGAAATTTTTTTAATTTTTTCTCTCCAATTAAAAATTGACACGTGACATTGGACAAATTAATTCAAGTTTATCAATTTTGAGGTGGTAAGTACACACTTAAAAATTTCAGATCATATCTGCTAGACCATATGATAATAATTAGGGTCTGAATTATGGTGAGCAAAGCAAGAAAAAGAAATAGAAATAGAAGTCGTTTTCAAGAATTAAAATATGTTAGGGAATTGCCGACAAATTGATACACTTTTCACGTCTCCTTTTTGACACCCTTGATGCATACTTTGTTGAACAAAACATTAGTCAAGGTTGAGCTACTAAGAAAATGTTTCACTAATCACTACAACCGCAGAAACGGATGGTTTGGAAACTCGAATTTTGAAGATATTTAATTTATTTTGTATATAAGGTTTATATATTTTTTTTTATGTAAAATGAATTGAATTTCTTTAAATTTAAAATTTTTAAATACAGAGTAAATTCGTAGTGTTGTACATTGCTTCGGATCCGACCAATTTCTGATTATAGTAGAATTTTTAACTAGAGCGATACACAATACATAAAACATCAGATCATTTTATGGTAGCAATAAAAATATAGGGTAGAACGTTTCTGTGCGTATATAACTTAAAGTTGTGGTAACCTTGTTGCCTTAATTTATGCACCAACTTTTGAGTATTTTCTACTATATTAGTTATAATATGTTTAAAATCTTCGTGTAAGTTTATTTAGATTTAAAAGTTTGCGAACTCAAGTTGAATTAAAATATTTTAAGTCTAACGAGCTTTAAGTTGAGTTAAGTTCAATCATAGTTATTTTCAAACTGACTTGAGCTTAGATAGTTTCGATCTCGATTCGACTCGTTTAGATCTCTAAAAACATAATGTTATTTAGTTCAGGAAAGTAGTAAAATTTTAAATTGCGTGGATAAAAAATTCATTAAAAGAAAATTTTAATGAACCTAAACGATAAAAAAATTCATTTGTATTTGATAATACGAATGCATTTCCTAAAAAATTTTAAAAAAGTGACGGCAACCATCGTACCATGTAATATGCATATTTTATACTAAAGTGATGAAAAAAAGTAGGTCAAATACATAAAAAAAAAAATCATTCTAAACTAGGCTAAAATAGCTTATTGTCTAACTTTTAAAAAAATCTGTTACATCCCTTAACTTGGCAATTATGTTCTTATACCCGCCAAAGCTGACATGACAGCAAGTTGAGGGAGCATAATTGAGGGAGGTAATAGATCCTTTCGAAAGTTGAGACGGATAATAGGTACTAGGAGTATAATTATCGGGAGGTAAAATTAAGGAGGCAATGAATTATTTGAAGTGTGAGGAAGGTGAGTTTGATTAGAAAAAAAACGTGTTTTTGACCTTGAATTACAATGCAGTGAAATATGAATGATGAAAGTTGAAGTGATTTTGTTGGATGCAGAAGGGACAGCTTCATAACGCACAGAGCATTCTGCGACGCACTAGCCGAAGAGAACAACAAAGTAAACCAAGCAGGCTTCCTTTCCAACATCCAATCCGAACTAATGTCCACTCCCAACTCTGATTTCAACCCCTTTGACCCTAGAAACCCCCTCAAATCCCTCCCCCAAGAACTCCTCCCAATCCCCTTCAAACCCATGTTTTCCCCCTCCCCTGACTCCCACTCCCTTTTCCCTTCCCCTCGAACCCCATTTTCCTCCTCCCCCTCCACCCTCCAGCTCAGCTCCAACTCCTCCTCCTCCCCCTACTCCGCCTGCCCCATCTCCGGCTCCGCCCTCATGTCCGCCACCGCTCTGCTCCAAAAAGCCGCACAAATGGGCGCAACTGCTAGCAACACTATCAACTCCCCCATGATGCAGAAAAGCTTCGCTACTACAATGCCGGCCCCGGAACAACAGATGTCTCCCCTGAAACAGCCGCCGTACGGCGGCGGAGTTCCGACGTACGACAGTTTTCAGCCCGATCAGACGCAGATGGTCGGAATTCAAATGCAAAAACCGGCGCCGGAGATGAATCCGTTCTTTGATGCGAATTCGGGGGTCAGTGATATGGGGATGTTTAGTAGTATGTTTATGGGGACGGATCAAAATCCGGGGTTTATGAAGAATGTCGAACAGGGTGGACAAGAGAGCTGTGTGGTGATGCGGGGGAGAGGGCCGGCAGGGAAGTTCGCCGGAAATGGAGCAATGCCCGGTGGAGATGTGATGACTAGGGATTTTATGGGGATCGGAGGGTCGAGGGCGGCGGTGAGTGTGGAAGAACAGAGAATGGAAATGGAAGCAATGAATCAACAACAGAGGATAATGAATCATTATCATCAGCAACAGCAGCTTTCGCTTGGGGATTCTGCTTTGGATAAACCTGCTGCTTGGGATATTTGAATCTTTTTTTTTCTTTCCTTGGACTTGGATTACTTCTTTTTTTTTTCTTTGAATATATAAAAGGACTTGGATTAGTTCTATCATTTTTCTTCCATAACACAAAAGGTTTTTTTTCCCAAGTCATTTTGGGATTTGGATTCTTGGAGTTTGGGAATCGGTATAGTTGTATATTTTAATCAATTTTAATCGGTCATTGAGGGGGTGTTTTTCCAAATTTATTACTTAAAAGAGATTTATAAGAAGATTTTAACTTATAAATTAGAGTGTTTAGTTGGAGTGTTTCTCCATTTTTTTTACTTAAAAACTCCTTATAAGGAGAAAAGAAAAAAAGTAGTCCATACTTACTTTTTACTTTTTTTTTTATAAGGAGCTTTTCAAATTAAGTTTAGAGAAACACCCGTCAGATTTAATTTTATTATAAATTTCATGAACCCTAAAACTCAATTTAAATAATTATAACTCGATGAATAATTAAAATTAACTAAAACGAATATCATACGGTAGATAATTTTAAGCTTGTGTTAATATTTGGTTTGAATACATAGTCCATTACATAATTGTAAAATTAAAATGTTGTCTTTTGTAGTTCATGCTGCTTTCTTTTCTCATTTTCATCGTCCAAATCTTTCCAATATTGATAAAAGAATTATTTGAGTTACTTATTATATAACAATTTTTTTGGTTACAATAATTTTTTTATTAGTAGTAGTATTTTACTGTTTTGTGTAAATATATATAATTTAAAACAGTAATTTGAACAATTAAACTATTGTTTGATAAAGTGGAAGTAAAAGGAAACGTTTAAAGAATTTCTCAAATACTCTGTAAATTTTATATAATTTTGAAATTTAATTTACTTCATTGAAAACTAAACAAAAATTATTTTAAAGACTAACTAGAATTTTATAGCGTCTAGATAGTTGGAAAAATATTTTTCCGAGGAACGTGACCTTAATTCCCTTCTCACGTTTATAACTCCTTAGAGAAAAATCTGAAGAAATGAGACTTGAAATTGGGCCATTATTGAAGGCCCAAATAAGCCCATTAGACAAAGGATGTCTAGCACTTTCCTCGGAGCCCTATAAACAACTGTTTTCTTATAGAGACATTTTAACGTTTATAAACAAAAATAATGGAATGCTACGACCCTAGCCGAGCTGAGTTTTGGCATGTTTGTATTTATTTGTTTAATTTTTAATTAAATATTAGTCGAGCCGATCTTAAATTCGAATTTAAAATTCTGTTCACGTTCATTCATTTCGGTGTTTATTTGTTCGCGAGGTGTTCACGAACAACTCATTTATTTTGTTCGTGAGCAGTTCGCTAATTTGTTCACAAACGAGCTTATCTACTTTATTCGCAAATATCATTGTCAATTCAATACATAATTTAAAGTGTGCTACAAATTTGGGTTCGATAATATTATACATATACTTGTTGTATTAGTCTAATTTTATATAGTCATACTTTATTTTAATTCTATAAATTTTTATTTTGATATGTTATTATAATAATCGAGCTAGTTCACGAACATTTATTGAGTTAGTTCACGAACTTGTTCACGAACCTCTAATCGAGTTTGTTCACGAGTTAACGAGTCGAGCTTTGGCCTGTTCACGTTCAGTTCATTTATAATTCGAGCCATAAAATCATGTTCATGAACTGTTCATTTATAAAATCGAGTCGAGCCGAGTTGAGCTTTTGTCAAACCGAACACCGAGTTGTTCATGAACGGCTTGGTTCATTTACAACCCCAGATATAAACAAGATTAAATACTACAATATGATCAGAATTTTAGCCAATTGAGATTAATGGATTTGAGTCCAGAAGTAGTTAAAAAAAGGCAAAATGGCCTTATAGTTTATAACTAGTTGAATTTCTGGAATATACCACATGGAATTTGATCTGTATTTACCAAAGCTGTAAGAAGGCAGGATCTGCAGCCATATTGAATTAGTTAATAAAATATGATGTGATGGGAGCTTCTAACTGTATGCTTTTATAGTCATACATGCTGCAGGTTCTTGTGTCTTACATTAGCCATCAATGAACTACTCCAGGTTAAAGGAAAGAATAAACAAGAAAATTAGTGCAAAGATTTTAAGTAAAAGAATAAGCAAGACAGTAGTGCAAGATTAAGCAAAAGACTAAACAAGAATTCAGGGAAACATTAGTTCAGGATCCGATGTAATAACTAAGACCTGAGCATGGACCGGGCTAGACCGGACTTAATCGGAGCTTAACTAAAAAATTAAGAGCCCAAAGCCCTGCCTAATTAATTAAAAATGATACTCGGGTTCGGGCCGGATCGAGCTATTATAAAATTATTGAAAACCAAACCCAGCTGATCAGATAGTATCATTTTATAATGTTTTAATATTTTAATAATTGTTATACTCAATTTCATTGGGAACGATAAAGAGTTATATTAAATATGAGTTCTAAAACTCTAATACTCATTAACTATTGCCTCTCACGTATCATCTTATTAATTAACATGTATGAAGTTATTAATTACTTTTTGAATTTCCAAGAAAAAAACAAATTCAATAATAATAAAAGTAATATTTTTTTATACCTGCATACAGTATACAATATGTGTATAGTTATATATATTTATACATATTAATTAATGATAATAGTATTTTGGACCGGGCTTGGATTTTAATATTAAAACCAAGCTCATCGCATACATTAAGCAGGTCACTTTGGGTTCGGGCTCTGCCGGGCTTATTCTCTAAATATCTTGTCCAAACCCAACCCATAAAGAGAGGCTCGGGCGGGCCGGCGGATATGTGCCTAGGTCTAGTAATAACTCATTCCAATATTTTAAACATATTATTTAGTGTTTGGTCTAGTGGTTGAGCCTTGAAGCTGTTATCTTAGAGGTTTTAAGTTCGAGTCTACATTCGAACGGGGTGGGATAAAGTCTTGCTGTGTTTGGACAAGTTTTCAATTTTCACTGCAAATGCCTATAATATAGTGGAGCAGAATCCATATAATCTTATTCCTTTTTTTTTGTATTCTGGTTATTGAACAAAAGAATGGAATAGAGTTGGAAAAAATACTTTTTTCATTCATTGGAAAAATTATTGTATTCAAATTATATTTCATTCCGGAAATCAAACATGGCCAAATAGAAGAGAAACTCTATCGCGTGCGTGAACCACACACCGATGGATAAAGAAAAACCAAACAAAATGAAATGAAGATGTCACTGATGTATTCAACAATGACGAATATTAAAAGTTGAGCCAACTTATTCAACTTATGTAACTCAACTTATTCAAGCATGCCTAAAGAATCATTTAATATATAGCACTAGTTATATTCATTACACTAATTTACTACCTCATAATATGCTTTCGATTGTCAAATTCCTATATCCCATTAATATGCCACTGTCAACAAATATTCAACTCCTTTAAAACGATTTCACAAATATTTTTAAGCTATTGGACGCAAAGGCCCGCCAAGCTTCTAACTTATATGCAATAGCCCAATGGAGTAAAATAGCATTTTCTTTTTTTTTCCTTTTCCTTTTTGGGTAAAGATTCAATCTCAATTTATAGTTTTCTACATCCCAACAATTGCAATTACACTATCTGTGATCTTTAAGTTGAGAATCTCATCCTCAAAGACATTTTATGTCAGGTCAACGGTATCTTCTGTTCCCATTCCAGTTATTATCCCGGCTGTTAGAGTAACTCCGTTGCCTAGAAGTGTTTTCAGGAGTATAATTCCAGCCCCCGTTTGGATAATTTCTCCCAGACATGTTATCCACTGATCTTGCAGGGCTACTCTCTGGACTCCATGACTCAAATTCCCCCTGACGTGCCAGCTGCGGCCCTCTACCAGCATAACTGTTATGGTCAACTCGAGCTTGTGAATTGGAAGCCAAACCCTGCCTGGCTCTCCAGGACTCGGGCATTGAACCAATGTTTCCTACAGATTGCCTGGATGAGTGCATAGGTGGGGGTAGGGGTGTCTGAGAATAAGACCGGTATGGTGTTGACATTGGCAAAGACGGAGCCAATGAATGTGAAACATTATGCACTGCTAGAGGTATAGATGGACCTGTTATAAAATTGTCAACAGCATCAACCCGCCTTTCAGGCCTACTGGTTGTAGCGGGAAAATTAGGCATGGCAGCATTTTTTTTGGGCAAGCTCATTTCTGAAGCTGGCAGTTGTGACATTGGGCTTGCTGAAATGGGAGATTGACGGTTATAGTGTATAATGGAACTGGGAGTAGAGAAATGCTGTTGAGATGTTAATTGCAGGCTTGCTTGCTGTTGAGATATTCTAATGTCATGTGCATGATTTTGAGTCTGCAACAGGCCTGAAGGGCTGGCTGATTCTGTGTAGTAACAGCTATTCCCCCTGTTTCTTTGCTGAGAAAAGGGGTTCTTTGCAACCTCAGGTCTCCATTCACTCTGCACATTTTAACCCAAATTTTGCAAAATTAGGACAAGACTTGCAGCAAAAGACCTCAATTAAAATATCAAATTTGCGGCAAAATGGGGACCACTAGTGCACAATACACCAAAGATCATCTCCAATGCAATAAAAAGACCATGCAACTACAACAGGTACCTCCTCGTGAACTAGTTAGGCCTCGAGTATGCAGTTTGTTCATTTTGAGTTCCTAATCCCATAATTTTGTGTTTGCATATTATTTGCCAGTTATTATTTACAAATATTTTGCGTTAATTTCTTCCAACACCATTTTAATTCATTTTAAATATATGATTTTGACACGGGGTCAAATATAGGCAGAATTTGCAACATAAGCCTAAGTGACGCACCGTTCCGGGATTGCTTGATGGGGTTGGGGACGGAAGAGAAACTTCAACCTTTCCCTCAACTTTATTAGGAAACAAGTTTAAACCCATAGCCCCACTCCTCTTAATCACATCAAGAAGCTTCACAGTGTCCTCGGGGGATATATTACAAGCTTGGCCAGAAGTTAATGCAAAAACCAATTCTGGATTTTTTAGCAATACAGCAAGCAACTCAAGGTCAGGCTCTGCCGCTGCACTCCCACCAACACCCGGAGGTTGTGAAACTGTTGGGTTTACTCCATCTTCAGTGTGGGAGACTTGTGTTTCTGTAGCATCGGCATCAGGTGGCTGCTCAATTGGTATATCTGGGGTCAGTGTGTCGTCATAGTCCATCTCAATGTCCCAGGGCTCCTTGGGGTTAAATGGTATATCCTGCGTTGTTCGATAAAATGTCTCCATTTCCCTACGGTTTCGGTTTTTCTGAACATACACTTCTTTGCTATTCTCACCAATGCCCACTCTCCAGGTATCCTGGAGTTTTATTTCTGCAGAAAAGAAAAGCACATAAAATGCTGGAAATCTATAGAATGTGAAATTAAAGTCAACAATTAAGCCATGAGCTCCAAGGAAAATTACGTCATTCACAGAGTCAATAAACAGTTTTTTTCCGACTGAATATGTTAATATACAAGTGGCATCCTCTCAAAAGAACCTCATTGTAGAAGGGAAGTTACGGTTTCAAGAGGAAACAATTAACAAAAGTAAAGAGGAAAATAAACAAATTTTGTCAAGGAGCAATGTGTCACGGAACCCTGCAGTTAAATGAATATCTTGAAGATTGACCAAAACACACTATTAGTAAAAGGAGGATTACTTAATCAAATGACTGCTTTAGGATTTACATTCAAGAGCTAAATTTACTACATACATCAGTTTTTGTGTCCTCATATACTGTAACTGACAAGCATAATCCTCGATCTTGAAATAATTATAGTACCAAAAGCAATGTACTTATATTCCAATCCAAGGAACGCAAGCACAAAGCGAAAATAGAACTTTTCATTTCCAACACAATAGTGTACACATTCTGGGCAGTATCCGATCTCGTACCTATAATCTTGAGAGGGGAGATTTAAGGTAAACAAGGTCAGGTGATAACATAATGAAGAATATTGGAAAAGTATAATTCATTATTTGGTCATAAGATAATAAAAAATGTAGAAAAAGTTTCCCAGTTTTATCACACATGCAACTCTGATAACAATATCTTTCCATTGTATTGTTCAAAATATGAGCTTTCAAAAACAAGATAAAAAATCTTGTTGTACCAACAACTATCTGGCTCGAGCGCCTAATATACTAGACTTTGCTCCATCGCATTAATACCACTTTTGTATTCCTTTCTCCTGGGAAGTTAGAATTATATTACAAATGATAATAATAATAATAATAATAACATTTGGAATTTCAAATCACAAAGCTGAAAACTAGGATAAACTTAACCAACCCATCAGTTACAAAAAAAATCCTACTCAAGCTACTGAAATTTTGATGCATCGTTCAAGTACAATGTTGAAATAGCAATTTTTGCCATAAGTCCAACCTAATAAACTGAGTAGGACATGGATATCCATTTCTAACAACCAGGTATTCAACCTGGATATCCAAGTTTATGATATCTGCAACATCTTGTTTATTATTTAATAAATTGTTGACAGAGAAAAAGATAGAATAGGACCTGAAACCAATAGGTCATAAAAACATTCGGCAACTAAAAGTTTGTAAATTTGAACTGTTATTCTGTTCTTCTCCACAAAAGAAATGCATAAAAGCTAAAAGCCACATTAGAAAAAGAAAGCAGCATTTACCAAATTTGTACTACTCCCAAAACAAATAATATGATTTGATTCACACATGACAGATTCGAATTTATGTGGTGAATCTAAATCCACTCTAAAATGATCGTGAATCAACCGAACCGGTGGTGAACCGGCCAACTTTGCCTGCTTGGTGGATTCATGAACTCAAATTTAAAAAAATCCGATTATTTATAGCAAAATAGGAAATCACAGCTAATACAAAGTTGATAAACAAATATTTAGAAAGATAATAAAATTGAATAAACAGGTAAAATTAAAATAACTATTTAATTCACAACTCCTTATGAAATTTCATTCAAATCGAAGTCTATATCAATAAGAAATGAAGAATCAGAAAGTGCAATTTTTAAAGAAGAAAATGATTATGATTGCCTTAATAATTCCCTTGAGTTGATTATGAACAATTATTAGTAAATCAGTTTTATTAGGATTATACTTAGTTATCAAAATCGTAAGATTTCGATTCACCCCAAAATCAATTTGAATCTATGAGGTGAATCTGGATCCACCGTGAATCTTACGATTGACGACGGATTCAAATCAGCCGAATCTCGGTCAATTTATGAACTGTACACTATGTAGCACGGAAACTCCGGCGACATACCGATTCAGCGTTTCCCACCCATTTTGGCAATCGAAACTTAAGGAAACCCGTACAACATGTTTCCACAGCAGTTGCCGCAATTAAAGAAAGATGGATATGACTCATTTTCAAACTTATGACTCAATTTTGGTTCACTCCAAAACTAAACTTCCTATTCATTTGTTGTGTAAACCCCCCAAGTATATATATTATATTTGAATTAGAATTTTTAAATGCTAGATGACCTTAATTAGATGACTATGATTTGATAGATGTACATTTACAAATATTTAAGGTAGAATTGTTTTATAGTTTAATAAATGTATTTTAGGCATACCTTATTTTAGTATTTCATTATTTTTTACAAGAATGAAATCATATGCATAAATTTTTTTTATATTTATAACTACACTCCTACATTTTTATTATATACACGTTTCCCTGCAATTTCCGAACTTATATATTTTAGAAATAGCGTTTTCAAGTGTCTGTTTCCATTTCCGTGCTATCGAGACTATATATAAGAAAAATTGATGTATGGTAGAAACAGTCTTTTGAAGATAAGGTAGTCAAAGGAGGAATTGTATAGAATATGTAGACATTGAGAGTGTTGAGGTCAACAAGTGAGCGAGCATACAAGTGGGGTTGAGCCCATCTATCACAAAACCAATTGGCTTGTATTAAGGCTCATTCTACACCGCTTATAAACTACACTTTATTCTTATTTATTTCCGACATGGGATTCTCCACACATCAACACTCCACCAGAAGTGCAACTGGGTATGAACCAGCCGTCAATTGTCAAACATTTATTGGCCTATTTCTCCAAGGCCCAATGTCATCAATTGGTCTAGTCATCTCTACTAGTCCAAGCTCCACACAGACTTTTAAAACGCACCTAGAATCTTCTAGTTGTTATATAGCATTCTTTTTCTCCGATAACATGTAGAGAATTCATGGGCTTCGAGAGTTTGTGCTCGATAATTCAGCGATCATACAAGTGAGGTTAATCCCATCTAAAACAAAACTAATTGGCTTGTACACTACTTATATACTACACTTCATTCTCATTTATTTCTGATGTGGAATTCTCCATACATCTTCAACAAGAATCAAGCACCAACATTGAAGAGTTACTTTTGGCGACGACTTCGGTAACTAAGCAGTGGAGCGGGTGTGCACTGAAGTGATTAGCATCTATGTTTTGCTTTAAAATCAGTTTTTCGTTTAGGAAAAGTGGAAAATGGGTGCCTTTGAGTTCTAATCACAAAAAAAACCCTTACCTCATAATTAATATTGAACAATAACTTTTCAAATTATAATTAATGTTATTTCCTAAATATAAAAATCAAAACTAAAATAAAATATATTACCATTGACTAAAACCATTATTAAGATTATATATATACATAAGATTTGAATTTTAAGTAATTGTTTGGTTCATATGAGCTTTTGTACTAAAATTACAATTCTACACTAAAATTTAACAATATCTTTTAGTTAAACATTTTAACTGTTTTATATTTATAATTTTATGAACTTGAACCGAATCTTCAAGTTAGATATGAATTTTAATTACTAGTTGGGTCGATATGATTTTTTATATTAAAAATTTCATTTCTAAACTAAAATTTACTATCTTAAGTTGACCATGTTAGATGTTCCATTTCTGTAATTTCATGAACTTGAACCAAGTCTTACTATTCGATTTGATTCATTATACGAATATCGATTTAACAAGCATGGAAAGTAGACACGACGAGTCTAACACCTGTGGTTTCACTTAACCATATGCTAAAACAATAGCAAAAATTTTACCATAAATTACAGCACTTCATTAAAATTAAGGGACCTTTTAGAGTAACCACTAATTAACACCAAAACAAATATACCTGGAGGAATCTTCCATGGAATTTGAACCTTCGTGGATAGTTCTTCCAGTTGCTCCTTTGAACTCATTTTGTGCTTCAGAACAAGAGGACTCTGAGGCTTATCACAGATACTAGGGGGAACAACTGGACATTTCTTTTGTTCCTCCATCTTAGGCTGAAGACGAACTTTAGATGCTAAGAGTGAATTTCTGGGTGGAGCATTGGACGATTTATTAAGATTTTCTTTCTTCTTATCATTAATTTCATTAGATGAGGCACTAGTTTTTCCATATTTGTTCTGCATGAATAATGCACGCATTTTTGCCTTTTGGATATCATCGGTAGACATTGGGCGTCCCTGACTAGCAGGTACTGTTTTTGAGGATTGGGGACTCCTGCTAGCTGATTTTTGTCCTGGCTGTTCCACATACTGAACTTTCCTACGTTCTCTGGCATCTGATACTAATTAAGGAATATACTTAAGACTTTATTAGCACATTAAAGAAGAAAATAGCAACTGGACATGCATTATTGGGGGATTAGTATCAATTCAATATATTCAGGCAAAACATTCTCAATTTTGACCACTGGCTTCTAGATGCCAGAATGAAATTGACTTAACTTTTTTGAAAGGAAATCATCAAGTAAAGAAAAGATTGAATTCAGGCGTTACAATCAAATCCACTGCAAGTGATCCACATTCGACACAAGATTAGGCAAGTTAAATAGTTAGGTTTGGAAGAGTGAAGACTTAATGCTCACAACGAATTCAGTCATCTCTAATTATGACTTGATTGACCATTCGACTAAAATTAGGAAACTATGCCCATCACTACATCGAAAAGTAGCCACCTAGTGCAACTTACACAAATAAAATTTTTACAATGAGGTTCCCATCTAACAATTTGCACCTAAGCAGAGAAAATTGTAAGAATAGCTTTAGGGGTGCATAGTAATCACAATTTATAGTCACTTCCTTCATCAATGAAATGATAACTGAATAGTTTCAAGTGTGGTAAGTAATCAATAGCAAAAACTGTCATACAATAAATAAATTATCTCAGATACCCCATTCAAACCTTTCCTGATCTATACTAGTTAAGATGGGGATTATTACAAGGAAATATATTTTTAAGTCCTGTACAAAAAAATTGAACGGACAACTTTCTCATAGCTTCATTCACCAACCTCGGACTTCAGAGGCACACATCACAATAAGAAAGCACTTGAAGCCAATCAATGGCATATGGCTAACCTAAATTTTAAGAAAGTAGTGTTGCCAGAAGACCCTGCCCTTTTAAATTTATATGGCCATGCCTTTAAATCTTCAAAGTTGCTAAACAGAAAATGCACCCTACTTATTAGTTGAATATGCATCAGTTTTTATACAGGACCTTAAAAAGACTATTTAACAATGTAAAACCCAGATGCTAAAACTAAGCTTGCACCCGAAGTTAATTGCAATATAGCAATAAGTCACAAATTTAAATCCACACATTGTACTGTTGGTTATTAGACAAACTGAAAAAGACACAAAATTATTTACTGATCTTGAGGATACGAGATGAAGATACACCTACGACATGCTTCCTGTTTGCATCATCTGCTGATGCTGGCAACAGCTTTAATGTCTGAGAAGTCTCATGTTTCCTAAACATGAAATTTACATTTAGTCACTAAACTATAATACATATTAATAGGCTGCTTCTTAAACCAACTAAATGGAGAATATACCTTGTATTTTCTGAACTTTCAGCAAGAGCCCAAGCATCATCCTGCACAATAGCAAGTATAAGAAAACCATGATGTCTAGTCACCTTAAACCGCATGTAGATGCTTTGAAAAGAACTTACAGGATTATTTCCATTGGCCTGACGTAACTCATCACCCATAATTTCATCAATGCTGCATGCAATGATAGCCAAACAATAAATTACATGAAAGAAACACTTGCTGACAGTTGCAGAAACCAATGAATGGAATGGATATACCTTTGCTTCAAAATCATCTCTTGTGCATTAATAGGAGACTTTAATCCGTTAGGCTTTTTTAAAGCTTGGCTTCTAGCGAACATTTTGCTCCATCTCGACAGCAAAACTCTTGCCCTGTTTGAAATGTCTGATCTTAAAATCAGATAATGAGATTCAAAATTATCTTCAACATTAAGGCATGAAACAATACAGTTGAAGTATACAATGCATATTCATTTTCAGAACACACACACACGCAGAAGATAAAAATAAAATCCTTTTAAAGTTGAAGGAGAAATATGCAAGGCTCTGCTACAGATATTTCATTCGTTAAATTGTTCAAACATTACAAAGATCTACTCACAAAAAAGATTACAAACAAAGCGGTCATCAAATCGAATTTAAAACTTCAGATTGTTCTAGCAATCAATAAGTTATAGTATATCATCAGGAAAATACAGCTAATGTTCTTTGTAGAACAAAACACTGATAAGCTATGAAAAGTTCTCTTTAGTTAAAATATGCCACGTTTAATCAACAAGGAATCTGAAATAACACAACTATTGGAAAATGTCTTCTCTTGGATTATGAGCATAACCGCTGACATATATTGGAACCAGAATGTAGACACAGAGAGAGAGGGAGGGAAGGACTAAAGAGTATAATTAAAACAATAAAAATTAAACAGTTTCAAGCCTTGGAGCAAAAGTACACCTGATGTTCTGTAAAACCGCAGCCGATTAACACTTTGCAGAATGGCTGACATATGTTCAGGAAGAGATTTATGCAGGGGAAGATGACAAAGAACCTGCATTCCAGCAAATAATTAATGATAAGCAAGATAACAAAGCAGAATGAATCAAACATGACATTTAAAAATGTATATGTGCCTTAAGGATGGAATAAAGAACACTCGTTTGTTCTTCATCAGCTGCTTGACTCAACCACGTAGCCAAAATCATTACACCGCCTTTAGCTAAAAACCTACACCAAATAACAGCATTGTCAATAGACCAAGAGAGAGAAGAATAACACTTGCCATATACACAAGGAACCGATAAGTACCAGTTCAGTACGGAAGGATTTTGTATCTGCAAGATCCATTCCATCAGTTTTACTTGACCAGAAAATGTTTCCTCCTTCCGCAACAAAGTGAAAATGCTATCAACAAAATGTTTTTCTATGTCATTTAAGCCAGGGATTATGTCATCCTGTGCTGAGCAAGATGGCATTTCTTCAGCACTGGAAGGACCAACATAATTTGAGGGAACTGGATCAGGATGGATAGGATTTAAAGAGAGAGAACTAGAGGAAATAGAGTTCAAGGGAAACAGGTCAGCATTGATAGGGTCTAAGGGAAGTGAATTGGAACCAGTGCTATTTGAGGGAACCGACTTGGACACAACAGAGTTTGAGGATGCTGGATCAGGGTGAATAGAGCTTAATGGAGCAATATCAATGGGCCCCGTAGGATCAAAGCTTGCTGCAACCCCATCTTGTGGCTCCCCTTTCTGTGCATTTGATCGGGCAGCCTTCTCTCTTGATTGCCGAACTAGTCTCTTCACTCTTGAACGTTGGCTAGTGAAGAAATCTCGAACCTTCAGTCAATAAAAAGACATGAGAAACAGTTGAAGTTCTATTTGTTAAGTACTAAATTGAATACTCAGTACCCACTACCAAATGAGGACATTATGATACAGAAGATGGAATAAGGTGAATAATAGCTACCACAAAGTAGATCACACAAGCAAACAATCACACAAAGAAAGATAGGATTAGGGAACAAACAAATATGGAAAATTGCAAAATATGTTGCATATAGATTTATTTTAAGGCAAACTAACAGAAGAGGAAAAAGTCAACTTCAGTTCAAAAATACACTGAAAAGAAAAGAACCTGGGTGGCTGTAACACCAAATTGAGCACTTATTTCACGACATTCCTTCTTGCTGATTGCATCCTTCATGGAAAATACAGCTTGCAAATACTTTATAGCCTTGGGATTGAGCAAATCTCGAGGTCTTTTACCTGCATAAAGAGTTACAGAATGAACAAGTATCAGTATATGCCAGACACACGATCGGAAGCCCATCCATAAACAAACAGAATAAAGGGGTATTTGGCGCTTTCCCATAAAGCAAGCTCTCACATACTTTTTGGAAAGCAAACTAAAGTCAACAAGTAAATATTATAGTTCAATTTCAAATTCGCTAAAACTTGTGCACATGGAAAAGCGATCCTTGGGTTGTTTAAGTCAACCAATCAGAAGGAAATTTTCTATATTTCAGTGGCCCAATTGATAAAGGCCATTACTCGAGGACTCCACTATAACTCCTTCCAATGGAGCTATCTTATACGGTTATACCATAAAAGGCAAAGGCAAAACTAGTAGAAATGAAACAAGTAAATTGATTATCATAACTGTTGTCATAACACTTGAACATCAGAAAAAATCCAATAGGCACTACTTACCAATTTTTACTGACATGGCACCAGCAGCCTGCACATGAAAAAAAAATATCAGAATCAATTACCATCATGAAATTTGCAAAGCTACAACCTTTAGGATGAAAAGGATAATAGTATCACTCAAAGAGTCCAAGTATGAGACTATTGGCATGCAGACATGCATATAAGTATGTTACACCTATTATAATTTCCAACCTCGAATGACCTGCTGCTTCAAATTTGGCATGACATTTTGTAAGAACTAGGGTTCAGATCCTAACCATCACAATAACCCGTAACATATGCTTGATAACATAAAAAGTTAAGAACTACCAAGTAATTCTCTTAGTCATAGCCATAACAGGAAATGCAGCTCCAAATGATAAACAGACAACTCTTCTCCCCCAAAATCGATTAGTGCAATTATGCATAAATCTTTCGATTTCTGTTTAAGCCATAATTTCTTACACTAAGCACAGATATTACCAGGGGGAGTATTTCCTCCATAATTTCATTGGACATTAAAAGCATGAAATAAGCAAAAAAAAGGGGGAAAAAACGAACCATCTCTTGAGAGAGAGGATTGACGCCGGTGAGTTTGCATTGAGTAACAACGATGCGCTGAAGTTGATCGATCTGGCAATGAAAGAGTTCCTTCTGCGAATCGAGAAGCTTAGCAAACGACTCGATGGAACTTCCAATCTGTATCTCTTCCAAATTATTTTTCAACGCGTCCATTGTGGAATTCGAAGAACCGGCAGTGAAATCCAGGTGAAGCAGAACAACGCATTACAGTGATATGTGGAGAATTGAGAATGCAAAAACTGAAACTGAAATAATTTGGACGAAAGCAAAATTGGAAATTAAAGGTAGGGTTTCGTAACTAGGGATATTGGGGGGAAAGAAATGTGCAGAGCCTGTAAACAGGATACAACTACAACCGGGGGCAGTCAACTTCCGCCCGGTTTTCGCATTAATACAGTAAAAGAAATCTACGCGCGCTGTATTGTTGGCAGAGCGCGTAAGCTTGTTTTTCCCAACTCACGAGACAGTCATTTTTCTATTAGTCGCGGCTCCACTGCTCCACGGCTCTTCGAGATTGATTTTGTTAAAGCTTGATTAAAATTTGACTTGAGTTTAAAGGTCGGTTTAAGATATTTATAAATTAGGTCAAGTTTTTTAATTTAGTTTGAAAGCTCGCTATAATTTTTGTACATAATGTATATAGTAATTAGTTTCTTATTGATAAAAAAAAATTAATTTCTTATGTCCTATACTATAGTGTATAATTTACTTTAACATATGTTTGAGCTCTGACTGTAAGCTTATTTATTAAATAAAAGTTTTTAATTAGATATGTGGAATATATTTTATATGGATTTAATGTTTGTTGAAAGTCATGCTTTTTAATTTCATATTAGTTTTATATTTTTTGGATTATTAGAATTTTAATTTATTAAATTATTTTATTTAGAAAATAATAGATAAGAATTTAACCCATTTATATAAACTCTTTTAGGCTGGCAAGTTCGGGAGCTCGAGCGGAGCTTGAATATTTTAAGCTTGACGAGCTTTGAGCCGAGCCGAGCTATACCAGTTTTCCTTTCAAGTGCCGAGCCCAAACATGCTCAATCTCGGTTCGGCTCATTAACATTCCTACGCTCAACTATGCTAAAATGGAAAATTTTATAAATTGAATTTAGTTTTTGTATTAAACTTGAACATGCTATAATAATTTTATTTATTAATAACTATTAAATTTTTAATTCGATGTATAATTAAATTCAAATAAAAATGCAATAAGGTGTAGAAATTTTTATAAAATTTATCTTTTTGATTAAATCCACAAACAAAATTTAAAAACCATTTATAACTACTTAAAATAATAATCATGGAAAATCAATCCAGTCTCAATCTTAACCTGCAGTTTAATATTGTGAATCAAATCAAACTTAAATTAGTATTTTTTCGAGCCAGCACCGAACAAAGAGGGGCATTTTGCTTGCAAGTGACAGACAGATATAAAAAGTGGTGTCAGATGGCAGATGCAGCTGCTGAAGGCAAAAACAAAAAAAATCCATTCTTGTGAATCTTATCCATAATTTATATGTTTAATATGTGTATATAAAAGTTTCTAAAGGCAGAGATTAAAATTTTATTATTATCTACTGTTTTCCAATTTTCATTATTTAAATTCTCCATGCTTCTAAAAAAAATGAAAAATTCTTCATCCTTCTAGTTTAATGTATCAATTTTCCAATTTGTATATAAACAATGTTGTGTTTTTTTAATTTATTATAGACAAATATTTATTTACTTTAAAAATTTTAATTTTTTAGATTGATAATTCGAACCGCAAAAAATAATATTTAAAATACTAAATGACAAGATAAAAGTATTTAAATAAATTTCTCCGCATTTTGATATATTTTTTTGATCCTTTAAACAATTTCTATCGTATGGTTTGAAATCAGAAATTTAAAGTTACATCTCAAATGATTGAGCACAGCATAGTTTTCCTTACCAAGTGGAGAGCAACAAATCCGACCCAATCTCTTCCCCCCTCGGTTTGTGCAAATCGCCAATGGAGGCGCCCTCCTGTCAATTGGCTTAAATGCAACATAGATGCAAGTATTTTCGAAGGATAATGTTCTCGGTCATGGATGTGTAGTTCGGGATGCTTCAAGAAGAGTTATTGCTGCTAGATCAATACTTATATTAGGTGGAGGTGACAATTTTTTTAGCCGAGGTTATGAGCTATGGAGAGGCTCCCAGATGGTTAAAGGACAATAACTTTGACAATCTGATCATGGAGCTGGACGCCATCAACAATGTTCATGCTATAAACAATAAATCTTTTTTGCTTCGATTATTGATTTAACATTCTAAAACTGTTTGAACCTTTTAGGTCAATTTTCTCTTATTTGAACCTTTTAGGTCAATTTTCTCTTATTTGTACGAAACATGCCGCACATTTGTTAGGTAAAACGACTGGTTCTTCTACAGATAAGAGGACTTATTCATGTCCACTTTAATTTGGGTTGTTATAATTTCACTAGAATGTGTTTAACGAAGAAAAAATCAATGAGTATTATTACACTTTGTAATAAATGTAAGTTAAAATAACTAGACGAAAAAACTTGGAAAAATAAATTAAACGCTCATACGTAATAGGCGAAAAAAAAACAAACTAAATGCTCATATACTTGATATAACGTATCAAAGTTACCTTATGTGCTTCATTTTGTTACGTTAGGCTTAATTTAAAATTCTATTTTGCATCATTAATTTAAACTACCACGAACTGCAGAGACATAATCATTTCCACCCAATGGAATTCTTAAGAGAATCAATTAAATTGAGCCTAAAAGGCTTAAAATATTATAACAATAACAGATGATCTTATATGATCAATACATTATGCATTTGATTACACAAGGAGAGCAGCATCTCCAAACACAAAAACATATATACACTATAATGTTTCTGTTAGAATCAATTTATATTTTGTACAAGACAAATGGCCCCAATCCTCATTCTCCTACACCACACAGTAGCAAATGAAACTTATTTCAGTCTATATTTGCATTTTAAGTGCTTTTCTTCTATGATTTTTCCTTCCACTAAGTCAGCATACCACCAAATAAAAAATGTCCCTAGACATCCAGTAACTAAACTAAAATTTTTGATATCCAGATTCAAAAAGGCTTGCCAATAATGATTATTGGTGCTCAAGTGCCTGTCATTATAATTCGAAACCAATCAACAATTGTAATACGCCACCAGATCTCTCTATAGAAATAAAGAAAACGGTATAGATTAGCTTTACCTGCTAAATTCTCATCTGCTGGTAGAAGATAAGAGCATGAACACCCCCCGCCAAGCGAAGGCCAAAAGACCGTACAACAATTAACCGTTTCGCCTCACATCACATGTCGACATAACAATAACTGACTGACAAAGAGAAAAGCAGCTGCTTAACAATGTGATTTCACGCTACAAAAGAAATCAATTTAACTAAAATTTCACTAAGTTGATGAATGACAAACCTTCATAGGATTCAACTGTAATCACATGTTTGCATCTTTCTTACATGATAGAATTTGTCCAGCTTCTGAAGAATTATTCTTATACCTGCAGATAAAAATAAATACATAATTAGCGACCAATGAAAGCTACCGAAATTTTGAAACATAAAAAAAACACTTAACATACCTGAGACTGCAACGCCACTAAGATTGCTATATACAATGCTGGAACAAAAGTTAGTGCAGTCTCTGAAATTAGATCAGATCTTTTCTAATTACAACAAATAAGGGACAGCTAAACTAGTATGTGTTGGACGAGCAAGATGACAGCCCCACAAGTATTTGAAAAAGGGCTCCCTTAATTATTCACTTATTTCTTCAGCCACAAACTCAATGGTTTGACATATATGGTCCTCCCATGCATCAAAAAGTAGCTCAAGTCCAACGATCTCCAGAGAAGTGTCGTCAAGGACAGTAACAAAGAGATGTGGGCCTACAGAAATGATCTTTCATTTTCTAAATCTGATACATTCTCTGTAAACAACTTGACTCTTCAGCGGCTAATAGCTTCAAGGGCAAGCCTTACCAAACGCAGTAACCCTTCTACATCTTGGAAACCAGAATCAAGAGCTGTTTTTATTAATGGAATACTCTCTCTTCGCCGGGTTTCTCCTAAATTTGCATTAGCCGCTGCAAGAGCAAGCCGAGATTTTCTGGAGGCTTCCATTGCAAAATTTACTTCCTGAACCTGCAAAATACCCACACTTGATCTATGATGCTATGAAGCAAACTATGAAGCACAATTTCCCCAAGGAAAAACTGATTTATGCACTCTTTCCCATATATAAATGCTGCAACCAAGTGATTTTTACAACATAGGAGCATAACGAGTGACAAATATGATCTTTTTTCATATCGGGCAGCATAAAGCACGATGAGAAATTCTAGATTTAAACATTAGTACATTTACTATATGATAGAAAATTTCTCGTGCAGTATAATTCTGTTTCTGCATTATAATGCATCCCTTGCCCCAATATATCTATTTCATAATCCTAGAGGTCATATTATTAGAAGAATACACATGACAAAACTAAACAAACTGATATTACTCTGTAAATTGAATTTACTTACAAAATTGAGCAGCCGCACAAAATTGGGACGATTACGTGCAGCAATTACATGGGTACCCGCCACTTGAGGGGAGCTAATACCTTTGGCTTGGGGACCCTTGTCCAATGTTGTCAGGTGGTTCAAGTTGTCAACATCAGAGGCAGAAGAAGAAGGTGACTCGCCTATTAAAAATGTCAAAGTAAGAATATAATTTAGCACACCCACAGTCAACAATATACACCAGAACTATCACTCTTTGAAAATCAAACAGAACATAATAATTTAAAGGGTGACCAATAAGATGTTATACCATCTGTGAGCTGCACTGACCACCACCACCCCAAGAAATTAAGACAAAAAATGATAAACCAAAAGGACATTATCAGAATTCTTAAAGAACCATGCAACCTTTTTTAAAGATTATTTGTTGTCAAAGACAACTTTGGTACTTTTTACCATCCAATATTTTGTCCTAAGTTGAAATAAGACATCAATAATCCAACAGTTTGTCCAAGCTAAAAACAAAGACATCGTGCTTAAGATGCAATTCTCAACAGAAAACATTCACATTCACTTGCATCTCGGGTCCTTTTGCTTCTTTTGCATTCCCTCCAAGAAAGTGTTAACAGAGAACTTATTATTTATATGAGGATGGTTAACTCTCGTATCCAGTTCACTTTATAAAGGAGAGAGTATGCTCCAAAAAAGAACATGGCAGAAAGAAATCTATCTAGCAAAAAAATTAAAGGCTTAATTCAACTTGCCAGGAGGAACCATCTGTAGAGCTGTTTGCAACTCATGTCGATCTTTATTTGCACTGGCATGTGAAGAATGAATTACCCTCATGTAAGCTACCTCGGTGCATTTGTAGGCCAGAGAAGCAGCAGCCACGTCTTTGGACTTCTCATATTCATGGGCACAAAACCTGTAGGTGGATAAGACTTAGACAGTAGCAGCAGAGTAGCAACAAAAACATTAACTAAGATGATCACAAGCAGAAAAGTAATGTAGCCCAGACACTGTCAATAAATCAAAAGACAAATAAGAGAAACACACAGCTACTGAATGCTGAGAACCTAAGGGATTATAATATGGAAGCTAATTATGCCAGCATACCATCGAAGTTATCAATTTCCCAACAATCATATATATATATATATATATAGAGCACCTGATACCTCTAGCTTAGGCTTAATGGTATAGTGTCTCTAACAATTTCATTTACATAAGCCACAAATTTGCAAGATTAAATACACATAATTAAGTGCCTAACAATATTTGCTAGTTCTGACTTACTCGCAAAGTTTTGCAGTGGTACTGTACACATGCATTGACTGAATCATCTCTCCAGTTTCCATCAGAGAGGCTCCATGAAGAAATTTGAGGGCTGCCTCAAAGTAAATCTTAGTACTGTCATTTGATCCAGAGCTCTGCAAAAGATGACCTGTTTAAAGAGCCTGGAAGTTTAAGAATGACTAACAGAAAACTACAAACAACAGCAAAAACCTTAATACGATCAGCAGTGTGTTTCAGATGTTTAGCCTCTTTGAGAGCATTTGCTGCCGCCTGACTGGAGGAATCTCTTTTAACAGGACTTGGAGCTTCAAGATCCCCAGCCCTATGCCCATTTGACAGAGGATCTCTTGAACTGCTGCGATGAGCCCCATTAGCATGATCAACCTTTCTTATCTGTTTCAGTTCCTTTGATGAATTATCACCATCTGAAACATTTGATCCACTTCCTTTATGAGATCCAGAAACTGGCCGAGGGCAGTGAGGCAAGGTTTCATTATGTGCTCCTCCAGATGGAGCCAATGAAGGTGACTTTCCTCTTCCAGAAACTCCCTGGCCATAAGGTTGCCGATTCTGCTGACTGGAAGTATCATCATGGCCAAAAGTAGCACATGCCTTGGTATCCGTACCATTGCATCCCCGAAATTTTGACTGCCTCGCCCTTTTACTGCTTTCACTAGACAATGATGGTTCCACTAAACTATTCTTTTCAGTATGCCTATTCTCACTTTCATCAGACCTGTTTCCAAACTTTTCTTCAATCTTACTTCTCCCATCTATTTGTTTCACTTCATGAGGTGCTTGTTCAATAATATTATCAGAAACCATAACTTTGTTATTATTGTCAAGTCCGTAATTAAAATTCTTATTCTTGTCCTTAGACCTTGAAGAGGATCCCTTTCCAGACTTTCTTGGACGGGAACCGTTAGCATGATAATGATTTTCTTGTTGTCGATCATCATCTTGAGATCGATCTGACATGGAAGTTCTATTAAGATATTGACAGTCTTGGCCTAAATAGTCCGCACCTGCATTTGTGATTTGGTGAGCTGGGACATCAGAAGGCATAGCCTGCTGTTTAGCTTTACCACTAGAATGAGTTAAGTTCCTGTCCAACACATCATGCACAGAAGATTCAAGGGAACCATGATGAGCCGTGTCAAAAAAATTCTCCTTTTTCACTATGCCTGATCGATTACTCCTCCTACCATCCTCACCATCTGAGCATCTTTGCCGACCATCCAAGGAGAAACAACCAGCATTATTTGGATCATATTTCTCAGTGGTAGTCCTATATCCAGACTTAGGCTTACCTTGTTTTGAAACTCTTAAAGGTGATGATGAAACCGACTCTACTGGAGACCCTTTCGTCTCATGGAAATCAGCTTTGGTTTGGTGGGAACCAGATACCTTAGAAGAGCTAGAAGTGGCTGCCACAGAAGGATGTTCGGACCCAGAAATTCTTTTCAAGCAATCCACCCCAACTACGCTCCGTTGAGAGGCAGAACTCCCTGCTTCTTTCCCTAGTTGCCTGCTCTTCCTAAGACTACCTTTTTTGTCTGTTTTACCGCTGCCTTTACTTGCACTGGAATCCTTTCCATCAGACCTGGATATTTTGGCCCTCTTCTCTTCCCTGTACTCATTCTCACTGAACTCCTCCTTTGCCACGTTCCTGTCATCCTGGAGAACATTCCCACTATTTGAAAGGGATCCTGCATTTGCTTGGGTAACATGAGCTCCCTTAATTCTTCTCTTTTTTCCAACTTCTCTCTTTCCTGAATCCAAGATCATATTGTCCAAGGAAATTGGATCATCTGGTTTTCTAGCCGATGCCTGGTATTTGGATGAAGAGCAGCCATTATTTTTCGGTAGATTCTTCCCTGATGACATAGTAAGCAAACCATTAGTTGAATTAGCATATAGTTTACCAATATTTATTGGATCAGGCAATCAATCTTTTGACAGACCTTCAGTCTTGACTTTCTTGGAGACCCTGAATAACTCTTCCTCAGAGCCCCTTTTGCCTTTCGTTTTTGATTGCCTACTGTCACCTGTATGCATGTTTAGTTACAAAATAAATTCATACTCCAAGAAAGAGAAAACTCGAAAAAAAAATAACAAAATTCAAAGCAATACCTCCATCAGAACAGTTGTCAATCGCTTTATGTTTCACTTTCTGCTTAAGTGCATGATTCTCCACAGCTAAGTCACTAGACTTGCTTGGTTTAAGAATATTACATTCGCTTATCAAGGGTTGGTTTGCCTCATTTTCGCTTACATTTGTCGCTGATAGTGGTATGTTCTTCTTCATAGAGTTTGGAAACACAGCAGGGCCATCTTTGTATGTCTTCTTCTTCCCACCAACAGCCATGATGTGTGAACCATTGATTTGATAATTCTGATCGAGGTGATTACCAACTGAAGTTAGACTGGATATATCGCCAACAGGATTATTCTGCATGATATTTCGATTCCCAAGAGTTGGGGCTTGATTCAATACCGTAACAGCACTTGTGGTTTCTTCCTCACTAAAACTACACCGATTCATTCCAGGCCTAAACCAAAAATAATTGGGACATCAAATCTCAGGAGAGGAGAAACTAAAAAGTTAAAGCGAAAATATTATTTATACTTGCACTTCTGAAGTTATAAACATTCAGAAATGTGAAATGAAATCTAAATGAATCATGAAATAGTACTTACAGCCAGTTAAGCATGCTGCATTGCCACTTATCTGGTAGGTCATTAGGATTTTTTCCAAGTGGAAGAAGCCGCCATTTTTGACACTTGTCACAACATACCCAATTGTCTTCTGCTGCTGCAGCTGCCACTGCTGAGGAAGCAGTATCCAATACAGGACCACTTGTAGAACCCGAAGGAAAAGTAGTTTCAGGATGCACTTGAGTTCTTAATAGCTTATCATTTTTCTTACCACTTGGTCTCTCCCTGGGTGCATTGAGGTCTTTGTACTTATCTTCGTAACCCATTTCTATTGGACCGATCTGTTCTTCTTCTTGACCAAGTTCAATATCCCCAAAAAAGTCATTGTACAAATCTCCAACTTTTCCAGTACTCTTTTGTGGTTTTGAGTCTTCCAGGTCCCCTTTAGTTGAACAGTTGTCTGAGGAAGTCGTCTTCTTGTTTTTGCCCATCAAAGCATAGCCACCTGCCAATGCATCCTTTGGCATCCCTGAGACCATATTTCCATTACCTTTTAGTTTATTTTTCCTCTCAGAAGATGAACCCTTCGCAGAAGAGGACTTGGTACCTTCCTTTTCACGGGATGTAACCTTTTGATCAGCCTTGAGTTTGGGGGTATCAGTCAGCTCGGAGCTTGCCGCTTTAATGCCCTTTGATACATTTGAGTTACCTTTGCTCATGTCAGAAGGTTTTTCTCCTTCGTGATGGCCATCTTTCCTTGTGTAGACAGAAACACTATCACGAGAACTACGTTTCTTGTCTTCCCAAATTCTTCCTGCTGAAGCAGTTTTGGTAATCTCGACCAAGCAGTCTTCATGTGGATTCATTGGATCCATTTGCTCGCCCTTGATGAATTCGGAAAAACCTCTATCCCTTACTGCACCCTTGTATGCTTCTCTGGGCATATTAGCTTCCTTAACAACGCTTTTTGCTGCATTAGCTGCAGGATTTGAATTGGAGAGAAGAGGAAGCTTTAGTGTGTTGGAAACAAGCTCCTCACAGGCCGAAGTGTCCAGCTCCATCTCCTTTGGAAGAACATCAAGACCACCCTGAGAATCCTTGTTTTTATCACTTCTCAGTTCCACTGATGGCTTGGATCTATCTATTATCTTTTTCGTCTTTCCATCACCTTTAAGAGAATCAGATCCATTATTATGGCCAGAATTAGGTAGACAAACAGGAAAGACAAGTAATAACTCACTGCCAAGCTTTTCTTTTTCTTTTAGATCAACCAATTTACTAGGAAGTGGTGATAGCAATATGCCCCCAGGCACTGGAAACGAAGTCATTATCTGCTCCAATACAAAACCATAAAGTCTCGCTTACCACTACTGAAAAATTATAGGAAACAAATAAAAACAAAAATAATTATAAAAGGGAACTCCACCTGAATAATATGAGTAGGTGATTCAAATGGCAAATCTTGATGTCCATGGGACATCACGTCACTTCCAGAGGGGCTGTCATCCAATGATGAAGATGGTGACACATCAAGACCAAGACCACTGTATATTGCAGCATTTTTTTGTGCCGACAAGTTATCAGATCCCACTTTGATTCGAACCTTAAGCATTCTTTGGTCTGGTAAAGTAGTTGATTTTCTGCTTACTGATTTAGATCTTGGGACATGTTCTTTAATAGAACGCGTTGATGGCGCACGTACTTCTTGTTTGACTGCAACAGCTGGGGAAGGTGTTGCCTTTGAGAATATCATAGACACTGCACTACCAATTGCTGGTTCAAGATTTCCTGAATGAAGCACAGATGATGAAGATACTGAGCCACGACCACCAACCTATTTACACATCAAGCTCTCAAGTAAGACCAAAAAAAACTATCACCTAAAGTTACATGGATCTTTGCCCCTTTGATTGAAAGGAAGAAAAGAAAAAGAAAGATCTAATATGCCTGATCTAGTAAGATACTTTACCTCCAACTGTGAAGTGTTTGGAGATCTAGGTCCATTGTGGTGCTCAACATTTTGAGGAGTACTTGTGTGAGACCATACAGGAGAACGCTGATAGGTAGGCAAAAATGAACCATAGCCACCAAACTTGGCCCCTGTTTGAAATTTAAATGCCTAGATAATCAATATCAGAGTACGGTCTCAACAATTTTGTTTCTGCCATGTTTAGACTTACCCAAATTTTCTGCTGTAAGTCCACCTTCAAAATCTTTTTGGAAGTGTCCCAAGACATCCTGAAGTTTCTCATCCTATGAAATAAAAACAAATAAATAAATAAAGCAACCTGCCATGCTAAAGAAATTTGAAGGGCTGTGGAGATATAAAATGCTGGTAGGAACAGGGTGTAGACAAAATTAGGTCTAATTTGTTCACTGATTGACACTGCATTTCAAGAACAGTAATATTACAGACCCAAGAAGAAGATAAATAAGAGTTTCGATTAAAATTTAAACTTCAGATGGCTGTAACTGAAAGCAGGGGTTTTGTAGATATTTCAAATTCTAAAAATAGGAATCTTCTGTTAAAAAAAACTCAAGCATAATATTGAAAAGTTTACTCACATTGGTTCAACCGCACCCCAAACTAACAATTCAATCTTGAATCGATATCTCACGCTAACTAAACCATTTCAGTGTATACTCTATAACACTTATAAACCAAAATAAAGATATTTCTCTATCCATTTGATGGATCAAAAGCAAATATGGCTAAACACTGTCAAATCTCCTGCAACAAACAATATCCTGGACTGAAAGAAGACATCCTAATGCATATTTGTTTCCATAATTGAACACACTCGGGACACAATATTTTTTTCCATCTAATTTCTTGGGAACGAGAATTAGGCGCATATCAAACACAACGAGTATAGCAAGAATCAAAATTAAGACGGAAAAAAAAATAACATCCGTGGTTCGGATCTAAAACATCCCCAAACAGAAAAGTCAAACATATGATACTTAGCTCAACAGGAACCAAATTTGATAAAGAAAGGCACCAATCAAGCTTATTTCCAGAAAAAGAAAACAGAAAACTTACTATGTAGGAGAGAGCGATATCGGGGTCGATGCTCGCATCATAATTACTATCGGTCTTATGGAATGAGCAAGCCTCCCCTTCTTCAAGTTCAGAGTCGTCCATCTCTCCCCCACCGCCAAAACCTAACCCTAGCTCCTCCCTTGCATCTCTTCTCCCCAAAGAAATCATCAAACAATGATAAAAATATTATAATCCGTAGGCCAAATTAAGCCCGCAAACTCACAACTCTCTCTCCGAACACAAAACCGGACCTAACCATTCCGACGGATCAATAACCACCGGGAAATCACAGTGAACCGATTAAAAGAACAAACCCGATCGGAAAATCTAAATCGACGCCACCGACCGCGAAATTATACAAAATTTCAATTCCAAACGTGAATCGATTCAAACAAGAACTTAGATTAAATTCGATTAATAGTTATTAGCAGAAAGCTTGGAGTCGCTTTGTTGCGATCTCTATAGCAGGAATCGATTAGCAGAAAGAGTCTCTCTCTGCGTTTTTTTTTGTTTGCGTGTTAACAGCAGCCGCGTTTTTTCCCGTTATTTTATTTTTATTGTTACTGATATATTCGTCTTTTTTTTTCTTGTTTTTTTAATTGATATATATATTCTGCGATTTTAAAGTCCACATAGAAACTGACCTCTTTTTTTACAAATTGGCGCTGTTTTTTTATGATAAGACTTTGACTGCTGAGGCCTGTCTGAGAAACACGAAGGTGGCGTTCAGTTTCTAGTTTTTAGTTTTTACTGTTACTGCAAGCCGGCTTGTAGCGCGTGTAGCTACGCTTCTCTTTTACTGTGGTCAATCAGAAATGCCCCATTTCATTTTTATTATAATTTCACATTTTTATACAAGGTCACCTAGTAATTTAAGAAAAGCTGGTGAAAAATGGGTTGTTAATCTAAATTAATAAATTAAAACATGTAAGTGAAAATTTGAAGATTATCACACAACAGTTCTTCTTAGTCAGCTAATTAGATTAACACTTAAAACTAATTCACATTTTATTTTTAATTGAAGCTTGAAATTGACTTCTTTTTTTTTTATACATTGTAGTTTCATCCATCGAGGGTCGGATTGGTTATGAGTTTTTACAGCTTTTTTCAGCAATTTTTTTAAAAAGTTCCATTTTTAAAATTTTTTTGAAAGCTGTAGATTTAATTTTAAAAAAAATAAATCAGACAGCTTCTAATTAATTATTATAAACTATTAAAATATATTATTTAAAACTAAAATATATAATACTATTAAAAATTTATGAGAATAATTTATTTTAAAAATAATACGAGTTTATTGCAAATATTTGCAAAGGATGTTAGATGGTGGTCCATGCAATGTCACTCGTGAGGTGGCGAAATCCACTATCTTCTAATTAGGGAAAGTATCCACCAAACATACATTCGCTTCATTATATACATTCATGCAATTTTATTTGTTTTTGTTTTTTTTATTATTCTTTTCTATATCAATTTTGGTTAAATTATCAAATCCAGCATCGCAATAAATGTATTGTTTCTAGCTAAGTTTTATTGTTTGATAAAAAAATAGGAAATACAAGTTCAAAGAAAATATTTATTGTTTTACAAAGAATTTTTTCATATGAAAATCATAATTACGAAACTGAGGGCAGCATAGGGGCAAAATCTTTGTCATTTTGAGCTTTCAAAAACCCCAAATGGCTGAGTAAAATTCACATAACTATGTAGCTGTAATCAAGAGCTTCGGTTACAATTAATTACCCAAAACTTTGATGTTTTCTAGAATTTATACTTTCAGTTTTATAGGCATTTACCTACCTCTAGAATTTATACAATGTATATTTTACAGACTCATATTTAGTCAAAAAAAAAAAAAAGCAATGAATTTAAAAAATGGATATAAACCCTAAAATCATATATAAATATGCGAATTTGATTTATTATAACCCCTGTTATAAATGAGATATCTCTTATAATAATTCTATGATACATAATATTTTTACCAACTAAGTTAGGTCTATAAATATGAATATATTTTTAGTTGACTAAAAACTATTAGAGTATACCACATATCTAACAGCAAGAACAAATAATAGTCATCAAACATTAATTGAACACGTGGATAATATTAAAAATGTTTTCATTTCAAACGGGGAGGTCAAAAGGATAATGGAATGGTACAAGTAATATCTACTTGACAATGTTGACATGTGCACCTTATCCATGCATTATTATTATTATTCAATTCTATTCAGAACCCCAAATTCTTGTTTTTAGAAAAGTGCCCCACAAATCACTTTTAATTTCACCTCGCTTTTTTTAAAATCTTCTCAAGTTATAATTTTAGTTAATTTCAGCATCAATATTTAGTTTTAATAATGTACGAGGTTTATATTATAATTAAATTTAAATTATTAAAATTAAATTAATTAAAATATATAATTTTAGAGAGTTTAAATTTTAGAGAATTTAAATCTCTCTCTTTTATATTTAGTGCGATGCACGAATAGGTCATTTGTAATATGTATATCAATGGTAAGTAAGTCCAAGCTTTTAAAAAATTTGATTCATAGTACATATTTCATTTCATTAAAGTAGGCATTGACTGTATTATTCGACATGTCAAGTAGCGATATCATATATCTATTCCTATAAAACCAAAACAACGCACAAAAGTTCAAAATCAGCGTATATTTAAATTAAAAGTATAATTATATTTTATAATTTTTGTTGATTCGTTTTAAACTTCAAAGTATGTAAAATAGATATTTTATATTCAGTTGAAAAAAGACTAACCTGTATGAATCCATAACGACAAATATTAAAGTATAAACTTTTATTTCGATAGCTTCCGTACTTATCAAACTCGTGTAATCTTTCATTTTTACTATATATGATTTGATACAAATATTTATATTGATTGCGAAAATTGGTCACAATTTATAAGCGTATAACAATAACTATAATTCACCGTAATTAATATTTCCTTAGTTATTGCTATTAATCATTATCATTTTTCTAAATCAAACATATTCGGGAAATATATTAAAATCAATTTCATAAAATTCCTATTGAAGAAGCATTGATTTAAATTTATGAAAAAATATTCAATTTAATAATTATTGTAGACGGCAATAAAATTTGTTCATATATAGTGTAAGATCAATTAAAGTAAAGAAAGCTCTTATATGTCAATAAATAATTGAAAAAATTAGCACTAACATATCAAACATTCACATTGGTAAAAAATATAAGAATCAACTTGTAGAAAATATTTAAAACAATTGGACAATTTAAACAACAAATTAAAATTTAAAAAATATGACTTGATTGATTATAACCCTATTTAAGAATTAATGTGACTCTTTTATCCTTATTAAATATTTTATTATTATTATTATTGTTGTTGTTGTTATTTTAATTTTATTTTAATTTTATATTTTGGTATTGTTATTATTATTATGAATATAACTAAAATATAATTTTTATTTTTTTATATATATATTTTTTTATTCATTAAAAAATAATTAATAATTTATTTGTTGTTAATACTGTTTGTAGTTAGTTTCATCATTTATTATTTATAGTAAGTAACAGTAATTAGTAATCTATATATGTAAAAGGTATAAGGATAAAATTTTTTTAAAAGGTATAAGGGTAAAAGAGTATTTTAGGACTCCATTGCTTTTATATATAGACTAGTGTAGTTCCCGTACGATGCACGGATAGATCATTTGTAATAAGTATATCAATGATAAGTTTATTTGTATATATATATATATATATATATATATATATATATATATATATATAATAAAAATAGAAAATGTTAAAGCTAAAAAATATGTTATATCGTGTATCAAATTAAATTATAAAAAACCTCTTTATATACAACATTTGCAGCTTCATGTGTTACTTGTCCATCATCACCATAGACCAAAATTGTCAAACCCTCTCATTTTGTCACTTGCGATAAAGCTACATAAAGTTGTCAATGTGTGAACATGAGTCTTATAAGAAATAATCTCACATGAGAGAGCGATTGTCCTTGACTTTTACTGATAGTCATGGCGAATGACGGTGCAAGTGGGAATTGCTTTCTATGAATTTTGAAAGGTAGTCGTGCATCAGATGGTGTTAATGTCATTCTAGGAATGAAATTTTTTCTCAAGGCTTATTTCTTGATATAATCTTTGTTTTAATGACTTGATCTCCTAGTCTCGTGACAATCGATCAAGTGCCATTACGCAATCCCGATGTTTGATATAGATTCCTAAGTAGCATCACCGGCACACCCTTCTTCAAAGTGATTGAGTGATTCGGAATGCTTGAAGATTTGATACTATTTATGATTTGATGCATAGATTGGTCATTTGTAATCAGTATATCAATGATAAATTTATTTTGTAATATATATATATATATATATATATATATATATATATATATAAAGCATAAAAATATTAAAGCTAAAAAATATATATTGTATTGTGTATCAAATTAAATTGCAGAGAACCTCTTTATATACAATATCCCAGTAGTCTGTATTTTCAAATTATAAAATATTTAAGTCAATCACTATTATTTAAAATACACCCACACAAAGACAAAAGCATATAATCATCTCCTATATCGCTGAATTTGACGATAATTTTACTCATTTTTTACATCGAATCTCTATTTATTCCTAAAAATATTAATGTAGTCAATCAAAACTAACTTTTTATAATTTAATTGTCGTTAAACAAACTATATTTATAACATTCAAATTCATCAAAAATATTATTTTTTAATGATACTAAAAATAATTTATCCTAATTGTAACAGAGACAAAAAAAAAAGTCCAATTTTTTTTATCTAAATATTTTTAAAAAAGAATTATGATTGTTTGCAGGCAAAATTTTAATTTTATGAAATTTAAAAGAATGTCCAATTGAAGTAATCATACATACAAATTTAATACACGAAAAAAAATATGAGGATTAATTAATTCCATTAATTAGCTTCTTATCTTTTTAATTTCATTTCACTTATTTCCTTTATTGATTCCAAGCTGTCAATTAATTCCACTAATTAACTACTTAGCTTCTTAATTTCCTCCCTTTTTCAATGTTCATTATTTAATATTGAACACTTATACTTTTCTGCAGTTATCTTGTGATTCACTGTCAAATATTTGATGAGGAAGAAAGAGTCACAGTAATTCTTAAATCGGAGTATAATCAATAGAATAGAAATAAATAAAATCAAGAACAACAAGTTCACTTGATCAAATCATTAATTGATAGATATACTTAATGGATAATTATGAAATTTGAATTCACTTGATCAGATAATTAAAAATATTTCATTATTATCCATAAGAATGATTAAGTACTGTTATAAATTCAAATTTTTATCAAATATGATTATAATCAACATAATCAAATAAAATCAAGAACAATAAATTGAATTTAAAAAATAAATAGTTGATAGATATATGTAATGGATAATTATGAAATTTGAATTCACTTTATCAAATAATTAAAAATATTCCATTATTATCCATATTAAGGAGTAATTACTATTATAAAATTTAAATTTATCCTTAAATATGATTATAATTTATACTTTTCTGCAGTTATCTTGCGATTCTCTATCAAATATTTGATGAGAAAAAAAGAGTCGTAGTAATTCTTAAATAGGATTATAATTAATAAAATGAAGAATAAATTAAATTTTTTAAAATAAATTTAGTAGATATATTAGTTAATAGATATAATTAATAGATAATTATGAAATTTGAATTCACTTGAAATAATTGAAAATATTTCATTATTATATATAAGAAGTAATTACTATTATAAAATTTTTTCTTAAATAGGATTAAAATTTATGTTTTTCTGCAGTTATCTTGTAATTCACTTTTAAATATTTGATGAGAAAAAAGTTCACATTAATTCTTAAATAGGATTATAATCAATAGAATAGCATTAAATAAAATTAATAATAACAAATTAAATTTTTAAAAAATAGATTTAGGAGATATATTAATTAAAAAATAGATATACTTAATGGATAATTATGAAATTCAAATTCACTTGATTAAAATTAAAAATATTTCATTATTATCCATAAGTAGGATATTACAAAATTTAAATTTTTTCTTAAATATGATTATAATCAACAAAATTAAATATAATCAAGCATAACAAATTAAATTTTAAAATATAGATATAGGAGATATAGTTTTAAATATATTTGAACCAAAATATTAGAAGTGGTAAGGATAACCAAAAAATTATAAAGGTAAAAATAAGAAGAAATAACACGTATTTAAAATGAACCAATCCAACAATACAAAATAAATAATACATGACACCAAATAATAATAATGTCTAGTTTAACAAAATTTTAACAAATAGTAATTTTTTTAAAAAAAAGAGATACATATCAATTATTATTATCCTTTTTAATCCTTATCCATTTAGCTCGATTGCTCGAAAGTTTTGCATTATCTTAATGTGACAGGAGAATTGACCTCATTCTCTGATATCGAATCATGCTAAATACCAATAAGCTGGGTCGAGCACTGTTCTTAAAGGATACTTGTAGTTCCTTCTAGAATTGGCTGGAACAGAAATAAAAACTCAAATAATATATCCAGAATGGTAGAATTACAAAAACAATTAGATGTGATTAAGAGAGAAAGAAAAATGAAGTAAATAAGGTAGTGAATAGTTTTTCTGTGTTAAAAACAACGAGATTGTCAACCTTATATAGGCTAAATACCTGTTGTCCAACATTTAAAAGATAATTAATAAAAATATCCGTTGATTTTTGAAAAAAAAAAACAGATGCTTATTGACGAAGCAAATATTTATAATGATCAAACATTTATCGTACAAAATAAATGTTTGATCATTATAAATGAACCAATTCAACAATATAAAATAAATAATATATGACACCGAATAATAATCATGTCTAGGTTAACAAAATTTTAACAAATAGTAATTTTTCTTTAAAAAGAGATATATATCAATTATTATTATCCTTTTCAATCATAATCCATTTAGCGAATTGCTTGAAAGTTGTGCATTATCTTCATCTATATATATCGACTGTGTCAAATTTTCATTTCTTATCTCTACAGATGTGACAGTAGAATTGACCTCATTCTCTAATATTGAATCCTGTCAAACACCGATAAGCTGAGTTATGTGGAGCACTGTCCTTAAAGAATACTTGTAGTTCATTCTGAAATTGACTGGAACAGAAACAAAAACTCGAATAATATATCTACAATGGTAGAAATGCAATAACACTTAGATGTGATTAAGAGAGAAAGAAAAATGAAGTGGAGAAGGTAATAAATAGTTTTTCTGTGTTAAAAATAATAAGATGATCAACCTTATATAGGCTAAATAACATTTGTTGTCCAACGTTTAAAAGATAATTCAGGAAAAAAAATTCCTTAATTTTTGGAACAAAAAATAGATGCTTATTGACCAAGCAAATATTTATGATGATCAAACATTTATTGTGATAATAATAAATTTTTTTAATTAGTTCACTTGTTTAAATAATTAAAAATATTTTATTATTATCTATAAGAAGGAGTAAGTACTATTATAAAATTCATATTTTTTCTTAAATAAGATTATAATCAATAGAATCAAATAAAATCAAGAACAACAAATTACATTTTTAAAAATAGATGTGTGAGATATATTATTTTATTAAATAATTATTTTTATATATTTATTTATTATTAAAATTTATTCATTAAAGAATAATTAATAAATTTATTTGTTATTAATATTATTTATAATTATTTTTTATTATTTATTATTTATAATAAATAATATTAATTTATATATATATATATAGAGAGAGAGAGATATTTTAACATAATTTTATAAGTTTCTCGCTATAGTTTACATTTGCTCTCATGTTCTGGCCAAAATTATCAATTTATTATTATTATTTTATGAATGGTTTTAGATAAGTAAAAGACTTCAATAAAAATGGCGGGTTTGTACATAAAACAATAGAATTTTAAGAACTCAAGAATATGAACAAATCTGAGCCATCATACATAACTAAATCTGTTCATATAAAGGATCGCCTAATCCAATCTAAACCCACTCAAATGGACTAACCTTGAATATTAAATATTTTGTAAAGTCCAATCCAAGCTTAGACCGAATGAAATAATTTTTATCCATTAAATATTTATATATTATATATAATAATTCTCTTATATTTATATATGTTAACCAATTGACTTTTTTAAATATGCCTCAAAATTTATTTAATTATTCTAGTAAAAGACATATGTATGTACATTTTATATTTTTATTTTTTTAATAAATAAGAAAATTTCATTAATTACTGTAATTTGGAGTACATCTTGACTGATACACAAATTAAATAAAATATCCTACCAAAACCATAGAAATAAGATCCCACCAAATTGAAAGATGGAAAAAACTTGTCACAAGAGTAAGAGAAAAACATAAAGAAAATTAAAATATAATAATTCTGCAATATACATTGTCTTAAACGCTTCATGGACATGCCTAAAGTAGCATATTTTACAATATATAATTGGTTGTTTAATTTTGTATAGATATTTGGTAAACAAACATCATGAGACCGTGGAATATGGCGGACTTCCGATAGAGTGGATAAAGCTAGATAAACGGAGCTGAGATGACAGTCCAAATTGCATGTGTACTTGAGAATCTTCATTGACAAACCCAAAACAATACAGTTGACTTAAAAAAAATAAACAAAATACAATTAAAAAGAGAGAAAAATTTAGTTAAAAATCTTCAGTTTAATAATCTACCAATTTAAGTCTAAAGCTTATTTGCACGTAGTCCAATTGACAATGCATGTTAAGTAATTTAAAGGAGAACAAGGTTTGAATCTTACTAAATACGTTGGAGGGGTGATGAGCCTTAATTGTGTCTAAGCTATAGAAAGATTATATGGGAATATGCACAAGAAGACGGAATATACTTTCATCTACTTGTTACACGAATATATAATTACAAAGCATAAGAAACTATGAATTTCAGGGCACTGATTTTCATAATAACAAATAACATCTGATATTTAATTTCATTTTTTACAACTTATGCAATTTCTTTAATGGCAGTAGTCACCAGCAAAACTCCAAAAAATGATACATAAACTAAATATTGATTTCGGATTTCAAAGCTTTCCCGGGCAGGCAACATAAAACAACATGAACTAGCCATTCGGTTGTAATTCGTATGAACTCGAATTCATTCAATTGGTCTCGGCCAGTCTTACGATAATGGCTAGTCACCTGAATTTTATTTGGGCGCTCCTTCAAACTGATCCCGCAACAACTCGTATTTCTTAAGCTCTGCCATTGAAAGAGATGGAGATAACTCTACCAATACCTACAATTTTAATATTCACCAATTACATTTATTTTATTTTCCCCATAATATATATATTAAAGCAACACTAACCAGCAATTTCCGTACCTTTATAAAGTCCTCGTACTGAATAACGACTGAATCAGCTTGGTTGTCCTGAGAAGAAGACTCTGATTCCGAACTCAATGCCTGCACAACGAGAAACAAGAACTAAGCTTAAAAGCGCATAGTAGTGACGGTCTATATATCCATAAACCGCGACAAATGGACCTACCTTACGCTTTGCAGCATAAAACCAAGCATCTGCACATAAAGCATACATGTCTGCACCTGTGAAGTTTGGGGGGCATTTTTTTGCTATCGAGTAGAGAGACACATCTTGATGCAATGTAAACTTACGGGTGAGTGCTTTGAGGACCCTAAACAACCAAACAAATATAAGAACACAAATTAAAAAAAAATTAATATAAAATGTGGAGAATGCTAACCGTTCCCGGTAAGATGGATCGGAATTGACCCCAACATATAGCAGCTTATCAAACCGACCAGGTCTGAGAAGTGCTGGATCAATTAGATCAGGCCTGTTGCTTGCCCCTATGATAAATAGATCCTATACAATCACAAACAAACAAAACGCATATTAGTGAAGCTAAATGAAGAAGAAAAAGAAAGTTGAGAGTTTAAAGGACCAATAGTACATTACTTGTGTAGAATCATTTAGGCCATCAATCTCTGCAAGCATCTAAAGGAATAAACTTGCCGCATTAAGTACCACTGATTAAGTCACTGTAAAAGGGTTTTCAAAATATAAACAAAAACGTGTCTTTACCTGAGAAACTACTCGGTCCATAACGCCCCCAGAATCCCCAGAGGCGCCCCGAGCTGGAGCAAGAGAATCAAGTTCATCAAAAAATATTACACAGGGCCGTGCTGATCTTGCCTGCATTTAATGTTTACTTAGGAAAAAGTTCCATAGTAACACCAAGAAAGATTTAATTACAAAGAGAAAAACCCTTGCCTTCTGGAAAATGTCACGGACATTTTTCTCTGATTCTCCTATGTACATGTTGATCAATTCAGGTCCTTTTACACTTAGAAAGTTTAGGGAGCATTCTGTTGCAACAGCTTTTGCCAGTAAAGTCTGTGTATAAAGAAGAACTATATAACAAATGTCCCGATTTAACGATTTATGACAAATCCCGTATTTTATAACAGTTTTCAAAAAGGAAGCCTCACCTTTCCTGTTCCTGGAGGACCATAGAGCAGTACACCAGAGCGCTTACGCAGCCCAGATGAAAATAAGTCCTTGTGTAGAAGAGGTAGCTGCAGATACAGAAAACAAGTGTCATGAGTTGCATTGCGCTTGAAACCAATCTAATAGCTTTCAATAAGGAATATCAAATGAATCACACGATAAACAAACATGTGCTCAAATATAATACCCAAGTAATTTCAACCAAACTAACCAACCAACTAAGCCTTAAATCCCACGCTAGGTGGGGTCGGCTATAATTTGACAAATTCAATAAATATTTTGACAATTTGAAAGGATCTACAAGGGACCAGTGGGACTTCATAAGCTAGATTTCTGAGTTCCGTTGATATGACCCTGAATCTTTAATGCCCACTTTCCCTAAATCATACATTATTGTATCTAAGTTAAAATGTAGTAGAATACAGGTAAATTTCTACTTGCCCAGAGAGTAGAAAAAGATACAACTAGTGACTAATCCTATTTAACTCTATCACCAAAAAAATTCCTTAGCCAAAATTACAAAACTAGACTGCAAGGATAACGTGCACATACGCATACACCATAGCAAGTAAATAAATAAACACACAAAAATGCACGGTTTATGACTATATAAAGCATCCATTCTCAACAGTAAAGAGAAACACCTGTAAAATGAACCAGTTTGATACGAAATTGAAAACCCCATTCAATCAGCTTTTAAAGCAGAACCTACCTGAACAGTATCTAAAATTGATGTCTTCACGTCTTCAAGACCCCCAACATCTTCCCATTTCACATTAGGAACCTGTCATCCAAAAATTCAGAAAATTCTAAGAAAATTGGTGACAATAAGGATTATGGTATGTTTGGATTGTATTAGTAAGCTAACTAACCTTAGGAGTACCCAATGCTGATGCAGTTCTTTTCTTAGACCGCTCCATTGCTTTAGGTAAAAAGTTTTTCTCCACTACTTGTGGAGTTGTAGAATCATGTGATTCAATGTTCTGAGCTGCTTTGCCTCCCATAGAACCATCCAAATCCTTGGACTCAGCCTCACCAGCATGAATATTTCCCTTTGAGATTAGGCCTGCACCAGCATCAGCAACTAAAGCTCCCAAATCCCGGGGCATGAAGCCAGATGTTTGTCCAACAATGTCCTTTAAAGCATCTTCTATTCCAGTCTGCAAGAGGCAACTATCGGAATCCATCAAAGTCAAAGGTCATGATAATCATTAGATTAAATCTCTCAAGGAGATGTCATATCAATACGTATTAATTCTCACTGACCTTTAAAATCAATTTTTGCTAATAGAAATTCATGTTTTCTTAATGATTAGGCTCTAGACAAAAAGACTCAGCCAATAAAATGAAAAACAATCGTCTATGAAATTGTTTTTATCATAAAAACAAAGCACCGTAAGGCCTAAAGCATACACAAAGCATTATTTGCTTGAAATGAATAATCACAAGAATTGGAAAAGAAAAGAGTCACCAAGTTTATAATTAATGCAACATTTATTCTTCACAAATATGGAAAATAAATAAAGATCAATCTTTTTGACATACATTAGACAGTAGCTCAGAACTGTTTTGCAGCAACTGAGACAGCATCTCAACCCTTTGTTCTTCTGATAGAGGACCCATACTTATTTCATGGCTAAAGCAACGCCGTACAATTGGTGGTATACCTTCAGAACTCTCAGCAGCTGCAACTAACAACACCTGATGCCTACTTATTCTTCTGGGACTCTTGACTTGCTGCATTAACAATGAATGAGAAAAATCCTGACACAGTTCCAAAATGTTATGTTCTTTTTACTGTGTCTTCTACAACTGCAATTTTCAACTATGAATGATTCTTAAATTTATAATTTATATCAATAACTTTTTTTGAAGCGACATAAAGGAAACAAATGATTAGAAGGTCACAAGAAAGGTAGAACAACATAACAGCCAAAAGTTACATCTTACAAGATCACTGTGTGATTTTTCAAAATGGTTGTCATCGTCTGCAGCAACAGGTTCAGTGAACTCCCTAATGACTGACGCAATTTCTGAGGCAAGGCCAGCTTGATCATTTGGTGAACCCTCTTGTGACATCAAATTCCGAAAGACATCAAAATGGCGGAGAAGAACTATTGCAGGCGAGTATCTGTAACCAAACCACGACACGAAATAAAATTTTAAAGGTCAGAGCCAAACTTCACTCTTTCAGACATCGCGATATTAAGTGAAAAAAGCCAATGTTGAGAATAAAAAATATTGTTAAACAAGTATGGCGCTCAAGCAATTCAGTTCTGCAAACAAAAAGTAGTTCAATTGTCCCTTATCAGATAAGTCGAGGAAAAACTGTATATGCAAACAACAAATTGCTTCACCTTTGAGCTGTGTTGAGAGCTTGAGCAAGAGCAACAGATGCCATTTTTTCAGAGGACGTCGAAAAATTATGACAACTTAATTCCACAACATGAAGGCCCAGTCTACGAGAAATGTATCGAATAACTGTCTTCTTACCACACCCTGCATTTTGTTATAACCAAATAACCGTCTTAGTAATCGATCACAAATAAAACCACAACACATAAACCTCTCTTAATTTTTCTGGATTTAAGTGTACAAAACCCTGGTTACATGGACCACCCAAAGATAAGAATCTAGTTTCTGATGCAGAAAGCCGTAATGAAGTAAGAAACTAACCTTCTGGGCCATATAGTAGGACAGAAACCCTAAATTTTGAAGAAAGGCTTGACAGGCATAGAGGCGGCGCAAGAATGGAAGCCAATGATTTCACCGTCTCCCTTTGACAAGGAACAAAACCTATGTATCTATCTGTTAAGACATCAGGGGGGAGAGCAGAAGAAGCAGCTCCTCCAAGTACAAGGGCTGTTCGAGTGCGGTTGGCTCGAAGAATGGCTTCATTTGAAGGCTCCAGTGATACAACCTAAAGAATAAAAGGTTACGAAATACCTTTAAACGAAAAATAGGATCACAAAGTTATATATAGCGAACATCACCTTAAAGTAGATGATGTTATCACTTCTATTTTTTGATCTTTGATTGCAAGGTATACAGATAGCTGAATTGCAATTCCACTGTATGCATACATTGAACACATCACCTAGTGCTAAGTATCTATCAACCTCAAAATATTTATGTAATGCCAAATCGATAAGCTCTTGGCGATCTTCAGCTTCAATAGATGATGTTCCTCTCAAAGACTCTAGTGTACCACATTCAGGTATCTTAACAAAAGAAATCCGCAAATGCAAGGCATGTTTTGGCAGTTGAGCCACAGGTTCCAATTCCAAGCTGATCAAAGATGCCTCACTAACTTTCCTACAAGTCTCATCATCTACTTTAGATTCAAAAAGAGATCCCAAGGTCTCGTTTCCGAGACGAACAAGTGAATTCAAACAAGATACGTGCAAGTTAACATTAAAAGCTAAGAAGGGTGACAGATATGCAATTTCCCTGTCCAATAAAGGAGGGTAATCTAAAGGAAATCTACAGGTAGGAAAGACAACCATTGTATGAGGAGCAGGAGAAAGAGGTTCTTTAACAGTAGATTCGTGTTCGTGATTCGTGGGAGGATCCAAAATGACAACCTGGGCAATCCTCTGTATGTTTGCTTCGACATTCTTGATAAGCACCTAATAGTTGACCAAAGAAAAATGATACGCTCAAAGAGATTATATCTGGCGATAGTTCAATTGAACCAGTATACAAGCTAGTCAACTATAGAGATTCAATTACAACTGCTAAACCTTACCAGCGAACCGGAAGTTAGGGCCAATTTCTTGAGAACAGAGGTGGAAAGGCCAACCAAAGCTGAATCGTCAACAGAAGTTAAATTAGAGTCGGAAACAGCTCCGATATTGTCCTTGTGTAGCCGGAGTATTCCAGCCGGTAACTGTAACCTAGGAGGGACTTCATCTCCGTGATTAGCTTCTGCAGGTGAGGAGGAATTGAGAAGAGAATCGATTAGGAATTTGGTTGAAGAAAGAACAAGCGGCTTTCTTCGAGTGCCGACCATTGGAGACGAAAGAGGGGAAACCCCTAATTGGGTAGATCAGGTAGAGGCAGACATGAGAGTAGCAGAAGAAGCAATCTGCTATGGCTGTTGGATAGAAGGGAGATGAAATTGAAAAGTATCGGTCTTGGTACTGTTGACGCCCAAATATAACGGTTTCAACGTCGCCATCTCTCTGGCTTGGACCTCATTTCTATGCATCTCTTTTTCTTTTTCTTCTATTTTCTCTTCTCTTCCAACGGTGTCGTTTTGGCATTTTTAGTGTTTTACAAGCTATGTTTAACAGTATAATATGCGTTTATTTTGTTTCTCGCTTATAAATTGGTTAAATTAATTTATAAGCATTTTTTAACTTCAATTTTTTTTTATAGCAAGTAGATTTTGAAGGAGCCAAGGTATGGCAGCAGCTGTTTCCCAACAAATTTTATCAGACTTGTGAATAATGGTGTTATTATATGAGAGCTTATACATTCACCCGACTCCCAACTCTCTGCATAAATGATAAGTGTCCCATAAGCTATTTTATGATATTAATTTTTATTATTTTATTTATTTATAAAATACTTGTAATTTATGGAGGTGGAAGGAAGTAATGCAGGGTTTTCATATGTCCAGAAAAGGTTGACTAGGTTACACTTAAAACAAAGTATTATCTGATGAGAAGGATACATGGAAACAGAGAGCAGCCATTTGAAGAAGTCATGAAGCAAAGTAAATATTACTTTCATTGATCAAGAATTGAACAAAAAGGAATCAGCATATGTCCACAACCTCATCATAATCATACAAATCTCATTAAATTTAAAACAAATAGAGCCAAACCAACAGCAACTTCCAAACATGATTTGCCTATTTAACAACATAACATAAAAATGAATACAAAGCCAAAAGAATCAAAAACATATATAACAATTAACAAAGCAGCCAAAAATTAACTTCCTTTACACTCTAAATCCATCTTCCCTTCATATACACCCAACAAATCAGGAACTTGTTCCTCAAATCTACTCACAAACCTCTCTAAAAACCTCTTTTCAACTGGAAACAACACAGTAGGCAAGCTCCAATCATCCTTCATCAATCCTCTGGACAGCAAAACCCTAACAACTCTACACCGAGGAATAATCCTTTTCTCCAAGCTGAAAAACAACACAACTGGGCAATGAGCAATGCTCTTAGAAGGCAAATCCATTTCATTCACCAAAAAATCCATTGTTGACATGATTTTCTTCTCAGAAAGAATCATACAATGAGGATGCTTCCTAAAAGCACCATGAATATCATCTCTGGACCAACCCCATCTCTTATAAACCTCAAAGCACTTATTCCAAGTTGACTTATTCCCCTTACCTGAAATGGCATGTATAGCCAACACAAATGTGGACTTTTTTGGATCAAAACCCATGTCCAAAACCTCTTTCATAATCTTACTAAATGCATCCTGCTTCTGCATCATTGCCTCAGGGAAATGAGCCAGCAATAGTGAGATACAAGAATGTGGGACTCCAATTTCCCTCAAGAGCTCAATATTTGGGGCTAAACTCTTTGTATAATCCTCTAGGAATATCCAAGTTGTGCGCTTTAAAGAAGAAACAATCTTTTCATTGGACAGGAGGATGCTTTTAAGGAAGTTGTAAGATGGTATGATTTGATTCTCCAAACTTCTAGTCAAAACTGTTGGGTCTGAAGATAAGGTTCTTGCAAGGTCGGACTTTGAAACCCCAATTGAGTAGAAAAATTCGAGTTTGGGCGAAAGGGTGTTGTTAGGGTTAGCTAAGAGAATAAAAGGCCGTTTCTTTATGAGGCTTGAGATCTGGGTTTTTGAGAACCCACGATTTCGAAGAAGGGCAAGAACAGAATCGGGCTTCTCAGAGGTTTGCAGATGAATTTTGTGGGAAGCTGAAATTGCAGCTTCGAGAGACAAGCCGCATGATTGTACGAGGTAATCTACTGTAAATGGGTCTTCAATGGTGGAAATTTTAGGCGAAATTGCTGTGGTTTGGAGACAGGAAATTGGGGGGTTTTTCAGGCATCGCCTGGATGATTTGATTGAGGAAGATGCAGCATTCTTAGAAGAAATGAACAGAAAGGAAACTCCAACATCAGCTAATTTGAAAGCATTGAGATTTTGGTTCACTGCCATGCCGGATTTCTGCAGAATTTGAGAGGACATAATCCTCCTGAGTTTTTGTTTAATTAATGTGCAGATAATCCGCAGACCACATACCCGAAACGATGCCGTTTTTCCACATATTCACTAACCCATGGATCACAAATAGACCTGTTCGCGGGCCTTAGTGTCCGGCCAAGCTCATAGTATTTTGGATGGATTTGAGAAATTAATTTTTATATTTTATTTGATCCGGTCCAAACTTATTAAAGCCCGTAAAATATATGGGATGAGTTTGAGATTAATTTAAAATTTTATGGGCCGGACCGGCCTGTAATTCTTTTATATCAAATAATTTTTTATATATAATGTCGTAATATTTCGTTTGTTAAGTTTGGAAATATAAAAAAAATTACTTAGTTAGAAAAAGATTTCACTTGAATTTTATTTGTAAAAATTTGAAGTACAGACCCCTCCCTCATAAAGGTGTGAAGTGTACCAAATTAAGTAGTTTTAGTTGGTGCTTTTGAAATCATTTTCATTTAGTTTATTTATTTCTTTGATTTATATTTTTATAAATTTTGTAATAAAATTTAAACAGACGTTTATTTTAGTATTATTGTATATTTAAGTGGGAAAAGCCCGATCCAGCCCGATCTAACTAGAGCCCAGCCCAATCCGAGCCCAAAAAAATTTTAAGTGGGTTGGGATGGGTATTTTTAGGTGAAAGCCCGACGGGCCCGGCCCAGCCCAACCCATGAACAGGTCTAGTCACAAAGGGCAGTTTGGTATTGCTTTTTAATAAGTAGATCTCACAAACTTTTATTAGAATTACATATTATAGTTTTGAACAACACATTTTGATATTTCGTACTAGTTAATTAAGACTGTCCATTATTTTGATGGGGCCAATGAGTCACCATTCTTTAGCTTTAGATTATAATGAACTAAAATAAAATGATTCATTAAACTGAGCCTCTTTTATTGTGAAGTTACGGATAGCTGTTGCAACTCTAATTGAGGGTCAATTGGAAACAACTTCTCTGTAATTACAGAGGTAAGGTTGCGTACACCCGACACCCCTTACCCCACTTGTGCGGGAGCCTTATTAGACATTGGGGTAATGTTATTGTTGTACTAGTTAATTAGAAACTGTCTTATTTATTTTTTCTAAAATTTAATCTGCTGCTTCTGAGAATAGATTGAAAATGGAACTTTTCAGAAAAGTTGCTTAGAAAAACTTAACCAAACTGATCATAGACTACACGAAAGGAGAAAAAGAAAAAAGAAATAGGGTAAACTTAAAAAAAATACCATGTGATTTGGTCGTTTTGCAAAACGGTGTTTGTGGAATTTTTTTTCAAAAGTTTGCAAAAAAAGAAGATTTCTAAAATTTTAAAACCACAGTTTGAAGAGTAATCTTGTCCATTTTGAAGTAAAATTTTGCAGCTTAGTTAATAAAAATATATTACACTTTTATGATAATTTTTAGAATTTTTTTAGAAGTATTAATTTTTTAATTAAAATTTGATTATAACTTTAAAAAATTAAAACAAAATGAAAATTTTTCGAATCCTACTCAAATCTTGATATATAATTCTTAAATAATATAGTTAAAATATAGAAATGTTGAGTTTATTGAAATAACTGGTGTAACACTATAATTTTCAAACTACAGGCATCCTTTTAAAAACTTTTGAAATCACATACACCATTTTATAAAAAAAAAAATTCATAAACACCTTTTTATAAAATGATCAAACCATATGACATATTTTTTAAATTTCCCCAGGCAATAATCAGTAGGGTGTAAACTATGAAAAAAACATGGGAGTTAAATTGCAACTAATATTGCTGGAGGAGGTTTTTGCTTTTATGTTCATACAAGTTTAGTTTGTATCCATATAGTTAATAAATTTTTATTTCAATGCTAATAAAGCCATTTTTGCTTTTCATTTTGATAATGTAAACATAATTAGGCAATTTTTTTAAAAAAGTAAATTTTAAAAACTAACAGTAGAAGCTTGAAATAATGAGTATTAACTTGTGAAATTGTTATTTTGGTACCAAATTATTGGAAATTAAGACGTGAATAAACTTATGAATATCGAAATAAAATTTCAAAGCAGTTTATTAGCCGCTCTATTCACAATTGAATGTCTTATCTGTGGCATACGACAGCTACAGCAATTGTATTTGACATATACTACAAATATAACTAACATCTAATTTGCTTTCTCCTCCCTTACTAATGCTCCGCCATAATTGTCAAACCTTAAATTAGTTGCCTTGAGATACATTTTATTTTATTATTTTTATATAAGAAATAAACTTTAGGTTTGGGTGAGTAAATTCTACAGCTTGTTCACCGTACTATCAAATTTCAATTAAACTCGAGCACAATTTACAAATATAGTTAGGTTTAATTAGTGGCATCTAATACATGTGATTGCATAAGCCACTTGCCTCCTTGAAGCTTCAAAATGACCCCGTACTCCCTTACATTAAAAAAGTGTACCATTTTGCTCCCTAAATCCCATGTGTCAGCTTCTGGTTGGTTTGACTTTTCCAAGATGTCATTTTTAAGATATTCTCTCTCCAATCAGAAGTTGACACATGGCATTCAGGGAGCAAGGTGGTGCAATTTTTTAAAGTTGAGGGAGCTACGAGGTAACTATGACAGTTCAGAGAGGCAGCGCAATTTTAGGGATTAAGCCCAAATTAATTTACCAAATCCCCAATGAAGATATGGATGAACAAAATCTAGTTATCCTATCTTCTACTGGTTGACAGCAAACTTCCTCAAAGTCAAAGGTATTTCTCCTCATCTAAACAACATGAACATGGAGATTTAGGAATCATTTGCAAATCACCCAGCTGGGGCACTGACAGACTCCGCCAGTTCTTCCAGAAGTTCCTTCTGCTCCATAGTCACACATGCCTGAAACAACCAACCGGCCCAATTCTTGTTCAATACATTCATTTGGTTAACTTATACCAATATGTTAATAAATGTTCACTCCTATAAAAGCATATAAATATGAGATAACACAGTTCGAATAAATACCTGTACTGCATTCTCTGTCACCTTCAACGAAAGATGTGAGCTCGTAATTCATTTTTAGCCGGTGGTCAGTCACTCTATTGTCCTGCATGAATACCAACGTCGGTATTATAACCAGCGAACAAGATAGGCAATACTTTCAGAGTTCATTCGCGTTTTCCAATTATTTGTTTTTGTGTTTACTTCGGAGGAAGAAATCAAGCAATCTCAGAGAAATTCATAATCATATTTTTAAGCGCTCTCAACAAGGGTAAACGGTTGTCATTTCTAAGGCAACCTCTTAGCATGTCAAAAGCTATAGCCAGGAGAATGAGAATATCGAGGAAAAAAATACCTTATAATTGTATGTTCGAATCTTTTCAACACGAGCACCAGTTCCAACCTGAAATTTTTTAAAAGTGCACATCATATATTATAGCTACTACCAACGAAATCTTGCTTTTGAAATCTAAAAAGAACTTGTGAGGACACTTCTACAGCATCTCAGAAGAACAGAAGCTTAAGTTTTAAATCAACTTCAGCAAAAATGCTCACCATATGAAATTCACTAGTCTAGTCTGTCAATAATCTTTTTGACCTTTATGCAGGAAATATATACCTGTAATTTCCGTTGGTTCCTTATTGACTCTTGCTGCTCCCTTAATTTGATCTCATACAGTTTAGCTCGAACAAGCTGGAGAGCTCGGTGTTTGTTTTGAAGTTGTGTCCTTTCCTCAGTACAAAAAATGCGGATCCCCGTAGGTTTATGAATTAGATCAACAGCTGTTTCAACCTAGCTCACATTTTGCCCTGCACCAGGTCATCCACATATATCTTAACAAAAAAAGGCCTTTCCGTTCAACATTTTAGCCATGCAGTGCACACGTGTAAAGAGAGATAGCAGATCACTAATTAAACAATTAGATTAAAAAAACCTCAATTATTTAATACCTCCAGCACCACCAGATCTTGCTGTTGTCAGTTCAATATCCTTTGGGTCGATTTCCACCTCCACTTCACCTGCCTAATTCCACAGGAAAGCACAAGTGTAATTTTTCACATATACAGAAACAGAAGGACATAATAATTACAATTCAGAATCATGAGTACGATAGAGAAGAATCTGATCTATTAGTAAGAAATGGTTTTACCTCAGGCATTATGGCCACAGTTGCAGTAGAAGTATGGACACGCCCCTGTGTTTCAGTTTGAGGGACACGCTGAACTTGATGAACACCAGACTCGTATTTTAATTTGCTGTAGACACGCTTCCCTTATATCTCCATCACATAGGTTTTATATCCACCCTTTTCAGCCTTTAAAAGCAAAAAGGTTCTCTAAGATAAAACACCAAAAAGGGGGAACATACTTACTAGCATACATCACTGAAACTTACCAAAGAACTTGCAATGACAGAGTACTTCCAAGAGTTCCGCTCACTGTACTACTGATACATACGGACCTTGCATAGCACGAAATTTAAAATTATTTGTTCGGGAAAGTTGAACTATATAAAAACAGGCGATCAAAGCTCTTTCGGAAAACTTCCCTGCCTATTATTTTGTGAGAGAAAAGATAAACAAACGGAAAATTAAGTGATAGGAAATTACTACTGAATGTTAAGTTGAATACTACAAATACTCTAATAAATGATAGAGCTATTTGATGACACCGAAAAATGAAATACTGCATTTAAGAAAATCATCGTTATTGTTCAACTTAAAGTTTCAAGTAAAATTTCTTGACTTGTTGTATAGTTAAGCGATTGTGTACTTTTATGTAATGTTATCAAAGGAGCTAAAAGCTAATATTCACGTTATAAGTTAATTTTAAATGTTCAATTGGGTTATCAACTTTCCTGTTGCCTTGAAATATCCCAATGCTATGTTACTGACATACAATAGATGCAATTATACACATATATTATATGTATTGTCATAAATGTTTTGTTAGGATAAGAGAAGCATGTACCTACAAGATCACCAGCCCATATACCAGCCTAATCACCACCAGTACCTGCCCTTACTGCATATGAGGAGAAAACTAAATTAAAAGGAATACAAGGAAACATACACCAAGAGTAGAGCTCTTGCTAAAATAGCCATTCTTCTCTATTTCAGCCAAATGGTAGCTATATTATAACTGCAGTGTATCATATTAGGTTATCAAAATGCAACATTTGGAGGTTATATATTTAATAACTTTGAACTTTAATAAAAACATTCAGAAATCCAGATGCATAGAATCTGAAGTCAAACATATCTCATCTCAGTTTATGTCTATAGCTAGAATTAGGAAACAAAAATTAAATCTGGCAAAAATTTAAATAACTGAAAAAGAAGTTACATAGTAAAAAATATCATATCAAATAAACTTTATCATTACTGAGATTAGAATGAATTTCTTTGACTGAAAAGAGATAAAATAACCTTCAAGCATTATATTTCTAGCATCAGGAGGATCACTAGGTAGCAGCATTACCTATCAAAAGGAAAATACACAAATTTTATCAACATCTGATGCTGCACACACAAAATGAACAGAACATGAAAGAAGAGATCTAATTTTAGTGCAATGACAGAATTGGATTCAAATAAGCAGTGATGAGTTCTAACTTCTAACGTCAAAACTCAAAACTATAGATAAGACTGAATATAATATACAATTAAAAACCTTAAGGTTCTCCTCAAGATCTTTCAGTTCCTTGGATAAAGAGTCAATTTCAAACGCTATCATCTCAGCCATATCTACATCATTTCCATCCTCTTTTGATAAAGCTGCAGCATAAAGGAAGAAGGATGACCTTTGATACACACACACACACACACACACACAAAATAAAACTACATGATAATAAAATTGGATTAAACCTTTAGTCTCCTCTAATTGCTTCACACATTCCTTGAATCTCCTAAAAACAGACACAACCTAATTTCCCAAATACAAAAGAAAACATAATTCAACAAAAAATAGTGTAATGAAGGACACAAGAACTTCCAACAATATTCAACTAGAGAAAGCAAAAGATAAACTGGAATACTTGGTCGAGCTCTGCCACAGATTGTGCCAGCTTCTGTTATTCACTTGGATTCGAGACAACATCTGGATCAGCCAGCCTGACCTGCAATGCATATGTTTGTATCTTAATATGAGTATATCTATATAAGAACATTGCATTTCTAAATTGCTCAATCATAATTTGATTTCATCACATCCTAAAGCTATCTAATTATCCAGTAATAGTATAATTAAATCCCCAATGTGCGCAACTTCCACATACTGATTCCTTACTTCGTTAAATAAAACATTAAATGAAATCAAGCATACCGATAACTCTTTCCACGTCTTCTCTGCGGATTCCAGCTTTGTAATCAAATAAGATTCCTGCAATACCTCAAATCAGAAATGTTGTAAATTGAACATCTAACGATAATACAGCCGATGAAAATATTTGTTCAATCCTATAAATATTGCTCGATTCTCTCAGCAACCAAAATAAAAATTAAGTATTCATTTCAATTTGACTGGATTGTACTCACCGCCATGCAAACGATTCTTGGATTCTGCGCGCGAGGAAGGGTCTAAGAAACACAGAGTTATTTCTGAGCGGTAATTGCCGCAATTGACATTGACTGGGATTAAATAAAACTTGAGCTGCTAAGCTAGTCATGGCTTGGACACTGGAGGTGGTAGTTGAAGATGCTACAAGGAGGACGAATGGTCTGAGACGATAGAAGTGGCAGCTGCGGGAACTGATAAGGTCTGTTTGGTGACGAGGTTAGCGTTAACCTTACCCATTATCTCGCATATTTTCATTCCCATTTCGAACAGATTCATTACATCATTTTAAACACAAACATATATGCTTTTACAATTACAAAAATAGTTTATTGTTAGATTTTTTTAAAAAAATTCCTTATAAGAATTGAGTTTAATTTCTATTGTTGCCATTGGGATTCTTATAGAACCGTTTTAAAAATGAACTGGGTTGTAGCAGAATTAATGGAAATTAAAATACGTAAGTTTGAGATTGTCACAACTTTTTATATGTTTTGTTGAAAGATTAAGTGAAAATATATTTATAGAAGATCATACAAAACTAAATTTCCTTTAAAATTTAACTAGTAAGTTTAGTTACTTGTAACAGCAACAATAATAAGTTTTAGGATGAAGCCAGACCGGTATTAGTAAAGTAAGCTGATAATCTTTTCGACTTTTAAAAGTGGAATTGAACTGAATGAGTTAATGTAGACTGAACTTTTTATATAAATTTATAATCATATATAGCTGAACTGAACTGGATTACAATAAACTAAAATGAACCGAATTGATATATGTAGGAGGATATTATTGACAAGCACCGATTGAGAATTGGTGAAATTAATTATACTTTGTATGAAGCCATATATAAAGCATCGGATGGGCCAAGTATTTGTGGTCAGTTATGGTGATTGATGAAATAGCCAAGCTACCTACCATTTGATTCAGCCACCTAGAAAAGCAAGAAAGGATGGGAGTTTACGATTACCATCTAATGGTGCAACCGTCGGCGGCTATGATTCATGTAATACTATAATTTGTGTATCAATCTTTTTTTACTTTCACTTGCTACATCAGTCTCAAACAGATTTATCAAGTAGCCACAGCTTCCTCCTCAAGCTTTATTATATTTTAATGCTTTTGTGCATTTAATTTCCAAATAAAACATGTCGAATTAATGAAATATATAAAAATTAATTAAATATAACTCAGTTAGCAACACATATTAAATAAGTGGAGCAGAATAAATATGAAACTCCACTAAATACATTTTTTAAAAGGATGAAGAGTATTAATTGTAATTAAGTTACCAACAAAATTTTTTCTATAAAAATACTTGTAAATAATAGAATATAAAAAATGAAGCAATAATGTTATAATCATGATAAAAATGAGGTTCCAACTGGACCTCCAAAAGTCATAAACTTTTTTTGGTTGCACCGGAGCTTTGCGACCCGGTTCGTGCACAGGGATGTGGTGAGTGAGTCTCTTAATAAGGATTTTTTGCATTTATTAGGACTCGAACTCAAGACATTGCTTAGGTGATATCAAGTCGCTTACCACTTAGACCAAGTCTTAAACTTAATAGAGGGTTAATTTAGCTTAACTCCCCCTCAAAGCACTGAAACTGTTCACAAATCCTGCAAAACAAGAATCATTTTACAACAGAAAAAAGGCATTACTTTCACCGAAAAGCGCATGCTCATCAACAAAACATTGACTTTTAAACTCAACCACATTATAGTCACTCATTAGTGTCTCAATCTTGCATGAGTTCATCCCACTCTTTCACTTCCTTTCTCTTTCCTTCAACCAATTAGCATCTGAATTGATTCAAATCCCATCCTTGATATTAAATTAATGTTAAAAGCATCAAAGGGAGACAGGCATTTGCAAAAGGTTCAACTTACTTGTTGAAGAAATTAAGGAAATGGGAGTTGCTAGTGTTGCTGAACTCAACCCTACCATTTCAAGAAACAGACCTTTTCGTCCTCATTCTAGCAGTATAAGGCATGCCACTGATTGGTAACTTATGATCTCTGCATTAATTGTATTTCTCTCTTTGATAAATTTCATATTCAATTTCCATGAAAGCAACTCTTTAATGAATTATGGTGTTTTTACTATCCATAGGCCCTCCAAAATTGTACTAAAACTCTTACTTTAGCATACTAAACAATCACTCATTTTCGTTTTCAAATTGGTTACAAGGTCAGTGAAAATTTCACTATTGAGAAACAAAACTTGTCTGTAGAACAAGAATATTGTACAGTTCAATAACAGTTGTGAAATTTGATCTTAGTTTCAAGCTGGCCACTCATTCTGCAATTATTGATTTGTCATTTTTTCCCATATGGGCCATTTATGTCTGTTTTACAATACCAAGAAGGATCACATTGTCCATTAATTATCAGTGGTCTATTTAACACAAGAACCTCAATTTACTAGTAAACTAAATCATGCCCTCAGAATTGGAATTTTAACTCTCTAGTACACTAAACAACATGTACGCTTACTTTAATTCTTTCGACTTTTCGGAATTTTTCCCAGTTCTAATCTAATCATTATTCCTTTTTTTGCAGGCCGGTTCCTGATGTTTCTAGTGATCTTAATGCAGAGATTACAGTATCAAATGTAGCTAACCTATTGTGTTCATCTCATTACTTGGAAATTACAGAAGATTTTGTCAAGAAGAATTTGCAAGCTCGAGCCGAAGCTTATCTAAGAAGAACAATTCTCCCTAACATTTCAAATTCGATCGAAGTTCTTCAGTGCTGTGAAACTCTCTTGCCTGTTGCTGAAGAGATCAACCTTATCGGCAGGCTTATCGATTCAATTGCTAACAATGCTTGCAAAGAGCAGCTTGCTTCAGGTCTACTGAAACTGGACCACAATTTTGTGTCAAAACAAGCCAATATTGAACACGAAATGCGGTCAGACTGGTGGGGGAAGTCGCTTACGATACTGAATCTCGATATTTTCGAACGTGTTTTATCTGCGGTTAAGTCAAAGGGTATAAATCAGGATATGATCAGCAAGATTTTGATGAACTACGCGCATGATTCTCTTCAAGGGCTTAATTTTCGAGACCTCGATTTGGAGTTGCAGAAGAAAAAAAGGGTTATTGTCGAAACAATAGTTAGCTTACTACCGACTCAATCACGAAAAAGTCCGGTTCCAATGAATTTTCTATCCAGCCTGTTGAAAACTTCAATTGCTGTTTCAACAAGTACTTGTTGTAGATCTGATTTAGAGAGACGAATCGGCTTTCAACTGGATCAAGCGATTCTTGAAGATATCTTAATCCCATCAAACTCAAATGTAAATAGCCAAAGCACACTGTATGACACAGATTCGATCTTGAGAATGTTCTCCATGTTTCTCAACATAGACGAGGATGAAGACGAAACTGAAATGGTATATGATTTCGACATTCCTAGATCACCTAAACAAAGCTCTATTCTCAAGGTATCAAAATTACTTGACAATTTTCTAGCAGAAGTTGCCCTTGACTCCAATTTGCTGCCAACAAAGTTCATAGCTTTAGCAGAACTACTTCCTGACCATTCTCGGATTGTCAGTGATGGATTATACAAGGCGGTCGATATCTTCCTCAAAGTTAGTATCTTTTTACATTTATTTGTATTCAAGATTTCAAAAATTGTCCTTTTTGATCAAGAATCTGTTTTTGACAGGTTCATCCAAGCATTAAAGATTCTGAAAGGTACCGGCTTTGCAAGACGATAGACTGCCAAAAGCTAACTCAGGAAGCGTGTAGCCACGCAGCGCAAAACGAAAGACTACCAATCCAAATGGCAGTCCAAGTACTCTACTTTGAGCAAATCAGGCTGAGAAATGCAATGAATGGAGGGCACAATCAGATGTTTTTCGGTACGACGAGCGGTCAGTTCCCTCAAAGATCAGGCAGTGGAGTAGCGAGTGGAGCGATTTCTCCGAGAGATAACTATGCATCGGTGCGAAGAGAGAATAGAGAACTTAAGCTTGAAGTAGCAAGAATGAGAATGAGACTAACTGATCTTGAAAAAGATCATGTGTCTATGAAGCAACAACTTGAAAGACCTCATTCTGCTAATAAGTTATTCAAATCTATTACTAAGAAATTAAGCAAGCTTAATGCATTGTTTAGAATTAAGGGTTTAAAGCCTTCTGATAACGGATTCTTGTTTCATAAAAGAAAGCGTCATTCAGTTTCTTGAACCTCTTTTTTTCTTATATCTGTAAATGTTTTGCAAAATAGAGTGTATACTTGTATAAGATTAGCTAAGTATAGTGTTTACATTGTCTAATTCAATGACTAATGCTTGATTTGAGAGCGTACATGCTGAGATACTTTGTTTTTGTATTCCATGAAGTATATGGGATTCTATTTTTTGATTTATTTGTAATATGCAGGATCAAAAGACAAATTCTTTTCTCACTCTGTATTTTAATTTGGACTTGGTCCATGCATTAAATCATGGGCTTATTCGGCTAATTTGATAAGAAACAATTAAAATCACCTGCCTCTCATTTGATTTTCGAGGTTATTCTACATTGTTTTTTCCCCTTACTTTACCTGTTGGATTGAATTTCATTCACTAATGTCAAAGTAACTTTTATCTGTTCGAAATAAAGTGTAGCCTTCATCTTGTTTTTCTATTCAAAATTGGAAATGCAGATTTTATGCCGCGACTTTGATTGGTTGAATCCGACGGCGTGACTGTCCATCCCTTTTTAACCTGCATTTGACGATGTCTTTATAAAATAAAGTTCAAACATATACGGACCCCCTACAGTTGGCACTAACCGGTTTTGACCACCCCAAACTTATAAACTTAACACTTTACCCTCTAAAGTTGACAAAATTGATGCAGTTTGCCCCATCACTGCCACGCGTAAGTTTTTAGTTGGTTTGACTTTTAAAAAATATAAATTTTCTGATTTTTTTCTTTTCAATCAAAAGCCGATACACGTAATATTAAGGGGATAAACTGTATAAATTTTATCAATCTTAAAAGTAAAGTATCAATTTTGTAAGTCGTGTGATTAAAGCCCGGTAGTGCCAACCTTAAGGTTTAAAATAGAACGGTACTTTTGTATACGGTGGAAGAAAACGCATCAGAAAAATAAGCCATATAAAACAAAGAAGCCGTACGTAACAGTGAGCGCCCAAAATCGCCGCCACTGCCACTGCCAGCACCGTTCCTTCTCGCAAACGCCAGCAACCTGAACCGGAAAAATTTTGCCGTCGCCGTCGACGCTCCTCACTGCAATCCGAAAGCCTTATAACCTTTTGATTACATTTTATCAGTTAGGTATAAATTCATATTCCTTTTATTTTTAAGAATTTTGGAACATGGACTAGTATTTTAGTAGACCATCATCAACTAGTCGTCTAGTAGTAATCACGGTGCAGTCACACTAATCAAATATTATTTCTTAGGCCGGAGATTATTTTTTCTGGTCGGAATTTTTTTCCTTGGATAGATCAAATTGTTTGGCCCCGCATTGAAGACCTCCTTCTTCCCCTCCCTTGTCATCGTTTCTTTTTCTGCAACTGTATCGGCGCATCACATAGTGCATTAAGAGGAGATAGATATGCAGATTTCATTCACTGGACTACGAAATGCCACGCCGTTTCCAGGATTAATCAGGTACAATTTTGTTCGTGCACCTTCTCAATTAATCATATTTCTTGTTTGTCTTTAGTTAATGCTACCACGAGCTTGCTCTTGGTGGTTTGATAAACCTTTGATTATGATTGAATCTGATTGGAAAAAGAAGTTCAATGTTATTGATGAATTACTTCATTCTTTGATGTGATCGTTTTAAGTAGTTCATTAATTTGAATGTTTTGGTGAGATTGAGGCCAATTAGTTGCTTGACACTCACAGGAATTTATCCAATCATGAATTTTTTTAGTCTTTCTCCTCTTTGGATGGTTCTGACTCTCAACTAAAGCAGTTTGATTTAATACATGGACTCTGTGGAGCAAGGTATCAAACCTAATTAGCTTAGTTTCCTGTCTTTAACTCATTATCATTCAGATTCTGTAGTGGATGGCTGGTGCTTAAGCAGTTAAATTTGTTTGATGAAAGCTATAGTGGATTGAAGAAACCCAATTCGGTAAATTATGAATTGTAAAACATACTTTGGTTAGCAAACATGAATTGCTCTTTACGTAAGAGGCTTCTGGGGAGTTGGAGCAATGAAGTGAGTGAATATTAGGGGCTGTTTTTGTGGTTCTTTGTGATAGTAGCATTACGTGTGATGCCTTTAAATTATTTTAGTAGACTATATACTCTTTTGTGCTTTTGCAAAGCCAAGGCTTGGCTCGTAAAATAAGTCAGTACTGCTATAGTTGATCCTGATTTTGGTTTCTTTTCTATGATATGGAATAACCATTCAACAATTTATGCATCAATAATTCTCTGTAAATATAAACTACATATATTCTATTCTTTATTGAAGAAGATTAAATTGCTCTAGTCAATTTCTTTTTGTTCACTATAGTTTGTATCTTCATGAAATATCCTTACTACTGGCAACTGGAGCTTCTATCATTTTCTTTTCATAAACCATTCACCAGCTGGCAAGCTCTTTCCTGATCGTGCTCCGTCATTTAGTACTCATCAATGCCATTCATGTTACTGTCTTTTTCCCAAAGGACTGAACAAAGAAATCTATTTTCAAGAACAGTGATTTGCACTATCTGCAAAGAGTCATTGCCCCTTTAATCTTTTTCTTCCTGAAGTGCTTAGCTGTGGGGACGTCACCTTGTTCAGTAGAAATGTTTGTTGGTACTCCATTGCTTAATTTTTAAGGTTTAAAATCGATGTTCTAAATATGAGTGATATGTGCCAACAATTTGACTGGGTAGAAAGTAGAGAAATATGATTGCTTTGCTGGTTTCAGCATGAAGGGTATAAAGAACAATGCTTTACCCTCAATCCTTTCGAGGAAAATTTTCAATATGAGATGTTGTTTACAGTATATATATGCATCCAAATCTGGTATAACGTATAATCTAGAATGGGCAGCCAATACATTAAAATTGGAGTTTGATGAATAAATTGTGTATGGCACTAATATAATATGTTTGTTCTATTTGGCTACGAAAAGGAACTGGCATGGAGAGCCTTTGCTGAGTTGGTTACAAAGCAGGTTTATGACTACAAGCAAGCGTGTTCAAGACAGAAGCAGCAAGAAGAGAGTGCATGATCTTGAGGTAGCCACAGAAAAGTGGAAAATTCTGACTAAAGTACTTGCAGTTGTAGAAGTATTAAAGCACGAGCCAGAGATGGTAATCCCTGTAAGAAATCTAGAACAATACAGGAGTAGTATCAATCTTCCTAAACCGCATAGAATTTCTGATTTTCTACGGAAATCTCCTAAGGTTTTTGAACTGTACAAGGATCAAAGGGGAGTGTTATGGTGTGGTATGACAAAAGCAGCTGAGGATCTAGTGGAAGAACACGACAGGTTAATTGAGGAGAACTCAGATAAAGCTGCAGAGCATGTGACTAGGTGTATTATGATGTCTATTGATAAACGGCTCCCAGTAGATAAGATAGCTACTTTTAGAAGAGATTTTGGCCTGCCACTGGATTTTAGGAAAAAATGGGTGTATCAGTACCCTGAACTTTTTAGGGTTGTTAAATCTGGGGACGAAATGGAGTATTTGGAACTAGTAAAATGGAATCCTGCTTGGGCCATCACAGAATTAGAGAAGAAGGTATTAGGGTTATCAGAAACAAGTTTGCACGAACCAGGATTGCTTACCTTATCGTTTCCTATGAAATATCCTCCAAATTACAAGAAGGTTTATAGATATGCTGGTAAAATTGAGCACTTCCAGAAGATGTCTTACTTGTCACCATATGCAGATGGTAGGGGGTTGACCGCAGGGTCACTAGAATTTGATAAGAGGGCTGTTGCTATAATGCATGAATTGCTTAGTTTTACCCTCGAGAAGAGATTGGTTACCGATCACCTTACCCATTTCCGACGGGAATATGTGATGCCACAGAAATTAATGAGACTTCTTTTGAAACATTTCGGGATTTTTTATGTGTCGGAGAGAGGGAAGAGGTTTAGTGTGTTCTTGACGGAAGCTTATGAAGGTCGAGAGCTAATTAATAAAGGTCCTTTAGTCACCTGGAAGGAAAAATTCCTGAGCATTGTGGGTTACAGAGGAAAAAAGAACAGGATTGAATCTTTTAGTGATTATTTATCAGATACAGAGTATGTTAATTTGGTTGAGAGTGATTCTGAGAATGAGAGCTTGAGATCACAATTAAAAGATGAAGAGACAATGGAGGGTTTAGAGGATGTTTTACATGTGAAAAGCCAGGATATGGAAATCGGAGAGCTTGGCCGTGCTTACAAGGACATCGATGCCTCTTATCGTTACGAATTTTGCCTCTTGTAGCTTTATCCATTACTGAATTCACTTCAAATAGGTTATGTTCTTGTTGCTGGAACTTCTTAGAGCCAGTTTAGGATTGCTTTCTGAGGCTGCTTTCCCGAAAAGCTCCATTTTCAAGTTTTTTTAAGCTGCTATCCGGAAAAATTCTGGAAATCAATAACAAACATTTCCTAATTAATTAGTATTAAGAGTCAAAATCTTTTGTCCAATGTCAAAATATGTTGTGGAACTTTTCGTGACAGCAGCTCTGACAGCAATACGGCAATACCAAATAGGCCCTTAATGAAGTACTGTATTTATCAAGCATTATGAAGGGTTGTTTTCATTGGATTATAGAAGAGGCATCCTAAAAGATTTTATTGATATGAGTTGTTGATGAGGATGCATTAAGTGATTGATTCATATTTAATTATTTAGCTTAAGGTAGAAATGGATAATGTTGGAGATGCTATGCAAATGGCTGAAATTCCAAGTACAAGCATGGAATCGAAAATCATAGTTATTCTGTTGTGTCAAAACAGAGACGATAAGTTCTCCGAAAAAGAAGAATCAGAATCAAAGAGAATGCCAAGTGGTTGGTTCCTATTTGCTGAGGCAAAATACCTCTTCAGCCATACTAAGAGCCACTGAGTGAACTGAGAATTATTCTGGAGATTTTACAGAAATTATGTGAATGAAATGTTGTTATCCTCTTCTGTACTTGTTCACTGTTATAGTATATTTTTGGTTGATGCCAAAGGAATGTCTTCATTTCATTGATTAACGTGTTTCATTCATAGCTGAAAGGAATTTAGTGAATGAAATATTATTTTGCTTTTTACTGTTTATCAAATGCTACAAATTTTCTTTTATCCTTTGATGCAAATTGTTCATGTCTATATTGTGAAAATGTACACTTTAATGTTGGCTTTAATTTTTTAATGATTGTTTATAACTCATTAAACATTTTAGACAACTTCGACGTAGTTTACGTTTGTTGTGATGTGAATTAGGCTACATATTTGCTTGTTAGAGCAGTTGATTCTTTGACTAAAAGGGGCACTCAGCGCTCTTGTCAACCTTTAATTAGATCTTTAATCGACTCGGATTGATTTTATGACAATTTTTGTTCGGGGTAAAAAAAAATCTCATTTCTCTTATTGGTTCAAATGATCAATAGATTTGGGTAGTACAACGTGTGAAACCCATATTTGTTTCCATTCCTTGTTGGCTTAAACATTCCTTCCCCTCTAAATGTATTTCAATCCAAAAAAATAGACATTGATAGTAGTGGTAGTTAAGTTTCCTTGATTTACAACAAAGTGATTAACCTAGGCCCGGTTCTTTTGGACTATAGTTCAGCTATGCATAGTTATAAATTTACACTGAAATAAGTTCAAGTCAATTCAGTTCAGAAAATTACAGTAAAAGAACACGACCTTAATCAGATAATGTATAATGTAAAAGCTGACATTATAATCAAAGTTGGCAACAATAGTACTTTGAATAAACAGCTCTATTTCATTCGGCAAAACAAACCGGCACTTAAAAGTGCTTACACATAATAAGGTAACAAGTGAAAAAACAAAAACAAAACATATATGTTGATCAGAAGTAACACATATTAAAGGAATTAAATCCAAAGAGCACCAGCATCCATGAGCAAAGGAATAAGCTGATTACGAACATGAAGAGCCATGACTTGCTTTTCATCGCCAACCAATTTCTGGGCAATGAAAACACAAGGAACACTTGGCTGGCATCCAAGCTGCATCAATGTCCTCTCAATTAGCTGCCCATTCGGTATTCTGTCGAGCTCGTAAACCGTCGGGTTTGCTCCAAATCCACTTATCAATGCCTTTATCGAATGGCTCATACAGCATGTTGTCTTGCTGAATATCACTATTGGCTTTTCCTTCACCATTCCATTCACCATTTCCATTTTCTTGGATTTATTTTCTGTGAATTTTGCAGGCTGTGTGAGTAACTTCAACTTCAAAGCTTGCCTATTTATAGTGCCCATTAGGAGCATTTTTTTCTTCTCAAATATTAAGAATAAACTCTTTAAGGACGTAGCATTAGATTCTGTGTCTTTGCCTTTTTATCACTACTTATGTTGTCCGCCTCTATGTATTTACATACCTATATTGGTTTTCGTTCTTTTTCCTAAATTTCTTTTCTTTTAACATTTCTGATTTTTTTTTCTACTATGTAATTTTTGTTCCTTCAACAAAATTTTTGGTTTTTTACGAAGTAATTATTGTTTTGCCATTTTCCATCGTTGGATTAAATCTTTGTATCATTTATTTAATGGTAAAAGGGACAAAATAACTGCTACTTTGTAAAAATAAAATAATCATGAAATGCAAATTTTTAGATTGAATCAAAATATATCTGTATTAAAACTTTTTATAGTTTGGTAACAAACACATCATATGTTTAGTGTACATTATCAACCAATCAGCTAACAACTAACAACTTCTAGCAACAATGAACAACATAACAACAACATTGACAATTTGACACATAACTATGAGATGATACTAGAGTTAAGCAGGTTTTTTGTGGCATTAAGAAACAAATTAAGTCAACATGCATTCGATATGATTTTATAATTAGGTCATGGGACTACCACAAAGTGTTAAATGTTACTTTTTTTTTTATATATAATTGATCTAATCTTTGAGGAGCCAGGGTTTAACCCTGCCCAATAGAAAACCTTATGACACCCTCTCATAATTTATCTACGGATGTATTGGTAGCATGCATATTTTACTCTTATTAATACAAATAAATAGGCTGAACCCTTAAAGTTGACTCTAATTGTCTTTAGTTATTTTGAACTTTCAACTCTGATACTTTACCCCTTAAAGTTGGCAAAACTGATACAATTTGCCCCCTCGATGTCACGTGTCAATTTTTAGTTGGTTTGACATTTCAAAGATGAATTTTTTTTTTTCTGATTTTTCTGTCTAAATCAGAAGCTGACATGTGATATTGAAGGGCAAATCATATCAATTTTTTCAATTTTAGAAAGTAAGTGTCACACTTGAAAGTTTGAGTGACCATGAACGGTTAGTGCCAACTCCAGGGTCTATATGTATCAGGCCTCATATTTATCAAGTTGAAACATTTTTTAGATGTTTCAATCAAGTGGAGCATCTGCTGAGGTGGATCGAGAAGAAGGCAATTATCCAATTGTATACTTTTATTTCTTCTCCATCCCATTCGTTTAAGCTAAATTGAAGAAAACTGATAAGTTTGAAATGAAATTATTCCTTTAAAAATCAAAATTAAATAGATAACAAATAAAATAAATATAGCCTTAGTAGTACCCCAAAGATCACTAAAAAGAAATTCAAAGCATGTCCGTACAACAAGAAGCAGCCAGAGATATACGTTTAACCCCACTGCTGCATGCCTTTCCTATTTCTACACTTTTCCAATATATATATTTACATATATACTCGAATAATATATATGCTACCAAAAAACATATATTATATGCTCATTGCTGAAACCCTCCCAAATTTTAAAGAAATTTAACACTATTTATCATATTATTATTCTTGTAGAAAAGTGTGTTATTTATTTATATTTTCGGCACCTAGTGGGTTAGTAAGTGGGTGGCCAACATGTTTAATTGTAAAAAAGGAGAAGGCAATATTATCTTGGACTACATAGTTCAGTTCAGTCCAGTTATGCGTCGTTATAAGTTTAGACGGACATAAGTTTAATTTAGTTATGTTCAGCTTTCGAAAGTTAAAAAGAATAAGACCTTAATTATTATTTTACTAAAATTAATTTTTTAATAAATGATCTCGAATATTCTTCTTTCCGAATATGAGATTAAAACAGAAATCTCCTTAATACAAACACCTTAATATATAAGGTTGTTTTATCTAGTGATGAGTTGACTACCATAATAAATATTTTTTATACATTTTTTTTATGGAAATAGTTTTTATACATTAGTAGAAGGGAATCTCTTCTTTGATTAACAAATAGTACAACTTTTACGGTCAAATGCAAAAGTCTGAAAATAGGTAGTAATAATCATGATATTACTTTAAAGTCATTGATTAATTTCAAATTGAAGCACTAAAAGAGGTGGCGATTAAGTATAAGCGTGAGGTTACTTAAGACATGCAATAGCAGCCATTCTTTTCTCTGGTTTCGCCGCTATAGTCCTAATTGCAGCCTACCCAAAGGCAATCTATTTCAAGGGACCAATTAAGTACCTAGGGTTTCCATGTTTTTATTACAAATTTATTCTTTTTCTAATGATGTAGTTTGTTTTATTTTTTTACTGAAGAATATAGTCTATTAAATAAATCAGAGACAATAATAATTCTGATCGAAGGTGGACATAATTCCTCTACATGTCGAAGGATCAGCTGTTCTAGCTAAGAATTTTACAGCATGTTTCGCAGATCGAAAAACACTGACAATCTAAAAATAGTAAAAGCAAACCAACGACCACCGAAGTTAAAATCCCGGACAAAACAAACACAACATACTAAACTTGCTTATACAGCAAGACAAACATGCTCTTGGGTAAGACTTATTAAGAAAACAAAAGATAAACGTTGCATCCTATACTTTCTTAACCTCCAACTAACGATTTTGAATATCCACAACCATAAGAATATTTGCGTGTGCCATAACATCAACCAGGATTGCAGATCTTAAACGATGTTGCTGAAGGGAGATAAATCTGGGCGTCTGCTGTGAAAGATCAACAAGTATCTTGTTTGAAGGCGGATGAAGTCCATCCTAGTTGTAAATCAAGATTGAGCTATGCAGCAGCAAATCCGAGATTGAAGAAGACGGTCGTGTGTAGAAAATAAAAAAGATTTGGATGCAGATTATTTCCACGCTTAAATTAGAAAAAGAGAAAAAAAGACAAGAAAATAAAAGGGTGGGAGGGAGAAAAATCTTGTTAGACTTATAAATAAACTTATAAGTGAAGGAAACGAGAGCTCTTAGGCAGATAGGATTTTTCTTGTAGTTTGTTTTATTAAAAGAGATTCATTATCATTTTTGTAATCAAAATATATTTGTATATGCTACTGTCAAAATGCCCTACATATATGATACAAATAATTTATCCTGCCCCTATGCTCAACATATACTGTGACAGCATTTGACTTGCAAAATTCCCGAGAATTGAATAAAAATGAATGAAAAATGTAAAATATGATAGAAGGTCGTTTTGGATTTATTATAATTACTAAAATAAAAAAATTTGTATTTCTAATTATTTTTAAATAAAATAATAGAATTTGTATTCCAGTAGTTTCATGTATGAGTGACTATTTGATGAATTCAAAATTAACTAAACAAAAGTGAATATCAATTGGGTGTTGCCCAATTTGTATACCTCTAAAAAAAATTTAAAATAGAGGTGAAAGATTTTAAGTTTAATACCTAGCCTCTTCGAAATCCATATATTTCAAAAAAACCAAACAAAAGGGAATGTCAAAGGTGATATATTTTTAGGAATGTATAAATTGGGAGGTAAATGGACTAAATAAGTTCAGCCCAGTAGACTGTAATAGCCCCATTCGTAAGTGCTGCACTTGTAAGAGCCCAAATATTATGATTTACACCGTTAGATCCAATTGTATCTTTTCAACAATTTTCTATCATCCTATTCTGTGCGATAAAAGTACATAAATTACAAAGTCATTTATCATCCTGGAGAGTATCAATTCTGACTCTTGCTAGTGAAGAGGAGGGTTGCAATTGGCAGTTGGAATGCGTAAGTGGATTGGCTTTAAGTGGCGCCAAGGGGCAGTTATTTGTAAAGGGAAACCATACCCATTCTTAGCTACGGCTGATTCTCTCTTTTTAACTCTTCTTTTCTTTTCCATAAATCGAATTTTGACCCTTCATCCAATGATACTGATTTTTGATCTTATCCTTAAATTTTTACTCGTTTTCTTTTCAAATATTGCATATTCTTCTTCTACTTGCAACCCTTTGGTTCGTCTCAATTTCACTTCTACAATTACGCTACTTTTCTTTCATTGACACGTATAGGTTTATATATATAACATTGAAAATATCATTCTATTTGATTGTTACAAAGAGATTCTGCAGATTTTAAAAGTATTACACGGTACTGTATGAGTGAATAAGTATATGTTGAGGATAGAGTTGATTGGCATTAAGGCTTAATTCATAAAATATAAACTCATATACATTTTCACTCATTTAAATAAACTGTTACTCCATATCAGCATTTTTGACATAGACTTTCTAATAAGATCTTAATGAGATGGAGAGATGATGAAAAGAATAAATTCAGAGGAGATAAGAATAATATAAATAAATACGAATTATAATGGAGGCTGAAATAAATCACAATCATATATATCAATTGCATATGCCCGAATGTCAACTTCAATGGCAATTTGATAGATCTAACTTTGCATGGACGGTTTTTCGCACCACATTCATATTATCTTTTTTCTTTGATACATGTTGACAGCTAAATCGATAACTTTATGCATATTAATACTTAACTTCTCACGAATTTTTTTAATAAAAGAAGGGTTGAGACTCAAATGATAAATGAAACATTCCAACTAGATTGACAGCCTTCGCTAAATTCCTAAATTATTAGATCCAAATTAAAACTAAAGAACCCATCGAGAAGAGGACTTAAGAATTGCAAAAAAAAGTTTGTAGGGTTCATATAAACATCTCTTAAATTACCATAAGAGAATTGACATTGTGTGAGAAAGACTACTAAAACATTGTCTTTGGAGGAAATAAATTTCTGAAACACTAACTTATTGTGACGCTTCCAAATCTTCGAAGCCAAGACCATCCAAATAATAGAGCTAAAAACTAGATCTCTGAAGAAGGACTGCAAAATGGCATGATCCTAAGACTCTAGCGCACCAGAACAAATACGAACGTAATTGTTGACTGACATGTTAGAACGACTGAAAAAAAAAATTCTTTTGTAGGTAGACTATTGTGGAGAGAAGTGAGTACGTGAATTTTTATTTTTTTATTTTTTTGTGAACTAGACGACAACCAACACAACTTGAAATGAATCTTTGGCCTAGAGGAAACAGTAGCACTGTTATTTTATCGACTGGACAAAAGAGGCTAGAAAATATTTTGCGGTCACAACCACCGAACCAAGCAGCTGAGTCGTTGTTGTCTGAGAGTACCACAGAAGGAAACTCATGCAACAATAGACTTCAATGTTCAACTGTGAAATACATAGTCTATGATCCATCAGCCACTTAAATCTACAGATTAACAACCAACTTAAGCAAATTATGATAGTATCCTTCATAGGTAAAATTACTTATAGCGAAACCATTACAATGATGGTTATTAATGCAGTTACAACTGGAGGCATTATCCCACGTGGAAAGATTTGGAGAACTTAAGCAATATGTAAGTGTCCATCAAACTCCATCAATACGAGTCCTTTTAGAAAGGAGCCCAAAAAGAATTCCGCGAGAGATAGTCCAAAGCAAACAATATCATACTGATGTAAAGTTCGTGTGTGAAGTCAATAGTCCCAACAACAACCATATCCCACTGAGAATGGGAATATGAAGCAAGCAATTAAGAGTCAATTCAAGAATTATTTGGCTCACATAATTAAAAGATACAAGCATGAAATTATCATATGGAATGTCATTTTCAAGTACAAAACAAGTACGACAGCACCACTTGCCACTAATTCACTGTTACAAATTCACAATCAACAACAATAATAATAATAATAATAATAATAATAATAATAATAATAGTTGCTTGAGGTCTTGGATAAAACAATAAGCATCTTTCTTACAAGGCCGTTTTTCGATTCCATGTTGAAAATTATAAATAAATCGATTGTGTACAAAACTGTTGACAGATAATTTCCAAATTATACCATTCATAATTTCTTTTATAATTATAGATTTTAAAGAGGTTAAGTATTGAACCTCAGACCGCTTACCACTACATAAACATACGTGTATCTTAATTATAACGTGTTGATTGTTGAAATTCTATTCGTAAATGGAGTGTCCGGATTTAACTCTTGATCACCTGGTTTAAGATACTCTCATATCTTATCTTGTCAATGTCAAAACACCCTCAAAGATATAAAGTTACTAAACAGATTTCATAAAAATTGAGAGGAGGGGTTCTCAAAGCACACATGAGAGTCATGAAGCTTTAAATACTAGAAGTAAAAACTTACCTTTAAATCGTGGAAATTTAAATTAATTCGTTCAAGGACAATCAAATCCGAGCTTCATTTTTGCACAAATAATTGAAATGTCTTGTTAAATAGAATACAATTACCCATGTCAATTTCTAGCACTTATTAGAAAAGAAACAAATTAATTGTAAAATTGAGAAAATGCTACCTGCCTACTATAGATAGGAATTAACATTTATGTACATAAGAAAAATGCAGGAAATACACAGTAACAGCAGAGACAACTCTACTTAATTTTATTCATCAATATTAGTATTACATATGATTAGATAGGAGTTAAAAGGCCAAGTAATTAGGAGCCAACGCAAAAAGAGTAACCCCAATTACCGTCCCTATATAGATAATTAACACAAATTTAATTAGTAATTAGTTGTACGTGGTCCTGTATAATTATACTAAAAACTGACCTGATAGATCCGTAACTTAATAAACTAATAATTAGGGTTCAGCCGTTCCAGACCCAAATGGCTCCAGCCCTCTTGAGCAAAGCGCCAAGCTGATTTTTGAGCATTAGACTCATGACTTGCTGGTCTCCACCCACACACTCCCCGCCTATGAATACGACCGGCAGATCCTGGCAGCCTAGCTTCTGCATTAATGCGCTCTCGATATGCTGCCCGTTGGGAAGCTGATCAAGCTCATAAACAGTAGGGTTAGCCCCAAAACCTTGGAGAAGCGTCTTAATAGAATGGGACATGTCACAAGTGCTCTTGCTGAATATCACAAGTGGCCTCTCTGCTACCATTCTTGTTACTGCCTCCATTTGATATAATTTGAAATAGGGAATCTGGTAATTATGAGTAGTGTATTGAGAGTTGATTTGTTGTGTTGGTGATGATGAAATGAGAGAGGGGGTTGGGTGGTTATTTATAGTAAGTTGCTGAGCTCTATTACGTACAGATTGGGTGGGACCATGAAATAAATTGTGATTAATATGATTGATTCGCTGTGTACGTTAGATGGTTAGTGGATTTTTGACATAAATTTATGCTTTCACTTTAATATGAAAAATGTGGGTCTGACTGTTCGTAGATCGTCCGTACGTGAATTCCTTGGATTTTTCATTCATTCTAAGAGCTTCAAAATTCTATCCAAATGTTTCATTGTTACGGTCTGCATGGATGGAGTCCATGATAAAGCTTCTCTAGTTTGATGTCTACGCTGCTGTTGTGGGAAACAAATAATGATAAAGAGTGATTTATAATTGGTGTAGATTGAGTCTTAATTTAACACAATCCAATTGATTTTGTATTAAATGGGCTCAATTATATTTGTATGCTCACTTAATCTATTAAACCCAACACTCTCGAGGCTAATGGATTCTCTACAGACACATCATTGGTTATATAATTAACATTTTAATTATCAGACGATTATGATTTAGTGATACCTGAATAAGAATGTGGTAATTCTATTGCTCAACTTCTACCAGTTTATTCTTGTATAATGTACAAATTATACGCTTTAGAAAAAAAATGTAATTGTTTTTTTTTTTATTGTAATTTCTCTATAGCAGCATGTTTTTATATGCTGATATTAAAATTATCTAAATTGTTGCAAGTGTGACTAATTCATGAGTTTAAAAAATTAATAGAAACTCAGAGAAACTAATTGATTAACCCGAAGGGTGTGATCTAATAGTAGGGACCAGTCCAACCATAAGTATTTTTCAAGGATCGAATCTTGGGATGAGTATTTAACAACCTTAAATCTCGGCGCTAGTCATCCTGCCCTTTAAATAACCCTCAAATTGGCGATCATTGATTAATCTGGATATGGAAATGGCTTAAAGGTACCGTCCGCCCACAATTGGGATCCATCCAGGTTGACCTCGTGATGAAAAAAAAAAGAAAATAATTGATTGAAAAAATGGTGAATAAAGATAAAGGTTAGGAAAAAGGGAATGCATAAATTCAGTAAGCACCTACAGTTAGTATAGTTTTGTTGTTTTCTTTCTTTGTAAACCTGAAAAAGTAAACTGGAAGCATCTACACACAGAATTTTAATCTGGATTTTAGGCTATTGGTAGCTATGTTTTATTTTTTTTTATAAAAAACACAATAAACAAAAGGCAACAAAGCCGAAAGGGTGAAGAAGGCAAATTGAGAAAAAAAGGCAAAACAAAGATGCTTTTCTTAGCAAAAAGAAAAAAAAAGGCGATGATCTAATTCTCTCTTTGCATATCCAATTATCACAAAATCACTACCACGTTTGCCTCTTCCGTACTCTCAGTCCTAATCGTGGCCCATCGGATTTGAAAAGCTAACTGTGTGTTTGGAATGAGAATTGAACTCAATTGAATTTGTTTATAATTAAAAAATATATTTAAATTTTTGTGAATTTATGGAGTAGAAATTTTATTAAAAGTTGTATGATTTTGATGGAATTCATTTGAGCTAAGTTTTTGGATATCATTTTATCATATTATCCTTCACATGAGAGAATGACACGTGGCATAAAATAATAAAATTTTAAAAAAAACCTCTGAAAAACTATATTTAAGTCTTTGTAATTTTAATTTAACCAAAAATACCATCTTCTACAATGAATTTCAAAAAAATCTTGACAAAGTTTATTTAAGTCCCTATAACTTTTAGTATATAAAGAAAATAAATTTTATGCAGGAATTTTTTAGAAAATGTTTATGGGAGGCCCGAAATATGGGGCCGGTTTTGTAAAAAATTGAAAAATCTCAAAAAATTATATGTACGAAAAGTTAAGAAAATAAATTTGGTGCAAGAACTTTTCAGAAAATATTTATGGAAGGGCCCGAAAATGTGAAAATATGTTTCGGGGCTCGGTTACGTAAAAAAATAAAAAAAATCCTAAAAAATTATGAAATATCCGAAAAATAAAGAAAATAAATTTGGTACAAGAATTTTTCAGAAAATGTTCGTGGAATGGCTTGAAAATGTGAAAATACGTTTTGAGGCCTTGTTTCGTAAAAAATAAAAAAATTATAAAATATCCAGAAAATAAAAAAAAAATCGGTGCAAGAATTTTCCTAAAAATGTTTTCGAAAGGGCCCGAAAATATAAAAATATGTTTTGGGGCCCGGTTTCGTAAAAAATTGAAAATTCTCAAAAAATTATGAAATTTTTGAAAAATAAAGAAAATAAATTTGGTACAAGATTTTTTTAGAACATGTTTCTGAAAGGGTCCGAAAATGTGAAAATACATTTTGAGCCCCGGTTTCGTTGAAATTTGAAAAATCCCCAAAAATTATGAAATGTCGAAAAATAAAGAAGATAATTTGGCGCAAGAATTTTCCAGAAAATTTTTCTGGAAGAGCCCGAAAATGTGAAAATATGTTTCGGGGCCGGTTTCGTAAAAAATTAAAAAATCCCAAAAAATAATGAAATGTCTGAAAAATAAAGATAATAAATTCGGTGTAAGAATTTTTTCAGAAAATGTTTCTCGAAGGGCCTAAAAATGTGAAAATACATTCCGGGGCCCGATTTCGTAAAAAATAAAAAAATCCCAAAAAATTAAAAAATGTTCGAAAAATAAAGAAAATAAATTTGGTACAAGTATTTTTCAGAAAATGTTTATGAAATGGCCTGAAAATGTGAAAATACGTTTTGGGGCCCGTTTTCGCAAGAAATTGAAAAATCTCAAAAAATTATGAAATATCCGAAAATTAAAGAAAATAAATTTAGTGCAAAAAATTTTTAGAAAATGTTTTTGTAAGGGCCCGAGAATGTGAAAATACGTCTCGGGGCCTAGTTTCGTAAAAAATCGAAAAATCCCAATAAATTACTAAATATCCGAAAAATAAAGAAAATAAATTTGGTGCAAGAATTTTTTAGAAAATGTTTATGGAAGGGCTTGAAAATGTGGAAATATATTTCAGGACTTATGAAATATGCTAAAAATAAAGAAAATAAATTTGGTGAAAGAATTTTTTAGAAAATTTGAGCTTTTCAAACACACCCCAAAAGAGGAAGAGGGTCATTTTGCAATTAGAAAAATATTTAAAATTTTTATGAATTTTTTTTATAAATACTTGATTTTATATAATTTTTTACTCAATTGAAAGTCAATCATGTGCCCCCTTGATCAAAGGAAGACATCTCAGCTGCCACATAAGACTGAAATAGTATGGATGTTCACTTTTTAAAAGTTTAAGTACTTCAAAGGTACACTTGAAAGTTGGGGATATTAAGACAAAAATGCAGTTATTTATAGAAGAAGGATAATTTTAAAAATAACTTAGAATAAATTATTTGAAAATCAATTGAATTTCTTTATGTACAAAAAAATTTTTAAATATAAAATTTAACGTGAGAAATAAATTTAATTGAATTGTATTGAAGAATTTAATTGAATTCTTTATTTATTAAAATAAAGAATTCAATTAAATTCTTTTTATTTTTTTTAAAGAATTGATGGTATCACAGATAAATACAAGCCTTTAACGTCGGCCATCATTCACATTGCTAGGAACGGGCCAAATGCTGGAAGATTGCGTAGATGCTACGCCAGCAGTTTGATTTAGCCTTTTCAACGTTTCTTATGAATTAACCCACCCAATAAGGCTCCCACTACATCATATTGAGGTTACGTTTGGTTACTTGTTATTATTTGTTGTTTGTGATTGTTAATAACTTTTTTATCTCTAAAATATATTAAAATAGTAGTAACTAGAATTTGAAATTTAACGCCGAAATGGTTAATGACAATTGAGGAAAAACCTCTTGAAAAATAACTTAATGGGGTAATGCATATCTCATATATATTGTATGTGGTGTTTATTTAATTACATAATTTGAAAAAAGAATTTTGATACTCTCCAACAATAACAACATTTCAATTTTGATACGACTTACCAATTATTTCCTAAAAAATGAATTTGTATTATCAAGAAAATATTTAACTACATAATTTTAAAAAAATTGTAAAATAAAAGTGAAATATAAGGCAGTAATTAAATATACAATCTAAAAGTTTAAAGGATTAAAAATTATCCAACAAGGTGTATCTCAGTTGGCAACGCAAACTGAGTAAATTGAAGGAGAACAAAGTTTGAACCCCACTACATACATTTGTTGGGAGGGGTGGGTAGCCTTAACTGTGATTTATCTCCGAACAATAATATTTTTATAAAAACACTTATAAATATTAAAAAAAATTAAAAATTAAACAATCCAAATGTTAATATCATATGTATATATAAAAACCTATTTTTATAATATATTGGAATTGGGTAGGCTTGGGTTTTAGTAAAAGAATTTGCTGTATCCAAATTAATATCATTTTTCATGTCCTCCGTTTAATTGTTAATATGTATATATTTTTATTATTATTTTATTTTTTTATTCATTTTATCTTTTTTTATAAATATGCTACATATAAAAGGATGAATGAAAAAATATATCAATTTGAGGACAACAAAATTTATTCCACCATTTTAATACTCAAGCCGAACTTATTAACAAGGCCATGACGGCTCGAATCAAATCAGACTTTTATTTCAATTTTGTTGTCCAAATCCATTTAATGTATCCACAGTGTTATAAAGAATTGTATTAGTCTAAATCTTAATCGAGTTTAGATAACAAAACTAGTGCACTTTCCAATAACCGTGAAATTTTTAAGCTATCCTAATTCTATTTTATATATCTTCTTTATAATTATGAATTTCTATAGTGACCAGGTATTTTTTTTTTTGAAAAACATAGTGACCAGGTATTGAATTTAGGATTTGCACCATACATTGATTGGTATATTAATTCAATTTCAGTTTATATGATTGTGTATGTGTTATGAACATAAAAGTTGCCGTAACTTTATATTATCATTGTTGTTGGCCGGTGCACACATTTTATTAGGTGTGCTTTTGGTCGGTGGATATCGTACTATTTTATAAATTCTCCAATTAAACATATGCAGAAATTTCTGTTTATGGTACTTCGGAATATATACTATACTCTATGCATTTTCAATTGCCCTTTTAAGCATCTTCAACAGCACAAGAATTTGTGTTAATCAATCAATTCTTTTATATTATATAATTGAAGATAATTTCGGAAATTTTATTTAATAACTTTTGCTTTTAATGATATCTTACAAGATTGATTTATAGACTTATGATAACGACGAAGCCAACTCTTTCAACATGTATTTTATTAAAGTGTAGTACATATTTAGCAAAAGACTTAATTTTATCTTTGATATATTGAATTCTCTCACGTAAAAAAATATATTGAATACCCATATATTCTCAATTCCACACATTAATTTAATTTTTACACATTTTTTGAAAAATCCCCGGAAAAAGCATCGTGTCCCTTCAAAAAAAAGATTGGGGTGGGTAAAAATTTCGAGGCGGAATATCCAACTAGGTTGGCACCCCCGCTTGCCTACAAAACTCTCACTCCTCTTTTCATGAATAAAATAAAATCAAATTCAAGTTCTCAAGATGAGAATATGAGCACGTCAGTTACAAGAAAGAAGATTGCTAGGCCAATTAAACACATCCGACGCTAAATGTAACTGCCGCCTCCTAAACTTAAAAACAAACCAACATCAATAAATAGATGAAACAAGTGTTCAAATTATTAAACTTAATGTGATAAAAAAATAATGAAAAAAATGGTCAAAAATAGCAAGCCACCTAAATTGGACTTTAAAAAAAATTGGTATTTGTAGGATTTGTTAGTTGGATTTTGTAGAAAATTAAAGTAAGTTGTTAAACCTAAATTTGAATTTTGTAATAGATTGAATTATTGAGAAAATGATAGGATCATTGCAGAATTCATCAAATGCCTATATAAGGCAATGTAATTTGCTATTTTAAAGAGAGTAAGAGAGTGAAAAAATAATAAGAGTTTATGAGTGTATTGTAATAAAATTAGTGTGAATTACTCATTTTTTTATTTTGAGCATTTTTTTGCTTGATTATTTTCCTCTTCAATCCAACAAAGTGGTACCAGAGCCATTTCGTATCCAATCCTCTTCCAAAAATCCCCGAGTAAAAAAGTCGAGTTTAAAGAGTTTCAGAAGCAGCCCAGAAAGTGTTGCAATAGGCTGTCAGAAGTGTTGCAAAAAAAAATTGCAGAAAGTGTCGCAGTTAGCATAAAGTGTCGCCAATACTCAAAAAAGTTGCAATAGCCTCTGTTCTTCCTTTCTGGAAAATTTTCAAGTTCATCTAAAATTGCAAGGAAATATTTTCCCTTGCTGTTCTCCTTGCAAAATCTGTCTGAAGCTATAGCGACGTACCGAAAGTGTCGCAATAGACTCAAAAGCGTTGCAACAACCCCTGTACTCTTTAAAACAAATTTTCCTTTACAAAAATGAATCCCAACGGTGTTTCCTTCGTTTTTCCTCAGCTTACAAAAACCAATTACAATAATTGGTGTATCAAGATGAAAGCCATTCTAGGATCCCAAGATGTTTGGGATATTGTTGAAAAAGGCTATGAAGTCCTAGCTGCAGATGCACAACTGTCGCAAGCCGAAAAGGATAGTTTGCATAAGAGTCGTCGTAATGACCAGAAGGCTCTTAGTATCATCCATCAAGGGTTAGATGATGTTATGTTTGAGAAGGTGGCAGAAGCGAGCACCTCCAAGCAAGCTTGGGATATACTACGAGTTTCTCTTCAAGGAGAGGAGAAAGTACAAAAAGTTCGGCTCCAAATGTTGAGAGGAGAGTTCGAGATGATGAAGATGAAGGAGACAGAAGTGATTGTAGATTACTCCTCACGATTAAAATCTGTCGCTAACCAAATGCGGCAATATGGAGAAAAGCTTGAAGAATCCAGGGTTGTTGAAAAACTTCTAAGGTCACTACTACCAAAGTTTGACTATGTAGTAGTGGCAATTGAAGAATCTCGGGATATAAGTAAAATGACCGTCGATGAAGTAGTTGGCTCATTACAAGCACGTGAGGAGAGACTAAACAGACAAAGAGAAGAGTCTGTAGAACAAGTCTTAGCAGCAAAGGTTTCAGTCAAAGGTGGAAGTAGCTAGGATTCTAGCCATTACGGACGAGGACGTGGTAGAGGCCGTGGAGGAAATGGAAGAGGAAGAGGACGTGGTAGAAATCAACCATTCGGTAGAGGTGAAAATAATAATGGAGATAATCAGTCCGTACGAGGCAGAGGTCGCGGTCATGGACGTGGACGAGGAAGAGGAAACTAGAGGCATAATGATGGACGTGACAAGTCCAATGTTCAATGCTACAATTGCTCCAGATATGGCCACTATGCAGCAGAATGTCGGAGCCCACCAAAGTAAACAGAGGAAACGACGAACAACATTCAAGAAGAGGACGTAACCAACACGGTATTACTAACCCGTGAAAGTGAATACAGTCAAGAAAACAACATATGGTATCTTGATAATGGTGCAAGTAACCATATGTGTGGAGATAAGAAAATGTTCGTAGAGCTGGACCGGTCATTCAGTGGTAATGTTGTTTTTGGGGATTCCTCAAGAGTTCCTATTCAAGGAAAAGGAACTATTCTTATTCATTTAAAGAATGGAGAGCACCAATTCATCAGCAATGTTTATTACGTTCCAAACATGAAAAGCAACATTTTAAGTTTGGGACAACTGCTGGAGAAAAATTACCAAATTCACATGGTGAACCGAAAGTTGGTGCTATTAAACGAAAAGAAGGAGCTGCTAGCTAGTGTACCAATGTTAAAAAATAGAATGTTCACTCTCAACATCAAGACAGATGTAGCAAGATTCTTAAAAGCTTGCGTGAAAGAATCTGATTGGCTTTGGCATTTGAGATTCGGTCATCTCAATTTTGGAGGGTTGAAATTGCTAAGCCAGAAGAAGATGGTGCATGGTCTTCCGCTGATTAATAAACCCCATCAGCTTTGTGAAGGATGTCTTGTTGGAAAACATTCTAGAACTAGTTTTCCAAAAGAGTCTATGTCAAGCGCAAAGGCTCCCTTTGAGCTTATTCATGCCGATGTCTGTGGACCAATGACACCAGTATCATTGGGAGGCAACAAATATTTCTTGCTATTCATTGATGATTATAGCAGAAAGACGTGGGTTTATTTTCTGAAAGAGAAATCAGAAGTTTTTGAAGCATTTAAAAAGTTTAAAGCTATGGTGGAAAAAGAAAGTGGCTATTACATCAAAGCTTTAAGATCCGACAGAGGGGGAGAATTCACGTCAAATGAATTCAAAGGACTCTGCGAGCATCAAGGAATCTGTCATTTCTTATCAGTCCCGAGATCGCCTCAGCAAAATGGTGTTGTTGAACGAAAGAATAGAACCTTGATGGATATGGTAAGGAGCATGTTAAAGAGCAAGAATTTGCCCAAAGAGTTGTGGGCAGAAGCTGTTGATTGTGCTGTCTACATCTTGAACCGATCTCCAACAACAAGTGTGTCGGATATGACACCCCAAGAAGCATGGAGTGGGAGAAAGCCTAATATCTCTCATTTTCGTGTTTTTGGGAGTGTTGCACATGTTCATGTTGAGGATGAAGAAAGGAGAAAGCTGGACGACAAAAGCAAAAAATACTTGTTCGTGGGATATTCAGAATTTTCAAAAGGTTATAAGATGTTTGATCTTGACACAAGGAAGACGATCATCAGTAGGAATGTGATTATTGACGAGGAAGCAATTTGGGAATGGAATAATGACAAGCAAAAGAATTACAGTTTTTATCCTTTCACCATGGATGAAAACAATGATCGAGATGTGGAGGAGTCAGGCAAAGCATTGACGTCATATAGTCCCATTCCAATTGCATCTCCAGGACACGATGATGATAAAGTCAAAGTCCAAGAGAAAGACCTAGAAAATTTCGTCTTATTGAAGATCTTTATGATGCAACTAGAGAGCTCAATGAAGAATTGACTCTTTATTGTCATCTTATTGATAGTGAACCTATTGATGCTGAAGAAGCCTTGAAAGATGAGAAATGGAGAAAAGCCATGGAGGAGGAGATCAACTCAATTGAGAAAAACAAGACGTGGGAGTTGACCAAACTTCTAGCTGACAAAAAGCCCATTGGAGTCAAATAGGTGTTCAAGGCAAAGAAGGATGCAAATGGAGAAATCGTTCGACATAAAGCGAGGCTAGTCGCAAAGGGATATAGTCAAAAACCCGGTATTGACTATGATGAAGTATTTGCACCAGTAGCAAGAATGGAGACTATCAGACTAGTGATCTCAGTCGCTGCCCAAAATGGATGGAAGATCCACCAAATGGATGTAAAATCAGAATTTCTGAATGGATACTTGGAGGAAGAGATCTATGTCCAACAACCACCTGGTTACATTGTCAAAGGTCATGAACGAAAAGTGTTGAAGCTGAAGAAGGCGTTGTACGGACTTAAGCAAGCACCGAGAGCTTGGAACAGTCGCATCGACAAATACTTTTGCGAGAATGGATTTATGAAGTGCCCACACGAGTATGCCTTGTACGTGAAAGTAAAAGGTGGAGACATATTACTTGTTTGCTTTTATGTGGACGATCTCATATTTACCGGAAACAATCCTCAAATGTTTAATGATTTCAAGAAAACGATGACTCGTGAATTCAAAATGACTGATATTGGCCTGATGTCGTATTATCTTGGCATTGAAGTGAAGCAAAGTGATGATGGAATTTTTATTTGTTAAAGTGGCTTCGCCAAAGAGATCTTGAGGAAATTTAAGATGGAAAATTGCAACCCTGTTAGCACTCCGGCCGAATGCAGTTTGAAATTGACCAAGGATGAAAATGGAGTCAGGGTGAACCCGACAATTTTTCGAAGTTTGATCGGGAGTCTCAGATACCTGACGTGCACAAGGCCAGATATTCTGTATGCAGTTGGACTAGTGAGCAGATACATGGAAGAATCGAAGGAGTCTCATTGGAATGCAGCGAAAAGAATACTCCGCTATGTTAAAGGTACAACTAATTTTGGATTGTATTATTCAAAATCTGACGAATTTAAATTAGTTGGCTATAGCGACAGTGATTGGGCTGGCGATAAAAATGACCGAAAAAGTACAAGCGGGTTTGTATTTTTTCTCGGTAACACGACATTTACTTGGAGTTCAAAGAAGCAACCTATAGTGACGTTGTCAACATGTGAAGCTGAATATGTTGCTGCAACATCATGTGTGTGTCATGCAATATGGCTGAGAAGACTATTAACGGAACTTCAAATGACACAACATGATCCAACGAATATTTTTGTCGATAACAAATCGGCATTGGCATTGGCGAAAAATCCTGTCTTCCATGATCGAAGCAAACACATCGATACAAGGTCATTTCATTCGAGAGTGTATTGAGCAGAAGGAAGTCACATTGAAGTATGTCAAAATATAAGATCAGATAGCGGACATCTTTACAAAGCCATTGAAGAATAACGTGTTCAATCAATTGCGAGCGTTATTGGGAATAACGGATAATTAAGTTTACGGGGGAATGTTCAAATTATTAAACTTAATGTGATAAAAAAATAATGAAAAAAGGGTCAAAAATAGCAAGCCACCTAAATTGGACTTTGAAAAAAATTGGTATTTGTAGGATTTGTTAGTTGGATTTTGTAGAAAATTAAAGTAAGTTGTTAAACCTAAATTTGAATTTTGTAATAGATTGAATTATTGAGAAAATGATAGGATCATTGCAGAATTCATCAAATGCCTATATAAGGCAATGTAATTTGCTATTTTAAAGAGAGTAAGAGAGTGAAAAAATAATAAGAGTTTATGAGTGTATTATAATAAAATTAGTGTGAATTACTCATTTTTATGTTTTGAGCATTTTTTTGCTTGATTATTTTCCTCTTCAATCCAACAACAAGATGGTCTTCTGAGCTTAGAACCCCTTCGAATACAAACTTGTTTCTTCGTTTCCAAATTGTCCAAACGATAAAGAACCACAACGATGTTCCAAAGTCTCTACAAGGTTCTGCAGAAAAGTAGTTGCGCCATTGCTCCAAAAAATCAAATCCCAATAATGGCATAGTTATCGCAATATCTAGTAGCCCAAAAGCTTGAGTCCAAACTCGATAGCTTCCAGGACAGTGGAATAGTGCATGCCCGGTCGCCTCATCTTCAGCACAGAAGGAGCATTTTCCATCCGTTACATCTCGACGTCGTCGGTCGAATAGAAAATATTTTGTTGGCAGTTGGCTATGCAATACAAGCCACCTAAAAAATTGAACCTTGGGTAAAAGGCATGCTTCCCTACACATCATAAAGTTCACATCAGGCTTTTGCCAAAGGAGAGTCTGATAAAATCCACGACAAAATGAGGAATCCGAGAAATGATTTTGCTCCCCGATAACCCATAAAAATCGATCAGCCCTATCAGAAAAAAAATAGTTGGCGTGGCTGACCCACCACAAGTACGTCCTCCTCATCCAAAAATAATGCAGGACAGCTTTGTGTAACCCAATTGCTTAGTTGGACGCATCTCTCCTGACTCGAAAATCTCAAATTCGTTTTTCAGAAAGATCTCAATACCACATCTGCCCCAAACAAAAAAGAACAGCCCTGTTACACAAAGTAAAATTTTTAATTACATAAATGATAAAGTTCCGAAAATAATGAAGGAAAAGATGGATAAAATACCCAGTTATCATGCCAAAAGAAAGAAAATTCCCCATTTTCGACCTTTAGTGGAACATTTAATGTATACACATTATTATTATCATAGAACCTAATACATGTTACTTTATCCAGGCACTTTGAACAAAGTCAACACTATATTTTTTTTTGGTAATTAAGTCAACACTATATATAAAAGCATTAAGCAATCCGCAGCTAAGATCTAAGCACTTCAATTTTTATTATTTTCACCATTTGAAAATTATTGGGGCAATATAAATGAGGAAGATATTATTTTCCCTAATATTTTTATTTTTATAAAATTTTTTTTTAATGACTAATTTAAAATCAGGTCAACACACACTTCTGATAAATTTTTCCCCTCTTAGTTAGGAGATTTGTTGACTTTTGCTCATACTTTTTAAAAGCATTTAACTGTTTGCTATTTTTATTTATTCTTTCTTTCTTTTGTAAATTTGGTTTGATTTTTCGGCCTTGTCCTCATTAAAAAAAGTTAACATTAAATATTAAAATTTCGCTACATTGAAAATACAATTTTAACCTTATAAAATGTTGTTATTACCAAATAAATACTTTTTCTAACTTCATATCTTTAATCCTAAGCAGTCATTATAAATGAAAGCAACAAACATTTATGTAGGGGTGGGTTTGAAAACCTAAAGTTTGAACTAATTTAATTTAATTAATTTTACATATAATACTACAAAATTTCAATACAAAATGAAATGAATTAAATTTCTTCACATGTTAAGTTCCAAACATAGGGCTACTTTGTACATAAGGGATTTTGCGCTATTTTCATGAGCTTTGATTTCGGAATTGGTGTTTAGTGGAGACATGATAGGAAGTAGCAAAATATGATAATACAAAAATGTGGTTTAAAATTGTGTATTTTCAATATAGTATGAAACTTAATATTTTTTGTTATGATGACATGATACGCATGTAATAATAAGTTATATGTGTTACTAATATACCAAAATTGAAAAACAATACTCCCTTCATCTTTTTTACTTATCTTCTAACACATTTTTATACTTTTTAAGAAATTAATTAATTAAGATAAAAAAATACTATTTTACTCTTTAATTAATGTTTAATTTCCACTCCATTGTAATTAATGATAGTGGGACAAATGAAGGCATAATTGAAAAAATAATTTTAAAAGTGTCTAAATATTTAAAAATAAAAAATAAAAAAATATTTAAAAAAGTGACTAAAATATCTATTTTAAAAAGATAGAGGGAGTAATATTCGTACAAATAAGATGGAATAATATTTTGACTTAATTTATATATATAATATATTTATGGTACCGTATATACACTTTTCTTATGCAATGGTTCTAGGTATTGACTTTCTCTTGTTTTTGTGTTTCAAACTTAGTCAGGCCGCAATAATTTTATCTCAACTCTTTTTCCCTATTATTCTTTTTGTATTTTTTATTAGGTTTTCCCAACAAAATATACTGCTATCTCATTTAAGATTATTTTTTATGGGAAACTTCATTTCTCATTCGACTTCTAACTCGGCCATTTACAAATAAAAAGATCAATTTTTATTTTTACTTTTTTTTTGAAAGAGCTATTGATTTGATTTCTATTTTTTTTTTCTAATTATAGATAATCCAGTAGTAATACACTCGTGAGACATTTACTAAATTTTAACTGTTTCATATTTTAAAAAAATAAATTTATTAACAAAATTTAAAAATGCTTAGGTACGTTGGAATTATTATTGAAGATATGATTACCAAAAAAAATTAAAGATATTGATCCTCTCATAAACCACAATTAGCCGCCTAGCTAGTCTCCATCTAAATAACAACTGATCCCCAATTAGACATCGGAAGCTCCGGCTACCATAGTAGCATCTAGCATTTATAAAAAAGTTAAAACTTGATAGAAGTATCAAGTTTGAACATATTAAACAAAATAGAGTGAGCCAAACTAGCTAGAACTCTTAAGGATAAGAGGGCGAATGTTAATATTTATAAAAGTTGATCGGGTAAAGAGAAAGATAAATGTATATAGTTGTATAGGACCCTTAACTGTTACTAAGCCCCGAACAAGATTATCTCAATGAAGATACTGATAAATATTAAAAAAAAAAATAGCATATACCTAAGTCGAGTCGCCAATATACATATATTTACTCAGCTTATCAAAATACACAGTTGTAGAGACAATTCAATTTTATTCATCAATACATATATGAAACTTACAAAGCATACAAGTATTAGCATTACATGCATTACATATACTTATATTATATATAGTAGCTATAGGAGTTAAAAGGCCAAGCAATTAAGAGCCAACGTAAAAAAAGTTAAAACAAAAGTTTAATTAGTAATTAGTCGTATGTAGTTCTCTATAATTATACCAAAAGCTGACATGATAGATCCATAACTTAATAAATTAATCAATATAGTCCAGTTCAGTTCAGTCGTTCCAGACCCAAATGGCACCGGCCCTCTTGAGCAAAGGGCCAAGCTGATTCTTTAGCAGTAGACTCATGACTTGCTGGTCTCCACCCACACACTCCCCACCGATGAATACCACCGGCAGATCCTGGCAGCCTAGTTTCTGCATTAATGCTCTCTCAATATGCAGCCCGTTGGGAAGCTGATCGAGCTCATAAACTGTTGGGTTAGCCCCAAAACCTTGGAGAAGTGTCTTAATAGAATGGGACATGTCACAAGTGCTTTTGCTGAATATCACTAGTGGCCTCTCTGCTACCATTCTTGCTACTGCCTCCATTTAATATAATTTGAAATAGGGAATTTGGTAATTATGAGTAGTGTTTGAGAGTCGATTTGTTGTGTTGGAGATGTGAAGTAAAGAAGGGGTTGGGTGGGTATTTATAGTAAGCTGCTGGGGTTATATTAGAGGCAAGATAGATGAGATTGGGTGGGACCATAAACGTAAGGTATGTGATTAGTATGATTGATTCAATCGCTACGTTAGATGATGACATATGTTTATGCTTGCTGCACTACTACCATGTCTTGTTGCTTTCACTTTTACATGAAAATGCCAGTTGGATAGATTTGGATTCTCTAAAGTTAATGAATGGATTTGTATTGAGTTATAATGATTGAGATTTAATTAGTTTTTGTGGTTTGTGAGATTCACGGTGCAGTCAAATGTCAACCATTCAAACTCAACTAATGATTGAGATTAACTGAAATGCTAGAGAATTCCAACTTTAAAGAATCCACCTATTTTATTATTCATTCATTAATTAAGTTGTCTTACCTTAAATACCTGATTTCTTTCAAAGGTTTTCTATTTCATCTGAGACAAATGCATTCTTTCCATAGTAAAACTTCTCCACTTTGATGATTGATATATAAGTAGTTATCGTAGGCATCCACATATAACCTTTAAATTAAAGTACTTTGCAATGTGGGATTCCAACACAGTATCAAATATCATCAGGTTGATCCAATAACATTGCATGTGACTCTGATACCATTTAAGCATTCATATATGACTTCAAAATAAACCTTTAATGGTTAAGACTGTTTCGACAATATAAGGAACATTTTTTATTCATAACGAAGCAATGTGAGATTCCAACCGTTATATTATATGTTATTGTCTAAAAACGAAAATTTCATGATCCTCAAGCCATTATATGATAAGTAGACTTTTTTGCTCTTATTTACACGTATCTTCGTTGAGATTATCTTATTCGAGACTTAGTCACAATTAAGAATAAATGTATTTATTCTTGTAGACCTCTACAATCTACAAAATAGTTATATGTAATAAAAGGCGCATGTGAATGGATCTCAGGGAATTTATAAAGATTTTATGTTGATTTCCTTTACCAATTTGTAGGCATCATATTATGAATAATTGCATTTGCATTAATTTAACCGATGCCATAGACCCATTTTCCACTAGTCAATGCATATTATATATCCAGTTGCATCAAGAACTATAACGTAGGTATTTGGGATTAATTATCTAAACTTTTACAAGTGTGCTTGATAGTTTTTAATACAAAATAATTGAAATAAAAGAATAAAGTACACGAGAGTTCACAAAAATTAATAGGAAATTCAAGAAAAGAACTGATAGTAAAATGTGGTCAATAAAGATAAGGGTAGGAAAAGGGGATGCACAAATTCAGTAAGCACTAGCAGTTAGTTCATGCATGTTGTCTTAGACTATAATTTAATATAGTTCAGTTTAGATCACTTTAGTTCAGTTTAATTATGCATAGTTATAAATTTACACTGAAATAAGTTCACTTCAGTTCAGTTCAATTTAATTTAGCCAACTTTATTTCAATTCACTTCAATTCAACTTTCATAAGTTGAAAATAAAGAAGCTTATTCACGTGATTTTCTCCTTCAAATTTGAAAAGGTAAACTAGAAGCATCTACGCAAAGAATTTTAATTTGAATTTTATCCTATAGCTAGCTACATTTATTTTCTTTCATTGTTTTATTAATAAACAGAAGAAAACCGAAAGGGTGAGAGAACAAATGAAAAATAAAGATGCTTTTCTTTTTCTTGCCAAAAAAGAAAAAAAAAGAAAAAGAAAAAGGTGATGATATACAGTAGTTCTGAACTCTGATTTGTATGCATATCCAAATAGTTCACATAATCACTGCCACGTTGCCTCTTCCGTACTGTCTGGCCCATCGGATTTGAAAAGCCAACCAAAACAAAAAGTCGAGGGCATCTTGATCTCCAAAAATTGCATAGCCCTCGAATCCAATCCAATCCAATCATTCTCTCAAATATGGGGATTAAATATATTTCAGTCAATTTTAATTATTATTTAATTTTTAATAATTTAAATTTAATTTTATTAGAGACTATAGATCACTAAAACTCAATTTAAATAATTATAGCTTAATAAATAATTTAAATTAATTAAAATAAATAACTTTAACGATTCTCCATTTTAGAGAATCTAAATTCCTCGGATCTATGATTTATTGTGGGTGTACCTATCTTAAGTGAACTTGATATTTATCTAAAACAAAATTCAGTCTTCTTTATTTTCGACCTAGAATGATCGATATGCCCAACAATTTTCCGCAAGTATAACTGAGTATGAATCAGTTAACATTTATCTCATCCACCAAGAGATGTTCGGATGCCGTGTAAAAAATTTGTGAAATTTGACGGTGTTTAAAGTCCAACAAATTTGATAAGCGAGAGAGCATATAATTGGAATTAAAGTCATCTAATGTAACTAATAAGCTTGTGCTAATGCCCAATCAACACCTACTATATGCAATTTTTTCGGTTTGAGTTATATCCCGCAATAAGACGATGAAATATCAAAAGTATTACTCGAAACACATGAAATCAATTTGGCATCTGAAACACAGATTGGTTGAAGGACTAATTTTACCATTTAAGACTCTTTAAACTTTGGAAACTTTTTTTTTCTCTCACTTAGCTTATCAGCCAAAACTAGTTATGTTTATGTATTAGTAAGAGGCTTAATGCATCAACATCCTCAATTTATCCCCAAAATCTCGTTGCCTCCCTGAACTTTAGAAGTGCCCCGCAGCTACTCAACTTTCAAAAAGTGTACCGCTTTACTCCCTGAATGCCACGCATCAGCTTCTGGTTGGTTTGACTTTTCAAAGATATAATTTTTAAAGATTTTCTGTCTCCAATCAAAAGTTGACACGTGGCATTAAAGGAGCAAAGTGCTGCACTTTTTGAAAATTAAGGTAGCTGCGGTGACACTTTCAAACACTTTTTGAAAGTTGAGGTAGCTGCGGTGACACTTTCATACTTCAGGGAGGAAACAAAATTTTGGGAATAAGGTGAGGATGTTATTGATACATTAGGCCTTATTAAAATCTATTTATTTTTCTCTCTAACCTTCTTTTTAGTTGTTCTAGACATCGAATTTGTATTCAAGTGTTGACCAATCCTCAAGTCTATTAAACTAAGTAAACTAAATTTAGCATAAATATTAGCTGTTCTAGTGAATGAGGCATTTGTTTGGTTAGTTACCAATTATCTGTGATATAAAAAATTATATTAATTGGGATATCTAAATAGAATAGTTGAACTGAATTTGGATAAAACGAAATAAAATTTGATATCTCCAATACAATGTAATATGTCAAAATTGAATAAGATACGTGGTTTTTTATTATAACATTATTGGACTTTCAATAAATGTAGAATGCAGTTTTAGATGTTGTCCCAATTTAAGTTTTGCATAAACTACAAGAAAACTCGCAAATTGCAAAGGAATGCTTGCAAGGAATATTTACTCTTGCAAATTTAGTAGCTTGCAACGGATCTTGCAAGTGAAAGCCCATTCCCTTGCAAATTTCTAAAAATTAAAATAATGAATATTTTTGCAATAAAAATTGCCAGTGTTTTAAGATAAAGGAGGGAAATTTTGGAGGGAAAAATTAAAGGATATTTTATTTCCGTTGCAAGTCTATGCAAGGGAAATGAAAATAGAAAATCCACAACTAATTATTTGTTGCAGTGTTTTTATAATAATTAAACAATAAAAAGCAAATATAAAAAGGCAGAGTTATCGTGAGACTAGGGTTAAGCACACAACTCACAACTCTGTTCATTCTCATCTCCTTCTCACAACGGCGATTACCCTAACACCGGAATGACCTAGGGTTTTTTGCCACAAACGTCTGCTTTTCCTTCTTCCTTCTGACTCTCAACCTGCGTGTTCTTTTCCTTCTTCGTTACCTTCTAATTCTCAACTGTGTCTATTTTATTTCCGTTTCAGTGTCATAAAATAGCAATCTTTGCTGCGTTTGTGAAGGTAATCTGTCTCAACTTGCTTTTTATCTAAGTAATTACTTTAGATCTTCTTTCACTGTACAAATTATGTTTTATGCATTTGTATTTTGATACTCTGCACTTGAATTTTAGGATATTTATGGTCTTTGGGTTTGTTTTTGTTGCTTAGGTTTCTTTTCTCTCAAATTCCAGTTATCTTTCTGACAATGTCTCTGCAAATTCCACAGAGATTGTTTCATTCACGTCAACTTTCTCTTATTCTAAGATCTTGGCTACTTGTTATCTCTAGGTTTTTGCTTCATCGTTAAATATGAACTTGGATTTGAACCGAAAAAGGATTTTACTTTTGAATAGTTAAATATGCTTAAAGGTTTACACTTTATGCTTATTTATATATGCCCAACCAATTTATGTTTTGAAAATCTGAAATTCATAATATGATTGTATTTGGGCTTAGGTAATAAAAGAGAAACACGATTAAAATTGACTATTCCCGCACTGAAAAAGGCTACTTTTAAATTAATTTTGCTCTGTTTAGGCATTTAAATCTATGGTTCTATGTTAGGGATTTAAATCTGATGTCCCCAAATAGGGGGCACCAATTTGGGGATATCAGATTTAAATCCCTATGTTTGATGTGAAAAGATTAATGTTTTATTAATTTAGCTAATCATAACCACCACCACCCCTAATTTGGGATGTAAAATTATTACTCGCTAGATAGTAATGTTATATATTCAAAATCACTGTGTATTCTACTCTTTCAAATATCTAAATTGGAAATAATGTAAATTCTTACTTTTATAGCTAGATAGTTATGATGTTGTTTTGATCTGGATGTGCTATTTTTTACAGCAGAATCACCCTGCTATATCGAAGTACTGTAGGCAATTCTGCTTTTCCATCACGTCTGCTAACAGGTTAGTATTTGTTATCATCGTTGCTCATTAGATAATTTTGAGATGGTTTCATTTATGTGTTGCAATGGAATATTACCACTAAAAGTACTTCTGCAGAGTTTCGTTGAACATATTCTTGCCAAATATAATTCAATTATTCATGTTATATTATTAAGTGGTTCAAAAATTTCACTCTATCCATATATAGTTCCACCATTTGTTTATGTTTCAAGATGGTGATCCACGTAGATCAGATTATCATATGAAATGCTTGCTCATCTACCTCAGTACTTTATTATTGTATTAAATTTTGTTGGCTAATTGCTTAAAATAATTTTTTATGCACTAAATGCACTAGGTGAACTTGTTAATTAGCCATGTGCTACATATGTCAATGGTGATTTTATGTCAGGAAAGTTTTAAGTGGATACTGATATCCAATTTGTCTCTCTTATCCTTATTTATGTTTTGTTTAACTTATATTACATACTGATATTGGTAGGCGTAGTCCCAATTTGTCCCTCTTTTCTTTTTTTATGTGTTGTTTAACTTATATTTTTTCACAGCTCCCTTGTAACATTGACTGAGTTTTTTAGTTTTTTTTGTTAAGTGTTTATCTAGTGGACTAAACCTATTTCTTGTTTTGATCTTTCCATCTTTGGCTTTTGTTACTTATGTTTTGACCTTTAATACATGAAATCACATTTTGCCTTCCATTTACGTTTTTCTAACAAGTTGGCATAGGTTTTTTTTTTATCTTTTTAAGAATAATATAAATATTGAGACTTATGTGTTAGTTATTTATATATATGATACACACACACACACATATATATATATATATATATATATATATATATATATATATATATATATATATATATATATATATATATGCATGTTTTCTGTTTTAGCTTAATGTACATAATTTTTTAGTACGTTAGAAGAAATGAACAAATCTCTTAGAACTTGGTTGTATGAAAGACTAGATGCTCGTGGACATTTGGATCCAATGTTTGTTAAGGGAGTGAGACTATTCATTGATTTTGCACAGCCTTTATTCATGGATGGTTCAAAAATTAGATGTCCATGCTCAAGGTGTAAAAATAGAAAATTTGATGAAGTTGAAATGGTATTATTTCACTTGTTTAAGTATGGTTTTGTGCCCAATTACTTCTAATGAGATCGACATGGGGAGAAATCAAGTTGTAGAAGTTCAGCTCATGAAGCTGTTGGATATGATGTATGCCATTAAGGCAATTAGGACGATATATCTTAATTGTGTAATAGTATGGATAATTTATTTAATCAATAAAGGCATTTAATCTTTTATTTATATCAATGTGTTTATATATATATTATAGCTGGTTAAATATATTCATTGATCTATGTATGCAAAAGTCTTTGACGTATCACAACATGAAGTCAGAGAAATTATAGTTGAACTATATTTAGTAGAACCTGGTTCATGTGCAATTATGACTGTCTAAACTATCCATAGTCATAGTTTGATCAAGAAAGGATATTGATGAAGCGGAAAGACTAGCATGTGGTCAACTTTTTTAGAAAGGGTCCAAGCAATTAATCTGCTAAGGACTGAAGGTGATGCCTTAAGTTTGACACATGGATATATCTGGGAGATATATTGGAGACTGCAATAAGATGAATACTTGGTATATATGTCAATGTGTTAGTGTTTATCTTCATGCAATAAGCTTTGCGAATGTCCTCATACTTGAGATACTAGTTACTTGTGTGCTACTATTGCTATATTTTGGGTCATTATTATGCACTCATTAATTTAGGGTGTTACAGGTATAGTGATGACAACACGTTGGTAAGCTGAGTAGTTGAAAAGAATCTATCGCTTCGGATATATTAAGGAGTTGTACCTGGCCACTTGTTGAAGTGATGATTGCCATAAACCTCTGATCAGAGTATGCATTTGATAGAAATGGTTTCTAGTCAGACACACTATGGTAAAAGGCAGTATACTTCGGTAATAATTAAACTACTGGGATAGCTTGGAGCAACCACGCTATTAGTGGGTTAACACTTTAATCGAACCCTACAAATTAGATGGTACTAATATTAAAGAATGGAACTAATTTATTGCACCGGATAACTATTGCATTAACCGGGATTAAGTCATAAGTATAAATGACGTTCCAAGTAATGGGGGATGGTAGACCCTTGCTAGAGGTGAACTACAGTCGTTTAAGGTAATCGGGTTCTATTCACGGTCTAGAACCTTGAGCTAATGGTTCCATTAGAACAAGGATTGGTTAAGCCTTAACAGATCAATACTTAGGGATCCTATAAAGTCACACACATTGGACTTTCATCGGACTAAGTAACTAATAGAATTATTCTATTACGAAATATAACATGATAATAATTAGATTATGATTTGGTTGGACCAAGGATTTATTTTTGACATGTGACTGATTTAATTAGGGTCATAAATAAATTGGCTAGATTGATTTTATCAATTTTATAAGCCAAGGAATTTATCTTTGACTGGTAACTAATTTATTAGGGTCGAAAAATAAATATTTATTTAAAAAGGATTAAAAGGGGAATTTTGCCAAGGCGAGTTAAATTAGACCGAGAGTACAAAAGTATTTTTTGTATAAGCTCGGGTGCATAGGAGTGCACCAAAAGGTGCGCGAGCAATGCTAGGCATTGCTCGCGGCAGCCCATGAAAATGGGCTACACATGCGCAGCCCATCAGGGTGCGCCGCGAGTTGGGCTCACGACATGGGCCGCGAGGCCCAGCTCGCTGCAAGGCAAAGCCCGCAGGGCTTTGCCTTGCTACACTCAGCGGGCTATGCCCGCAGGTCATGGTGACCCGCTGGCATAACCCGCTTGGGATGTGCTTTTAGCACATCCCACATCGGTTATTGGGGGAGCATTTTTGCTCCCCTAAGCCTATATATAGGCTCTCCCATGCTCCTTTTTAAATTGCACCTTCAGTTCAAAGTATAAATCCTAAGCGAGATTCACAAAGATAAATCTCTAGGGTATTGAGCTCAGCTCTTTTTGAGGAGCCTGAATTTATTTGGGCACCTCTAGTTTATATTTTGGGGTGAGGCTTCTGGAGTGGTCTAACAACTACTCTAGGCTTCTTAGTTCTCCTCCGAGGGAGGTTTTGGTTGGTGGGGTTCGTGTGGATACTCATAGAGGCTATCCTATGCTTGGAGGCTTGTGCAAGAGGAGCACGCTTCAACTGCTAAGTTTTCTTTCTTTCTCTTTTATTATTAGGTCTTTTTCTTTAAGCATTTTTAGACTTAATAATATGCTTAGGTTGTTTTACATGCTTAGTTTATAACATTCTTAGGTTATAGCTTAGAGTTATAACATGCTTAGGTTATAGCTTAGAGTTATAACATGCTTAGCATAAAATGTATATGCTAGAATATTATTTAGAATTATAGTATGCCTAGCCCTTTTGCATGCCAACCTAGGTAGAGAATTATTTAGTTAATTTATTTAATTTATATGAAACTAATAGGAGTTCCTGGGGACGGACAAAATTTTGAATTTCCGCCATGCCTGTTATGCATGTTCAATCTGGCTTTCTGTTCCCAACAGAAATAATATCTAATGATCAATATAAACCTTCTGCTTCCTATCAACAAATGGTCCTAAATTCAACTGGTCCAAGTTTTGAGCCGATGAGTATGCATGAAGGATTAGATGAAGAGCCAAATCTAGCTGATTAGAAATTCTTTGACATGCTGAATACTGTAGATAATGAATTATTTCCCGGTTGCAAGAACGTGTCATAATTATCTATTGTTGGTCGAATGTTAAACTTAAAATCTAAGAACCACATGATGGTTATTGTGACTTGATTAATGATATTATACCAGAAAAGAATAGCCTGGTTCATAATTTCTATGAAATAAAAAAAGCTGATAAGGGGTCTTGGACTACTAGTGGAGAAGATTGATTGTTGTAAGTTGGGATGCATGTTGTATTGGAAAGAGGATAGTGAGTTGCTCCATTGCAGATTTTGTACTTTACCAAGGTACAAAAAACAACATATTTCTTGTAAACGGAAGCTCATTCTTTGTAAGCAAATGTTCTACTTTCCTCTAATTCCTTGCCTAAAGTGACTCTATGCCTATAAAAAAGCAGCTACTGCTATAAGGTGGCACATTTCAGAGCATGCATATGATAACGGGGTTATGTGCCACCCATCAGATTCGAAGGCTTGGAAGTATTTTGATGAAATGCATCCTTCATTTGCAGCCGAAGGTCAAAATATTTGATTGGGTTTATGTACTGATGGCTTCCAACCATTTAGATAGTTTAGTTAAAATTATTCGTGTTGGCTTGTGATAATTACTTCATACAATTTGCGTCCGGATATGTGCATGAAGCAGCCTTACATACTTTTAACTACTTTAGTTCCTGGTCCGAAGAATCCAAAGTATAAGTTAGATGTTTTTCTATAACCTATTATTGAAGAGTTGAAACTTTTATGGGAGGAGGGTGTGGAGACTTACGATGTTTCATTAAAGTAGAATTTTCAAGTAAAAGCTGCTCTAATATGGACAATTAGTGATTTTCCAGCCTATTCTATGTTATCTGGTTGGAGTACGGCGGGAAAGATGACTTGCCCCTATTGTATGGAAAATTTGCAATCTTTCAGCCTTCCTAACAGCAGGAAAGTCTCATAGTTTGACAATCATAGGAAGTTTCTACCTTTTGAACATGAATATCGACATAATCATAATAAGTTTAGGAAAAACCATTTCGAGTCAAGACCTTCATCACCTATTAAGACTGGATTATAAATTATGCAACATATTGAGGAGTTAGGCTTGATGAAAGCTACTGAAAAAGGTTCTGAACATACTAATAAAGATATTTGTAAAAGTTGTGGTTGGATAAAACGAAGCATCTTTTGGGATTTACCATATTGGAAGACAAATTTGATAAGACATAATATAGAGAAGAATGTTTTTGAGAATCTATTCAACACTATGATGAACATTAAGGGGAAAACATAGGATAATGCAAAGGCGAGGGATGATATGAAGTTATTTTACAATCGGAGGGAGTTAGAAAGAAATTCTACAACAAATAAATATCCGAAGGCATGCTACTCATTAGATAAATCAGAAGATAAAGTGGTATGTGAATGGCTAAAAAGTGTCAAATTTCCCGATGGATATGCTTCGAATCTAAGTAGATGTATAGATATAACCAAATGTAAGATGTATAGGATGAAAAGTCATGATTGTCATGTTTTTATGCAACGTCTAATGCCCATTGCATTTCGTAAATTCTTGCCTATAAAAGTATGGGAAGTTATAACTGAGTAGAGCCTCTTTTTCAAAAGTTTGATGACTAATATACTAAACTTTGAAGACATGAAAAAGCTGGAATTAGAAATCTCAGTTATTCTTTGCAAATTAGAGAGTATATTTGTGCCTTGGTTCTTTGACTCAACGGAGCATTTGCCTATACATCTGCCTTATGAAGCTAAGGTTGCTGGTCCAGTTCAATTACGATGGATGTACGGATTCGAAAGGTAATCTTTTTTAAGTGTTTTCCTTAACATAATTTCAAGTCTGAAGTTTGTTGATTGCATAAATTAATTACATTATATATATATTTTTTTCATAACATAAAACTACATTTTATTGGTGTAACTTATAATTTGTAATTAGTTGACAACATAAACACATATTTGAATATAAAATTTGAGTTCGGTTGAAACTTCGAACTTATTATTAATATGAATTATGATTTTGGTTGATAACATAAGCTAAACTGTTGTTGTTTAATTACTTCTTCAATCAGATCACTTCATGACTTAAAACTCGATATCAATAATAAGGCTCGAGTTGAAGGTTCCATATGTAATGCATACTTAGTTTGTGAAGCATCTATGTTTTATTCGTACTATTTTAAGCCACATGTGTACACACGAGATAGAAAAGTTCCAAGAAATGATGATGGTGGTGAAGGAGATGATATTGATGGAAATTTGACTATATTTACATATCATGGTCGTTCATGTGGAAAAGCCAAAATTAGAAGACTAGCAGATGATGAATATGAAGCTGCTCACTCATATATATTGTTAAATTATGATGAAGTGCAACCTTATGTCAAGTAAGTTCATTTGTTATTTATTCAATTAAAAGATTTAGGAGAAATATATGTACATCTATGTTTTACTCTTCCTTGGTTTACTTCATAGGTTATATGAGGACTGGTTGAAAGAACTAAGTCCTTAAATCTGTGATACAAAAATCGTTGATCATCTAGAGAAGGATTTTGCACCATGGTTTGAGATAACTTAGTATAATACAACTTTAATCTATTATGAAAAAAATAAGACAACTTTAATGTACCCTTTCGAATTGATCTCCTTAAGTCAGGTCAATGTCATTTTAACATCAATTTTTTACTACTAAGTCTTTGATGTCTCTCATTATCTCTCTGTATTTCATTTTAGGTTCGAGATAATGAGATTGAGAACAAATTTCTATGTGACCTCTCAAAAATACCATTACCCCGCTTGAACTCTTATCCAATCTATTTTGTGAACGGATATAAATTTCATACAGAAGGGTATGGTTCAAATAAGACGACAATGAATAGCAATGTATGTATATTTAGCGCATATGGGGATTATTTTGGAAAAATTGTAGAAGTTTTAGAGTTAGAGTATCCTGCTTTACCAATAAAACGAGTTATGTTATTCAAATATGATTGGTACGACCCAACTCTAAACTTAGGGGTTAAAGTTCATGCACATTATAATTTGGTTGACATTAATCAAAGACAGAGGTATAAAAATTTGAGCCCTTCGTGTTGGCAATGCAAGCTACACAAGTATGTTTCATAGGGTATCCTAGCTGCAAAAAGGATAAGTCTGATTGGCTAGCTGTATGCAAAGTAAAATCTAGAGGTTGGAGAGATACAATGTCAAACGATGTTGCTTTTCAATTAGAAGAAGTTGAACCTGTTGACATTGGTGTTACTAGTGTTACAGGGGAAATTTGTCTAAGTGATGGTAAAAGTGTGCAAGAAGAAGAAGAAGAAGAAGAAGAAGAAGAAGAAGAAGATGATGGTGAAGAGTCTGAATTAGAATCTGATTTTTCTACTAATGATGATGAAGAAGATTATATAGATGAATCAGACTAGGATATGATATGATATTTTGTTTATGTTTGATATTGTGTTTTATGTTTGATATTGTGTTGTTTTGTAGTTTGCGAACTGTATTCTTGTTTTTTGTAGTTTGTGTTGCATTTGATAATATTAACATGTTTGTCACTTTTTCTTTGTACATAGCATTTTATTGATTGTGTCCTTTGCTGCAAAAAGTATGTCAAAATAGCCAATTACTAGAGATCCCTTTCCACCACTAATAAAGAAATGATAACTGATTAAGGGAGGGCATAGTCGTGTGCCCAAAGCTCGCATAGGAGGACAACGAGAAGTGATGTCTCCAACTGCTCTTACTATTACACCAGGTTTTTTCATTCTATCTTTTCTTCTTATTTCTTAAGACATAATTTCTTATTTCTTTTCTGAATTTTACAAGTCATGCATGCTAAGAATTAAGATGAATGAATTAGCTTAATCAAATGGGAAATAGTTCTACTTGTACAATATAGGTTTCAAGTCTTTACATGTGAACTCCACCTTAAGTAAACGAAGTCATCTAAACAAAAAAGTTAGATTCAAAGTCATCTATTCCCTGTTGAACCTGTGACAACAATATTTTCCCCCATATCTGTAATTATTGTCGATGCGATGCGTTCTGACTAGAAAGAAACCAGGAGGAAGTCAAGACTTCCATATGTGTTAGCACCAGATTATATGCTATGCATCATAATTAAAAGTTATATTTGAAGTATTAAATACTCTGATTATAAAGATTAATTTACCATGAAAAGTCACAATATTTTAAAAGGTTACTAGGCTATTACTGATTAATTATAGTATATAATGTATCTCATTTCTTATAGTTGTTGCAATGCTTTCCTAATATATATAAAGTATATAGGACTATTATATAAATATCTAGAAGACTAACATTTCTATATATCTTTAAATTCTTTTTAGGAAGTTCTATGCAACATGATGATATTATGGAACATATCGATAATAAACAGAATTCAAATGCAACTAACCACAGACAAGAGCAGAATAACTCCAAATCGCCACCATCGCCTGTTAGGCCCAATAATAGATTACGAGAAAAATAATAGCAGCAGAATAAAAAGACACGCAGATTTTTACGTGGAAACCCCAAATGAATTAGGGAAAAACCACGGGACCAACTCCGAATAATTCTCCACTATAAAAATAATAGTAGGTACACCAAGAGATTACAAAATAGTGGCACTCAAGTGTTTCCCAAAACCTCACTATTTTCTCTCTTGCCCAACTCTTAGGAACCCTTTTCCTAAGTTTCTCTACACAGATAATATTTGTATATGTGTTTTCTTACTCTTCTGCTATAATTTTGAGGCAGAAATCTCTCTATTTATAGGAAATACAAACGCGTATGGCCGAATTATGCACAGTAATTTTACTGTGCACATTTTGAAAAACGTTTTGCCGACCTGCCTCTTTTTGAATTTTTTTTTAATTAATCAGTGGGTCCCACAATAATAGGGACACCACTCAACAAATCTCCCCCTCCCGATTACATTGTGGGACTCTCCATCCCGGTTGCTTCAATGCACTGGTCGAGCTTTTCTTTTGGTACAACCTTTGTCAGCATATCAGCAGCATTATTGTTTGTATGAATCTTCTGCAACTTGAACTCTTTTTCTTCAACGGCAAGTCTGAGCCAATGATATCTTACATCAATATGTTTCGTCCGTGCATGATACATAGTATTTTTGCTCAAGTCTAGTGCACTTTGACTATCACAATAAACTATGTAGTCTTTTTGTTGCACACCCAATTCTTCAAAGAATCGCTTTAACCAAAGCATTTCCTTTCCTGCTTCTGTTGCTGCAACGTACTCTGCTTCAGTTGTTGATAATGAAACACACTTTTGTAACCGTGACTGCCATGAAATAGCTCCCCCTGAGAATGTAAATAAGTAACCTGATGTAGATTTTCTTTCATCAAGGTCACCAGCCATATCTGCATCTGTGTAACCAACAAGTGCTGGCTTTCCACCTCCAAATGTTAAACATAACTTTGAAGTTCCTCTCAGGTATCGAAAGATCCATTTAACTGCTTCCCAATGTGTCTTCTGGGGATTTGACAGAAATCGACTCACAACTCCAACTGCATGAGCGATGTCTGGTCTCGTACACACCATTGCATACATCAAACTTCCGACCGCTGAAGAATATGGAACATTTAACATATCTTCTCTATTTTTCTCTGTTGAAGGGTAGGATTTCTTACTCAACTTGAAATGAGCGGCAAGTGGAGTGCTAACTGGTTTAGCATTCTTCATATTGAACCTTTCTAGTACCCGTTCAATATATTTTTCTTGCGATAACCACAGCCTGCTGGACCTTCGATCTCGGGTAATCTCCATTCCAAGAATTCGCCTTGCCGGTCCCAAATCTTTCATGTCAAACGCCTTAGACAAATCACACTTCAACTTACTAATCATTTTGGCATCTGGCCCAACGACTAGCATATCATCAACATATAAGAGAAGAATGATAAATTTTCCATCAGGGAATTTCTGGACATATACACATGGATCAGCTTCTGTCCTCTTGTATCCTTGATTCACCATGAAGGAATCAAACTTTTTATACCATTGCCGCGGGGCTTGTTTTAGCCCATACAAACTTTTCTTCAGGCGACACACCATGTCCTCCTTTCCCTTGACCTTGAAACCTTCTGGTTGTTCCATATAAATTTCTTCTTCTAAATCCCCATGCAAGAACGTGGTCTTTACATCAAGCTGTTCTAACTCAAGGTTCAAGCTGGCTACAAGACCTAGCACAACTCGAATGGAACTCATTTTCACAACTGGTGAAAAAATCTCGTCAAAGTCGATACCTTTCTTTTGAGTAAAACCTTTGACAACCAATCGAGCTTTGAATCTCACTAGGTTTCCATCATCTTTCTTCAGCTTGTATACCCATTTGTTCTTGAGTGTTCTCTTCCCTTTAGGAAGTTTTACCAGCTGGTACGTGTCATTCTTCTTTAAAGAATTCATCTCCTCCTGCATGGCCTTCATCCAACAATCTTTATCTTTACAAGATTGCACATCTTGGAAGCTTTCAGGCTCCCCGTCATCAGTGATTAAAATATAATCAGAACTGGAGTATTTTGTAGATGGTTGGCGTTCTCTGACTGACCTCCTTAATTGAGGTTCTTCTTCTGGTAGAATGGGGTTCTCTGGCTCCCCCTGCTCAGTACCCTCTTCATTCATATCTTCATCTACAATCGCATCTTGATCCCTCACAACTGGCTCTTCTTCTCCATCTTGTTCTGATTGATGCATTCTTCTTTCTGTGGCATCATCTGATAGAATGCTCTTTGGTGTTATATCGATAACGTCGTCACTTGTAGATCTTTCACCGATGACATTATTCTCGTGAAATACAACATCTCGGCTCCGTACAATTTTCTTTTTCACTGGATCCCATAATCTGTAGCCAAACTCTTCATCGCCATAACCGACAAAAGTGCAAGGAATTGATTTATCATCAAGCTTTAGCCTTTGCTCTTTAGGAACATGCATAAATGCCTTGCAGCCAAATACCCTCAAGTGAGAGTATGAGATATTTCTTCCTGTCCAGACCCTCTCTGGAATATCAAAATCCAAAGGTGCTGAAGGTAGTCGGTTGATAAGATAGACAGCAGTATTGACAGCTTCTCCCCAAAATGACTTAGGTAAGGTAGCCATTTTGAGCATGGATATAACTCTTTCGACAATGGTACGATTCATTCGTTCAGCAACACCATTGTGTTGAGGTGTACCAGGAACTGTCTTTTCATGCCTGATACCATGTTGACTACAGTAATCCTTGAACTCCTTGGAGATATACTCACCACCATTATCTGTGCGTAAACACTTCAATGGCACTCCAGTCTCCCTTTCCACCATTGCACGAAATTGCTGAAAGTGCTTGAATACTTCATCCTTTGTGCGCAACAAATAAATCCATGTCTTCCTTGAAAAATCATCAATGAAGGTAAGAAAGTATCTTCTTCCTCCAATGGATTCTGTATCCATGGGACCACAAACGTCAGAGTGTACCAACTCTAACTTATTATTTCTTCTTCTAGGGCTTTTCTGAAATGAAACTCGATGTTGCTTCCCAAATAAACAGTGATCACACGGGTTAATTTTTCCTTTGGCTAATGGGATGAGGGACTTCTTAGCCAGTATATTCAACCCTTTCTCACTAACATGCGCCAGTCGCCTATGCCACAAATTTGGTGAAGCATCATCTCCAACTGTATTCAGTTGACTCGCACATATTATTGCGTGCATTTTGTATAGCGAGCAACACAATCTTCCTTTTGCCACCACCAATGATCCTTTGGTGAGTTTCCAATTTCCATTGCCTGTATGATTGTGATAACCTTCCTTGTCCAATACACTAACAGACAATAGGTTTAACCGAAGATCTGGAATGTGTGGTACATTTTTAAGTGTTAATGTGCATCCGACACTTGTCTTCACGCAGATATCACCGATTCCCACCATTTACGAGACACTATTATTTCCCATTTTAATAGTACCATAATCGCCTGCTTTGTATGTTGAGAAGTATTCCCTTTTTGGAACACAGTGGTATGAGGCACCAGAATCTACAAGCCACTCGGTATCTGCGTCTTCAACATGACAACAATCTGCATCATGAGATACTAAAGCCACCTCTCCATCTTCTTTTGTGACTGTAGCAGATGTATTTTTGTCATTATTATGACTTCGGTTTGCATTTTCTTGTTTTAAGAAACGGCAGTTCCTTTTGAGATGGCCCTGCTTTCCACAGTGGTAGCATGACCTCTTCTCCCGGGACTTGGATCTATCTCTGGATTTTTCATTTCCACGTCCTCTACTCTTGCTTCGACCCCTGTTTTCCGTGACAAGGGCTTGTGAACTGGTACTTGCAACGTCTCTTCTACGAAGTTCTTCATTAAGTAGGCTATTCTTTACCATAGACATTGTTACCACACCATTTGGAGCTGAGTTACTCAGTGATACAACAAGAGTATCCCAGCTATCTGGTAGAGTTCCCATCAAAAGACATGCTTGCATCTCATCATCCAAGGACATACCAGTGACTGCTAACTCACTTATGAATCCTTCAAAGTCGTTCAGGTGTTGTGTGATTGATCGTCCCTCTGTCAATTTCAAGTTCATGACTTTACGAATCATGAACACTTTTCCTTGAGCATTTTTAGCCTCGTACATATCCTCTAGCTTCTTCCAGAGAACTTTGGGATCTGTTTCGTTCCTCACGTGGTTGTATAGGCTAGCATCTATCCATTGGCGTATTGTACCCAATGTCTGCTTCTTCATCTTTATCCACTGCTGATCTTTCATATCCTTCGGCTTTGCGTCGTCACCCTCAATTGGATCATACAAATCTTTGCAATTGAGGTAGTCTTCCATTCTGGATTTCCACATTGAATAATTTGTATCCGTCAATTTGATCATTACGCCGTCATTCGCCATGTCGAAAAATTTAAGAATGGCAAAATTTTACTATTCACGAATTTCACTATTCACATAAATAGTGACTGTATATATGAATAGTACCGTATACCCAAATAATACTTGTATATTGGAATAGTAACAGTATGCCCGTATACTTACATAATACTATTCATAAAAGATGGCCGAATATGAATAGTTATTATATATGAATACTATTTCTCAAGTTACTATTTTACTATTCACCCAAATTGCCTACGTGCGTCGGTTTTTCGAACTGATTACGCCACCGGATTCCTCGTAATTTTCTCGTCGTCGTGGTATATTTATTTTTGAAAAATATATCCACGGATTTTACTGATAAAACAACCTTCAGCTCTGATACCACTTGTTAGGCCCAATAATAGATTACGAGAAAAATAATAGCAGCAGAATAAAAAGACACGCAGATTTTTACGTGGAAACCCCAAATGAATTAGGGAAAAACCACGGGACCAACTCCGAATAATTCTCCACTATAAAAATAAAAGTAGGTACACCAAGAGATTACAAAATAGTGGCACTCAAGTGTTTCCCAAAACCTCACTATTTTCTCTCTTGCCCAACTCTTAGAAACCCTTTTCCTAAGTTTCTCTACGCAGATAATATTTGTATATGTGTTTTCTTACTCTTCTGCTATAATTTTGAGGCAGAAATCTCTCTATTTATAGGAAATACAAACGCGTATGGCCGCACAGTAATTTTACTGTGCACATTTTGAAAAACGTTTTGCCGACCTGCCTCTTTTTGAATTTTTTTTTTAATTAATCAGTGGGTCCCACAATAATAGGGACACCACTCAACACCGCCACCGTCACCTCCAACAATACCACCGCTACCTCCACCAAAGTCGCTGCCTAATGTTCCTCCGATTGGACCTAATGGTCGATTTCAGGTTACTATAATGACTCGATACATGTAAGTGAAACCATTTCGCATTACACCATAGTAATTTCAATTTTGTACAAGTTTGACAATATCATAAAATAAATTTCTTTACAGTATCGATTATTCTAAAGCTGTAACCACAAGAGCACACCATAATTTCAAAGAAAGATCCGATCCATCAGGTCCCAACTTGAAGAAACTAAAAGATGAGACTAAAACCTTCTACTATCAATAGTTATATATAATTAATATATGTGTATCTGACATATTAATATTTTTTTATTATGACTTAATATTCTGTTACTAGAAAAGCATATTACATAAATGACATTTTAGTAGCATGTGTTTGATTTATTTGCATCTAAGTGATTAATTTTTTCTTACTTTTTCTCTTCTTTTCTATAAAATCTGATTTCCTTCCAATTAACACTTCAAAAAATGTTTCAAAAGAAATTATTGATTCTTTATTCGTGGTCAGAATATAATGTATGTATTCACTACGATTTTTCGGAAGTACTTTGAATGGGATGCACCGATAGGTCCTACGATATTAATTATATGGGATAGATTGACTAAAAAAGGTATGGCGAATACATATCTCAGATGAGGAAATCATGGAAGAGGGAACCATGGAATCCTGTGGATGTATGGAGTAAGTGGTGTGCTGATTGGACAACACCAAAAGCTTTAGCAAAATCTTCAAAAGCACGTCTTAATAGAAGATAGGGTGGAAATGGACCCGCTAACCCACACGTACGGGTGGATCCGTATCAGCCAGGACAAGTGCAGAACGACTGGTAATATCATTATTTGTTGATTAATGGACTTATTCAACAAATTTAATACATCTATATGGTAATATCATTATTTCTTGATTAATGGACTTATTCAACAAATTTAATTTGTTTTATATCTATGTACAGGAAAAGCGTTTAGGACGCCCTCCATCTCTAAGTAAGTTGTTTTGTGATACTCATATGAAAAATCGTGATGGAGAGAGTTTTATTGATGACAGATCGGAGAAGATACATGTATGTTATCATCTTGATCCTAATAAACAAAATTCATCCTGTAGCTTTCTTATATGTTATTGATTGTACATATCGTGATTTATATTATTAATAGTCATGTTAATATGTGATTTGTGCTTAAATGTCTTGGTTATAACTAGTAGATTATTGATTTGATATGTAATGGTAGTTTTGTCGAAATTAAAAGTCTGACATGAAATATGCTTGAGTTGTTTCTCTAACTTCATACATATGATTAATAAAATATCACTACTACATATTGCACAATTGCAACAACATTTTAGTGTTACATTAGGTGTCATAACTGTTACAATAGACCATTTTTCCATTGCATTAGCCATAAACCTGCCGTTGCCAATAGTAGCCTTGCTTTAGGTTTAATGCAACGGTTATCATTGGCTATTATAACGACTTTACATATTTTTATTAAACCGCTGCAATAGACCTATTGCAGCGATTTTAACAGGCTAATGCAACTGCTAGACCGTCATTCTAATGCAATGGTCATTTTGTATAACCGTTGCATTAGGAGTATCTAATGCATTGAAGGACATAATGCAACGGCTGTCCCTAATGCAGTTAATAGGACACTAGTTGCATTAGAGGTACCTAATGCAATGGTTATATGGACAAGCATTGCATTAGACCATTATGTTATAAGGCTTATCTATAATAATTTTGGATTGAAGGGAACTCAAACTTAAGAGTTTTAGTACAAATTAAATTCTCAAAAATATTAAGACTTCATATAATATATCACTTACATTAGTCAGAAAATAAATAATATTTTGTTTACAACTAATAAACTACAAAAAAAACACTAACAAACAACAACAATATTTCCATTGAAGTGCACCCATCTACTAGAATATGTATCCACTACTGACTGTAGCCTCCTCCTGGCTCCCTTTCTTCACCTATCATTCATTCATCTTCATAACCTTCTTAAACATGTGAAGTAAAAGAAAATTTCTATGAGAAATAAGACAATGACTAACGCAAAATTTAAATCAAAATATACTAGTATACTACTCAACAAGCTTGTAATAGTAGAATCATTTTAAAAACATAAATGCTCATGAGCTCATAGTCAACACTACATAAATAATTTCCAACCAGAGTATCTATTAGACGAAAGCAAGCAAACACTGCTCACTCAACAAACGTAGCATCCAAGTAGAGTCTGAAAAAACAAAATTTGAATATGAATATGCATGTATGCCTGTATGCCTGTTTCTATCACCTCAAATGGTATCTCCAATGGAATGAAATCCTAATAACCATACTGAGTTATATGGGCATGTTTAATAATGTAAGTAATGATAGTTTTATATGGAATGATTTAGTTACTAAAGTATCACCCATGCATAAAATAGCTCCATAATTATAAAACTGTGAATCAAACTTCGCACAAGATAATATGGAGTAGCTTAGAAACTAGAAGAAAAACTTTATACTTCATATCATAGCACAACAAAATCAGTAGAACAACATACCTTCATGTGCACTTCAAGTCAAGCCTGGAAGAATGGAACCTTTTGTTTGTAAATTTTGTTATGACACTAAATGTAGTTGCCTATTGTTTGTCTCTCACATTAATTATACCTTAAATTCACTAGTCATAACCCAACTACATAAACTCCTGCAAGTAAATATTTTAATACTTGATCTTAATCAAAGAAAAATATGTAAGATGTGTTCTGAATCACACACACATATAGAAAAATAATACTCACTTAGATATTAGAATTTAGATGAACGCACACACATGTATGAATCAGAATTACAACTTATAATTGTGAGTGGGGACTAGGTTGCTACACAAGGTTAGAAAAAAATGCAGTCAGTAATAAACATTCCAAATGATCTTAACAAGCCAAAGAGTGTAATGATAATCAATCCATATAGGGATATATAAATTGGTCCAAACCATATAAAACAAGTTTACAACGAAAATATTGCATATGTCTAAGATTATTAACAACTACACTATGTCTGAGGTTTGTGGTTAAGCCCTATCCATATAATTGAAGAAGCCAACATGTGGCAACAATTAAGATAAGCATATAACATATAAATACTAAATTATAAACATGAAGATGAGAGTATAAGACATATAAATAACAATTAAGATAAGCATATAGCATACAAGTAGATAATTGCGAATTAAACAAAAAACAATTGCTATAAGCTACTAGTTTGAATTATATTTTCTGAACTTAGATAATAAGTCTGTCAATAGAGAACCTCCATTACCATGTAGGACTAAAAGACATATTGGCTGGAATAATACAATAAGTTCATCAATGTCATATATATATATATATATATATATATATATATATATATATATATATATATATATATATATATATATATAAATTTTTTTGGTTGTCCATCTGGTTTAATGGAGCTTTGCTCTGACTACATCCAGATCCGACCCGGGTCGCGCACCTGGGTGTAATGGGTGAGTCTCCCAATAAGGATTTTTTGCATTCACAAGAACTCGAATACGTATTTTGTTCACTTCCATCTCTTATACACCACTTTTTAGTTTTTACTTAATCATATGATTAAGTAAGCTCAACTTACTCATTAATAATAAAAAAATATTGCTACACTCAATCAATTACAATGAATAATAAACCAAGTGAATTCTAATGATTATGTTATCTATTTACATCATCAAGTGATTTAGGAATATGACTATCTATGAGACCATTTTCTTTAGAGGTACCTTTCAACAAAATAGCTGAAGTTTATTAGCATATGTTCTTTGGGGAGGTTTAGGATTAGGAGGTATCTCAAGCCAAAGCTATAAAAGGCTCAAGGTAGAGGGGCTTATATTGCTCCAAGGAGATTCTAACAACAACAGAAATTAAATCCTAGTGTCACAAGCTAGTGGTGTATGTTGAGTACTACGAATTTCAAGAATATAATACATTATTTTAAATAATAGAGGCATATGATTGTTTGTGTATATGAACTAAAAAAGAATTAAAATAGCAAACTTCTTGCGCTAGAGGAAACAAAACTAAACCAGTCACAATTACATACCATAAAGTCTACGTTGAACACAATAAATGAAGCTCATAAACTGTGCACAATAGCAGTAACACTAAAGCTCATAAATTGCACACCTAGACAAGATTACAAAGTCATAAAGCTCAAAAACTACACATAATAACAGAACTGATCAAAATCAGTATCAATGGATATTTTTAAACTAACCTTCAATTAGTCCTTGCTTACCTATGAATAAACATCGGTTATTTTTACAGCAATAATATTGTTGATAATTACTTGTTGTTTCATCTTTATTGTGTAACAATATTTGATATTTTTTATTTATTCAGATGAAAGGTGATATGCTCAAACCTGATGGGATTCTTTTTTTAGTCCTTGCTACAAAATAACTTTGGCAAATATTTGTGAATTTTACTTTGACAAAAAAATAAAAAGATTAATGAAAAAATTGAACTTATTAGGAATTTCTTGATTGAGTACTCTGCCAGATTACCATCCACGAGTGTTACTGATCCTTCATTATTTTTCCCAATATAAGCTTTTAAATCATTGCATAAAACTTCAATTAACAAATCTCCAGGTAATGCATGATTTACAATGGCAGGCAATTTCAAATCCCAAATAATTGCTGATGAAATTATATAATAAATACCTGAACGATCAAACTGATGCTGAACAAAAAACCTATGACCAAGATGAGGTAAGAGAATAAACTAGTGTTGAACCGGTCTAGTGTCGAACCGGTGACCTAGAGTTAAATCGGTGATTAATCGATGTTACTGGTGTTAAATGAATCTACGGAACTGGTGTTGAAACAGTGATTAATCGATGGAAGCGGTGTTGAATAATAAATCGACGGAATTGGTGTTGAAAAAATGAATCTGTGATAAGAGCGTAAAACTAGGGATTTGGTTTCAGGCAATGGATCGTAATTTAGGATTTATTTCACTTAGATAATCGATGAGGGATCTATTTCAGAAAATCGAAATAGAAATAAGAAAAAGTGATAGGACTAGATAGAAATCAGTAGGCGACTCAGAATCAAGACCAGAAGCCCACTCATCTGAGCCAGAGATTGTAATTATAATTCTCGTTACTCTGCTGTATCTTTTAAACCGATAATGAGACTTAGGGGGTGTTTCTCTAAACTTTCTTTTAAGTCAAAAGCTCCTTATAGGGAGAAAAGTAAAAAGTAGTAATGGACTACTTTCTACTTTTCTCCTTATAAGAAGCTTTTAAGTTAAAAAAAGAGAGAACCACTCCAACTTATAAGTTAAAATCTTCTTATAAGTATCTTTTAAGTAATAAGTAAAAGCTATAAAGTTTGGAGAAACACCCCCTTAGGTTAAGAAAAGTTCAGATAGGGATTTTGGAGAAAAAGGTTAGAGAAATATTTTAGAGATTGAGAGTGAATTTTAGAAGAGATTGAGATTGAGATTGAGATTGAGATTGAGATTGATGTTCAGAGTAAGGTTAGGGTTCGAATAGAGGGGTATACTGTTCGAATAGATGGAGATTGAGTTTCGAGGGACATCTAACATTTTTGTCAATTAAAGTGGAGGGATACCAAAAGTTTTGGTGGGAAACGAAAATATTATAGCCATTGCATAAGACAAATTTTGACCATGTTATTTAATTTCATTTAATATAAAAAATATAACAACCATTGCAATAGCTTTTTTTTTTCATTGCAATAGAGTGAACCCTTGCAATTAGGCATTGCATTAACATCAATCGTTGCAATGAGCCATTGCATTAGCCTCTACCATTGCAATGGGCATTGCATTAGCCTCTACTGTTGCAAGTAGGCATTGCAATAGCTACAAACGTTGTATTTGACCGTTACATTAGCCACAACTATTGCATTTGAGTGTTGCATTTGTAAAGTTATGTAGTAGATATATGTAGTGGTTATTAGGTTCTACATCAGATGTGTTTTTCTAGACACGTACTAAATATGGTAAATGGTAAGTGTATTCACTTTTTTTTATTTAAATAGAGCAACTGTTATTGGTCTTGGATCAGCCATTACTTGTATAAATTGTTCATTAGGCATGTGTCACCACAAGAAAAACAACGTTTTGCAATGGAATCTGCAACGGAAATTCCGTTGTAAAGCCCGAATTGCAATGGTACAAATTCCATTACAATTTGCCTTCTTGTAGATCTGTCTGCGATGAATTCAATTTTTGTTGCAAATTTGCGAGGCAAAATATTCCTTTGCAGATTCCGTTGTAAATTTACAACTGTTCTTCACTTACAAATTTCTTTGCAACTTTGCAAGTGTAGAAACCCTTGCAATTTTGCTTCTTGCAGATTTACTGCTACTATATCGCTTGCGAAATTCTCTTGCACATTTACAAGTGTGTTTCGTTGCAAATTTCCCTTGCAAAGTTGCAAGTCCAAATCCATAGCTATTTTCTTTTGCTGATTTACAAGTGCAAATCCGTTGCAATAAACACTTGCAAATCCGCAAGCCAAATGAAGTGAAAATCCATTGCAATACAACCTTGCGAATTCGCAAGTCATATTTTTTAATTGCAAATTGGTTTGCAAATTTAATCTGATATTCCACAATATACTTGCAAAGGAACATTCAATTTATTCCTTAAACTATGAAACATTAATAAAAATACATAAAATTCATAAAAATTTACTTTATACTAATTACTCAATATAATCTCCAAGATCCAAAAGATAATCCAACAATAGTGGCTATATATTAACAATCCAAAAGAATAGTGCCCTATATCATGACCTAGCTTGATTGAGGCATTCATAATAATAAAAAATGCTAAATACTATATGCATACCCTCTAGCTAGTTTGACACTATATACACAAAAAAGTTTAAGTAAGATATGAAAGAGCTATCCTTCAGAAGATGGAGTACCACGTGCTGCGAGATTAGCAATAACAGCCAATGCTTGCTCCAGCGATTTGATAACTCTTTTCTATCTTCTCTTTCTTTTGCAGGTGCTTCCTCCATATTTTTCTTGTACTCTTCAGCAAACTTCTTTAGTTGCTCTACATAATCATTAAGTTGATCGATCTAATTTTGTAGAAAAGCATTAGTAGGAGTTGATTTATACTGTAAATTTGTAGAATTGCTACCAGCAGTCCCTAGTGATACTTGAGAAGCTAACGAACCAATGCCATAAATTCTCTTGCGCTTGTCTTTTCCACCAACTACACGTAAGTACATCTGATTTGCATCCATCCTTTCCTCTAAACCTAGCTGTCCACTTAGAAGTGCTAGGTCTTCCTAAAAAATACAATCAATGTAAGAAATGCTTACATAATGAAATCCATTCATGCAACCTCATAAATAGAAGTGGTACAAATAGGTTTAGAGAAATGGAACGGTCATACAAACACATGCATAGACAAGGAACTTAAACAATTTTTCTAGTTTGACAACAAATGAAATATCATAATACCATAATCTTCTCCACACCTAATTAAACACAAAAAATTAGTACATACAATAGGTGAAACCAAGACAAACAAAATTCATACAAAAAAGCAAACGGTAAGAGAATATGAAAATATTATTAATATATAGCTTGTGTCGTTAAAAGTGAACATAATTGACTTACGTGTAATGACAATAATACATACATGTAGTAAAGTATCGTCCACTTAAGTCCTAAACTATCATGGATTTGATATTAAATTTTCCCCAAAATATCTCGTGTATCAATGCAGGTATATGTCAATAGTTATATACTCAAAATTCTTATATTTTCTCATTGATGTGAGACATCAGTTCAGACGTGGTTACATATATTACATTAATTATGTGGATAAAAGTTGAGATAACTTATATTAATTGCTGAACATATTTAGGTTGGCTTTTGGTCGGCGATTACGTACTACTTTTTTTAAAAATTTTTTACCTCATGTGGGCTTACAATAATAATAAAGGAAAACCTTATTTAATACTAATTTGCAATTAAACATATGCCGAAATTTCAATTTATGGTTACTCTGCATTTTTAATTTTCGCTTTAAGCATCTTTATTTACTTCATCAACCATTAAAATTGTGCTAATCTATCCACTGTTTTATATAAATTATTGTGAAACAATTCTGAATTTGTTATATATATACTTAAATATATTCTTTTTTTTTGGTGATACATATATTCTTTTATTGGAAAAGTTTTGTAATTTTATTTTTTCTTTTACAGATATCTTATAAGATTGAGTTGCAGACATGTGATAATGGTGAAGTCATTAATTCATTCAATATGTGATTTAATTTAAGTGTAATACATAATTAGTAAACAAAGATGGAATAATATTTTGACTTAATATAAATATAATTAGCATACAGGAAAAGCATATATACTTTTCTCATGCAATTATTCTTGTGTTTATACATATCCAGCCCATAATATTTTCAATCCCCGCTTCTTTTCCTTATTATTCTTTTTTATTTTCTTTTTCAGCAAAAATACTCTTATATAATTGAAGATTACCTTTTTTAAAAAAAAAAATTCAGTTTTTGTTCAAAGTCCGGTTATTTGCTCTTGATTTGATATTTTCAAGCTTTCTTATGCTTTTTAGTTATAGCTGATCAGTAGTAGATAGAAATACAGTCGTGGAATCTTTTTGTTATGGTGCACATTCTTCAAACCTGGAATCTCCCGTGAATTTGGTAGGTCTCTCTGGTTCATTATATCATGGAATCTCTGGAAGCGCCGCAACAAGAAGATTTTTCGAGATGAAACTGACGATGGGGATATTTTAATTGCGAGTATCAATTTTTGTTGGTTTCTTTTTCATTCCTATAAGCGCAATGTTAGCTTTTCGGTTTCTGATTTATTTACGAACCCGAGGATTCTTATTATGTAACTTTGATGTACTTTTGGTTCTTGTTTCGAGAACCATTATTAATAAAAGCGGGGTGGGTGTTTTGTAGGTAAGCAGAGGAACCAACCTAGTTGGGTACTCTGCCCCGAAATTTTCACCCATTCCAATCTTTTAGCCGTTGGAGAGATACACTGTCTCTCCAATGATTTTTCAAAAAAAAAAAAAAAAAAAAAAAAAAAGATAGAAATACAGTCGTGAGACCATTTACCAAATATTAACTGTATGACATCTGGAAAGAAAGGAAAACGAAGTGAAAATTGGTTTAAATGGCAACGTTAACAAAATAGCAAGTAATAGTTACAATAGAAAATATTGGTGTTACAGTTTGCATTTTTCTACCATATTATAAAGGTCTAACGCATCAACAATATCCCCAACTTGTATCCTCAAAATTCTGCTGTCTTTCTGAACTTTAAAAGTGTCCCCGTAGCTACATCACCTTTCAAAAAGTGCACCACTTTGCTTTCTAAATGTCACGTGTCAACTTTTGATTGGAAGGAAAATCTTTAAAAATGATATATTTGAAAAGTTAAACCAATCAGAAGCTCATATGTGACATTCAGGGAGCAAAGTGATGCACTTTTAAAAGTTAAGGTTGTTATGAAAATACTTCTAAAATTTAAGATGACAATGAAATTTTAGAGTAAGTTAGGATATTATTGATACATTAACCTTATTACTAACTATTCACAATATAAATGCTACGGGGCCTATGGGCTATATCTGGCTTTTCACGAAATCACGAGCCGTATACACAAACAAATAGCCGTACAATAAGTACTAAATGCATGGACTAATACGTAAATAGGGAATAAAATTTGTAATACTGGGAATTTATAATGGGGGTGGGCATTTGTACTCTGCTTTTATTTAATGGTTAAATATTTACGAGGGATTGTTGAATTAAGATAAAAAGTTATTTAATTAAATATTACTTCCTTTATATTTTTTTACTTGTTTTTCTATAAGTTTCACACTTTTTAATAAACTCATTTATTAATGATATAAAAATACTAGTTTACCCTTGTATCTCTAATTAATATCTTAATTTTTTAATATAAGTGCAATTAATGCTAAGGATATAGTTAGAAGAATAATGAAAAAAATACCTAAAAAAAACAAATGACAAGTATTTTAGTATTTTAATTTTAGACTAGAATGCCTATTTTAAAAAGATGAAGGGAGTAATAAATATTCAACCGTAAAATATGAGTATAATACAAAACACTTAATTCTCATTATAAATTTGCGTGTAACTGGATGTCCTCATTTATTTTTTTATACATGCAGCATTTATCGGAGGAAGTAAAAAAGCCTAGGAAGATAAAAAGAAAAATGAAAAGGTAAAAATTAACATGTGTTTGTGTAAATTAAATGAAGGATTTGGAAGCAAGTAGATTTTTTCATGACATTTTCGAGGTAATGTGCAAAGAAATATAGAAAGTAATATAAAGATCATAAATTTTGAAAATTATGAAAAAAAATTAATATTTTAAAGTTGTGAATTAAAACTATAACATTTAACTAATTTTTTAAAAGGAGTATCATTTAATTTAAGATAAATTAACCTTTATATTTCACGCACTACAAATATGAAGAATATAAAATATTTTCATTTCCGATTATTTTCTTCTGCTATAGGCTGTGGACGGGTCCCTTACTTGCCGACCTTCAAGAATAGCCCTGAACTATATATAGGTTTTAGTATATTTCAAGAAAATATTATTTGTTTTTCAAATAAACATCCAACAACCATACATCTTGAATAAATGTAGATGAGAATAAAACTGATGAACTGCATAATTATGTCGACAAAACGCGTTTTTCAAAAGGTAGATTTAAGTTTCGGGAGAAGAGGTCATGTTACTACTGTGGAAAGTAGGGTCATTTCAAAAGGAACTGCCGTTTCTTTAAACAAGAGAATGCAAATCGAAGCCATGATAATGTCAAAAATACATCTGCTACAGTCACAAAAGAAGATGGAGAGCTGGCTTTAGTATCTCATGATGCAGATTGTTGTCATGTTGGAGATGTAGATACCGAGTGGATTGTAGATTATGGTGCCTCATACCACTGTATTCCAAAAAGGGAATACTTCTCAACCTATAAAGCGGCGATTATGGTACTATTAAAATGGTAAATAATAGTGTCTCGCTAATGGTGGGAATCGGCGATATCTGCGTGAAGACAAGTGTCGGATGCACATTAACACTAAAAAATGTGCGACACATTCCAGATCTTCGGTTGAACCTGTTGTCTGTTAGTGTATTGGACAAGGAAGGTTATCACAATCATACAGGCAATGGAAATTGGAAACACGCCAAAGGATCGTTGGTGGCGGCAAAAGGAAGATTGTGTTGCTCGTTATACAAAACGCACGCAACAATATGTGCGGGTCGACTGAATACAGTTGGAGATGATGCTTCACCAAATTTGTGGCATAGGCGACTGGAGCATGTTAGTGATAAAGGGTTGAATATACTGGCTAAGAAGTCCCTCATCCCATTAGCCAAAGGAAAAATTAGCCCGTGCAATCACTGTTTATTTGGGAAGCAACATCGAGTTTCATTTCAGAAAAGCTCTAGAAGGAGAAATAATAAGTTAGAGTTGGTACACTCTGACGTTTGTGGTCCCATGGATACAGAATCCATTCGAGGAAGAAGATACTTTCTTGTATTTCATGAGAATGATATCATTAGTAAAAGATCTACAAGTGATGGTGTTATTGATATTACACCAGAGAGCATTCCATCAGATGATGCCATAGAAAGAAGAATGCATCAATCAGAACAAGATGGAGAAGAAGAGCCAGTTGTGAGGGATCAAGATACGATTGTAGATGAAGATACGAATGAAGAGGGTATTGAGCAAGGGGAGCCAGAGAACCCCATTCTACCAGAAGAAGAACCTCAATTAAGGAGGTCAATCAGAGAATGCCAACCATCTACAAAATACTCCAGTTCTGATTATATTTTAATCACTGATGAGGGGGAGCCTGAAAGCTTCCAAGATGTGCAATCTTATAACGATAAAGATTGTTGGATGAAGGCCATGCAGGAGGAGATAAATTCTTTGAAGAAGAATGACACGTACGAGCTGGTGAAACTTCCTAAAGGGAAGAGAACACTCAAGAACAAATGGGTGTACAAGCTGAAGAAAGATGATGGAAACCTAGCGAGATTCAAAGCTCGATTGGTTGTCAAAGGCTTTACTCAAAATAATGGTATCGACTTTGACGAGATTTTTTCACCAGTTGTGAAAATGAGTTCCATTCGAGTTGTGCTAGGTCTTGTATCCAGCTTGAACCTTGAGTTTGAACAGCTTGATGTAAAGACCGCATTCTTGCATGGGGATTTAGAAGAAGAAATTTATATGGAACTACCAGAAGGTCTCAAGGTCAAGGGAAAAGAGGACATGGTTTGTCGCTTGAAGAAAAGTTTGTATGGGTTAAAACAAGCTCCGCGACAATGGTCTAAAAAGTTTGATTCCTTCATAGTGAATCAAGAATACAGGAGGACAGAAGCTGATCCATGTGTATATGTCAAAAAAATCCATGATGGAAAATTTATCATTCTTCTTTTATATGTTGATGATATGCTAATCGTTGGACCAAATGCCAAAATGATTAGTAAGTTGAAGTGTGATTTGTCTAAGGCATTTGACATGAAGAATTTGGGACCGGCAAGGCGAATTCTTGGAATGGAGATTATCCGAGATCGAAGTTCCAAAAGGCTATGGTTATTGCAAGAAAAATATATTGAACGAATACTAGAAAGGTTCAATATGAAGAATGCTAAAACAGTTAGCACTCCACTTGCCGCTCATTTCAAGTTGAGTAAGAAATCTTACCCTTCAACAGAGAAAAATAAAGAAGATATGTCAAATGTTTCATATTTTTCAGCGGTCGGGAGTTTGATGTATGCAATGGTGTGAATGAGACCAGACATCGCTCATGTAGTTGGAGTTGTGAGTAGATTCCTGTCAAATCCCCAAAAGACACATTGGAAAGCAGTAAAATGGATCTTTAAATACCTGAGAGGAACTTCAAAGTTATGTTTGGCTTTTGGAGTTGGAAAAGCTGTACTTGTTGGTTACACAGATGCAGATATGGCTAGCGACCTTGATGAAAGAAAATCTACATTGGGTTATTTCTTTACATTCTCAGGGGGAGCTATTTCATGGCAGTCACGGTTATAAAACTATGTTTCATTATCAATAACCGAAGCAGAGTACGTTGCAGCAGCGGAAGCAGGAAAGGAAATGCTTTGGCTAAACCGATTCTTTACCGAATTGGGTGTGCAACAAGAAGAATATGTAGTTTATTGTGATAGTCAAAGTACATTAGACTTGAGCCAAAATATTATGTACCATGCACGGGCGAAACATATTGATGTAGGGTATCATTAGCTCAGACTTGCCATTGAAGAAAAAGAGTTCAAGTTGCAGAAGATTCATACAAACAACAATGTTGCTGATATGCTGACAAAGGTCGTACCAAAAGAAAAGTTCGACCAGTGCGTTGAAGCAGCCGGGATGGAGAGTCCCACAATATAGTCGGGAGGGGGAGATTTGTTGAGTGGTGTCCCTCCTTATGGTGGGACTCACTGAATTAAAAAAAAAGGAAAAGGAAAAAGGAGGCGTGTCGATAGAACGCGTTTTTCAAAAAATGTACAGTAAAATTACTGTGCACAATTCGGTCATACGCGTTTAAATCTCGTATAAATAGAGGAGGTTTTACTCTTTTTAAGAGAAGAGCAAAAAAGAGAGCAGCAGAGAGCAAGAGAGAAGAAACACAGATAAAAATATAATCTGTGTAGAGAGCCTTAGGAAAAGGGTTCCTAAGAGCTGAGTAAGAGAGAAAAATAGTGAGGTTTTGGGAAATACTTGAGTGCCACTATTTTGTAATTTCTTGGTGTACCTACTATTATTTTCATAGTGAAAGAATTATTCGGAGTTGGTCCCGTAGTTTTTCCCTAATTTATTTAGAATTTCCACGTAAAAATCTGTGTGTTTTTTATTCTGCTGCCATTATTTTTTCTCGTAATCTATTATTGGGCCTAACAAATCAGAAACATAATCAATAACTGTCCTGACCGAAGAATGGCAATATGATTCGCTCAACCACTAAAAATTAGCTAGTAGTAAACTGTCATATAAAAATAAGTTCATTATAAATTTAAAAGTTATATTTAGATGAAGTATAAGCTGCAGGTATAAAATAAAACGACTGTGTAAGAAAAATTTTAAATCTATCTCATTCAATGAAGTGGGACGAAAATAGTTCACAAAACACATGTTTGGCCTATTAAAAAGAGGGTTAGTTACAGCTATCGTAGTGAAAGGATCTAACCATAAATATTCATGTGTCAACAATAATTTTAAAATTTTATAAGATTAAAAAACAAGTCATATTTTTATGACCAGTCATACAAAAAATGAAGGGAGGTCAAACCAGTGTGATAAATACGATACCGTACCGATTGATTCAATTAATTTTATTATGAATCGGTCATGACTACAATACAGTTTGAGTTAAAAATGATTATTGAAAAGAACAGATTTAACCAATAAAAATTAGTAAACCGCCGAATCGGTTTAAATCCGGTTTTTCCTGAACACTTAGAAACATGCACAAGCGTTGCGAAAGACTCAAAAAAGCGTTGCAATAGCCACTGAAAACCCTAAATAATATATACTAGTATTTTTTAAACCCTCTTGGCAACATGCAGAAGTGTCGCAAAAGACACAGAAAACGTTACAATAGCCACTGTAAACCCAAAATAATATATTTTCTTGTAAAAATAAAAAAACCGATAAAATCACTTATTACACCGATAATATTAGTTATACCATTATTTCACCGGTATAACACCCAGTATGGTTTTATAACATTTGGTCAAACCCATTTAGCTGGTTTTTTGTTTAACTCGTTAAAATATTTACATCGACTCATAATTTTATCATTGTCACTTCCATCTTGTCTTGTTTGCTTATGATGTTCACGCTCATTTATTTTGAAAATACATTATTATTGTCTCATGTCGGAAAAAAAAATCTTAAGTCTGAACTGTTTAAACAACTAGAGGAAATTGAAGTTAATACTCTTAAAGTAAAGAGATCGAATGTAATAATTCATTCAAGTTGAGGGTGAGAAATGGATTTCGGGTAAAGAAAGAAAGATAATTGTAAATACGTATAGAGCATATAGCAAATAGCAATGGAGGAATCTAATTATATGTGTCCAAATATGCATAAACAGTGTCTATTCTTGGCATCTCACATGACAGATTTGGGGATCGAATTAAGTGAGATTTAATAACAAAAATGACTCCCAAGTCGGCTCGTTTATACTAGGAGCCTTGACGAATTAATAAGTCTGTTTTTGTGCGACCAGTAAATAATGAACTATCGCGTAGAATCAACAATTGAAATGTGAATGAGATTAAGGGTCAATTTAGCACTGTTGTTTGAGCTGCTTTCAAAATAATTTATTGTCACAAACTTTTAATAATACTACATATTTTAGCTTGAATAATAAATTTTGATCTTTCATACTAATTAATGTCTGATTTATTTTTTTCAAAATTAAATCCGCAGCTTTTCAAAAAAATTACTGAAAAAAGTTGCAAAAACTCACCGCTAAACTGGCCCTAAATTATTTATTTAGTCTCGAACACTTTGGAACTACTTTTTTTTTTTATCATATCAATTTAAATATATCTCTTCAATTTGTTTTTGAATAATTATTTCATCATTTTCATTTTTACTTATTGAATAAATGAAAAATCATTGAAACAACCTAGACTAAACATGATCCTATTCATAGCTACATATATCATCTTTTTTTGCTTAAAACTAATATATATCTATATTATTCCCCTAATCTTCAACAAATTCACATACTATATGTAGCGAGGATAATATCTATAGAGCATCATAATATATATACACACACACACTGAGTTTGCAAACAAGTTGTCCACTTGGGTAAGTTCTGTTATATTCTTTTATATCTTTATGCAAGATGTGAACAGTTAATTCTATGTGTTTTGTTCTCAAAATTTAACATACCTACTACATATTTTTCACACTTTATATCTCATGTGTTTGAAAAATGTTGTTTTCTTATCCATCCAGAATATATTGTTATTACATGTGTCACTCCTCCAAAATTTATTCTTTATCATGTTATTCTTTCCTACTTAATCAACTGCTTTCAAAAAAAATTATTTCATTGGGTTTACAATAATAACAAAAAAAAAATCTAAGGTTATCCCACTCGAATGTGGACTCAAACCTGTGACTTTTAGGATCACAGCTTCGGACTCAACCACTAGGCCAAGCCCTTTTTATTTATCAATATGAATATTGAAAATTTGAGTACTAAACTCATAATCTCTTACATTTACAAATGTTGAACCGATCACCCGATTTTTAATCGTTTAACAGTAACTACCTCAACGTCATTTTAGAACTTAGTTTTTATGCTATTGAAAAGGATAAATGGAGCCGCAAATTAATTACTAATTAATTAACTTAATTGTCAAATGGATTATTTCACTTCCTAATTATATATTTTTACATAATTAGATATGTTTGTTTTATGCAAGAGATTGTTTAGTTAAAGATAAAACTAAAATACTCATTTACAATGTGCTGAGCACGTGGGAGGAAAATATGGATCGAATCCCATTAAATACATTTTTGAGGAGGGGGTATTGAGCCTTCACTGTGATTAAATTCCATTAAAAATTATCTCAGTAAAGATACTTACAAAAATTAAAAAAAAATTAAAATTAAATTACTGAATTTTTAGGTATTAATGAATAGAGTATTAGGTTGGGCTTCAGTGTTTAATTTAATTTTAAGCCTATCAACTGTGGGCTAGGCGATTAGGAAAGCCGAGATTTAGGTCCAACGGCCAGTAAGGGGATCCAAGCCTAAGCCTAGTACTGAGTTAGACTTTTAGAGAAGAATTGGGTCTGGCCCTAGTCCTCCTCGAAGATATAACTAACTGTATATCCATTATCAAGTCATGAATTGTCAAAATAATCACATCCTGTACTATTAGTATAATTCTTGCCGTCTGCTACACTTTACTAGCTCCTAAGTATAATTCAGGGGTATGATGACATAGGGCATACAATTGAAAGGGGTTTTAAATTTTTTAATTATGTGTATATGTATATAAATTTTTTTTAAAATTTATGAATTTATTTTTTTAAGAAGTGGGAATATTTAAATTTTTAAGGAATCTAGGGCGCGAATCCAGGACCCCCAGCTTCTTTTTCCTATTTGAGAAGAAGCTGTGGCCACTATACTAAATCTAGTGGTTAGTTATGAATTTATTTAATGTACATGAGTTAAATTATCAGCATACAATAGACAAAAAACTTAAAATCATACTTTATGTTAAAAGTATTTTAATTTCACATAAAAAAATTTATTGAAGGGTTTCTTATTTCTTATTTCGTCTAGGGCCCTCGAAATGTCAGGACCGGCCTTATTTACTAGTTTTTCCATCATAATATAGGCCCGCTATCGTAGAATAATATGTTTTGCCAAGTGCAAGTCATTTACTCTCTTGATTTGAGATTAGTCTAATTTTGCAACCAAATCAGCTTACCATCACTTGTACAACTTAACAAATACACAGATAGCTAAATAAGTGAGAATAAATTGATTAAAGAAAATAAATAAATAAGGTTTTGTAGATTGACTTTTGAGTATAAGTTTTGATGGATTATTTGGATGAAAAAGAAAGAGAATAAGGAATAAAAAGATTGAATTATAATAGACCAAATGGATGGACGAAAACACATGCATGTATCATGTACGTGGTAGGTTTCGAATGATGCATGACCATGCTCCATTAAAAAAAAATGGCTTAATATCTCACTTGCCCCACGAAAAATCAGATGTTACTTTAAACTTTCAAAAATTTTAACTTACAACCTGAACTTAACACGAAAGGATAGATGCCACCCTAAACTTTTAAAAGTTCCAACTTGCCCCTTGAACTTAGCACGAAAGGGTCAGATACTACCTTGAACTTTCAAAAGTTTCAACTTGTCCCTTGAATTTAGCACGAAAGGTCAAATGCCACCCTGAACTTTCAAAAGTTTCAACTTGCCATGAACTTGGCAAAAGTGAACCAGTTTGCCTCCCTAAAAATGGCAAAAGTGTATCAGTTTCCCCTCAATGTCATGTGTCAGCTTCTGATTGATTTGACTTTTCAAATATGTCATTTTTCTGATTTTTTTTCTACAATCGAAAACTGACAAGTAGCAAGGATGGGGCAACTGGTATACATTTACCAAGTTTAGGGGGCAAACTGGTTCATTTTAACAAGTTCAGTGGATAAGTAGAAACTTTTAAAAATTTAGGATGACATCTGATTTTCCTTATCAAATTATGGGAGCAATAATGTATTTTTACTTAAAAAAAAGATTAAATCGTGTCATCACACTCTCTTCTTATATTGGCCGACATGTTCATGCAGAACAAACGAATACTGCATATTCTCTTAGGCTTTTTTTATAAAATAATTTTAGATGATGAGACAGAACAAAGAATTATCAAGATGCAACTCCAAAACAAAGATTCGTTTTCATCATACGTAGCCAATCCTTTTCTTTCTATGGAAGAATGAAATATAATACTAAGTGTTGGATAGTCTCAGCCTCAACAAAATTTATTTAGCGTTACAGAGGAGCTCAACTCCACCTATAGTGTCTTCATAGCTTTAGAATAAATAAAAAATTATGAGCACGGAGATTTTATATTATATACCTGACTTTTTATAATTTTTTTAATTTAAGGGTTGAGAATTTATTAATAATCATCTAATTATTTTCTCACTCCAATTAAATACTTCCTAAAATATTCTCAACCCTTAAATTAGAGAGAGGTGCAAAAAAGTCAGGTGCATAATATAAAATCCCCAGTTAAAGACTTGGCTTGCTGCTACTCGAATACTTTTTGGTATAGCTAGTTGCACTTATGATTTATTCACTTTGTTAATGTTGTTAGCATTTTTAGAGAACGGAAAAGTGAGGAAAAGAAAACTGCAAATACAATATGTTTGGTACCTCATGGTACATGAATTCAGAGAGAAAAGATCAAGAACAAAAGAATTTCAGTGATAAAACTGAATTGAAGAAGATACAGAGTTGTGTATTGTTGAGCTATTTATCTCAACTAATTAGTACAGTGAAAAGACCTAGAAGCCCCTGAACATAACGGCTATAATTCTCCAACTAACTTAACCGTTTTTCTATTTACAATTTTACTGAATATATTTAATACCTTCCCGCAAGATGGACATCTTGGAACTTCTGGATCTTTGATCACAACTACTGAATACTAATGAGTCCCAATCTCTTGTTCTGTTCTTCGAAGGCTGGTGTATGAAGTGCTTTAGTGAACATATCTGCTACTTGATTGTATGTTGAAACTGTCATTAGATGAATGATTTTTTCATGGACCTTAGATCGAATGAAGTGATAGACTATGTCAAGGTGCTTAGTCCTTTCATAAAAGATCGTATTATTGGCGATGTGGATGGCTGACGTGTTATCATAGAAAAGTAGTGCTGGGTTGTTGTGTTGAACTTTCAAATCTTTTAGCAAATAAAACAACCATTGGATCTCTACAGCTGTAGTAGACATGGCCCTGTACTCTGCTTCTATTGAACTTCTAGATATGGTGATCTGTTTCTTGGATTTCCAAGATATCGGAGAATTTCCCATGAAGATGCAATAACCAGTGATGGATTTTCTTGTCTCCTTACATGTAGCCCAGTCAGAATTTGTATATCCTCTCACCTGTAATTCTACTGATGTAGAGTAAAATAGTCCTTGTGCAGGCATGCCTTTCAGGTATCTTAGAATATGATGTGCAGCAGTCATATGTGCTTTATATGGCTCTTCTAGATGTTGAGATAATTGTTGAACAACATATGAGATGCCAGGCCTGGTATTGGTCAAGTAGAGCAGTTTTCCAATCAGCTTTCTATAATCTGTATTATTGGCTAGTCTTTTGGTTTGCCTGTAATCTTGACTATCTACTGTGATTAGTGTGGAACAAGGCTTTGCCTCTAGAAATCCATACTCTGCAAGTAAGTCTAGCACATATTTCCTTTGATATAAATGTATGCCATCATTATTCCTAGCAATTTCTAATCCTAACATGAATTTTAACTTGCCTAAATCTTTTATGCTGAAACATTCATGCAAATAGCCTTTGATTTCATCTATAACATCTTTATAACTACTAGCCAAAGTTATATCATCCATATATATAGCTAAGGCAATAAATTTTCCATTTAAATCTCTAATGAATAAGGAAGGATTAGCATGAGATTGAGTAAAACCTTTCTTGATGAGAGAATCAGTAAGTGTAGAATTCCATTGCCTACTAGCCTATTTCAAACAATAAAGAGATTTCTTAAGTTTACAAACAACATTAGGGATAGATGATTTAATACCTTGTGGCAATTCCATGTAAATTTCTTCTTCAAGTTCCCTATGCAGAAATGCATTGTTAATGTCTAGTTGCTCCAAGTGCCAGTTTTTCTTAGCTGCAATAGCTAAAAGTAATCTAACTGTGGTTATTCTAGCAACAGGAGAAAAATTTTATAGCTAATCTACCCCATGTTGTTGTGTGTAGCCCTTGTCAACTAATCTAGCCTTGTATCTCTCAATAGAACCGTCACTCTTTCTCTTAATTCTATAAACCCATTTACATCCTATAGGAACTTTATTATTAGGCAAAGAAACTATGTCCCATGTCTTATTGTGATTTAAAGCTTCAATCTCAGTATTCATTGCTTGTTTCCATTCTTCATGTTTTTCTGCTTCCCCAAAGTTTTTGGGTTCACTTTCAATCATGAGTTGAATGGAGAAGGTTTTTAAACTGTTTGACAGCTTATTATAATTAATCACAGAAGATAAGCGATATAGCTTATTTTGCTCTAAAGATTCAGTTTCTTCAGAATGTAATAAGGAACAATGGTAATCCTTCAAGTATCCAGGTTGTTTGCGTTTCCTTAAAGGTCTGCTAGTTGTCAGGCTACTATCCATATTGTTATCAATAGTACGTTCCTTTTCTTGTTCTTTTGATTCCAGTTCAGTTTTTTGAATTAAAAAAAGATGCTCATGAAAAATAACATCTCTTGATACAACAATTCTATGGTTTTCTAAATTGTAAAGTCTATACCCTTTCATTCCTTCCACATAACCTAGGAAAATAGCCTTAGCAGCTCTGTTGTCAAATTTGGTTCTATCCCTCTTTAAAGTAACATCACATAAACAAGCAAACCTTTTCAAATTACTATAATCAGGTTTCTTATCATAAAGAACTTCACAAGGTGATTTTTCACTAAGCAAATGTGTAGGAATGTGATTTATGATATGCACAACATGACCAACAAAGAAATTCTAGAAAGCAGTAGTAAGATTACTTTGAATTTTTAAAGCTCTTGCCATATTCAATATATGCTGGTGTTTTCTTTCAACAACAGAGTTCTGTTGAGGCGTTTGAATACAAGAAATTTAAAGTAAAACACCATTTTCAACAAAGAAATTATGCATACTAAACTCAGGTCCATTATCTAATCTAATAACCTTAATGCTTTTCTTAAACTTTGTCTTGCCTGTTGGTCCCTGTGAGAGTATTTATAAGAGCAGGAGGAGTGAATGACCCTTTTTCATGGAATTAGCAGACTTAGAAAAGTCTTAGTGTAGCGTGTTTGATTATGATCCGGAAGATAGATCCGGATGATGCAAATGTGTGCAATTGAGTAAAAGAGAAAGAAAATCAAACACAAGTATTTTATACTGGTTCGGCCCCGCCTACATCCAGTCCCCGAGGTTTCCTTCCTCCGAGCTTCTCCACTAGTAGATTCCTTTCCAACCGGTAGGAATCATGCCTTACAAATTTATCTCCAGATGGTAATCCGAAGTAGGATATACCACTAGAAGCACCAACTCCTAGCTAAGTCCTCTTATCTTTGGTACGATATACCACTTAGCCTTCTACCTTAAATCTAAGCTGAGTCCTACAGGGAGATCTCACTCAAAGCACCTACTTCAAGCTATATCCCAATCTCTCAACTTACCCAAGTTAGAGATTCTTACACTTTGGTTTTTAACAAAGGGTTGGTTTTTAAAGTTCCTCAAGTTTATAGTTTCACTTGGGAATCCTTACAAACAGATTTTGAATCAAGAGTTCCTGGAGGGATTATATCAACTGATTGTATAAGTGTTGCTTTGTTACTTGCTTTTGTAAGTCAATCAGTTAACCTTCTTATTTGGTGAAGAGCTCCTTTTATAGGCTTTGATCATAAATGTAGCAGTTTGTGTTTGGTGAGCTTTTATTTAATCTTCACCCCTGATCAGGTTATGATGTGGAGCTTTCAGATTTATTGATCAATCTGTTAGACTGTATTTTGATCCGTTTTAAATCTTAGGATTGAGTCTTAAAAGTTGTTAGTGATCGTTTTGCTTGTCATTTTATGATGCACCAACTTTCATACCAATTACTTTATGATGTGAGCTCCACACGCGCCTTTATTGGTCTAGGAGAAAAAGTAGTTAGCTTTTCTCTGTTCGGTGTCAGACCCTTTTGACTTTTTCTAAAATATACAAGCTGTCATTTTGTCTTTGTCTTGGGAAAAGGATCTTTGACTTTCATAGACCAACTAAGGTAAAGGGAAAGTTATATTTGAGACTTTCCTTAGATTTTAAATATAGGTCTTCCGGATGTCTTTTGGACCTATATGCTCCGGATGTTTCTTCCAGAGATAACTTCAATCAGTTTTTCCAGATGCTGGTTTTGAGGGTCAGAAGTTTATTTCCTTTCCAAACTCTGTCTGGATGATTTCCCCTAGTGCTTAGGTTTTTAATTTGTTCAATGGATGACTTGTGTCTTGATCTTTGTCCGGATATTTCCATTTGGATTTGGGAGAACTACATACATTGTTTTTATTTCTTTCAAACTTGATCCGGATTTAGATTTTTTATCCAGATCATTGTTTCCTAACAATCTCCCCCATTTGATGGAAACAAAAACCTAAGTCATCTAAGTATGGGAGTATTTACTAAGTGTAATTTTTGTTACTTAGTCTTTTATATTGATTCCCCATAATTTTAGCATCCTAACTCCCCCATGATTTCTGTGGCTAAGTTTGTTTTAGTACAATTATAGATAATACTTTAGAAGCGATTGTTTTGATAGTTAAGAATTTTTCACTTCATATATACTTCTACTGTTAATAATGGTTAACATCATGAAGTTCAATATAACAAGGTACAGAAATACATGTAAAGTGAATCTAGCTATTACATAAGTATTATAAGATTATCTAGCTAGCTTAATTATCTCTCTGGATGGACCACTCTTCCAGACTTGCAGCGTCTTTCCTTTCCTGCTTCCTTCTCCATGAAGACTCTGATCTTGCTTCCCCTTTTTGCTTTCGTCAAAGGGATATATAACCATATAGGTATGCTTATCCCAAGATTGCTGCCAGGCAGCAGAGTAGATAGAGTAGTCTTTATTGGCTTTTGCCCGCTCATCAATAATATGATCACTATAGCAAGAGTCAAATAATAAGGGCGAAGGGACCTCCGGAGTTGATCATAGGATTAAGAGACTTGAGAAAGAATATACAGAATATGCTCTTGGTCCTTGGGATCAAAATATGGAATGTTGGACCTTGTTAGAGTATTTATAAGGGCAGAGGGGGGGGTGAATGACACTTTTTTACGGAATTTATAGACTTAGAAAAAGTCTATGTGTAGCGTGTTTGACTATGATTTGAAAGATGGAATCGGATGATAAATGTGATCCGGAGGATGGATCCGGATGATGCAATATAAATGCAATATAGTAAAAGTAAACAGAAATCAAACACAAGTATTTTATACTGGTTCGGCCCTGCCTACGTCCAGTCCCCAGAATTTCCTTCTTCCGAGCTTATTCACTAATGGATTCCTTTTCAACTGGCAGGAATCAAGCCTTATAGATTTATCTATGGATGTTGACTTCTTTTGGAAGTAGGATATACCACTAGAAGCACCAACTCCTAGCTGAGTCATCTTATCTTTAGTAGGATAAACCACTTAGCCTTCTACCTCGAATCTAAGCTGAGTCCTACAGGGAGATCTCACTGAAAGCACCTACTTCAAGTTATATCCCATTCTCCCAACTCACCCAAGTTGGATATTCTTACACTTTTGGTTTGCAATAAAAGGTTGGTTTTGGATTTCCTCAAGTTTATAGTTTCACTTAGTAATCCTTACAAATAGATTTTGAATTAGGAGTTTCTTGGAGGGATTATCTCAACTGATTGAATGTATTTCTTTATTACTTGCTTTTATAATTCGATCAGACATATTTTGTTCATTTAGTGAATAGTTCCTTTTATAGGCTTTGATCATAAATGTAGCCATTTGTGGTTGGTGAGCTTACATTTAATCTTCACCCTTGATCAGGTTGTGAGGTGGAGCTTCCAGATCCGTTGATTAGTTTGTTAGACCATATTTTGATTCATTTAAATTCTTGGGGTTAGTGCTAAAAAGTTATCAGTGATCATTTTTCTTGTCATTTTGCGATACGCCAATTTTTATACCAATTGTCATACGGTGTGAGCTCCACGCGCGCCTTTATTGGTCTAAGATAAAAGTAGTTTAGACTTTCTCTGTCCTATGTCTGCTCCTTTTGACTTTTCTCTGATCTATGCCAGCTGTCTTCAATAAAAAGGTTCTTTGACTACTGTAGACCAAAAGGGGCATAAGGAAAGCTATGTTTTACACTTTCCTTAGTTATTGGATATAAGTATTCCGGATGTGTCTTCTGGTTGTCCTTTAGACCTATATGTTCCAGATCTTTCTTCTGGAGATGGCTTCAATCAGTTCTTTCGGTTACAAGTCTTGAACACAGAAGTTTGTTTTCTTTCCAGACTTTGTCCGGATAATTTTCCTCCATTGCTTAGGTTTCTAATTTTGTTCAATAAGCAATCTTAGCTTTGTCCGGATGCTTCCATTTGGATTTTAAGAGAATCACTTCATTTTTGTTTCTTTCAAACTTGATTCAGATATAGATTTATTTATCTGGATCATTATTTTCCAAAAATTTCTCCCATTTGATGGAAACAAAAACTATAAGATTTTTATCTTTTAAGATACTCCCCCACGATTTTGGTATCCAGGCTCCCCCATAATTTATGACTTCTGCTTCTAAGTTTGTTGTAGTACAATTATAGATTGTACTTTAGAAGCGTTTGTTTTGATAGTTAAGAATTTTTCCCTTTATATATACTTCTTCTGTTAACAATAGTTAACATCATGAAGTTCAGTGTTACAAGATACAGGAATACATATAAAGAGAATCTAGCTATTACGATTTTATCTAGCTAGCTTAACTATCTCTCCGGAAGGACCACTTTTCCGGACTTGTAATGTTTTTCCTTTTCCCCTTCCGTCTCCTTGCTGACTATCTTCTTCCTCCCCCTTTTTACCTCCATCAAGGGGGTCAGTGACCATATAGGTGCGTTTATCCCAAGATTTCTGCCATGCAGAGGAGTAGACAGAGTAGTCTTTCTTACCTATGGCTCCCTCATCAATAATTTGCTTTACAATAGGCGGAGTCAGGTAGTAAGGATGAAGGGGCCTCCAGATCTGATCATATGACTGTGAGACTTGAGGGAGGATGCGTAGAATCTGTTCTTGATCCTTCGGATCAAAGTAAGGGAACATGGCCTTGGTGAGGATAGTCAAGCCTTTTTGGCTCATGAACCCTGAATTCCCTATAGACTAAACTAGATCGTGCAAGATTGGAATGAGCTGGCACTCTGGAGTATCCGAAGAAAATAAGGGTCCGGAGATAGATAATTTGCTTATTTCAGTTTGAAGAAGGGTGATTTCATCACTAAGACCCTTCCGGATATTTTGGATAGATTTCGTCTGATCTTTAATCTCTTTGAAGATGGTTTTCTTCCACTCATTTATTGATTGTTCAATACTGGAGTTCCTTACTTGCATTTCATCACCCATATCATCAAGAATCTTCTCTTTCAGTTGGGGGAGGATTTTGTCTATAAAATTTACAAGCATCTCCTGAGTGACTTACTGATCAGTCTCCATGCTGAGCATAGTTGGTTTCAAATCCCTATCCTCTATGAATTTTGATAAGTTTTCAAACTTGGTATCTATGTAGTCTTTATGTTCTGTGGATAGGTCTGTGGCAGAGGAGGACACCTTTTCTAGCACTGTTGTATAGTTATCAGAGGCTAAGTTATTTGCTTGACTGGCATTGCAGTTTGATTCAGAGGTGCTTTCCTTTATTTCATTCAAGAGAGGCTTAATTTCAGAGAGGGAAGCTGCCGCTAGAGCTCCGGGTGTTGGGAAGTTCATGACTTATTGCTCAATTTTGGGAAGGCAGTTCAGCTTTTCTTTGATTTCACCTAAGTCCTTGTGGATCTCTTAATTCGACATCTGCCTAAGAAATTCCTTCTCCACAGCCTTGAGATAGGTGCAGATGGTCAGGAGGCTCTTTTTAATAAAGCCTTCTTCATGATGTTCAAGAGTTACCTCTTAGAGAAGTTTGAGAGCTGTACTAACTTTGGATTCTTTGGAGTTATCATCAGGAAGAGTCACTGATTTGGTATGAGGAGGGAAGTATTTATTAGAGGGTCCGAATGATTCACTATCGGATAAGCTTAATTCACTTCCGGAGCTTAAACTAATTTCGGATGGGCTATTATCTAGTGATTGTGAGCCTTCAACTGTTCTTTCTGCTTCACCCTTGCTCATTTCGCTTTCCTCCAGATTAGCCTCAACCGTAGGATCCACTTCAGAAGTGTGTCCCATGGAACTCAGACTTTCTCCCTCCCCCGGAGCTATTGCATCCGGGTTTAGCACTATGTCTTTAGCTACATTTTGAGAGATTGTAGCTAAGTTATGCTTTTCAGTATCAGAAGAAGGATGAAGAAGATTAGGGGTTACCTCAGTGGTTTATTGTGTCTGATCCTCATCCCTTCTTTCTTGTTCCGGCCCTTCCTCCGGATGGTTGGAATTGTCCTCAACCATTTTAGCAGATGCCTTTTCAGGACTTTCTTCCCCTGGCATGTTGGCATTTTCTTCAATAGCCTTCTGCAATGCCTTTTCAGGACTTTCAAGGTTTATGACCTCATAGTTTGGTCCAATCAGATTCTTTGAAAGTGGATCTATTCTTTCAACAAAGATGAACTCAGCTGCTTTTAGAATTTTTAAGATGGCATCCAGGGCTTGTGACTCAACAAGAATAGAGGAATCTCCAGGACCTTCAGTTATTTCTCTATTGATTTTCTTATTTTCCTTGATTACTGCTTGAATGACATCAAATTGATTGTCATCTTGCCCTACAATTTTCGTTGCTCCAGGAATATTCTTCCCTTTACTGGACTTAGCCTTTTCCAATGTAGCCTTCTCTCTATACTGCTTAGCCTCTTCATTTAATACTATACCAGCAAGCCTTCTGCCCTCATTAGCTCTCTTTTGTTGAGCAGCAAGAGCTTCATCAAATGTTAGCCCTTTTCTCTGAAGCTATTTTTAAGGAGGAGCCTCATCCTCTATTTCCTCATCATCAGCTTCTGCCTTTATCTCAGCCAAAGTTCTCTTGGCTTTCTTTCTTCCAGCCTCAATCGCCTTTGTAGCGATTTTTGGTAGACCAGCAGTAAGCCCATGTAGTCCCTTCTTGGCTGTGGCTTTTATCAATCTTCCTCTCCGTCTTAGCTGTTCAGAGCCTAGGACTTGAGTAAGAGGCAGAGTATCCTCATTAACTTTTTCTAGAACCAGTTCCATTTGCCTTTTGGCTTTAGCTTTTGTGGTTCTAGGCCTTTTGGGAACTGGAGCTTCTGCTTCTGGATCAGCTGCCTTTCTAGATTTAACTTTTCGTTCGTCCCTTCTTAGGTTTGCCTTTTCTTCATCCCATTCTTCATTTAAGTGGAGGTTTAGGAAATTCTTCTCGAAGATGGGCTTTCCATAAATTCCTTCAAATCCAGTAAGATCCACTCCTTCTACTTGAAGGATCCTCGTGATCAAGGCACCATGTGAGTTGACATGGGTCTTAAGATAATGGATGATCAAGACTGGCCAGTTTACTTCAATGCTGCTAACCCAGTGCGGTAGAATGTAGCGCTGGAGGGAAGAAACTATAGTCAATGACCCCTTTCTTATTAGAATGAGCTTTGCTAGAGCGTGCTACAGGAATCTAGGCGTTCTAGGAAAGTGTGTTGAGAATTTATCACCAAAATAATTCTGGTGGAGCCACAGCTTGGAGTCATACTCAATTTCGGTCTCATCCCCATCTTTTCTCAATAAAACTCTAGAATTTTTCATGTTTAAATTCTTCTCAAAGAATTCTGGTTTTAGAAGGATAATCTTTCCTTGTACCTCAGTGCGTAGGGCATCAAAATGATTATGCACACTTAGATTTGAGTAGAACTCTTTCACCAGTTTGGGATAGGTTGGGCAGTTTATTTTGAGAAGATCACCTAAATTTTGATCTTTAATTAGGGTGAAGAAGGGTGGTGTTTTGAACAGATAGTCATCTCCTAGATGATCAATAGGGATGACGAAATTAGAAGTTTTGAGATTTAAGGGTTTAAAATCTGCTTCTTTCAAGTCAGATACTTGAAAGAGGTTTTTGCTTGGTAGGATTTCAAGGGTGTTTGAGGTGTTTTTGGCTGCCATTTTTAAGTATTTGAGAGATGGTGTTTTAAGTTTGAATTTTTGCAGAGTAACAGTGAGATCGTTGCTCGTGTAAAGAAGAGAATGGATTTTGAAGGGGTTTATATAGATTTTTTTAAAGTGAGGGTATAACTGTAATCCGAGCACCGATGTTTTTGACTGGATTGTTGACATTGCAGTCGGATTTTTAGGAGAGAGGTGAATCCAGTTTAACCAAAGAATGGGAAAGGTTTATTTTTGAATTAACTGTTGTATTTACGGCGCATGTAACAGCTATTGGACTTTTGAAATTCAAAAAGTAACAGTTACCTTAATGGGCTTTTACTGCCATGCATCACTGTTTGTCGGCTAACGTGGCAATCTTCCGGAGTATACTTTTCCAACTCTTCTTTTTCTTTCGGAGTGAGAATTTTATCTCAAGATCCATTGTGCCACTATTTGTCGGCTGACATGGCAATCTTCTGAAGTATACTTTTCCAACTCTTCTTTTCTTCTGGAGTGAGAATTTTGTCTCAAGATCCGGCTTGATTAGATGCTATCTTCCGGAGTTTTTCTAGATTAGATTTGACATTCCAATTGATTCTTTCAGCTTTCCAAATCAATCATTACTTAAGGGTTTGGTAAATATATCAGCTTTTTATTCGTTTGTTGGGATATATACCAGTGCAACATCCTTTTTTATCACATGATCCCGGATGAAGTGATGTCTTATGTTAACATGCTTCATCCGGCTATAAAGCATCAGATTCTTTAACACATTAATAGCACTTTTGTTATCATATAATCCATCCACACATCCGGATTGCACTCCATAATCTTCAAGTTATTGATTGATCTATAGGAGTTGAGCAACACAACTTCCAGCTGCCACATATTTGGCTTCTGTAGTGGATAAGCCAACTGATGTTTGTTTTTTGCTATACCATAAGACTAAGCAGTCTCCAAGAAGATGACATCCTCCGGATGTACTTTTTCTCTTAAGAGTATCTCTGCCATAGTCTGCATCCGTGCCCTAGAGAGTAAAGTTTCCATCACTAGGAGATATCTCAGTATCCTCTTGATAACCTTGAGATAAGAATCCTTTGGATTAGCTTGATATCTTGCACAGTAGCATACTGCGTAGCGTATGTCAGGTCTGCTGGCTGTTAAGTATAGGAGTGAGCCAATCATTCCTCTATACAGCTTTTGGTCAACATCCTCTCCTCCATAATCACTAGATAAGATTGTATCTGAACTCATTAGAGTAGACATTGGTTTTGCTGCTGTCTATTTCAAATTTTTTCACGATCTCTTTGGTGTATTTTGATTGATTTATAAAAGTCCCATCTGGACTTTGTTTGATTTGTAGACCAAGGAAAAAGTTGAGCTCTCCTATCATGGACATCTCAAATTCTTTCTGCATTTAAAGGCTAAATTCTTTGCACATCCTTTCATCAGTGGCGCCAAAAATGATATCATCCACATAGATCTGGACTAGAATAATATCATTTTTCTTCTTCGTGATGAAGAGTGTGGTGTCTGCCCTACCTCTGGTATATTCCTTGGATATCAGGACTGGGGTCAATCTTTCATACCAGGCTCTTGGTGCCTGCTTTAATCTATAGAGAGCTTTATTTAGTCTGTAGACATGATCCGGATGCTTCGGATCTTCAAATCCAGGTGGTTTCTTGACGTACACTTCTTCTTGAATGACACCATTTAGAAATGCACTTTTGACATCCATTTGATATAATGTGCCCATGAATGATGCAAAAGCACATAGGATTCGGATTGCTTCTAGTCTTGCTACAGACGCGAATGTTTCTTCAAAATCAATTCCTTGTTCCTAATTGTAGCCTTGAGCAACTAGTCTTGCCTTATTTCTTACTACTGCTCCGGATTCATCAAGTTTATTCTAGAACACCCATTCAGTGCCTATAATTGAGTTTCCTTTAGGAGAGGGCACAAGATCCCATACATCATTCCTGGTGAATTGATCTTGCTCTTCCTGCATCGCCATCATCCAGCTTTCATCCCCTTCAGCTTCTTAAAATTTCTTTAGCTCTACGAGAGAGATAAATGCGGCATGGCTCATCATCCAGTTGAGTTAACCTCTGGTTCTAACTGGGTTGTAAACATCATCCAGAATATTCTCTATGGAATGATCTTTATGGGTCCAGATCTCCCTTTTTAGGCCTTTATATTGAATTTGAACTTGTTCCACCTCAGCTTTATCTATTCTTTCATTGAAGTCAATTCCTTATTGATTAAGATTGACTTGTTATATTTCTGGATCAATAGTCATTCCTTCATCTTCCTCTTTGTATCTCTTAATTTGAAATGAGTCAGGAATTCCTCTTTTCTTCCTTTCTTCAGATCCTTCAGCTTCCGAAATTTGATCTTCCGGAGTGAAGCCTTTCTTTCCTGCAGTGTTAGTTTCATCGAAATCTACATGTATAGATTCTACTACAGTTTGGATTCGTTTATTGAAGACTCTATAGGCCTTGCTATGTGTTGAGTAGCCGAGGAAAATTGCTTGATCAGATTTAGGATCAAATTTTCCTAATTGTTCTCTATTATTAAGAATGTAGCATTTACATCCAAATGCTCTGAAGTATCCAATTTTTGGTTTTCTTCCCTTCCAGATTTTATATGGGGTCTTTTCTATAGTCTTTCTAATAAGAGCTCTATTTAAGATGTAACATACTGTGTTTACGGCCTCACCCCATAAATATTTTGGCAAACTATTTTCACTTAGTATTGTTCTTACCATTTCTATTATGGTCCTATTTTTTCTTTCTACCACTCCATTTTGTTTAGGAGTGTGAGGGGCAGAGAAGCTGTGTTTAATACCCTTAGAGTCACAAAAGTTATCAAAATGCTTGTTTTTGAACTCCCCACCATTATCGCTCCGGATGCGTGCAATGTGTATGCCCTGTTCTACTTCTATTCGGATGAATGTTTTGGAGAATTGGTCAAATACTTCATCCTTGCTTGTTAGCAGGAGAACCCAGGTATATCGAGAATAGTCATCTATAATGACTATGGTATATTCTCTTTTACCTAAGCTTAGTGGCTTAATTGGACCAAAAAGATCAATGTGTAAGAGCTCAAGTACTCTTTTGGAAGGAATGTATGATATGGAAGGGAAACTTTTCTTATGTTGTTTACCTAATTGACATGCGATGCATAGATGATCCTTATCAAAAGCAACCTTAGGCAAACCCTCAACTAATTCCTTTTTAGGGACAGGAGATTCATGCTTACATGTCCCAATCTCCGATGCCATAGCCATGACTCTTCTTCTTTAGACACCAGGCATATATTCTTTTCATCATTTTTAATGTTTATAGAATAGACATTATTTACTCTAGGTGCATAAAGAATAAGTTGATTAAACTTACTGTCAGAAATTAAGCAGCCTTCAGAGTCAAATGTTTTTCTTCCTTTATCACATAATTGAGCCACACTTAGTAAGTTGAATTGCAGTCCATCAATTAGTGAGACATCTTCAATCTTTAATCCAGATCCAATAGTTCCATGACCAATAATCTGTCCCTTTTAATTGTCTCCAAAGCTCACTTTGCCTCCCTTCTTGCTAGTTAGTGTGATGAAGGCCTTCTCATCACCTGTCATGTGCCTTGAACATCCACTATCAATATACCAAGTGTGTTGATCTACTGCAGATCTAAGGCATACCTGTAAAATAAATCAAGTGGGTTTGGGTACCCAATCATATTTAGGTCCTCTCGGGTTAATAACCATCTCAGGCCAAGGATAATCATCATAATAGTCATTTTTTAATCTATAAGATTTAGTTATATGGTTATTTTTCCTCCAAACCTGCATCCTGAAATAGGCATGTTTTGCATTTGCTTCTTGCTGATCTTCTTCGGATCCTTTCTTCCATAGTTGCCTTTATATCCAGTTTTGTGCACACTAATGGATGGTCCGGTATAATTCCAAAAGTTGGTTGGAGGTGCAATTTCAGCATTATGATTTCTCCTCTATTTGACAGGTAGTTGGTTGTAAGCTATTTTAGCTTTTCCTTTCTGAGCCTCTATATATCTTTGAGCTTGTTGCTGTTTGCTAACTTCGTTTATCTTTTGATTTAGATTCCTTTGAATCCAGTTCTGAGAAAGAGGAGGATCATCTCTTCTTGGATCCTTTATTTCGGGTTTTCTTCCAGATGCTTCCTTCAATAGACTGGACTTGATTTCTCAGGAAGTTTTCTTCTACTACATCAACATATTTGGTTGCTCTAACCAGATTGATGTCTTGCGCCATTACTTCAGCGTCTTCAGCTAATTCTAGTATCGCTCTTTTCAGGGATTTGTTGACTTTTGCCTTCTTCTTTATTCCCTTGATAACAATAGAAAAAGCTTTTTCAAGATCAAAGTTAGAGGTAGAGTTAGAGTAAGAGTTTACCTCAGTGTTTGCTGAATCTGATTTTGATTCTTTAATTTACACAGTTTCTTATCTGGAGGTGTTCCTTCCAAATTGCTCTGCTTTTGGATCTGTTAGAGCCATGAATGCACAGTTAGCAGTTTTCTCTTCTTCTGTTGAGGATGAGCTGCTACTTTCTTCACTGTTGCTCCAAGTAGCAACCATTGCCTTCTTTTTAAATTTCTTAGCACTCTTGAGCTTGGGGCATTTTGTCCTGAAATGGCCTTTTTCGCCACACTCGAAATAAGCAGCGTCTTTCTCTAGATCTTTCTTTTCTTCTAGATTCCTTCTGTGCTTGCTTCTTCTGGAGGTGCCTTCTCTTGGTCTCTAAGATTCATACCTTTTTGATCTTCTTCTATCCTTCTTTTGTATAAATTGATTTAGCCTTTTGGTCAATAGAGCAAGTTGATCTTTAGTACTCATTGACTCATCTATTTGCTCTTCTTATCCGGATGAGCCTGATCCGGTGGATTCTGTCTTAAGAGCAATGGCCTTCTTTCGCTCCTCAGGTTTCTTTTCTTGTTGGCTGTATCTTTCTAAGGACAGTTCTTGAGTTAGGAGATTACCAATGAGTTCATCATAATTGTAGAAATTTAAGTCATGAGCTTCCTCAATGGCGGTCTTTTTGTTGTCCCATTCCTTGGTGAGACTCCGGAGCACTTTCTTAATCATGTCTACTTCTAGAATCTCCTTCCCTAGCCTCTTTATTTCATTTACTAGATTTGTATATCTAGTATTCATGCTGTTGATTGATTCTTTGGGCTTCATTTTAAAGGATTCAAACTTTTGTTGGAGTAGATCAAGTTTGGCCTCTCTTACTTTGGTAGTTCCTTCATAGGTAACTTTCAACTTCTTCTAGATCTCTTTGGCAGTCTCACATTCAGATATCCTGTTGAATTTTGCTGCACTAAGAGCACAATAAAGCTTGTTAATAGCATTTGCATTTTCACGTAATTTTTTAAAGTCATTATCATCCCACATACTAGATGGCTTTCAGGTAGTCATACCCTCTACTTCGTAAGTAGGTTCATATGGACCATCTTTAATAACTAATCATGCTTGTATACTTTGTGATTGGATAAAGTTCTTCATCTAGTTTTTCCAGAACGTGTAGTATTCACCAGTGAAGAGTGGAGGATGGGTAACAGACATACCCTCGGGAAGAAGTTGTGAGTTATGGAAACTCATTTTAATTTATAAATTAAAATTTGTGGATCTTTAGCTCGAGATTATTAGATCTTTGGTTTGAGCACTTGCTCTGATACCACTTGTTGGTCCCTGTTAGAGTATTTATAAGGACAGAGGGGGGTGAATGACCTTTTTTCATGGAATTTATAGACTTAGAAAAAGTCTATGTGTAGCGAGTTTGATTATGATCCAGAAGATGGATTCGGATGATAAATGTGATCAGAAGGATGGATCCGAATGATACAATATAAATACAGTATAGTAAAAGTAAATAGAAATCAAACACAAGTATTTTATACTGGTTCGACCCTGCCTACGTCCAGTCCCCAAAATTCCCTTCTTCCGAGCTTCGTCATTAATGGATTCCTTTTCAACTGGCAGGAATCAAGCCTTATAGGTTTATCTCCGAATGATGACTTCTTTCAAAAGTAGAATATACCACTAGAAGCACCAACTCCTAGCTGAGTCCTCTTGTCTTTAGTAGGATATACCACTTAGCCTTCTACCTCGAATCTAAGTTGAGTCCTACATGGAGATCTCACCTAAAGCACCTACTTCAAGCTATATCCCAATCTCCCAACTCACACAAGTTGGAGATTCTTACACTTTTAGTTTGCAACAAAAGTTTTGGAGTTCCTCAAGTATATAGTTTCACGTGGGAATCCTTACAAACAGATTTTGAATTAGGAGTTTCTTGGAGGGATTATCTCAACTGATTGAATGTATTTCTTTGTTACTTGCTTTTGTAATTCGATCAGATATATTTTTTCATTTGGTGAAGAGTTCCTTTTATAGGCTTTGATCATAAATGTAGCTGTTTGTGGTTGGTGAGCTTACATTTAATCTTCACCCTTGATCAGGTTGTGAGGTGGTGCTTCTGGATTCGTTGATTAGTCCGTTAGACCATATTTTGATTCATTTAAATTCTTGGGATTAGTGCTAAAAAGTTGTCAGTGATCGTTTCTCTTGTCATTTTGTGATACACCAACTTTTATACCAATTATCATATGGTGTGAGCTCCACGCATGCCTTTATTGGTCTAGGATAAAAGTAGTTTAGACTTTCTCTGTCCTATGTCTGCTCCTTTTGACTTTTCTCTTATCCATGCTAGCTGTCTTCAATAAAAAGGCTCTTTGACTACTGAAGACCAAAAGAGGCACAAGGAAAGCTATGTTTTACACTTTCCTTAGTTATTGGTCTTCCAGATGTATCTTCCGGTTGTCCTTTGGACCTATATGTTCTGGATCTTTCTTTCGGAGAAGGCTTCAATCAGTTCTTCTGGTTGTAAGTATTGAAGATGGAAGTTTGTTTTCTTTCCAGACTTTATCCCGATAATTTTCCTCCATTACTTAGGTTTCTGATTTTATTCAATAAGCGATCTTAGCTTTTTCGGGATGCGTCCATTTGGATTTTAAGAGAATCACTTAGATTCATTTTTTTTTCTTTCAAACTTGATTCGGATATAGATTTATTTATCCGGATTATTGTTTTCTAATAGGGAAACATGGCCTTGATCAGAGTAGTTAAACCTTTTTGGCTCATAAACCCTGAGTCCCCTATTACTTGAACAAGATTGTGCAGGACAGGAATCAGCTGACTTTCTGGAATGGCCATAGATGAGGAAGACCTTGAGATAGATCGTTTATTTATTCTGGCTTGAAGGAGGGTGATTTCATCACTAAGGCCCTTTCGGATGTTGTGGATAGAATCTGTTTGATCTTTTAGCTCTTTGGAGATAGTGTTTTTCCATTCGTTTATTATTTATTCAATACCAAAGTTTCTAGATTGCATCTCATCACCCATATCATCTAGGATTTTTTCTTTGAGCTTAGGGATGGTCTTATCTATGAAATTGGTAAGCATTTCCTGAGTTACTAGCTGATCAGTCTCCAGGCTCAGCAGAGTGGGTTTTAGATCTCTGTCTTCCATGAATTTTATCAAGTTTTCAAACTTGGAGTCAATATAGTCCTTGATTTCTATGGATAGATTAGTGGCAGATAAGGATATTCTATCTAGGACAGTTGCATAATTATCAGAGGCCAAAGTATTGGCTTGACTGGCATTTTGATTAGTTATAGAGGCGTTTTCCTTTAGCTCATTTAGAAGAGGTTGGACTTCTGATAGAGAAGTTACTGCCAGAGCTCTTTCTTGACCATTTCTACTTTTGGAATCTCCTTCCCCAGCCTTTTCATTTCATTCACTAGATTTGTGTATCTAGTGTTCATGTTGCTGATTGATTCTTTAGGCTCTATCTTAAAGGATTCAAGCTTCTGTTGAAGTAGATCAAACTTAGCCTCTCATACTTTAGAATTTCCTTCATAGGTTACCTCCAGCTTCTCCTATATCTCTTTTGCAGTCTCACATCCGGATATTCTATTGAATTCAGCTGCACTAAGAGCACAATGGAGCATATTAATAGCATTTTCAAGCAATTTTTTAAAGTTATTGTCATCCCACATGCTTGATGGCTTTCGGGTAGTCACACCCTCTACTTCTTAAGTAGGTTCATACGGGTCATCTTTAATAACTAACCATGCTTGCATACTTTGTGACTGGATGAAGTTCTTCATCCGGTTTTTCTAGAACGTGTAGTGTTCACCAGTGAAGAGTGAAGGACGGGTAACAGACATACCCTTGGGAAGGAGTTGTGAGTTTTAGAAACTCATTTTGATATATGAATCAAAATATATGGACCTTTAGCTCAATATTTTTAAATCTCTAGTTTGAGCACTCGCTCTGATTCCACTTATTAGTCCTTGTAAGAGTATTTATAAGGGCAGAGGGAGGTGAATGGCCCTTTTTCGTGGAATTAGCAGACTTAGAAAAGTCTTAGTGTAGCGTGTTTAATTATGATCCGGAAGATCGATCCGGATGATGCAAATGTGTGTAATTAAGTAAAAGAGAAAGAAAATTAAACACAAGCATTTTATACTAGTTTGGCCCCACCTACGTCCAGTCCCCAGAGTTTCCTTCTCCGAGCTCATCCACTAGTAGATTCCTTTCCAACTGGTAGGAATCATGCCTTACAAATTTGTCTCTAGATGGTAACCGATTCCGGAAGTAGGATATACCACTAAAAACACCAACTCCTAGCTGAGTCCTGTTATCTTTAGTAGGATATACCACTTAGCCTTCTACCTTGAATCTAACCTGAGTCCTACAGGGAGATCTCGCTTAAAGCACCTACTTCAAGCTATATCCCAATCTCCCAACTTACCTAAGTTGGAGATTCTTACACTTTGGTTTTTAACAAAGGGTTGGTTTTTGGAGTTCCTCAAGTTTATAGTTTCACTTGGGAATCCTTACAAACAGATTTTGAATCAAGAGTTCTTGGAGGGATTATATCAACTGATTGTATAAGTGTTCCTTTGATACTTTCTTTTGTAAGTCAATCGGTTAACCTTCTCATTTGGTGAAGAGCTCCTTTTATAGGCTTGATCATAAATGTAGTAGTTTATAGTTGGTGATCTTTTATTCAATCTTTACCCTTGATCAGGTTGTGATGTGGAGCTTCCGGATCTATTGATCAATCTGTTAGACTGTATTTTGATCCATTTTAAATCTTGTGATTGAGGCTAAAAAGTTGTCAGTGATAATTTTGCTTGTCATTTTGTGACGCACCAACTTTCATACCAATTGCTTTATGATGTAAGCTCCACGCGCGCCTTTATTGGTCTAGGAGAAAAAGTAGTTAGCTTTTCTCTATTCGTTGTTAGACCCTTTTGACTTTTTCTAAAATATACAAGCTGTCATTTTGTCTTTGTCTTGGGAAAGGATCTTTGACTTTCATAGACCAACTAAGGTAAAGGGAAAGTTATATTTGAGACTTAGATTTTAAATTTAGGTCTTCCGGATGTCTTTTGGACCTATATGCTCCGGATGTTTCTTCCGGAGATAACTTCAATCAATTTTTCCGGATGCTGGTTTTGAGGGCCAGAAGTTTGTTTCCTTTCCAAACTCTGTTCGGATGATTTTCCCTAGTGCTTAGGTTTTTAATTTGTTCAATGGATGACTTGTGTCTTGATCTTTGTCCGAATATTTCCATTTGGATTTGGGAGAACTACATACATTATTTTTATTTCTTTCAAACTTGATCCGGATTTAGATTTTTTATCCGGATCATTGTTTCCCAACATTGGCCATGTTATAAAAATGTTTAATCAGATCAGAAACTTCAGATTTAGCTTTGATCATGAAAGTTCATGTGAATCTAGAGAAGTCATCCACAATAGTAACCAAGTATTTATAACCTTCAAAAGAAGAAACAGTTGGACCCCATATGTCAACATGCTCAAGATCAAAACTGTTTTTACTAGTAGACTGTGAATTTCTAAAAGGCAGTCTTTTTTGTTTAGACTTAGGACAAATATAGCATACAAAGTCAGTAGGAGCATTAATATCAGGGAATTGTTTCTGCAAAATCTCAAGTCTTTTATTTGACAAATGGCCCAATCTAAAATGCCAGAGTTTTTCTTTATTACACTTAGCAGTGAAAACAAAATTCATATTTAAAATAGAGAAGTCAGCAACATTCAAATGATATAATCCATCTTCAGCTTTAGCTGAACCAATCTTCTTCTTAATACACATGTCCTGTATCAAATAATCAAAGGGAGAAAACAACAATTCACAATTCAATGTGCTACACAACCTAGTCACAGATAAAAGATTGTACTGAAAAGAAGGCATACATAACATATTAATCAATATAAAATTAGGACTAAAATGTATATCACCCATGTATGTGGCTTGCAATCTTAAGATGTTAGGTAACAGGGCATTCCAATTTTCAATCCTCCTAACATTTCTCATATTATCAATGCAACTAGTTATGTGACTACTGGCTCCAGTATCAACAATCCAGGTAGTATCATTTAAGGAAATTGATTTACCTGAAGTAGAGCTATCACAATTCACATATTAAGTTGCCACAGTAGAAGATAGTTGAATGGCCGTGGAAGATGGTTGGATGACTCTTGCTGAAGCTGCATGACTTTGTGCATTGCTCATTCCCATTTTTTATAGCTGGTTTTGAGCATGTTCCTGAATCAGCTATGAAATCTGTCCAAGTTGTTCTTGAGTGAACATTCCACCTTTTGCTAACACAGAAGTGGGTACTGACGCAATAATAGGTTCTCTAAAACTGTTTTGATTCATGCTTTCTGCGTTCATAGTTGGTCCTTCATTTAAATCTTGATCAAATAATTCTTGCTCTTCGTAATAGCTATGTTGATCATTGTTCATCATTGAAGTTGAAGCTAGATTGGCCCTTGAAAACCTTTGCTTGAGATGTAGGGGGTAAATATTCTTTTTCCAGCAATTAACCACCAAATGGTTCCCCTTGCAAAAGGAACAAGTTAAATCCATTTTCCTATTAGACTGAAACCTTCTATAGTTGTTTTGTTGAAACTGTCCTCCTCCCTGAAATTGATTGTTAACCCCATTGTAGCTAAAGTTGCCCTTCTTGGCAAAACAAGCTATTTCTTGTCCCCTATTTTCCTTAGTCAAAACGAATTCCCTCTCAAATTGCAATACTAAGGCAAAAATCTTATTCACGGTAGGTAACGGATCCATGGCCATGATCTGTGCTTTGACCCCTGAAAAAGACCTGATTAATCCTTTCAGGAAACATACAGCCTGATTGGTTTCTTGAACCTTCCTCATAGCCCCTCCTACATTGTAAAAGCACCCCTCATAAGTACAACTAGGCACAAGACTCATCCCATAAACTTTGCAAAACAGCAAAGTAATCTGTAATGCTTCTATCTCCCTGTGAAATAGTCAAAATTTCACTCTGCAAATCAGCCAATTAATACACATCACTCTGCGAAAATCTTTCCTTAAGATTATTCCAAAGTTGAGCAGCAGTTTCAAAACTCACAGCAATTTGCGCAATCGATGGTGTTAAAGACTTAACGATCCAAGAAAGGACCATGTTACTGCAGCGACGCCAAGCACCATACATAGGATCCCCTAAATTAGGTTTTCCAATCACCTCATCAACAAATTCAAGTTTATTCTTAAAGAGCAATGCCATTTTCATACTCCTAATCCAGGTATGATAATTGGACTAGTAAAGGTGTGACCAAGACGAGAGAGGGGTTTTCACCTGGATGCAGATAATAGGGGATGTATTCATCGATTCTTGTATTTCTGTTCGCCATTGATGAACTATTCTAGTTTCTGCTTCAAATCGAAAATCAAAAAACCTGAAATTGCAGCTTGTACAAGCGCGAGAAAGAAAGAAAGAAAGAACTTATTTCAGCGGAATCAAAGAACGGATTCAAATCGCTCTGATACCATATTGAATTCAGAGAGAAATGATCAAGAACAAAAGAATTTCATTGATAAAACTGAATTGAAGAAGAAACCGAGTTGCGTATTGTTGAGCTATTTATCTCAACTAATTAGTATAGTGAAAAGACCTAAAAGCCTCTGAACATAACGGCTATAATTCTCCAACTAACTTAACCGTTTTCCTATTTACAATTTCACTAAATATATTTAATATTATTAATGAGATATTGATGCCTATAAATAGATTGACAACATACTAATATCATATAAATTACTGACTAAAAAACATAATTCAAAATTCAAATAATTCAACTTTTATCCTAACAATTTTAATAGTTATCTGATATATTTTTTCACTGATTTGAAAATTAGATTTCAACAAATGTAAATAGTCAAGTTACAAATCAATTAGAAATGTAGTTTAGTTTACAGAATATAATCTAAGCTTAATTATCTATTCTGCTGTACATGAACAGAAACAAATTAACGAACATAGCTTCTACTTGCACATCAGCATAATTAATAACAGCCCAACACACGTCATAAGTAATAAAACAATAGCCCTCGTGTTGACTGAAAGGGCAAAATCTTATGATACATGTTATTATGGCTAAAATGTTCGGTTGAAACTATAGACATTAATGTCGAGTCAATTTATTCATGGCATCAGCATGATCAAAGATGGGACAAATAACCAGTTGACACCAAAGTGGGAAATAAATGGATAAACTCTACCCCATCTCCACATCAGCATATTTGCGTACAGTCACAGATGCTACAATATTCTGCATTAAAGTGTTCCGACTAATGAAGCTCTCGGTTTTACATTTTAAATCTAATGGAAAACGTAAACGAAGTGTGCGATAGATATTAGTCTAAGTCGTTACGAAAATACATAACCAAAATACTTTCTAGTGATTGAAATTACTTATCACAAAAAACATCATCATGTTACTTTGCGAAACATTTTAAGATTCAATCGTAATTTATGCAGCTAATTTTGGATATTTTTTTAATTTGCGAGATTGTGCTTGTTATTGAATTATTTTAGAGTTTTACACGTGAGAAAATAATGAGGTAAATGACTTAGTTTTTTATTGTTAATTATGTTTCATACTAGGAAATTTTTATATTTTGGTTATTATGTTTTTAGCTCTATCGCTATTTTACTCAAAATAATATACACACTTTCAATATCAATTTTCATTTTATTTCTGTATGTTCGTATCAATGATTTACAACACTTACATTATATGGAAATAAAAATACACACTCACTCTAGATGTTGTCATGGAATCGTTTGACCCAAAAGCTCAAGCTGTTAGGTGTGGTCCAATCGTATTATTTATATTATTCCTGACGCGAATGCCCCATGGGCTTGAAGTGGGTATAACACAGACCCCTTCCGTTATGTATTGCAATGTAATTCAATAAATGAAGCTATAAAGAGTTAAATCCTCAAGTTTTAGGTCTAAGCTGCTCTGATACCATATCATAGAATCGTTTTATCCAAAAGCTTGAGTTATTAGGTTAGACTCAATCGTAGTATTTATATTTAACAATGACAAAAAAATGGGATATAAGTGGCGTAGATTGGGCTTTGACACAAGTCAATTGGTTTTGTGTTAGATTGGTTCAACCCCATTGTGTGCTCACTTATCCTATCAAGCCCAACACTCTCCAAACCTACGGATTCTTTATATGGTATTAGAGTAGATGAATGCCTGACAACCAATTGATTATGGGTTCATACAAAACCGACTATTAGCAGAAGTAAGGTGAGCGACTATTTAAAATCCTAAATTTTAGAGGGCCTCAAATTTTTTAGGTTTATACAAATATATATAAGTAAAAAAATATAATGTATATAAATAATAAGCAAGAGAACGCAACATGTAGAGTCTGGTGGACCAGTAGAATAGTGCACGCTTCCCTCCAAAGGTCCTGCCAGGGGCCTTTTTTATTTATGTTTCTGTCTCTCATTCTTACAATTATCTCTTGTTGAAGAAACTAACAATTGCCCCATTTTTTTATGTTTTTTTTATATCATTACATATTATCTATTATTTTGAACTCTTTTTATTTATGTTTCTGTCTCTCATTCTTACAATTATCTCTTGTCGAAGAAACTAACAATTGCCCCATTTTTATGTATTTTTTTATATCATTACATATTATCTATTATTTTGAACCCCTTTCCTATTTATGTTTCTTTCTCTCCTTTCTATATATCATCTCTTATTCAAGATAATTAATAAGGCCTCTTTTTTATGTATTATTTTTTAATATTTTAGATATTATATATTATTTAACATAATCATTCAATATATTTTATATGTACCGTTTTACATTTATATTTATTTACATACAAATTCGCCGGCATAGTATTTAAATATTATTTTTTCTTTTTTATTCACTAGATTTATTATTCTAAATTTTTAAATTAAATAGATGTTATTAAAGTTAAACTAATGAATATAGTACAATTACAAAACATTAAAAAATATATAATAGTTTAATAGATAAATAATATGTATTTCAAAAAAAATATTATGAACTTCAATTTTATAGTAATGGATTGATTATTTTGTTCTTATATTTCTGAGTTTCTACTTGATATATATGCTTAAGAGTATATAATATCAATTTCACTAGATAACATATAATTAAGTGTGTGACATCAATTATTTAACTACATTGGTTAGGGGAGAATGTCTTAGTTGGTTGAGACTCTTCTTGTGACTAGGGGATGTCATGACTTCGAGACGCATGAGAGATACGGTAAAATTATCCTTTCAATTTAACGTAAGCGCAATTGTAATTTTTGGAAAAAAATGTTTTAGAAGTGTCGAAGATAATTTCATTTTACATAGGCTCATATTTCATTTTTCACTCAGTCGCTTAGGCCCCAGAAATTTTTGAGACGGCCCTGGGTTCATGTTTAAAGTTTTGGTTGAGTTTGAGCTAGCAAAGAATACTAGACTTGTTGATAACTTTGAGCCTCGGAGAAATTGGTCAATGAATACTTAACAAGTGACAATTGGTCTAGGCCCAGTTGCACGTGAGGGGGCAAACAATGATAAATAATGGTATATAAGTGGTATAGATTGAGTCTTAATACAAGCCAATTGATTTTGTGTTAGATGGCTCAACCCTACTTGTGTGCTCACTCAGGTTATCAAGCCTAACACTCTTCAGACCCACTGATTCACTACAGATGTGGTTTAAACCTGAGACTTCTAGAGGGTACAGTTCAGTCTTAACAACTAGATTAAGACTTCACTATAAGCTACATATGTTCGCGGGTCGGACTACCCGTTGGGCCCGGTTCGAGCCCGCTCTCATGGGCCGGGCTTGGACACCTATTTTTTTTACTAAGCTTGAGCCTGCTAAAGCCCAAATTTTTACAGGCTATACTTGATTTTTATATAAATACTCGAATTCAGTTCGACGAATAATATTTTTATTTATTATATATATTTTTATAGTAATAAGGGGCATTTTGCCAATTTTATTAATTATGGGGTTTGAATCCACCACTACAAGAAATCAAGCTTTTTGTGACAACATATATTGTCACAGAAAGCAAGAAGTTGTCACATATAACATTATGTGACAATAATTAGTTATCATGGGGTCGTCGCTAATAACTCCATAACAGATAATATATGTTCATTTTTGCATCAAAATGTTGTCACAAATATTTAGATATTTTGTGACAATAATTTATTATGACAACTTAAATTGTAATAGAAAGGAAAATATTATCGTCACAAATAAGCTACTTGTCACATATAATGCATCAAAATGATCTAAAATTACATGACAATATAAAAAAGTCGTCACACAAAAAACTATTGTGACAATAGAGTTGACACAATATTAAATTTTTTGTGACTAACAAGTTTCTTGTCACAATAATTTTTATTAGTTACAGCTTTTATTGTAACTGAAAACATATTACTTGTCACAAATAATATTGTTGTCACATATTATACAATAAATCAAACTGAAATTACATGACAACTTCAAATAGTCGTCAGGAAAATAATATTTGTGATAATATCACAAAAAATTTCCAAAGTTGTCACATAAGTCTATATGTAACAAGAATAGTTGTCACAAGGATCTCGTCGCTAATAACTCCGTAACAAATAATATTTCCAGATGTGTTGTCACAAAAATTGCAATTTTTATGACAATAACTTTCTTGTCACATAAAATTGATCGTCACGAATAGAGAGATTTGTCACGTATAATACTTTAAATTTTACTCAAATTATATGACAACTTTTATTAGTCATCACAAAATCTACTCGTGGCAACTTTTTATTGTCACATAATATGTGATGACAACATTTTACATCAGTTACAACTTTTTTATGTCACCACCTATCTATAGTTACGACATTAGCTTGTCACATTAAATATTTGTAACAACCTTGGATTGAAGGGAACTCAAAAGAAACAGTGGATAGGTTAAATTAAAGACTTTTGATTAAGGATTCTAGCTGCTAAACCCGAGTAGAACCACTAATTGAATAACACAGTAGTACTACATGAATTCATAAAGGGAAAAAGAAATGAAAGTGTTTACTACTTCGCTTACCAAAATGAAGGTCAAAAGGCTTTCCTTGAATCAAGCCTAGAAGGGCTTGAACAAGTAGAAAACTCCCCCCTTTCTTGTTGCTGGAGGTGATGCTTCCTAGTTCCTATAATGAGTTAATAAAAAAACACAAATTATTGTATAGTATTGGCAAGCAAAGTTGAACATGGAGCACAAACAACCTTATCATTAATGCAATAATTTACTTTGAAATGTACAGGAAATGTAGAGTTGAGATTAAAAAACCAAAAAAGATTTCACGCAATAGTTACTTAGAGAAAAATAAGCACAAACAAGAAATGGTTTTGGACTTCATTCAACATTTTTTTTATGAATTGGAGTAAAAGCTGTAGAACAACTTCAATATTAGATTGACGACAGCTTCAAATTCAGACAGTTTAAAGATAGCAAGATGATTTATTCCAAGAAGAGATTGTAGATCAATTATGACTCTCAACACAATTACACCAATTTCATTCTCATTAACCTCTATCACTTGGGGGCAGAAAATTCAAAAAATAAACCTGGAGTTGATTTTGAAAGCAGATGGATGTGGTGTGCGAAGAAATTGAACAAAGGATTCATATTCTTCTAGCGCCACTATATCTGCTCCTACAAGAAAATAAGCATGTATTCCTATGAGACTTAATTTCAAAGGCATAATAATATATAAAAAATGAAGAAGACGAAGAACCTTGTAGTATTCACTAGTTCAGAAATGGGAACTAATGCAAAGTATACTCAAGTCTAGCATATAGTCACCAGTGAAAAAGATAGATAACCCACATTAAATCAAATTAAAAATCCAAGTTTAATAAACTCATTTACTAGGATACAAAAGATTCTTATAACCTGTGTAATTACAAAGGATAACAAATGTATAAAAGCATGCTCAACATTATTAGCATCAAATAAATATTAAACTGTAATATAAACAATTGGAAATGACCAATATTATGAAACATAATTACCATAAAATGTAAACATAAGAGACAAGCTCATGAAACTCACGGTCAACACAAAATTTAAAGACTTAATACCCATCATCCGAAAAGCTAACAATAATACTAAAAATGCTCTCAAGAAGCATCCTAATTTTAATAGTTTAAAATAACAAACATCACCATATGATTATCAAACTTAATAGGCACGTAAAAGTATATACAAATATAGATCTAAATATACTATTCACACAAAACAACCGTCACCTTTTGTTTTCTTATGGTACTAGTCTAAGTCATCCAAGTCCTTTAATTCAAATCATAATCACATATATATATTATCATGTCTCAATTTAATAAATACAGTATGAGCCATTTTCTTTCATCCTTGTCATTGGGATGAACAAAAGCAACATAGAACAATACTTACCTTAAACCTATGAATTTATCAATGTAACTTCAGCAAAATATGGAAATAGAGAAAGCTCTTGAAAGATTAGAACCTTTTCTTTAGCCTAATACAAACTATGCTAAGGGCTTCAAGAAAATCACAAAAATATGAGATGTTCAATTTAGAAAAGAAGGCATGCCCTGTATATAACAAAAAATAAATAAAAGTTATACAAAAAAAAGTACAAAATCATGAGAGAGTAAATCACCTGCAGATGGAAGGAAGAACGGCTAACCCCAAAAAGAATTCAAGGTTACATATTGCAAAAGAGACACAACCAAAAGACATAGTGAGGACACAATTGTCATAAAACCCGGATAATCGAGTCATCAATCATCAAAGTCGTCATCAAGCTCAACGTCATCAAGCGCACGAACATGAAAATTTCATTTTAATATATGCATAGAAAATTCATAAAACATAATTCTACTTAAAAGTAAAAACTATTTCATAAGATTAACAAAGTAAATATAAAAATTATAAACAATACTTACAAATACTTAGCATAATAAATAGATAAAAATTAAACATAGATTCGATTTTTATTATAAAAATTTCAACTAAAATATTTAACTATAAAATAAAAAATTATGAGATATCTATAAATAACTCTTCATTATAAGGATGCCTCGTCAATGAAGAAAAATAGCTCGATAGGCAATTAATTGACAAGTAACTACTACATGTAAACAGAGCAATCAAATTGAGAATTCATTTGAATATTGTTCCCGGACTGGAAAAGAAGTAGAAAAAAGTAAAGAGTTAAACTGCAATGTTATCTTTATGAGAAAGCCCAAAGCTTATGGTTAACAATGAAACACATTTGAAATAGAAGATCTAACACATGCATATAATTATTCAGGGATGAAAATTATGTACAATAAAACACAATATGACATTTGAAATAAAGGATCACACACAAGCATTTGATTTTTTATGAATAGACACATGCAGAAACATAAAAGAAGGGGAAGTTCATGCATATCCCTCAATGCGAAATCTTAAAAAGATAAAAATAAAAATTAATCTAATTCAGAATATATCAAAGGACAGAGAAACTAAGCCAATATTACTAAAAAAAATCACATTTTTCATGTCTGCTATGAAGGAAGATACCTAGAATATAATCTTAATAACATAGAGAGTCGATGTAACTTAACCGTGTGCAATACAGCACCAGCTAGAGCTCCAGTAGTGCTTTCAATCTACGCCTGTTTAAGCTCTCCCATTGCCAGAGAAATTTACCCTCTCTCTCGCAATCTCAATCTCAATCTCTGGGTACTCAATTATGCAAAGACCTAATCACCTAAATCAAACGCAAATTGACACAATTATAGATGTGGATTGGAAAGCTCAAAATAATAATTAAGGTTTAGAAAAGACTCAACGGGAGAATTAAACTTCGGTAGAAAATGAGCTTACCTAGAAAGAGACGAAAGCAAAATCAAAAGGGGCAGCTTCCTTCTGTAAGAAAGAGTGTCCACTTTTTACCGATTCTCCTAGTAAGCCTCAGTTGCAACAATTGAAGAGAAGGCATGGCAGAAAATAAGCTTCACCTTTCCACAGATATCAGTAGCCAGAAAACCTCCTTGATTTAATAGGAAAGCACCTAGAATGTTGTAGAATTATTAAATTTGCTGAACAACCATATCAAATGAAAAAATGAAAGAACACAAATCGAAGATTCAAATTCAATATTTGCTAACTGCAGAAAAAAAATAACGAAGGGAGACCCCTTATATCTGAAAGTGCAACCCCAAAGTGAAAGAACACAAGCAGCAAGTTGTCAACAGTTCCATCTTTTAGCTTCTACCTTAATATGAATGTTGCATAATAGCACTGAAGTAATTATCATAACAGACAAAACAGAATCTCATAATATGCATTTGTCATAAAATAAAAAAAATAGACCATCACACAAAAAATATTTACAAAGTAAGAAATACTTTCCAGCTTGAATCCTGGATGAAATTGTCATATTCAAGAAAAGTTCCAAAGAAATTATTAATTTTCAAACAATTTTGCTAATTTGTAATAGACATTTTCTTACATTCATGCCCAAAAAGTATGAGCAAGATAGGCATGTCAACAATCCAAGCCTATGATGACTAGTGCCTCTAAAGTAGAGCAGACAAACTATGTCATAAAAACACCAAATAAAATATATAAACAAATTCCCTTAAAAATCTAAACCAACTCCATGAAGCAAGGCCCCTTATTATTTGTTAACCATTCTCCATAACAAGTAACAGCCTGCACGAGGATATATCATATGAATCATCAATATCTTAACCAAAAAAACCTTCCACGTAGCAAATCCACCTCTATCCACTTATAAATATAAGAAATATTTTGTCATGAGGATGAATAAATTCCGTACAGAGCTAATTGTGAGGTAAAAAAAAGGCAAAATCGGTAAATACATATGGCATGAAATCCAAACTATACATATGGCATGAAATCCAAACTATCATTATAGTACAAGAAAATACCAAAAAAGGCAGAATTATAAAATGATATGATCCACATAAAATTGAAGTACCGGAACGAAATTCAAATCCAAAAAAAATCATAATAATACAGTAAACTGTTACTAGTGTAGAAGATTGAAGTTCAAATCCACCTTACTCTAGCAGAAAATACAAATGATTCAGTTCATATAAATAAAAAAAGAGGAAAAATTATCGGACTAGATAGAAAAGGACTTGGGAGGAAAGAATAACCATTCTTCCTAAATGGCGAGCTTTGTCAGGGTGGGTTGGATGGGATGTTGACGGTACAGCCAACATTTAACTTCTAAGTACAATTACGCAAAAATTCGGATCTCTAATGTTCAAATCCCTAATTACAGTAACTAAATACCCAATTAGCTCAGATCCCTAATTCCAAAAACACAAAATAGATATATTCATAAATGGAAGTCGTCAAGTTATCACAATTTATGGAGAATTGAAAGCAAATATGGCTTGAGAAAATAAAAACCAGAGAAGCATACCTTATAAATATGGGCTTGAGTGATGAATCAGAATACTCAGAACTTACAATCGAAGACGGCATTGCAGCGGCTACTCTATTTCCCGCCTCCAATGTGACCCCGAGGCCAACTTCTCATCTGATCAAGAGAGAAAACTAAGATGAAGAATCACCATCTTGTATTAGCAGATCTCAGAATACTCAAATCGACGAATACAGTCGACGCTTGAACCACAATAGCCCTAATCAGTGACGGCTAAGCATTGAGGATGGATCAACGACGACGGAGAGGACCAGTGGACAGAGAGAAAGGAAAAGAGTAATGGGTAGGGTTAGAAAGTGGAGAGAGATGTTGGGATAAGGTTCATGATATGAGGGATTGAGAGGAGAAGGGAAAGTGACCGTGTGAAGATAAAGGAAAGAGAGAGAGAAGAGGTATTTTATAGGTAGATATTTTTTTTAATATGTTCTTTTCAATAAGTTTAATTTTAGATATTGAATTCTTTAAAGTTCGAATTCTTTAAAGTTATATATTTTAATTAATTTTAATTATTTATTAAATTTTAATGGTTCAGATTCAAATTTAGTGGTTTGTGGGGTTCACAGTGCAATAAAATATGAACCATTAAAACTCAATGGATGGTTGAGATTGACTAAAATGTATAATTTTAGAGTTTAAATTTTAAAGAATCCAAATACTTGAAAATAAAAGGTGGGAGATGAGCTAGTTTTATTTTACTTTTTTAGTAAATATTTATAAAATAGATTTATATGCCATAGATAAATAATTTTATTTATTAAAAACTAAGAAAATATTTATATACATAATATATTATTTACTATAATTAATTAATATATTTGGGGTTAGGTTAAGCTTTGGAGTTTAGGGTTAGGTCTTAGAGCTGGGGGTTTAGGGTTAGGCTATATCTTTTCAAAGTTTTAGAGTTATTTTTTAATAAATAATTTTAATAAAGATGAAAATGATTCTAAAATTAATATCATGAGTTACTATAACAATTTAATACATTCTTTATTTTCATTTTTTGAAAAATTTTCATTTTTTTAATTTACTTTAGCTCTATTATACTTACATTACAAAATTGTGGCAAACGTTTGACCTAATTGTTGAGTCTTAAAGCTGTGATCCTAGAGATCGCACGTTTGAGTCCACATTTAGGTGGGATGGGATACGGTTTTCCTTTATTATTATTGTGTAAGCCTAAATGAGGAAAATTTTATTTTAAAGGAAACGTAAAAAAAATTGTTGTTCATTTATTTTCAGTTCATGACAATATTATTATTAATTAAGTTATTGTTATTATGTTGACATGTATATATATGATAAGGTTTAAATTTTGTTTTAAAAATAATATAAAATAATTTTATATTTCCTAAAGAGAAAAATTATTTCATTTTTAAAGTTAAGAAAATATTTTAAAAAATATTTGATTATTGTAGTTAACTAAAATACTTATTATCAGGATTTGGGGTTTAGAGTTTATGGTTTAAGGTTGATGATAACTTTCTCATACATATATATATATATAAATAACTTATAAATTTCGAGTAAATTTTTTATGTCATTCCTAAACCATTAATATAACCCTTTTGATAAATTATGACTTTCTTATACCTTTCCTATGACCTTTACATAACTTTCTATCGTTTAACTCCGTATAACTTTTTATACAATGTTTTCAATAACATGTTACTTTTATATATTATTCCTGTACATTTTCTCTACTTTTATACAACTTATTATACAACCTATAACTCTCATATACATTTTTAATACCTTTTATATAACTTGTCAAATAGCATACAACTTTCTTATTATGAATTTGGGTTCTTTAAAGTTTGAACATTGTAAAATTGTAAATTTCAGTTAATTTCAGTCATTCATTGATTTTAGTGGTTGAGATTTAATTGCACTATGTACCCTAAAAGTTACTAAAACTAAATTTCAACCATTAAAACTCAATGAATGATTGAGATTAAATGAAATGTAAAAATTTTCACATTTTAGAGAATCCAAATCCTCCTATAATTTCTTCTACATTAATATAGCATTTTAAATAACTTACAACATTCTTATATGACTTTTTAAGTAGCCTATAATTTTCTTGTACCTTTTATATACTTTTTCATGCAACCTATAGATTTTCTACAACTTTATTATACACATTTACTATGCATTTCCTTTACATTTTATATAATTTTTCATATAACCTTTAACCTTTCTTATATATTCTATTGAATGTCTCATTAAACCTGTAGCTTATAAATTTTTTATACATTTCTATGATTTTGCTTATGTAATGTACTTTTCATATACATTTTGTTTAAGTGTCATATTTTTTTACAACAAGATTTTGACATTGTCACGTATATAATTTTTGTGACAATAAAAAAATTAATTGTATCATATTGAATAATTTTTGTTACAACATGTACTTGTAACATAATATTTTTTATTTCAAGTCAAACTTAGTGTAACAAAATTAATAAATTATTTGCAACAAACTTCATATGTTTTCACGCATATGGTTTTTGTGACAATAACAATTTTTTTGTCACATATTGAATAGTTTTAGTCACAACTTTTACTTGTAACATAAGTATTTTTTTTGTTTCAAGTTTACCTTATTGTCACAAAAATAATATATGTTTTGTAACAAGATTATTGTGTTGTCACGCAATAAGATTTTGTTACTATTAACCAATTGTCGTCATATTTACTAATTTTAGTTACAACTTTTACTTGTAACATAAGTGATTTTTGTTTCAAGTTTAACTTCTTGTAACAAAAATAATGTGTTTTGCAACAAGTTTTTTATATTGTCATGCATTTAGATTTTGTGGCGATAGAAAATTATTGTCACATATTTAATAGTTTTGGTTACAACTTTTATTTGTAACCTAAGTATTTTTTGTTTCAAATTGAAATAATTGTCACAAAAATAAAATATTTTTTGCAACAATTTTTTTACTTTGTCACGCATATAGTTATCGTGACAATAAAAAAGTTATTGTCATACATTGAATGCTTTTGGTTACAACTTTTTCTTGTAACACAAGTATTTTTTTTGTTTCAATTTAAACCTATTGTAACAAAAGCATTAAATTATTTTCAAGAAGTTTTTATGTTGTCACACATATAGTTTTGTGACAATAAAAATTTCTTGTCATATATTGAGTGGTTTTAGCTACAATATTTGCTTGTAACATAAGTACTTTTTGTTTCAAGTTTAACTCATTGTCACAAAACTAATTAATTATTTGTAACAAACATTTTATGTTGTCACTTATATTGTGTTTTGTAACACTAAATAGTTACTGTCACATATTGAATCTTTTTTGTTACAATTGACCATTGTAACTAAAGTATTTTTTGTTTCAAGTTAAATTAATTGTCACGAAACTAATAATTTATTAGTAACAAGTTTTTTATGTTGTCACATAAATAGTTTTTTGTGATGATAAAAATTTCATCGTAACAACTTCTAAATTTTAAGTTACAGTTGTAACCATAAAATATTCGTTACAATCTTAAAAAGTTGTCACAGAAACATCTATGATAAATGACAATTTTACATCAAAATTTCAAAATACTATTTTTTGTGACAATAAAATTTTTTATTGTAACAAATAATAGCCTTTTTGTGACATTAATTTTTGTGACAGAAAAATTGTTGTCACATATTAACAGATTTCTTGTAGTGCATAACCCTACAATTATTGGTTAGTGTATTAAATAATTAATTTAACTTTTATAATTTATACTATACTAATGAATTTTTTAATTTAATCATAATAAATTCTATGGCAAATTAAGAACTCAAAATAAATAACGTAATTATATATAATTTTATTATTTTAATTCTATTGAATCCTAGTTCACAAACTACCTTTGCCTTGGAATTGCATCCCTTTTATGATGTTCTTTTTGTTATTATTAATATTTAATTTTTTAATTGATGAAGAGGAAACGAGTGTTCTGAGTCCTGATTGCCTTAGTCCTTTAGGACCTCTTCTTTTGGAATTTAAGCTGAAGAATCAAATACGCTAGAGGGAACATGTCACAAAAATTGTATACAAAATTATTGACAAACTATGGGTCGGGCTTGAGAATGACCTCGTAAGTCCGATTCAAGCCCGAAATTCTAAAGTATGGGTCGAATCGGGTTTGAATTGATACTTTCAGTCAAAAGCCCGATCCGGCCCGTTTGACGAACAGGTCTACTACAAGCTGATGATATGTAATTAAGGAAAAGTAAAAGAAAAAGAAAAAATTTAATTGATGAATTATATTCAAGACTTATTTTTTTTATAAAATATAGTGAAAATAGTTAAAGGAAAAGCGAAACATGTCAACTAAGAGTCTTGCTATGAGCATCTTCATCACCTATTCACATAACAGCTTTTTCTAATTTGGAAAAAGGAATAGAACTTGGCAGGCCATTGACATTCTGCTAAAAGAGATTATCTATTATTATAACATGTATCAACAAACCTTGAATTATTCTCGTCCACCCATAGTTATGGAGATATCATTATCTGCAAATTATTTAATTAAAGTTGAAAAAGCCCAATCTGCAGATATATGCCACCAACCGGAACCGAAAGTATATATGTAATCCTATAAATCATATTACTTAATATTCTTCCATTAAATAACAATCTGTACGGACATTTCCTCCTGGGAAAGATTTTAACTAAATCTGCATTATAATTAGCATGCATTATATATATATATATATATATATATATATATATATATATATATATATATATATATATATATATAGTTGTAATGCAAGTTGTGTTTTATTGATTAATTAGAACAAAAAGTCACCGTCAACAAATCATGGATGGCATTTTTCTTATCCAAACAAATATCTTAGCTTTTAAAAAAAAATTATCCAAAATATATTAAAATTATTAATTTATGTCCTTTAAGGATTTAAAACAATGCAATCCCCACCACCCTTACCACCTCTTATAAATAAGCCGAGCTGAATCTCAAAGTCTACACACCTTACCCACTTCATCAATATTTCTACTTAAAATTTGTTTTCTTTCTTTCTGTACTAATTGTGAATATATGCTAAGTGTGTGTTAGTTTAATTAGAAGTTAATGGATAGAGTGAGAGACTTGGCATCAACAAGGGCAGCAGTGATATTCACAAAGAGCTCATGTTGTATGTGCCATAGCATCAAGACACTTTTTTATGAACTCGGTGCGAGCCCAGCGATCCACGAGCTAGACCACGATGCCAAAGGTAGGGAAATGGAGTGGGCGTTGAGAGCACTAGGCTGCAATCCATGTGTCCCGGCTGTGTTCATTGGTGGCAAATATGTTGGCTCAGCTAAAGATGTTTTGTCCCTTCACTTGAATGGCTCTTTGAAGCAAATGCTCATTGATGCCAGGGCTATTTGGTTCTAGTATTCAGCCCCAATTCCACTATTAACTATATCCTACTTAAGTGTCACTTCTTCTTCTAGTCTGTCCTTGTTTTTCTATGTATGTGTATATAGAGCTCTAATACTACGTTGACAGCAGTGCTGTATCAAGGGCTTTGGTTTTTTCTCGTTCCCTGACTACATTGTATTCAAGAAAACTATAATACTCTCAAGCTTCTCTATACTTCAGTTATTAGTTATTACTTTAGAATATTTCGTTACTGCTTTCCTTCTGTTTTTGTATGATACATCAATTTACGGGTGATGGTTAGCCCCAAGATTTAATATTGCTCCATACACATCCTAGGATTTGATCACTAGTAGATGCTTAAGGATTGACTGATCCCTACCACTAGACCACACACTAAGGTTTGACAAATATAAAATTTAAATATATATAGTCGAAGTGACCGTTATTCTCAAAATTAATGTAGAATAAATATATCTTATGGAACAAGAACTAATGAAATATAATCACAATGCAGAATAAAGTTTCCACAGTACAATGCTTCACTTTATATTACCAAGTAATCGGACATAATCCATCCCAAATTTATTCACAATCAATATATATCAAAAGATACTTCATTTTTTGAGGTGTAACCATATGGGCTTATATTAATAATTAATTTATACAATCGAATTGATGCTTAATTTTCTATTATCTTAAGGTCTTGTCACATCATATGGTTTTAACAAAGCTTCTAAGCCATTTTTCATTCAATGGTCATGATAAATTAAGCTTTTTCCATACATAAACATTTCCTCAGTTTGAGGACATGCAAAAAGTTAAGCTTTATTCGCAATTCCCTAGTGTGTTCTTCCATATCCAAAATGCACAATACTTTTCTCCACTGAACCTTTTTTCAATTAAAAAAAGTATTTTTTGTAGATTACGAACATGTACATTACAAGCACGCATATGTAACATGCAAATAGCATATACACATACATGTAAAGATATAAACAAAATATATATATATACACAAACACAAATTTGAAGATGGAACGAACTAGTTTGGCACGTGTGCGCATACATGGGCTTGTTGTTTCACACGTGCAATGCCTAATGGTATATAGCCTAAAGGAATCATGTTGCAAGTTGGTGGGCGCAAAAAAGATTCACATTTCATATGTTCATTTTAGAGCCACCGAAAGCCATTTCATTCCCCAATCTAAAAGGATTCAAAGAAATTTTATTGTTCGAATCTACAACAAATTGACCTTCCAAGCTTAATTAAATTACTTGTGATTATTTTTCTTCAATTCTAACCAAATACTTAGTCAGTTGGGTATACTTCAGGTATTGTAAGGTTAAGTCATGAGTATTTATTTGGTTTGGTCCGTCTATATATATAATTATATACAATTAGAGTCAAATTATTGAAGAAAATCAATGTGCTGCAACTTGTAGGTAGTGAATATGGATCCCATTGAAGCAGACTAGTCTCAATCTATATGAAAGGAAGTATGAACAAGTTGGGCATCTAATTAATAATAAAGCTAATTAACTTTTGAATTGTTTTTTTTTCAAACAAATGACTCCATCCCATTCTAACTTGTCCCTATAAATAGACTAGCACAACCCCATAACTAAACCATACAATAAACCCTTCATCTAGCTACCTTTCAAACCCTTTTCCTCTCTATATCACTGCCCTGAGCCCGGGTTTCGGTCTCATGGTCTTCAGGCTCTAACAATCTACAGTACTAACTTTTCCTTTTGTTTCAGGTTAACTGAGATCAAAAGGAATTAACATTTCTTAATCAAAACTTTATTGTTGAAAAAATGGAAAAGGTGATGGGGCTTGCATCAGAGAAGGCAGTGGTGATATTCAGCAAGAGTTCATGCTGTATGTGCTATGCAGTGAAAATCCTATTTCAGGGAATTGGAATCGAGCCTCTGGTTTATGAGATTGACCAAGATCCTCAAGGCAGGGATATGGAAAGAGCTTTGGTCAGGATGGGTTGCACCGTTCCGGTACCGGCGGTTTTCATTGGCGGCAAGCTCATAGGTTCAACCAATGAAATCATGTCACTTCACTTAAGTGGCTCACTCGTTCAAATGCTCAAGCCCTACCAGTCTTTGAACTAATTGATTAATTAAATAATTATCATTAAGAATATGTAATCATGTACTAATAAAATTGGCTTGATTTAGCCTGGATAGTGTGCTTTAGTTAATTAATTACATAAAGTGTACGTAGTATAAATTTGTAGAAGCTGTTTGCATTTGCTAGTAGTGTGTAATATGTTCCCTTTTGTTAATGAAATTAATTAGCTTATTTATGTATACTCTCTTTTTTTCTGCCATCTTCAACACAATTTCTGCACTTTTATGAATGTGTGTTTGCAATGCAAGAAGCTATAGTTGAAAATAGATAAGATGAAAAGGAAACAACTTTAAAGAATATTATATTGAATAATTCTTTAATAATTATGAATGTCTTTTTTGAAGTCTTTAATATAAAAAAAAAAAAAGAATGACGGTTGTTTTTAACTTTTGAAAGATGAACTAAACTGAATTGAATTAAAATTAGCTGAAATGAACTGAACTTATTTTAGTATAAATTTATAACTACGCATAGCTAAACTGAAGTGGTCTGAACTAAACTAAACTAGACTATAGTAGTCTGAACTGAACTGCATTGAAACATAGTCTAAGTCGACAGGGCTAGGAAATGATAATAGCCGTAGAGTTAATTAAAATTTGAAGACCATCAATTAAAATGGTGAGGGATCCAGCAAAGGTGAAAAAGGAAAGAATATTGAGGACCGACTTTCAAATCCCCTATCACATTCCACCATTTGCTGAAATTCCCAAAGCAAGATATTCTTTTCTTGTTTGCAGCACTGCCATAGCCATAGATTCCATTTTGATTTTAGTTAAAGTATTCAATTGTATTCCCTTCTTTGCTTTTTTCATATATTTCATTAATATTGTAATCTATAGTTTAGTTGAAACTATAATTATAAGATTATCATTAGTAGTTGAATTAGTAGCAGATAATTGTAGAAAATGGGCATTTGATTCTGACAGGCACTGAGCTTAATTAGGGAGGAGATAGCGCAGTCTCCATCTCCAGGGACAAGGGAAACCCTTCCCCAATTGTGTCCATTTTAGATTCTTTCAAAGAACAGAAAATAATGGCAGAATGAAATCATTGCGAGGTCAAGTTCACTTCCATAGAATCTTAATTATTATTGTTATATATGTATACTATCTTATTGAGTTTGGCTTTGCTAATTAGAATTAGCAATTGTTTTTACAGTTTTAAAGACAAAAACTTATCAAACTTTAACAATTATATCAAGGCCTAATACATACCGACCCGGGACCCCTTGTAGTTGGCTATAATCGCACTTGGCGATCTAAACTTTTAAGTGTGACAACTGATACAGTTTGCCCCTTTAATGACATGTGACACCTTCTGATTGTAAAGAAAAAATAAGAAAAAATTCATATTTAAAAAGTCAAACCAACCAAAAACTGATACGTGGCATTGAAGAGGCAAACTGTATTACTTTAGCCAATTTTAGGAGGTAAATTGTCACAACTGAAAGTTCGGGGTCCGTATATATTCAGCCTTATATCAATGGTGCCCCATATTTTCATGAGAGATATAATATTTTATCTATATAATTAATGAAAGTTTATATCATAAATAATCTAAAAAAAATTAAGGAATTTACAAGTAAAGCACAAGAGAATTTGATGAACAGATGGAAAGAGAAACGGGCAAAGGAAATTAAAATGCAGTATATAATTGCTAGAGAAAACGACCACTCTATTCTCTGATATATGATTAAATATACTATCACTGTACAAGTCACTGTTAATCATGCAGAGATTTACTTTACAGTCATGGCCAAAAAGTTCGGAACATATTCAACACTCACAAATAATCACCATTCACTAATCACTCAAGCTACTTCTTTCCAAGCTGTCCATTAAGCTCAATGTTTTAAAAAGCGCTAGACGCTAGTCGGACGGTTAAGGCTTTAAAACGCCTAGACGGGGTTTGGGCGGAATCTAAGCGGATTTTGTATTTTTTATTTTTTAAATATTTTTTAATATATAAAAATATAAATTCAGCTTAAATATAAATTATAATAATATAAAATATAAAAAACATAATTTAAATCATATTTTAAAAATAGTGTCCTGAAAAATTCCGCCTAGACAGCCGTTCAGACTGATTTTCAAAACAAAAACCCCGCCTACGACCGCCTAAATCAGTCAACAGCTTAGAACCTCCCAACTACCTAAAATCACGGCGGTGTTATGACTCCCGCTTAGGCGGCCGCCTAGCCCAATTTTTAAAACACTCACTAAGCTATAAATGCTTGATTTTAAAAAAAATTATACTTTCTTCACTAAAAAAGACATAAAATAAGAATTTTCCAAAATGGAAAGTCCACTTTGGAGAATATTTGATCAAATTTGAGTTATTCATTTAGTTTAGAATGCTAGAATTTAAAAAATTATTACCGAGAGACTCATCCATTATAATCAAGTGCTCGATTCGGGTTAAATTTAAATATAGTTAAAATAAAATTTTAATAAATTAGATAAAAAAAAAAGAATGCAAAGAATTTGATACACATTTAATTTATCTTTCTTAAAAAATTATTATACAAATATTAGATACTTTATTTCTTTTATAGTCAAGTTATCCGTTATGCATCTATTATATTCATGCTAGTGGATATATTTTTTTAATCTTGTTCCATATTTAATTACAATTAAGAAGTAACGGCACCATTTATGAGAAAGTGAAGATTATAGACCCCACTTTTTTATAGTTAATAATATTATATTAAATATAGTTAATTGTATGGATACCACATGAATATTTATTTGGACTTTATATATTCATTGAACTGTATTCAAAGAATATAATAAAAATAAATTGCAGAGTACTATGTGGCATATTTGGCCAATTATATTCGGTCACTTCTCACCTCCCTTTCACTGAGTTATAATTTTGTAGGTAAACTTTAAAATCATGTCATATGGTTTAATTATTTTATAAAAAAATATTTATAGAAATTTTTTTTAAAAGAGCACATGTGATTTTAAAAGTTTTTAAAATGGTGCATGTGGTTTAAAAATTATAGTGCTACATCAGTCATTTTAATAAATTTAACATTCATATATTTTTACTATATTATTTAAGAATTATATATTAAGATTTTAGTTAGGTTTGAAAATTTTTTATTTTATTTTAATTTTTTAAAGTTATAATTAAATTTTAATTTAAAAATACATTAATAATTTTTGAAAATTTCTAAAATTTATCACAAAGATGTATTATATTTTTATTAACTAAACTATAAAATTTCAATTACCCTTCAAAATGTGGTTTTAAAGGTTTAGAAATCATCTTTTTGCAAACTTTTGAAACCACATGCACCTTTTTAAAAAAAAACTTCACAAGCACCTTTTTACAAAACGACCAAACCACAGGATATGTTTTTGAAGTTTACCCTAATTTTTTCACTTTACATTTTTATTTTACTAATATAATCTCTAATTTTTCACTCATAGAAAATAGATGATAACTAAGGCCCGTTTGTCTGCAAGAAAATATTGTGCAAGAGAAAATATTTTACGGGGAAAAATATTTTACAGAAAAATAAAATATTTTCCTGTATTTGAATGCAATAATGAAAAATATTTTCTTATATTTGATTATAATGCTGAAAAATATTTTTCAACCATAAATTTACACGTATTATACTATATATAGTTGAATATTTTAATTAAAATATTCATAAAAGTTGATAACAATTACTATATTCTACAGAATATATATTATGAGCAGGATGTTTTGCATTCTACTCTCATTCAACAGTTGGAATTCTAAAATAATGTTTCAGCATACAATTAACACCACTCAAATATATAAAAGAAACAACATTATTTCTTTATGAATAAATCTTCATTTATTCAATAATCAGACAAAAATATTTTACAACCCAAAGAATAAAAGGAGCAGGAACCTCGTCCATAAAAATACATTCAGAATTAACATGAAAACCCCACTTAGCTAGCTCGTGGCCAGCTACATTGTTGTGCCTCTTCTCATGCAAAAACTGGATTTCACAAAAAAAACTAGCAAATTCTAAATTTTCCTGGATAACAATTCCCAAATAGCACGAGAACTAGGGCTGTAAATGAACCAAGCTGCTTGATGCTCGACTCGGTAAAAATTCGTTCGAGCTCGGTTCATTAACAAACAAGCTTGTTCATGAACAAAATTCTAGGCTCGTCTTCATAAACGAACCAAACTTGAACACCGTGATGTTCGGCTCGAAAGCTCTTGTACATGCTCGATCAAAGGCTCATGAACATACTCGCGAACATGCTCGATAAAAATGAATATATTATGATATAAGTTTTAAGTACAACATTTATTAATGTTTTATATTTTTATTATACAAATATTACAAACTTAACCTATTTATTGTCTTAATGCAAGATAAAAAAATATACATAATGTTTGAAACTCGGTTTGAGCTTGTAAAAAATTTAATTAATATGTTCGGTTAAAGCTCGACTAAGCTCGATTGAAGAAAGCTCGGCTAAACTCGATTTAAACAAAACTCGAGATAGGCTCGAGCTCTGCTTGGGCTCGATTTGACCAAGCTCAAGCTCGGCTCCAAACAGGATTTGACCAAGCTCGAGCTCGGCTCGTGTTCGTAAAAAATTTAACGAACAAAGCTTGAACAAACGGTGTTCGAGCTCGGCTCGGCTCGTGTACAGCCCTAATGAAAACACAATCATCCATGTGCAAGCCTGAATAGCATTTGAGATGTCTGAAGCGATCAACAGTCTTTAGAAACAAGCTTGAGAACTGCAATCCACTCATTATACTTTTCAACTCAGCATGAAGAACGGAGAGACAATTACTCTTGTAAATTTATGGATACGAACATAAAGAAATAAAATGAGGAATGACATTGAAAGTATATTTTTTATTTTCAGTAAAATAGTTATTTTATAGAGGTAAAAATATAACAACCAAAATATAAAAGGCTCTTAAAAATCTCCTAATATCAATATCATGACTAATTATTTTCTCATATGAAAAACTTCAAAATAATCCAACAAAATCCTCCTTGTTTTGAAGGACATAGCAAGATATCAAAACAGTTCATCATTTTTATATTATATGGCTTTTGATTTTCTTGTTTTATAATCTCTTTATGATTCTTTATTTTTGCCACCATTGAATTTGCAGGCAATGGTGCAACGTTGTAATTTTATAGTCCTCTCAAAGATCCATTGCCTCAACATAGATCTTCATTCGAACAATCCATGCTTCAAAGTTTTGGTCATAAAATATGGGTAGAACAGTATAAATATTGAAAGCTGATTGTGAATCTCTCTCCATTGGTATAATTCTGATTGTACTTCTAGTGGTTGTAAATCTGGTTGTACTTCTGGTGGCTGTAAATCAAGTTTGTAAATCAGGTTGTAGATCATGTGATTGTAAATCGGGTTGTAAATCAAGTGTTCATAGGTCCCTTAAGGTAAAGGCTCAAGATACCATGTTGTAAATTCATGGATATAAACATAAAGAAATAAAATGGGGAATGACATTGAAAGTATATTTTTTATTTTCAGCAAAATAGCTCTTTTATAGAGGTAAAAACATAACGATCAAAATATAAAAGGCTCTTAAGAATCTTCTAATATCAAGCATGATTAACAATATAATACTAAGTCATTTAACTAATTATTTTCTCACATTAAAAACTTCAAAATAATCCAACAATTACCAAGAGGAGATGATCCTGCCATAAGGATTGCACCTGAGCCATCACGAACAATGAATCGTGTCGTTCAATTATTAAAATCAGTTGGAACCGTAGCATCCACATTGAGCTTGGTAAGGTTCCCCCATGGAGTTCTCCATCTATCAATCATAGACTCCCTATTCTCCAACTTATCGCCATGAGCAGTCTGCTTCAAGCAGGGCCGGCCCAATAGGAGGTGCATGAAGTGCGACCGCCTAGGACTCATAGTCAGAAGGGCCTAAAAATATTTTTTATTTTAGTATTCAGTAGCTAAAGTGAGGAGTGTATATATGAAAACTAATAATTGTTAGCTTAATTGGTAAAGTACTAATGAATATAGCTTAAAGATCATGTGTCCAAATCCCCACAAATGCACTTTTTTATTAAAATGCCTATTTTATTATTTTTATATAAGTTTTGCATGTATCCCCAAGACCGGGTTGCTTCTCCCTTCCATTGTGAGAAGTAAACGAATCTTTGTAAAGAACAATAATAAGGTATGCAAAATAAAATATCTTAAAATAAAACGAAAGCTCTTATTTGAAACATTTACAAGTGTCGTACATCTCCAAGGAGTAGGAAGAAACAACTAGCCAAAGCAACAACAATATTACAATTCAACACTAACTACTTTTTTCCTAATCAACCAACCCTTGCTTTACAAATTAAAGAAAAAAATACACAAAATTTGGCTTTCTCACTAACTACTTTCTCCCTAATCAACCAACTCTAACAATTTTTAAATCTAAATATACCAAATTCAAACATATAAAGACATCGCGGAATGGGAAACACACTTGTAGAGAAACCAACTCTGAAATCTTGGTAAAATTACCTTCAAATCAACATAAGTCTGATGATTTGCATTCTCGAAGGCTTGAAGTTTGACATCAGCCATCTATGGATTGAAAGATTACATTAAATTATAACATTGCATCAAAAACCTCTTCCAGGCCATTCATAATCACTCACCCCAAAATGACTTTTTTGATAGTTTATTAACTTATACACTGTATCAACTAGACAACAAAAATACCTTCCAGGACTGAGATTTTAAAATGCTTGCACCAGTGATCCAATACAAGTGTAATCCATGTTCTTACTCAATATGTAGTAGAATAGGTTGGGGTCAAAATTAATTGTTGTACAGGACAGGGACAAAAGGGAGTTTGTGCAAACCAACCAGTAGTAAGAACTGAACTCAATTACAATTGTAACATGATTCACGATGCATAACTGTTTGGTTATTTGACAATTCCAAACAAGAATTTTAGGGATTGGAAATTCAATTCAGTTAAATCAACAAATGGATAATAAGAATAAACAACTATACCGAGAAAGTGATCGCCTTTTCAAGTTCTTTAATTTTCCAGTGGGCAAGACACCTGAAAGCCCAAGCATAAGAAAAGATTGTGTTGAGCTGAGCAAATTACAAAACGTTGAAGCTGTTGGTAGACGAATCAAATGCATAAAAAGTTTAAACAAATACAAGAAAGGAACCTTGGAAAGGAAGGAGGAGGTAGTGGAGTTATTTGTCGACGAATTCGAGTGGAGCAATCTCACGAGACTGAGAGCAGCGTCTTACATGTCTTAGAAAACGTGTTCTTTTTTTTAAAGAGAAAATGTATTCCCTGTTTTGTTGAGGGTAAAACATTTTACATAATTTGTAAAGGATTTTCTATTTGACTTGTTTAATATTTTCCTTTGACTAATTTTACAATTGAATTAAACACCGAAAAATTGAGAAAATGTTTCCTGATGCAAACAAACAGGGTGAATGTGATTGAGTCAAAGCCCTAGAGTGTTTTCTTTAATTTCCCTTCCCTTCCAGTTCATCTGGTTTCTTTCATGGATTACTGATTTTAATCAGGTATCAATCGTTCTTTCCTCTGTATTTTCTATTTTTTTTCCTCATTTTTATACCTGAATGTCATAATTACCTTACCTCCAAACACAATTTGAATTGGATTTGTAGATAGGCTAGGCTAATGCTTTTGCTTCTTTGCTCTACTTTTCGTGATAGGATTTCTAGATTCTTTGAAATTATTGTTGTGCGTCGTCTCACAATTTTTAATGATAACTGATGATCGTTTTGAATTGGGTGTTGTTATTAAATTTAAGGTAGCTTCAGTTGATTGTTGATATTGTCGAAGAAAGAGGATTTGTAAGGTGAAACCTCTTAAGAAAAAAATATATGCTGAAATGAATTTTTGGGAGTATAATGGCTAAACTCAATTGCACCGAACTGGATTCAATTGAATTTAGTTTAGTGTAAATTTATAACTATTTAGTGTTGAATTGAACTGAAAAATGACCTGGACTATCATAGGATGTTTTAAGGGTATCAACAAATTCAAGAATGGAGCTTGTTGCTCAAATATGCTATATTGAGGGTGTTTCTCAAAGCTTATAATCAGATTATAAGTTCGTTTTGGTCTTTAAGCTCTTAGATTATGTTACTTAGCCTTAGGTACCCCACTTATCTCTGGTATTCCTTCACTGACTTGTTTGGTTGACTTTTTTGTACTCCGCTTAAATGTTCTATTTTAGATCCCTCAATCAAATTGTGATGCGACGAATATCAATACAAAAAATTTATAGTCGAAACTTGAAGAAATCACGAAAATAAAGGCAATCGGTTTTTCACAAAGCTCTTCAAAACCGCAAAAGCTAAAAGAAATTGAGAAAGTTTTATATGAGATTAGGATCTAAAACAGGTAATTGAAGGAGCTACAACCCTTCATATAGTCTAGGACAGCCAAAGTTAAAAGCACAAAATAAAATAACAAACATACTTACTAAAATATAATTTTGTCCTTAAAATAAAAAAACCATAAAATTAAAGGCCTAACGATATTTTCTAACAAAAAAAATGACATAAAAAATCACATATCAATGACATTTATTCACGCATGTTTATGATGAAAATAGGCCTGAAATAAAAAAAAAAAAGTTGCAAAATTCACCCATATTGGGGTGCATAGAAACTAGTGCCCTGTCATCTACTTCAAATAGTCTATAGAACTTAAATCTGTCCAACATTTTTGCTTACGCTGTTTTTTTTATTCCGTTTGAAATATAACCGATAAGAGAGCATTAGAGGATCCGAGTCAGTGTATTGGCATAGCTGAGAATTGAAGATCATTCTGTTTTTTTTTACTACTCCGTTTTTAACATAACAAAATAATACGTATGACCTATTGCTACAATTTTTTCATGCCACATCAGCAATTTGCTATTTTTTTAGTACAAAATGTCAGAATGGATTGCTATAAATGTTGTCAAAGTTTACAAAACTCCCCTATGTTCTCGTACTGTTAATGAGAGAATCAATTAATCATAGCAGTGGTTTTTTAAAAAGTATTAAATTTACAAAATGATATTTCTATATGATTTTAGAAATACGTATCTCTCTTTATTAAATTTATACATTTTTGCTTATTGCATATATGGATTGATGCATGAATTGTTAACGCGATGTAACAGAATCAAACATTGATACTTTAACTCTATAGTGAATTTTGGAACTGAAAGCTATTACGTGTCAAATTGCCGATATAGTCACCTTCAATATACATATTATTATTATTATTATCTTGCTGAAAGTATTTATGTGTGTATCTGAATTTTTTTTGCAAGAGTGTGTATCTGAATTTGTATTTCAGAAATTAATAAATTCTAATTTCAACAATGAATCTGAACCGAAGAGAAAGAACAACTAAAATTGTGAAGATTACATAATTGGAAATTATAATCTTAGTCCAATATTAATTGACCTGATTCCATGTGATCATCAAAGACACCTCTCACAGAACACTACCGTAATGGCCTAATTTCATATGACTAGAAACAAAGGCAAGCATGATAATTTAGTTAGTTAGGGACTCAAGTATTTAAACAATTAAAAGTAGATTTATGGACTAACACCGAAACCAAATCTAATCCAAATGCAGAAGTTCATTGAAAATTTTAGACAAATATATAGTACTATAATTATCCGGAATTCTAACATGACTGTTATATATTTTATTTTGTAACAATAGTATTTGTAACAATAGTGGTGATAATTAATTTATCTTTAAAAATTAAAGTGATTTTTATATTTATTTTTATTGTTTTGTATAATTTGTTTGTTTTGTGAATTTGTTATTCTAGATCGAATTAGTAAGTGTGCCATTTTTTTAGTTTCTCCCTTATTTCGAATACAACCATTAAAAACAGTAAATCTATATGATTTAATGCATAATATAATACATTAAGTAAATTGAGACCGAAATGAAAAAATGTTTTGGCTCTCACAGCTCACTAACCCTATAGCTAGTCTCCAACCGTCTATAAATAAAAAAAAGTTTGGAACCTTTTTTGTAAGGAAATACAAATAAAATTTTGAATTACGTTGCTTATTGTAATAAATAAATACTTAAGGCTAATTAATAATTAATTAATTATAATTTTGAAGTTTAATTAGTAAACAGATATTAATGACAGATAATTACTTTAATGAAGTGAAAACCCCAAATGCAGTTCATTGTACAGATTTTAGTATAAAAATAAACGTACACGGCATGTTTTAGTTGATCATAATACCTTAAAAAAGTTTATAAATACAATTAACTTCTTGCCCACTATCACTACATTACAGTTTAATTTTGTGTATATATGTATATTTACGCCAGCTTTTTTTTTCTTTTTAATTAATGCAAAAAAAAATTTTGATAAAAAAAAATTTGCATTATGCCATGTCGTATCTGAGTCACTGGTGTGATGAACTAAAAAGGAAATTAATAGCAAAATCAGACAAAAATTTAAAGGTAAAAAAGTGTGTTATTTGATGATGAATCAATTGCAAAGGCAGAGAATTCCTTTAACAGAAAGACCAATTCCAATCTTGCAAATAATATCTTGGAAAGTGGGCCATCATGCCTCTCCGTCCTTTTCAGTTCCCATTATCTGTGTGATTAAATCACTTAAAACCATACATGTTAATTAGATAAGGCCTGATACATTTAATTATTTTTAAAATATCTTGAGCTTTGTATTTTATTTTTTAAAATTGATAAATGCCTAATTAATATAAGGTGTCAGTTTTTAATTGATTTAATTTTTAAAGATAAAATTTTTTATTTTTTTTTTTTAATCAGAAGCTGACATATAATATTAATGAGGTAAAATATATCAATTTTTTCACCTTTAAAAATATAAGTATCAACTTAAAAATTTAGAATAATTAAAAACGATTAAAACCAACTTTAAAGAGTCCTTATATATTAGTCCTTAAACAAATTTAAATAATGTGATAACTATCTGTTAGTTTAGTTAGTAAATTAATTATACACAAGTGTTATTACGGGAAATGTCTCGTTTTAAAACTTAAATTCTAGATTAATTCTACGTTATATATTTAAAAACCGAAATACGCCCATTATATTCATAACCGTCTAACTTAGCATAAAGTTATAGGTATTGTCTTTAATTTTATACAATTATTATTAACACTTTGAATTTAGTGAAAAAGTTCAATCCAGCCCCCTCAGTGCTACATGTTACCTTGTGATTGGTATGACTTTTTAAAGATGTTAAATTTTATATTTTTTGTTCTCCAATCGGAATGTGACACATGACACTGAGGGGCTGGGATGAACGTTTTTACCAAGTTTAGGATGTTAATAATGCCTGCTGAAAGTTGAGGGCGACACCTTTAACTTCGTAACAAGTTAGGGGGCTTTATTAGGCCTAAATTGTTAGGCCCAATAATAGATTACGATAAAAGATAGTAACAGCAGAATAAAAAGACACAAAGATTTTTACGTGGAAACCCCAAATGAATTAGGGAAAAAACCACGAGACCAACTCCGAATAATTCTCCACTATAAAATAATAGTAGGTACACCAAGAGATTACAAAATAGTGGCACACAAGTGTTTCCTAAAACCTCACTAATTTTTCTCTTACCCAACTCTTAGGAACTCCTTTCCTAAGTTTATATGCACAGATTATATTCTTATATCTGTGTTTTTTCAATCTCTGACTGAAATGAGGCAGAATGTCTCTCTATTTATAGGAATTGAAAGACGCGTGAAATGCTGTCTTTCAATTCCTTTAATTGCGCCACCAATCACCACCAAATTCGGTTTGTATTTTTCTTCTTTTTCTTTTTTTTAATTATTCAGTGGGTCTCATATTTAAAGGGACACCACTCAACAAATCTCCCCCTCCCGACTACATTGTGGGACTCTCCATCCCGGTTGCTTTGACAAACTGATCAAACTTTTCTTTTGGAACGACCTTTATCAGCGTATCGGCAGCATTATTGTTTCTATGAATCTTCTGCAACTTGAACTCTTTTCCTTCAATGGCAAGTCTGAGCCAATGATACCTTACGTTAATATGTTTTGTCCGCGCATGATACATAGTATTCTTGCTCAAGTCTAGTGCACTTTGACTATCACAATAAATTATGTAGTCTTCTTCTTGCACACCCAATTCTTGAAAGAATCTCTTTAACCAAAGAATTTCCTTTCCTGCTTTTGTTGCTGCAACGTACTCTGCTTCAGTTGTTGATAATGAAACACACTTTTGTAACCGTGACTGCCATGAAATAGCTCCCCCTGAGAATGTAAATAAGTAACCTGATGTAGATTTTCTTTCATTAAGGTCACCATCCATATCCGCATCTGTGTAACCAACAAGTGCTGGCTTTCCACCTCCAAAGGTTAAACATAACTTTGAAGTTTCTCTCAGGTATCTAAAGATCCATTTAACTGCTTCCCAATGTGTCTTCTAGGGATTTGACCGAAATCTACTCACAACGCCAACTGTATGAGCGATGTCTGGTCTTGTACACACCATTACATACATTAAACTGCCGACCGCTGAAGAATATAGAACATTTGACATATCTTCTCCATTTTTCTCTGTTGAAGGGTAGGATTTCTTACTCAATTTAAAATGAGCGGCAAGTGGAGTGCTAACTGGTTTAGCATTCTTCATATTGAACCTTTCTAGTACCCATTCAATATATTTTTCTTGCGATGACCACAGCCTATAGGACCTCCGATCTCTGGTAATCTCCATTCCAAGAATTCGCCTTGTAGGTCCTAAATCCTTCATGTCAAATGCCTTAGACAAAACACACTTCAACTTACTAATCATTTTGGCATCTGGTCCAACGATTAGCATATCATCAACATATAAAAGAAGAATAATAAATTTTCCATCATGAAATTTCTGGACATATACACATGGATTAGTTTCTGTCCTCTTGTATCCTTGATTCACCATGAAGGAATCAAACTTTTTATACCATTGTCGCGGGGCTTGTTTTAACCCATACAAACTTTTCTTCAAGCGACATACCATGTCCTCCTTTCCCTTGACCTTGAAACCTTCTGATTGTTCCATATAAATTTCTTCTTCTAAATCCCCATGCAAGAACGCGGTCTTTACATCAAGCTGTTCTAACTCAAAGTTCAAGCTGGCTACAAGACCTAGCACAACTCGAATGGAACTCATTTTCACAACTGGTGAAAAAATCTCGTCAAAGTCGATACCTTTCTTTTGAGTAAAGCCTTTGACAACCAATCGAGCTTTGAATCTCACTAAGTTTCCATTATCTTTCTTTAGCTTGTACACTCATTTGTTCTTGAGTATTCTCTTCCCTTTAGGAAGTTTTACCAGCTCGTACGTGTCATTCTTCTTTAAAGAATTCATCTCCTCCTGCATGGTCTTCATCCAATAATCTTTATCTTTACAAGATTGCACGTCTTGGAAGCTTTCAGGCTCCCCCTCATCAGTGATTAAAATATAATCAGAACTGGAGTATTTTATAGATGGTTGGTGTTCTCTGACTGACCTCCTTAATTAAGGTTCTTCTTCTGGTAGAATGGAGTTCTCTGGCTCCCCCTGCTCAATACCCTCTTCATTCGTATCTTCATCTACAATCGTATCTTGCTCCCTCACAACTGGCTCTTCTTCTTCATCTTGTTCTGATTGACGCATTCTTCTTTCTGTGGCATCATCTGATAGAATGCTCTTTGGTGTTATATCGATAACACCGTCACTTGTAGATCTTTCACCGATGATATCATTCTTGTGAAATACAACATCTCGGCTCCGTACAATTTTCTTTTTCACTGGATCCTATAATCTGTAGCCGAACTCTTCATCTCCACAACCAACAAAAGTGCAAGGAACTGATTTATCATCAAGCTTTAGCCTTTGCTCTTTAGGAACATGCATAAATGCCTTGCAGCCAAATACCCTCAAATGAGAATATGAGATATTTCTACCTGTCCAGACCCTCTCTGGAATATCAAAATCCAAAGGTGCTGAAGGTAGTCGGTTGATAAGATAGATAGCAGTATTGACAACTTCTCCCCAAAATGGCTTAGGTAAGGTAGCCATTTTGAGCATGGATCTAACTCTTTCAACAATAGTACGATTCATTCGTTCAGCAACGCCATTGTGTTGAGGTGTACTAGGAACTGTCTTTTCATGCCTGATACTATGTTAACTACAGTAAACTTTGAACTCCTTGGAGATATACTCGCCACTATTATCTGTGCGTAAACACTTCAATAGCACTCCAGTCTCCCTTTCCACCATTGTATGGAATTGCTGAAAGTGCTTGAATACTTCATCCTTTGTGCGTAGCAAATAAATCCACGTCTTCCTTGAGAAATCATCAATGAAGGTAAGAAAGTATCTTCTTCCTCCAATGGATTCTGTATCCATGGGACCACAAACGTCAGAGTATACCAGCTCTAACTTATTATTTCTCCTTCTAGAGCTTTTCTGAAATGAAACTCGATGTTGCTTCCCAAATAAACAATAATCACATATGTTAATTTTTCCTTTGGCTAATGGGATGAGGGACTTCTTAGCCAGTATATTCAACCCTTTCTCACTAACATGCGCCAGTCGCCTATGCCACAAATTTGGTGAAGCATCATCTCCAACTGTATTCAGTTGACTCACACATATTGTTGCGTGCGTTTTGTACAGCGAGCAACACAATCTTCCTTTCGCCACCACCAAAGATCCTTTGGTGAGTTTCCAATTTCCATTGCTTGTATGATTGTGATAACCTTCCTTATCCAATACACTAACAGACAACAAGTTCAACCGAAGATCTGGAATGTGTCGCACATTTTTAAGTGTTAATGTGCATCCGACACTTGTCTTCACGCAGATATCACCGATTCCTACTATTTGCGAGATACTATTATTTCCCATTTTAATAGTACCATAATTGTCTGCTTTATATGTTGAGAAGTATTCCCTTTTTGGAACATAGTGGTATGAGGCACCAGAATCTACAATCCACTCGGTATCTGCATCTCCAACATGACAATAATCTGCATCATAAGATACTAAAGCCCCCACTCCATCTTCTTTTGTGACTGTTGTAGATGTATTTTTGTCATTATCATGACTTCGGTTTGCATTCTCTTGTTTAAAGAAACGACAGTTCCTTTTGAGATGGCCCTGCTTTCCACAGTGGTAACATGACCTCTTCTCCCGGGACTTGGATCTATCTTTCAATTTTTCATTCCCACGACCTCTACTCTTGCTTTGACCCCTATTTTCCGTGACAAGGGCTTGTGAACTGGTATTGGCAACGTCTCTTCTACGAAGTTCTTCATTAAGTAGGCTATTCTTTACCATAGACGTTGTTACCACACCATTTGGGGCTGAGTTACTCAGTGATACAACAAGAGTATCCCAGCTATCTGGTAGAGTTCCCATCAAAAGACATGCTTGCATCTCATCATCCAAGGACATACCCGTGACTGCTAACTCACTTATGAATCCTTCAAAGTCGTTCAGGTGTTGTATGATTGATCGTCCCTCTGTCAGTTTCAAGTTCATGACTTTGCGAATCATGAACAGTTTTTCTTGAGCATTTTTAGCCTCGTACATATCCTCTAGCTTCTTCCAGAGAACTTTGGGATCTGTTTCGTTCCTCACATGGTTGTACAGGCTAGCATATATCCATTGGCGTACTGTACCCAATGTCTGCTTCTTCAACTTTATCCACTGCTGATCTTTCATATCCTTCGGCTTTGCGTCGTCACCCTCAATTGGATCATACAAATCTTTACAATTGAGGTAGTCGTCCATTGTGGATTTTCACATTGAATAATTTGTATTCGTCAATTTGATCACTACACCATCATTCGTCACGTCGAAAATTTAAGAATTGCAAAATTTTACTATTCACGAATTTCACTATTCATATAAATAGCGACTGTATATGTGAATAGTACCCAAATAATACTTGTATATTGGAATAGTAATAGTATGACTCCCGTATACTTAAATAATACTACTCATAAAAGATGGTCGAATATGAATAGTATTATCTATGAATACTATTATTCAAGTTATTATTTTACTATTCACTCAAATTGCGTATCTGTGATAGTTTTTTGAACGGATTGACCCACCAGATTTATCGTAATTTTCTCGTCGTCGTGGTATATTCATTTTTGAAAAATATATCCACGGATTTTACTGATAAAACAACCTTCGGCTCTGGTACCACTTGTTAGGCTCAATAATAGATTACGATAAAAGATAATAACAGCAGAATAAAAAGACATAAAGATTTTTACGTGGAAACCCCAAATGAATTAGGGAAAAAACCATGGGACCAACACCGAATAATTCTCCACTATAAAATAATAGTAGGTACACCAAGAGATTATAAAATAGTGGCACACAAGTGTTTCCCAAAACCTCACTATTTTCTCTCTTATCCAACTCTTAGGAACCGCTTTCCTAAGTTTATATACACGGATTATATTCTTATATCTGTATTTTTTCAATCTCTGACTGAAATGAGACAGAATGCCTCTCTATTTATAGGAATTGAAAGACGCGTGAAATACTGTCTTTCAATACATTTAATTACACCACCGATCAAATTCGATTTATATTTTTTTTTTTTTAATTATCCAGTGAATTTCACTTTTAAAGGACACCATCCAAGGTAAATAATATTTATCATTATTATTAATATTACTAACATATCTAAGTGATATCACAACCGTAAAAAATCAAAACTATATGAAATGAATTGTCAAGAAATTGATGTTTCTCTTGACAGTGGATTCTACACCAGTTATTAATCAATTTCTCAAACACATCTTATTTTTTCCACAATAGTAATTACTAGCCCTTTCTCAATTTAAAGGTGTATTTATTATAGATGTTAAATTTAAATTTGTCAAGAGATACTTTCAAATAAATGATACAAACCAAGAATTTTTTTTTATTCACAAAATAAGAAACTGAGTAACTTACTTATATTTTTTATTTATTGTTCTTCATCACACTAATGTAAAATTTACTTGTCCAACAATTCAATTATTCCCTCAATGAAATGCTTGAACCTTTTTCTTTTATTTTTAGTATAAAAATAAAATTAGAAAATAAGTATCTTCCAATTTATGTGCAAGAAAATCACGGTCTTAATTAATAATGATATCATGCATAAAGTAACAAACAATGAATGAATGCTGGAAGTCAAGCACTATACATGCTACAATAATTAAATTAGTGGTTATGAGTAGAGTATTAATATTTAATTACATCAAAAAGGCTATCTCATCATATTATCATAACATTAATATTAATGTGTAAAAGTGTAATTATTTTTTTTATTTATGTAACATCATGGGTGGTCAACATGTTCATTTGGGGGGAGAAGAAGACTCATAGAACCCACATAGTTTAGAGGTTATTATTGGCTGAATCATTGGCTTATAATGCTAACAATTTTTGTTTTTACAAATAACTTTATTTGACTCAAGGGCTAGCTTATTTTAAAAGCTTTATTTTTCAAACTTTTTTTATAAATAATATATTTGATTTTAGAAAAAATAAGTCAGATATTTCCTGATTAATTAGTATGAATGACCAAAATATGTTATTAAAAGTCAAAAATTCAAAGCTTGTGAGAGTAACTTATTTTAACAGCAGCTTAAAAATTAATACCAAACTAACCCTAATTGTAACAAAATACTCAAAATTATCGTCTAACGTCAAACAAAGAGATACAATCACCACAGAAGTTATCAAACACTCACTCGTTAACCCATAGTATTAGGAGAAAATTATTTTTCAAATTGGTAGGATAAACTTTTACAGTCAAATGAAAAAGTTTGAAAGTAGATACTAATAATGACATTACTTTTAAGTTAGTGATTAGTTTTAATTTATAACACTAAAAGAGGTGGTGATTGATTCTAAGCATGAGTTGCAAATGGCAGCCATTCTTTTCTTTGGTTTAGCCGTAAAGTCCTAATTGTAGCGTTCGGAAAGGCAGTCAATTAGGGTGACCAAAGAATCTAGCCAGAGCACTTTCGAAAAAAAAAACTTATCAATGTTTTCTTCTACACGGGGGTCGCTTAACTACACCAATTCATAACAATAATAGTAATTACAGTAATTAAGGATAAAAAATCAAAGATAAAGAACCTGTTATTGTTTATTATTGTTGCTGATAACTATTTATTCTTGAATAATTAAAAATATTATTAACTATAGTATTCAAATGCATATAATTATTGTTTGATGTCAAAAATGAATAAATTGCCGTCATTTAATGCCTACCTAGTGGAAAAGCAAAATATCTGTTAGAAACAAATATTTTATGCATAATTATTTTTAATTTTAATTTATTTTTATTAAAATATGTATACATTAAATATAAATAATTTTTTTCTCGTTTTTCATGTATATTCACAAGAAAAGTCTCAACTAATCTCTCCATCTAGAAATTATTGTCTATTTAGCCATTTTATTAGTTTCTTTTTTAGTTGTCAATTTGGATTATTAATAGATTTTATATAATTTTTTCTTTAATTTGCCATTGTATTAATTAGGAGAGAGGTTATGTATTGTTAAAATTGTAAGTGAATAATTTAGAAGAAAGATAATTTAGCATAAATACATAAAGGATAAATTAGTCATTTTAACTGTGTGATATATTTTTCATTAGTTTTGATGATTCGGTTAAATGAACAATATTTTATATACAGAGGAAGTATTAAGTTAGTACCCTCACCGCAATTTGAAGTTACAAATTAAATAGTTGATAAAAACCCCCTCCATATTTTTTTACTTGTCTTCCTACAAGCTTCATGCTTCTTAATAAATTAATTAATTAAGGGTATGAAAATATAAATTTGCCCTTCTAGTTAAATTAATGCTTTAATTTTCTAACCAAATATAATTAATAGCATAGGATAGAGTTGGAAGAATAATAAAAAAAATACTAAAAAAATGTAAATGATAAATATTTTAGTAAACAAATTTTAGGTCATAATGTCTATTTTAGAAAGATGTAAAGAATAAAAAACTTTACACGATTATAATTTAGAGTTGGAGATAGAATGAAATTTTTGAACTAATATATTACTACACGCAATCATTGTACATATATAATGCGATGTATTTTCTTATACACATGGAATTACAATCATAGAATTACAATGTGTTGTATTGAGAACCTTAAATGAGAGAATGTGAACTGAAATTGTATAGGGTTAGTAATAATGTTTAGTAATAATAATATTCACCGAAGTAACTCAATTACCGTAATCATTATGTCTCAAGGTGTTACTGTTAGAGATGTTTTGTTCTCTAGTTTTAAATTCCGTAAAATTGATTGAAAATATATTATGTGATGAATATTAGTCCGAACTGCTAAAAAATAAAGAGTCGAGAATAACTTTAGACTAACGTTATGAAATTTTAAGACAATTTAGTTCATACTCCTATCTTAAAATGTTTTCACATAAGAAAAACATATTTTTTTCAAATATACACTTTATGTAATTAAGACCATTAAATAATTTATGAATCTTTGTAAATATTTAATTTTTTTATAAAGACAGATTTTAAAAAGGTTGGGAATTGAATTCAATACCTTTCAGATTTACTTTCTCTTTTTTGAGTTGGTATTATAAAATTCATCATATATCTTATCATTAACTGCGATTTAATTAGAAAGTTTGGTTTTCCTTACAAACGAACTGAACCGAAAGCTTGAAATGAAGCAAATAGCAAGTAAAGCAACGACAAGTTTACAACCAATTCAATGATGAGCTAGCATGAAGACATCAAAAACTCAACAACAAAATATTAATTAATACTATAATATAAGGCAAACTTTTGTTCCTTTTTGGAAAGTAACGTCCAAAAATGAAGTTATTAACTCATCATTAATCTTCCCTTTATAGGCCTATATAAGGATTCATTTCATTTCATTGCATTCATTCACTCACTTCTCCAACTATTAAATTAAGACCAAAACCTTAACATCAGCATGGCACCACACCATGATCTCCCTGTCCTTGTCTTTGGTCTTCTTGGTATGTATTTTCACTACCTATATTCTCATTAATTTTCTTGATTAATTTCTCATTATTCCTAATTTAATATATTGTTGCAAAATATTTTAGGTAATGTGGTGTCATTCTTGGTGTATTTGGCTCCATTGTAAGTCACTCTGTAATCCCAAATTGAAAAAAAAATTAAATATATGTTTGTTAGAAGAGAGTTTTCAGATTCGATTTTAGTAATTACGTAATAAAACGCTAATTATATATATATATATATATATATATATATATATTGGAACTATTGCAGGCCAACCTTCTATACAATATTGAAGAAAAAATCAACAGAAGGGTTTCAATCCATACCATATTGTGTAGCATTATTCAGTGCAATGTTGACTCTCTATTATGCAACTCTCAAAGAAAGTGCATTAATGCTCATCACTATAAACACCATTGGCTGTGTAATTGAGGGCATTTACGTCATTATCTACCTCATTTATGCAACAACAAGCTCCAGGGTATATAATAATAATATGTATACCCACTACAATCAAATTAGTTTAATAAATCAGCTTACATGATATGTTATACATTCATGCAGATCTATACCTTCAAACTCCTAGCAGTATTCAACACGACAGCGTATTTATCGATCATACTCGTAACAAACTATTTCATACACGGAGATTTGAGAATGCACGTGGTTGGATGGATTTGTGCAATTTTCTCTGTCTGTGTTTTTGCCGCTCCTCTTAGTATCATGGTATGCAACATATTTACAGTACCGATTGACAACTTTATAGCGGCAACATACAATAATATTTTTACTTCTAAGTTAATATAATATTAATGAATATTTGATTGACACAATTTTTTTTTTCCAGAGACTTGTTATAAGAACAAAGAGTGTAGAATACATGCCTTTTTCTCTATCATTTTTCTTGACTCTTTGTGCTGTGTGCTGGTTGGGATATGGACTTGCTGTCAAAGATTACTACATTGCTGTAATTAAACTCACTTCCTTAATTAACTTCTTAAACCCTAATCGGTTATTTTTATTTATAACTAATTTAATTTTTATGTTATTGCAGTCACCAAATATACTAGGATTTGCATTTGGAATAGCTCAGATGACACTGTACCTGATCTACAGAAACAAAAGCAATGAGATACTGCCAGAAATTAACCCAAAAGAATTAGCACTAAAAGAGGAAATACCTAAAGAAAATGGGAATTTCAGCTTAAGTCAAATTTCAGCAGATCAACCAACAACTAGTATTGATATTCCAAAACCAGTGGAATCTCTCAATGTGTGAAATTTTGAAGATTAAATAAACATTTGAATTGTTTTAACCTTAATTCGCATTGGCAGATTGGATTAATATTAAAATCAAGAAGGAGATATGGTAATGAATTGTGTACAATTTTGTCAATAATAACTCGTTTTGGTTCTGTAATAAAAAGAATTAATTAATTAGCATTTGCTGTGTTTTAATGATCATGTATTAATGTAAAACGTGTCAAAAGTATTTTGTGACCAAATTGGTGATATCAATACGTATGTATGCTTCTCTTTTATTTCTTTGGCCTACACGTTTACTTGTGATGGTAATATATCATACCTTTTGGAAAAGAAAAAAAAGTGCAGAAACTGATTTCTGTTATTAAATTGTTTCAATCTACTTACCTATAATTATCAAAGTTAAGGTATAGCTGTTAAGGAATATTTGTTGATGGCCACTCACTTTTTTTTGAGGTATGTATAAAGTAATATGTGTGTGTATATAGCCACTAGTTCAAAGCTGAAGTCAGGAGTCCATTTATTTTCCTTTTTAATTTGGTAATAAAAAATTTAGAGGTACGTAGAACTTCCAAGTGGGTCGTATAGGGCGGAAAATATATGTTGGGAGCAGTGGTGGAGTGAGATGAGGCATAATATAGGGGGTTACTAACGGAGCGTTCTGTATACGAGTAAGAGGTGACCTATGGAGTACGGAAAATTCTAGACACTAACTTTTTATATTTCTGTTGCCTTCTTGAAAACCTGAAATCACGTTATTTTTTACGTTTCCATTGTGCGTTTTCAATTTTCGGAAACGTTTCTTTTCTCGTTCCGTGCTAGCCGATGGCTCTCGATATAGGGAAAGTTACCAGCGGCATGTGGGGTGGTGATCCCCTCCCTCGGTCACTAGTGGTCGGGAAACCATTACAAGAATTTAAATATCCCTTCACCTATAAAGATAGGTATAGCATCACCGTTAATTCATATAGCCAGAGGAAACAATCAACAACCATATGCATGATGAAAGTATCACAGATTTTGATGTTTTATTGTTGAGGACACAATCTTTTAGCTTTCTTTTTCTTCACATGTTTATTATAATTCTACTATATTATGGTTAATATTTACTAATTAATATTATTTTCGAATTCGAAACATGTTAAATATACCCTCAGCCCTGTAGGGGTATGCGGCTATTGGCTAACTCTGGAGTAAAATTATCTCGAGGAGGGTTTGTGGTTTATACTCAACTAGAATCCCACTATTCTCTATGACATATATTTTCAAATCAAGAGATTTTAAGATTTGGGGTTTTCTAAAGCTGGGAAGTCATGGATTTGGATTCTCTAAAATTGAAGGTGGTAAAGTTGTACATTTCAATTAATCTTAACAATTATTTGAGTTTTGATGGTTGAGATTTAACTTCAGTTTAACAGGTGAGATTCAATTGTACTGTAAACCATACAAACCACTAAAGTTAAATCCTCACCAAAAAAAATCAATGAATGATTAAAATTAACTAAAATGTATAACTTCACTAGCTTACAACTAAAATCCAAATCCAAGATAAGGCCCTAATATACGGCCCATAAGGTTTTCCAAATCATAGAGGAAGCTTGATCCATCATCCATCTATAAAAGGTTAATCATTAGTGTAAAATTAACTTTTTTTTTTAATATGCACAAATATTTTTATTGAGATTATTTTATTTAGAGCTTAGTAATAATTAAGGCTTTTCATCCCTTCTAATAAATATATTTAGTAGGATTTAAACCTTGTTCTCCTCTAACTTGCTCAATTTACTTAGCTAACTGAGCTACACCTTATTAGTTAGTGTAAAATTAACTTAAATACATTGTTGGATGTTGATTAATAAATCAGATTAATACTATTTTAGTGAATGACTTATTGATTTTGTACATGGACTTTCCTATTGATCTATCCAATTTAATGGGTAGTGAGGGTTGTCAAGTTCATGATGGTTAGTAAAGCATATTTGTGTTTCAAATTGCAATACTGGTAGGAATTCCACGTTCTGTAAGATGAACAATCAATGTATTATAACTAAATAGATGATGCACCATATAAGAAAAATTAGGGAGGTTGGACATTAAATAAGTAAAAAGTAAATAAGCCAAATATTAATTAGACAATGTCAAGCGTCAGCGCATCCGACAAAAAAAAATATATGAGTTATTCAATCCAATACTAATTACGGCAAGCTGGAATTTCCAAAATATATACCAGTGGTCAAGTTCATTCCTAAATATTTCCTCTATAATTTATGTTAGCCTTGAATTTGAAACAGAGTATATTTTTGTACATTTTTTATTTTCCTATAAATATTGATGTTTTCTTTATGAAAGAATATATTTAAGCTCAACACCAAAACAACATATACAAGTTTTTTCACTGTTTTAAAAATCTCCGCCTAATTCTGCTTAGGCCCTATTTAGACATTATTTTAAGGGTTATCGTCCGACTTTTCATTCTTCGGGCGCTATCAGGTGTTGGATCGATATATTGCCGTCTAGGCGCCGCCTAGTCCGACTTTTTTCGTCTAGTCCGACTTTTTCCGTCTAAGCACCGCCTAATCTGATTTTTTCGTAATTTTAAAGATATCAATACTTATAATAATTATAGTTCAAAATATTAACATCATATAATTCTCATTTTGAACCTCGAACCGAGAAATAGTACGCTATAAACCGCAAAAAATTTGTGAGGATATGTGTTTTCAAGGAATTAATTTTAGTGTTGATGTGTTTTATGTAAAAATCGATTAAGACTTATACTAGCATATGCTAAACTGTATTTTTGTAATATATTATTATATTATAAGTTATTTTAGTTGAATTTACGCTTTTACCTATTAATAAATATTAAAAAATAAAATAATCACTTATCCTCCTAGACTCTGTCTAAGCCCCGAAAGCCATGACAGCCCAACTAAATCCTAGTACTTTTTAAAACATTAGTTTTTTCCAAAACCCGAACAACAAACCTATCATAAAGCTTTATATCATCGTTAGACTTAACTCTTTTCCTAAATGTATTCATTCTCCCGAACAATAGCTTTAACTTGAGAGAAACAAAATTAACAATAGAACAAGAAGAGGAGAATACACAAGTATTCCTAGTACACCAAATTTAAATATTTGGCCGCAAAAATGAAAAAATAAAAATATTTTAACAAATCCAATAGTGTTCAATATAATCTTTTTTCAAAGTCAAAACAACGCCGTATTAGCGTTGGCGAGTACTACACATATAACTATGCTATCGGCAATATACGAACCAGTACTCGTCTCCTTGTTTTTAGATCCTTTTCCTTGGTGCGTCAACCCAATTTAGGGTTCTCAAATTGAACCCCCTGCTGTCATTGATCAATCAAATACTCTTCGTTAATTTCCAGAAAATGGAGAATCGAGCCTCCAGAGACCATCCGGAAAAGGAGAAGAAGGCTAATGGCGCAATCTCTACTACTATGAAGATGAAAAAGAACATTAGCAGACTAGGAGGGCATGGTCTTTCGCTTGAAACCTTTGCTAACGCCAAATCCACCGCCAATCACTACAATCCTGCTCTAATAAGTACGAATTTATCTTCTAGTTGTTTTAGGTTATCTCCTAATTGTTTATACCATTTGTTTTGGTTCTTCTTGCCGTTCATTCTGTTTATTAATTGAAGTAGTCTGTTGTTGTTTTGTGGCAATTGGGATTTGTTGAATTGAGCTCGAAGGGAACCCTTAGGTGGTTAATATGCCAATGAGTTTCAGATTTTGCATTTCGTTTTTTTTTCCTTGTGTGATAAGAGTCATCCAGCTGTGGTTTTAAACATTTTTCTGTTATCTAATTAAAGCATTCACAGTCAGAAGAGTTTGAAATCAGTTTATGCTGCATATCAGTTGCTGGCTTTAATATTTTGGATGAAAAGAAATATAAAAAAAAACTCTAGGAACTGGCATTCTTAGTTTATAGGTTCCATCTTCTCAATATAGATACTATACTAAACTGAAGTTTTTAAGACTGGAAAATGATCTGCCAAATTGGAGTACTATAATGGAGATGAAAGTTGCCCCTTTGAGTATCTTCTTCTTAGCTCAATCTGCTAAGTTGCAATGATGAAATATTGTATGCTTCACCAGTTATATTTTCTAAGTTTATTTTTCTCTCAACGAGTCATGAATTTTGAACCTTTTTCCTCGGGAAAAAGAGCGGGGGGATTGTTCTCAATCTTCGGTTTGCTTAATGTCTTGTGGCTTGTCTGTATAAATTTTACACTGTTTGTTTTCAGAGCAGCAGAAAGAGTTCTATAAGAACGCCAAGTATTTGAGCAAGTTCAAGAGAAAGCTAAAGCAGCATAATCAGCAGAATGATGGCCCTTCAGCTGCTCGACTGCTGGAGGTTATAACCATATGTTACTTAAATATTACTCTAAATCTTCGTAATACATTTACTACTGGTAGCTTTCTTTTTGTGAGTGATGGTATGCAATTAATGGACCGCATTGTTTGGGCACAATTAATGTGTTGGATTCATAGAAAATTATGCTTTGATCTTTGATAGGTTTGTAAGTGTCAAAATGCAATTTATTTTACGAGTGCACGATTTATCATTAACTGTACCAAGCTTTATATACAGGATACAAATGAAACTGGAGAAGCTAGTAAAAAGAACAAGAAAATGAACAAGAGAGGTTCTAATAGCTTGAGAGAGTTGTATGAGAAGCAGCACGAAGAGAAAGAGAAGGCAAGACTCGAGAGGGAGGCAATTATTAAAGCAAAGAAGGAAGCAAAAGAAAAGGCTGAAGCTCACAGAAAAGCCGAAAGACAGAAGATGTTCAAGAGGACTAGGCGTGGTCAGCCTGTTATGAAGTACAAAATCGAGCATCTCTTGCAAGTGATTCAAAATTCAAATTAGATCTGGCTAAACATTCAACCTTCCGAACCAGGCAAGTCCTTGAATTGTGCATTGAGTTGTGGTAATGCATATCACAGTTGTTGGATGCCGGTATACTTTTTTGTTGTTGTGAGCATAGGCTGTTCCATGTAGAACTTAGCGGGTCCATGGACCGCACATTTTTATGATAAATGTTGTTTAATTACATGTAATAAAATTTAGGGACACCACAAAAATTTATGAATTGACCCCACAATTAATAATGTGTATAAGCTCTTTGATCTAGAAAAAATATCATAGATACATTTTGAATGTGTGCATGTAGAATTTAAAATGTTATGAATTTTGGTCTCAACCATACTTATGTTAAAATGTGTGTTAAGGTCTTTTCTCACATCAAACGGTGTATATTTTCCCTCCTAAAGACTTCTAGAAAACAAAATTTCATACACGGATAAATTTTAACAAACAAATTCAGTGAATTCACATCTCACCTTTACTAATTGTTAACTTTTAAACTTTTCATTTTTTTTTACTTAACGCTTTCCTGGATAAACACTGTGAATGAGGTTTTCTTGTCTTAATATTATTGAAACAAATATTTATTTACCTAATTTCAAACATTAAATATTATTATTATACTAACACTTGAACGGTTGGACCCCATAATAATAAGAGTCTGGATTCGTCACTGGTTGTGAGGTAGCTTAATGAGTTTGGTTTCAACTTATTTTTATGTATTCACATAATCATGTTATGAGACACTTCCTATTAGAAGACCCAAATCATAAAGCCGGTTTAATTCTAGATCTTTTCATATGTAGGGAGAGAGATGGCAATGAGAATGACTAGAAAAACATTAGTGTGCATTAGATTACTAATAGAGAATCGATATAAACAAACAGAGTCGAACACTAAAAGAACTTGTATTACAAGTAGCGGAGATTACAACCTAACTTAGTAAAGATAAACTCAGAACAAGCACCCAAAGTATATGATGAACAAAGAACAATCTCTTTGTTCCCACAGGGCTATACCCCTTTCCCTACCCAAAACGTGAGCTGAGAATCCAAATATCAAATATACCCAAAACTAACCTTAACTCTATCCAACTATCCTTATAGATACCCAACTCAGACCAAAAGACATCTTCTTATTCATATTACTATTCCATCCTTTAAGCCTAACCACGTTTCTGACAATTACAAATACAGAATGACACACTATAATGGACCTCATGTGCAGGTCCATTCATTAAGATGATATAGAACATTATATATGCCTATTTAGAATAAAAAGTTGTATAGCCGGAATCACCATAGACGTAGGACAGCTTCAAGCGACTCGCTGGAGCAGAATATGGCGTCGTGGAGGAGCAATACAGGTTGCAAAGATAGCAATGGCGATGACAAGCGCCATGAGAAATCCAGTAGAGTCTAAACCGTTTCCACCTTTCAGCTCAGTGCAGATAATCTTGCCCATCTTTAGAACCTTTTCCACAGAGAGAGACAGACCTTACTTCTTTCTATACTACTATGGAATGGAGAAAGCATATGTGAATAGATATAGAAGTAGGAGTTATAGTCAAGTCAATTATGAAAATTACTTTGTTAAATTAGCTTGTGTCTCATTGGAAGAGGAAGCCTCCAAGCATAAGTTGGTCAACATGTCAACAAATTTCCTTCCCCCGTCTCTGCATGCCATTTGTCCAATTTTAATCACTATCACCATTCATTGACTGTCTTCATCATATCATATGCGTAATTTTTAAGCTTCAAAATCAAATTTGACTACTGTATTTATTTCAATTGGTAGGCTGCAGCTTCCTGCTTATTAATGGCTCTCACTCATAAGATTCATGTGCATATTTAATAGATATTTTTTACTTATGGCTTAATATGTGGTCTCATTCTATTACGTCAATTAACGAGTAATAACAGTGAGTAATAACAGAGGTGGCAAAGGGTTTGGTCTAGAGGTTGAGCCTTGAAGTTGTAATTCTAGAGGTCACAGGTTCGAGTCCACATACGGGTGGGGTGGGGTGAGGTTTTTCTTGTATTATTGTAAGACTAATGAGGTAAACTTTTTTAAAAAAATGAATAATAACAGGGAAAAATATAAGGAAAACAAAGATAATCACATAAATACTTGGGTAAACTTCAGAAACATGCCATGCGGTTTGAGTAAGATTTGAAAATTTTTCATTTTGTTATGATTTTTTAAAGTTATAATCAATGTTTAACTATAAAAATATTAATACTTCTCAAAAAATTCTAAAATTTATTACTAAGGTTTATTATATTTTTATTAACTAAGGTGTAAAATTTCATTTCAGAATGGATAAGATTAACCTTTGAAATGTGGTTTTAAAATTTTGGAAATTCTCTTTGAAACTTCTGAAACTACGGGCGCTCTTTTGAAAAAAAAATTTCAAAAAAGCCTTTCTGCAAAATGATCAAATCATATGGCATGTTTTTTAAGTTTACCCTAAATACTTATGACAAAAACAAAGACGAATTCTTTACACATTAAAACGAAGTAAAGTTGAAGGTTTGCAAAACAAACAGTCCAAAGAACACCATGGTGAAGTAGAAAATAAAGGATTTTTTTACAGCATATAGGGTATTTATTACCTTTCTCATTCCCCAAGTAGCCACTTTTTTCTATTACAATTTAAAAAGTGACTACATGTTGATTATTGAGTGAGAAGGGTATTAAATATTCGGTATTCTATATAATTAGCTTCATCGTTATTGGTTGATACGATAAACAAGTGTAGACTTGCAAATAACAATATCCGGTGCCCTATATAATTTCTCTGTATAATTATTCAGTACCTGGTACCAGTGTTCCATATAACTTCACTTTGATACGATAAACAAGCGTGGCAAATAGCAATTTAAAAAAAAGTAAATAACATGCCACATTGAAAATAATACGTCAAGGATATACTATAATGGTTCTGGCCTGTGGATATAACCACTAGTAAATATGTGTAGTGAAAACTTATTCATAAAAATCATTTCAATGTAACACAGATAGAGCTAATTCGTCCAAATTATCTTGATCTAACAGTAAGAAGCAAAGACTGATCCAATATTAGGCCTTGTTTGGCTCATAATTTTTTTATGATTTATTATAATATGCTACGGTTTTAATTAAAAAAATTTTATTTGATTGTATGGTTCTTTTTTTAAGTGTGGTTCTCTATAGTTATTTTATGGTTTAAATAGCCATAAAAATAGAACCACCAATTTGATGGTTCATCATGGTTCTCTTTCAAATTAAACTAAAAATTTTAGAAAATCATATAATATCATATAATATCATACCATCTATCCAAATAAAAAATTTTTAAAAAATATATCATACTATATCTTATTATTTTATACCATATCATATCATACTTTAATGAACCAGTCGGCAAAGAAGCCTTAATGATAAACATAAGGATTTGGGGTAGAAAAAGGTGAAGGGTAACAAAATCATTGACACCATTATTCTTGTATGCAGAAGCCACGATGCCACAATTATTGATTTGATTCCTTCCATCAATTGGCTCTGTTTTTCAAGTATTATTAATGACTGTAGGCCCATGCATTTTACTACCTTTTTTTACTGTCGCAAAGTATTCCATTCTGCCATAAATGTATAAAAGGAATTCCAAAATATTAAATTTCTCCACCTCATGAGGGAAGTAAAAAACAGTAGTGAAATTATAAAGGAAATCAGAGTAATGAAATCAACAACAATCATCGTAAGAGAATATAAAATCATCATACTTCATAAATACATAACATTAGCCGTGTGCCCATCATCACCCAAATAAAGTATTTACTATTGGTAACTTTTTATTCTCCCACTCTTACACCTTACCTTTTTTCCCATTTTTCACCTTTCACGAGTGTCATCATAACCGAACCATACCGGCTTATTTTATTGATTTTACCGCAAATCGGTTATAATTACAGTAAGATTTAACTTTAAAATGATTTTTAAACAACGGCTATGGCGACACTTATAAGCGTTGCAAAAGACCTAGAAAACGTTGTAAAAGACCAGGCTCGTTCCTACCTTCTTTGGAGCCTTTGGGCGAGATAAAAATTAGAGCCCTATCAATGAGTAAAAATTTGAAAATGAAATTTATGATATTTCACTTCTATTACAACATTTAATAAGAGATCGAACAAAAATATCAAATTTCACATTATAAATTAAAAAATAACATTACAACTAAAAAAATATCATAGTGATCAAATAAAATGATGTCTATGAGCGTTCCTAGATACAATAATCAATTAAGATATTTAACCGAAATATCAGTTGAAAAAAACCATAAACAAAGACAATTATTTATGTGGATGAAAGAAGAAACGGAAACTTATTTATTATAGGTACTAAAGGAATTGAATGGGTATGAAATTTGGAGAGTAGTATCAATGGTAAGGAAGATTAATGCCCTTGATTTTCAAGTTTTGAAAGAAACATTAAGAAATAATTATGGTGATTATGGAGATAAAAGAAGTTAATGAGTTAAAGAGTTTAATTCAATAATTAATACTTATTTTTATTTAATAATTCAAACAAAGCAACCCATGTCTATAATTAACTAATTACTTTAGATTTAATGGTATTTTTATTTTTATTGTTTTTTAATAAAAGAATGATTAACTTAAACTCTAATTATGTAAAAATAACTTACTAATCACTAAAAATGGGCTCCTTTTTTGTTGAAGCCCCTGGCTGTCGCCTCTATTGCACCGGCCCAGGGACGGCCCTGTAAAAGACTAAGATAGCGTTGTAACAGACTTAAAAAGTGTTACAAAAAATTAATATAATATCCGATAAACCACTAATTATACTGATAATACTACGTATCAAAATCTTTACCAATGTAGCGTCCAATACGATTTTAATAACATTGTATACAAGCATACCCTTATATTATCGAACTGAATTAATACCGCCAAATGATAAAAGAAGACGTGGACGACTCGATGATATATTTATTGTAAGGGTGGTTTATTGTATTATTAAGGTAATAAATCGGAGGATGAATAAATGATTTGTATAAAAGATACGCATAGTGGACATTAAGCAATGTCACCGAATCTATCACATGGCACAACAGTCGAGGCTCATTAAAAAAAGGTTGAAAGTTACCACAGATGAAGAAGGGCTGATGCTATAGGCTACCTAATAGTTTACTTTATTCTGTGGTCTTAGTCAATCAAACTTGGTAATTCTCAAACATCATATGACTTGGGAGTTCATGACAGTAATGAATAGTAATATTATATCCAATCAAACCGCTAATCTTGGCCACCATTACCAAATTGGACGCCAGAATTAGACGAGAAAAGCAAAAAAAAAAGAAGCTAAAGCAAAGTCCTTTCAATTCATTTTTACAGGCACCGGCTTTGGTGAAAGGGCTAAAGTAAGAACATATACAAGTGTAAAGCAAGGAGATATAGGTCCCCAGCCTAATTCCCCCTAAAAACTGACCTTTGATACCTGACGGCACAGAATATTACTTTTGAACCAAACCTTCTTTTCTAAATAGGTAAAAAAAACCCTTAACCAATAAGACTTGGTCCAAGTCGTTTTATCATTTAAGCAAAGTCTCAAGTTCAAGTCCTAGCAGAAAATCCTTATTGGGATCCGGGTCGGATTTGGACATAGTAGGACCTTTGCTCCGATGAACCAAATAGACAACTAACAAAAAAAAAAAAATAGAAAAGAAACCTGAAACCTGAAACCTGAAATCTGGCAAATGGCTCATCCGTGACACTATCATGACTATGACCTGTGGAAAGATAAAGCATAATTGTATCTATAACAAAATTGCAAGTAATTTCTCACTTGATTTATGCAGGTCCTAACAAATACAAAGAACTAGTCCACACAACTTTTATCCTGGTAATGTAAAAATGAAAGCATTAAGAATTCCCAAGTCTGCAAATAGTGTACATGAATTAAATAGCTCTAATTAATAATAAATATTTTACTGAACAGTTGTTTTGCTTATCTTTATTAATAACTAACAATGGAAAAGTTTCATGAAAACCTCATTGAAGAATCTTGATCCATTGTCCAGACAAAATCAGGCATGTCGAACCGAGGACCAGCCACAGTCCTGTAAATATAAAGCTTCTCAACCGGACAACTTTCTGGCCTAGAATCCAGAGGTCCTCTCTCATCAATGACTTCAACATTGAGCCTAGGCATCTTTTGACCTAACAGTTTACACGCTCCGAAACTCACTGAACAAGAAGACATCCAAAGGGATCGCATTGTCTCCAGCTTTGCAGCATTGGCCAAAAGAGCTTTGTCTCCAAAAGGGCAATCTCGAATTTCCAGTTTACGAAGGCTTTCACATCCAGACAGCACGTGGTGGAGTCCTAGGTCACTGTCTCCAGCAAAAGCTACAGACAGCATCTCCAGTTTTTTGGCATGAGCTCCGATGTACTCAAACACCTTATCGGTTAAGAGACCTGTTAGGGAAAGACGCTGGAGATCCTTGCAGTGTTGAACAATGGCTCCAAACCCATCATCCAGTGGCTGAAGGGTTATATAATCAGGGGTTTTTGGTTCAATTATACAGAGACGAAACCGAGTCATGTTTGGACTGCTCCTGGCTATGGTTACCAATGCATCGTTCGTAAATTGGCGGCAAAAGTACAGAACGGAATTCAGCTTAGGGCAACCCTGGGAAATTGAGACAAGGCCCTTTTCTGTTAAAGATACATTTGGCTCCTGACCAAGATCAGATGGGAATATCCTTAATTCTCGCAGGTCCTTGCAAGACTCGGCAACAACTTCAAGTCCACCATCTTCGATGTAATCCAGCACCTGCATTCAAATTAAGCAAGCCCCCATATCACTCTCAAAAAGCTATATGTGGATCCAGCTTATAATTCTACAGACATTTGGAAAACGTGGAGCGTATGCATCAAAATTTTGAATAAGCTCCACTAAGAATTCAATTTCATTTACTGCTTTGATCAATGCACAGCAAAATGGTATCCTAATCGTACGAAACAAGAGTTACGAGTGAAAAACTTACCCAGAGGCGCTGCAAACTCTGACATTGACTAACAAGCTTAATAAGATCAGCGCTCTGGATAGCTGCATAGCTCAAGTTTAATGAAGTTAAGCCAGAGCAGATAGGATAAATTGCAGGGAGGTAACCCGGAACTACATCCCAAAATCCGGATAAACTTTTCAAATCCTTGCACCCTGAAAAAGCGCCAGATAGGCTCAAAAAGACATCAGGCCGCAGCTCAGCTGAGTAGGCACCTGTACCCAACTCGACTAGTTGGGGTGCCCTACGAAGTATGTTTGCAAGCCTATCAAGGGGCACAGCTCGGTTGAGCCGAAGAGTCTTCAAATTGGGGCACCGTCCCAATAGACGCTCCAGGGCTGAAAAACTAACCTCTGACCCCAAGCAGGAAATGTTGAGCGCCTCCAATGATGTGAACGAGTCAGGAAAGTGGCTCAACCAGTGACCACTCTGATCATCAACCTCACTCTCCCGCAAATCTAGCTCCCTCAGGTTCCTAAACACAAATTGGTTAGTTTCAAGGCACAGCAAAAACACTGTATATTGATTTTTCAAACGCTAGGAAATCTTATCTACAGATTTTATCCCAATAAGAAAAAAATCTGAAACAAAAATCTGTGGCCAGCATTACTAACTCATAAGTCGACCAAGTTGTCATGTTAAAAATTATTTTACATTTTAATCGATCATAAACTCGCAGTATGCAAAGAAAATAACAGAATTTGATCTATTCTCAAACAAATAGCAATGCATATAAATCACCGATTACAATTTAAAGTAATCATCAGTTGATTTCAATAGAACAAGGAAAGTTCTTCGTGCAACCAAGAGATAGATGAGGAATCAAAAGATTAGAGCGACGTTCTCAGGCCAAAGTCCAAACTCACAGCAACTAAGAAAAATAGCGCTTGAAAGCAACCCCAGAGACCTATTCTCCTTATACTTAGAAATGCACAGAACAAGCCCAGTCCAGATCCAACAGCAACACACTAAAAACAAGACACCAAGTCTAACCCCCTTGTTTGGAACCCTAAAAAATGCAGGAAATCAATTGAATTTATTCCATTTTGTATAGATACAAATTTTCTATACAAAATGAATGAATTGATATTTAATACGTTCATCTTTTAGGGTTCCAAACACACACTAAGTGCCTAACACTGAGGAGTTCCTAATTTGAAGATAAAAATAGAAACAAAACCTGAGAACAGTTTCAAAATGACAGTAAAAAAGAAGAAATGTTCATGAACTGGGACGCCTCAAATAAAAGCACGCTCTAAGTCTCAACGCAGAAAATTCAAAGAATGACTAAGAAAGCTAATTTCTTCCACCGGGCTGTCCAATCAGAGTGAAAGGGACAAAAAAGGACAGATTTTCACACTCATTTATAATTATTACACACTCATAACCCAAAAATAGCGAATATTTACTCACTATATGAAGAAGAATCCTCAATATCCAAGAATTATCCATATTTAGAGAATAACTGTAACTAGATCCAGGGAAATTTGAAATCTGGAATAAACGAATCTTCATTAAAAATGCTAAACTAACTCAAGTAAACGCAATTGCATTTAATTAACTCGCAAAGGAAAATAAAAGACAACCCTTTTTAGTATCAATTGTTGATATTGTCGTTCCCTTGACACAATAAAATCAAACAAATTGAGGAAATCTAATCTCTTCTCTCGTTATTTCAAATCCTCATTTGTCAACGACCATATAAAATTGAAAAAAAAAACTAACAATGAAATGAACCTGCAATTGGAAGCAATGGCACCGAGGCCATCAGTAGAAAACCCCTCACAAGAAGAAAGCACCAAAATCTTAAAATTTTCGAACGACTTGGAAATCAACTCCAAGGCCTCATCCGTAACCACCATTCTCTTCAACCTGATCTCCTCAAGACAGGGGTAGGCAGAGGCCATGGCCGCGATCCAAGGGAAAACATAACCACCCCAGCCATCAGGAACCAGATTGAAGTCTGCGAAGTGCGGCTTCCCTTTAAGCTCCACCGACCTGACCTCCGGAAACCTCCTAATCACCGTTGACGGACTCACCGCATAACAGTTCCCGACGAAAATCCTCCGCCTCGACCACTTCTCAATTTCGTACCACGACTTGCACACCGCCGATACAGCGTTCCGGTCCTTATCGTCCTCTAAGAAGATCAACACATGCTCCAGCACCTCCTCAGGAAACGAACTCGCCATTCGCAACATTAATGCCACTCCTCACAAATCCGGCGTCGTTTTGACTGTTCTTCACCTCTACTGGTTCGAACTTGTAGAGAGAGAAGGAGAGCTAAATTTGTTGATTGGTTTGGCGAAGAAGATGAGCCGCAGAAAACGGGTGTATGTAAAAGCGCGGAGCCACTGACGTGGAGAGATTTTCAAAATCTTGGATTTCTCGCCTACCGATTTCTCGTATACGATATTATAAATAACACGCAATAATAATAAATAAAAGGGGCGGGGGAGTATAATATAGTGCGGTGATCTGCAGGGGGTTAATGGTGCAGACTGAAGGGGGAATCTCATGATTCGCGTTGCACGGCTGGATCTGAGGGATCGGCTATCAGAGGGACCACCATCAAAGGGGGAATTTAAATAACAGAGAAGTTAAAATAATGAGGAATGATCTGGATGGGAAATTTTCTGTTTGTGATGACATCATGACCGTCCAATCATATTTGAGTCTATCAGCCTAGGTGTTTCACACTTCTCTCAACAGGTACGCTCTATAATTAATACGTACTGTTGAATACCCTCTCTTTTATTCACTTTCAACGGCCCGGATATATTCTTCTACAGTACTCGGCTAGTAACCACAATCAATGCTACAGTGTTATATCTAAACAAAGTACAACCGAGTGCACGTTGCATCTTAATCAAGACCGTCAGATTCTCACTTTTTGACAGTGTACGGAGGTAGTCTGCCCACCCACCCTAGTAAAAAAAATTGTTTAAAAAATTTTAAATAAAAATTTTTTTATATTAAATTATGATATAAAAATGAATAATTTTGTTCGTTTTATCTGAATTTTTATTGAATGGTTATTAAATATATAAAAATATCGGTGAAAAATTTTAAAATTTTTTTAATAGTATAAATATTTTTTAATTAAATTATGATAACAAGAAAATTATAATAAAATAAAAAAATCTTTGAAAATTATTTAAATTTATGACGTATATTCTTAAATAATAAAGTTAAATTATTAGAATGTTGAATTGTTAAAAATATTCAATGTAACATTACTATTCTTAATTTATAGGCCCCTTTTATAAATTTTTTAAAATTAAGTACCTCATGAGGTACTTTTTTTTAATTTTTCCAAAAAAAATTTACTACCATTGTAACTCTGGTAAATTTTATTTTACCTTATAAGGTTAAAAGCAAAGATGGTTGAAGAAGGAAAAAAAAAGGAAGCAATAGCCCAGGTGTACTGTGCGTGGCATTACATAAAATTATTGATAGAGGGTGGCGAATAACAAAAATACCCCTCGTCTGTTAACACAGTATCCTCCTCTTTCCATAAAAGAAGAAGGGCACTGTTGTCAGTGCATGAAAAGGACATGGTATTATGGGATGGCACTGTCTCAAGCATGGAGTCCATAGAACTGTCCTTTTTTATGTCGAAAAAGCTGATGTGGTTAAAAAATGGACTGTGTAGATTTGAAGTAGAAAAGGTAAAGATCCAGACCGTGGATCGTACCCTTGTTCTCTCTCTTACATGCCTTGTTTGTCTTTAGCTTAATTAGAAGGAAATTAGCACAAATTAATAGTTTAATTTGTAGCGAAAAGTAAATATTTTTTTTTTGTAAATATATTTTGTAATATTGCTATAATCTGAATCTCAGATATTTACGTGGCAATAAGGTTTGCTAACAGATTATAAACACTCTTTGGCTTGTGAAATTTTATTTCTAGTGATTTATATTTCAATTTATAAGCATTTTATAAGTCGAAAATTATATGTTAATTATTTTATCTTATTTTTAAACAGATTATAAAATATTATAGTTTATTTAAGTACAATAGAAACATAAACTCATTTATTTGTATACACCCAAAAATCTCTTCTTACTAATTATTTTGATGTCATGTAGCAATTTTCACAACTAATAAATTAGTTTTACTAATTGTGAATTACTTATGAAGAAGATTTCAAATACTTATTTTTAAGCTACATATCAGTTAAAATGCTAGCAATTGGAAAAAATTAAACACAAGGAAGGTTGAGTTGTCAAGCACGTAAAGATGATAATTAATTAGTTAAAAATGCCTAGTTAAGGAATTAATTAAGAGAAGATAATAGAAAAATAAGCCCACGCACGGCTCTCCGGGAATCTCTCGTGCCCCGGGGTGGAATTTGCTGTATATTTATAAGAATGGTAGATAGTGTGTGTTTTGATGCTATAGATTTTCCATTTTATATGTTTTGAAGAAATGAAATTGCAGGAGCCATAATGAAGATCATGCTTATTTGCCTTGATTAGTGGTGACTTAACAATTAATTCAGTTTTTTACAAAATGAAAAATACTGCAGTATATAATTAATAATGAAAAATGATACTAATGTATTTTAGTTAATTAAGTTCCCTTTGCTTGTAGTTACTATACTGTATTTTGATAGTTTAATAATAATCTCACACGTGAAGTGGTTCTACCGAGGATCAAACTTGTGGAAACAATAAATTGATGTTCAATGGTTTAATTATGCATTAACACGTAAACTAAAGCTTTATTAATAAAACCCATAGTTCTACCAGTACATGCATATATATATATATATATATATATATATATATTATGGGGTAAGTTGTACGAGGAATTTAACTCCTTAAGTTTTAACCATGGTTCGAACCTTAGTGAGCATGTGTATGAAGCGAACAGTTGGCGGGATTACTCTCGTAATTCGACATCTATAGTATTCAAGTCCGAATTAATCGATCAGTGGATCAGACACTGCCCGCAGAAGAAAAAAATTGATAGAGTGCACTTGGCACCTTTTCTACTGCACAAACAATTGTTTTCCCCATGCTTTTCACAAAAATGAAAACTTATATTATCTATTTTTGAGAAAAAAATGTATGCGCACACAACATAAGAGCAGAAGTTTGTAAATCTAGTTTGTATTAGGAAAATGCAACATGTTACTATATACTGCATATGTAGATGTACATTTAATCAAATTTTCTGGCAACATTTAAAGTAGATATTATTATTTCAATATTTAGAAACAGAAATGATAAATGGAAAATTAAGTTATAAACATGGCAAATATTGTTACCAGGGGATTTTCTACCATAGGCTGCCCTATTATTTGAAAAGCGATATTGAAATCAATTTAATATTGGGTTTGGTTGGCAAAAGAAATAAAAATTAAAAAAGGAAAAGTAAGGAAAGGATTCTTAAATTACCTTATATGTGTAATCACTAGACTTTGGTTTAGTGGTCACCATCTTGTTAGAAAAAATCCAACAAGTGTGGGTTATCGGTTTAAACTCCACAATCAATAAATTTTGCAAAAATTGCCCTTCTTACTCAAAAAATCTACCTTATGTGTTTGGATGCATTCAAGAAAGGGAATCACAACTCAATCACATCGATTTCAAAATTCCAAATTAACCATCAATTTCTAATCTAACAACCATAAAAACTGAAATTGGTCTGATAAATTCATTCTTACAGTTTAAATTCTATTGAACTTTTAATGGCAATAGATCTTATATAAAATTTCGTTGAAACTTGAAACAAAGTGAGATTGTTGATCAATTGCATGAGTTGGATAAGGGGAAAAAAGTATGATAGACAGGAGATGAAAATGATGATCGCCATTAGAACCTCGAAGCAAAATTTCGATTAAACATAGCCATGAGAACCTTGAAGAACAATTTATGTTACAAACATCCATGAGAAACTAGAAGAACAAGTTATATTTCAGAACCTCTAAGGCTAAATATGACGAATATCGTGACCGCAAGGTAATGCCGGTGGCGATGAAGACAATATTGATGGCGATGGAGATGACCATGAATGACAGTAGCAATGATGGAGGTAACGATAATGGCTGCGTGTAAGAGGGGATGAGCTCAAGGCTTTTGAGGTAATTAATTAAAAAAAGAGATAGTAAATTTAATTCTTTTATCCAATTAAATAATAATAAAGGAAATTATGTATATTTTTTTAATGTAATATTCATAAGTAAACTGATTTAAAATAAATTAGAAAATGAAAATAAAAGACTAATAACCTAGAATGAAAATGGAATTAATGGGCATGGACAGAGATGGAAAAGAACAGTAATGATGAAAAATGAGCAACCTAATAACCTAAATCCACCTGAGTCCCTCTTTCTTATATAATTAAATTATTAAAACCCCACTCATCAATCCATCTACTCCCCTCACTATTTCAAGCCATCAAATTAATTCCTTATTTCATTTATATAATACCAAAAATCACAGTTTTCGTATTTGATAATACCAAAAAATATTTATTCATAATTATATTTGGATTTTTTGTCATTATAACCCATCAATTTGACAAAGACATGACCATCTATCGCATGTAATAATTGGCATTCATAGCAATTCAATATTTGGTCCTATAATTTTGGTTTTATATAAAACAAATTTAGTTCAAATTCCATACGTGATGTAGTTCAATGAATTGATGCTCCGTGTGAATTCACTTCTAATAAGTTTATATAGTCAGTTCAGTTTAATTTAATTTAATTAAATTTAAAAAATATAGTTGTAGTGATATAATTAAAATAATTTTTTAATAAATAGTAAAACTTTAATAAAGGAATGACGGAATAAGTCAAAAATTTTAAAAAATTATACAATAAATTAAATTCTTTAGTTCATTCTTCTATTATAAATGATATGTATTTTAAAAACTACTTTATATTATTATTATTTAAATAATATAAAATAATTTCTAAAACACGTATCATTAATGTGGATAAGAAACCAAATAATTCAGCATAATTTCTCAAAATTGTACTCAAATTTTGGAAATTGGCTTGGTCAATTGTCAGCGCTTAAATATTTGTTCAATGAAAGAGAACTCTTCACGGTGAAAGAGAACTCTTCAAAGACCAACAATTAGTTGGTCTAGTGAGATGAGTCGTTAAATCTCTTTAACACATCTCTTTGTAGTTACAAGTTTGATCTGTAAAAATTTGAATAGAGAAAACTGAGTTGAAAAAGTCGCCCCTATACGGAGTTCTGCATTACTTGGTTTGAATTAGTCGGTCAATGAGCCAGATATCAGATGGTGAAAACAAAAAAAATGAACTCTTCAAATGCATTATGGTGATACATACTTAATAATTTTGAATCAATCATCGTCCCCAAATTGTTGTTTTCTTACATGTCCTTCTATTTATCATTTGATATGTAAACATATTTATACGAGAGATAAACTGAAAAAGAATAAAATAATAACAAAAATAAATGCATTACAATATTTGAATATGAGATATGGAATGAGATATCAACTAAGGACAATATATTTGGATCTTTAATTTTTTACAAAAGGTGCTTTAAAGATCTAGTTAGTGTTGAAAATTGACTATAAATGTAAGAAAATTATAACAACAATAAAGAAGGTAAAGCGAAATTGAGAGAAATTTTTATTTTTTATTTCTGAGGTATATCTCAAATGAAGAAATTGAATTCCTATTTATAGGGAAATCCAACGGTAAAAACGGTAAATAAGTAAGAAATATATTACATCAAATATTAATGACAGGTAGAAAAGTAGAAAATATATTATATCAAATATTAATGATGTGAACCCCACATCAATTATATAACAGCCGACTGCATAGTAACAGGCGGCTGATACATCAATTATTCAACACTCCGCCTTTGATGTATCATCTGCCGCGAATGAGACACTGCCTCGTTAAAAACCTTACTAAGGAAAAACCCTGTGGGATAAAAACATCAGTTAAAGAAAAAAAGAGTATAGTGTTTACTCCCCCTGTTTGTGAGTTAACTGGAGATCCTTAAGACGACGCATTCCAATGCTGTAAATCAATTTCTTGGAAGTTAAGAAAGGTAAAGCCTTGATAAACAAATCTGCTAAACTGTTACAAGAGCAGATTTGTTGAATACTGATTTCACCATTCTTTTCTAAATCATGAGTAAAGAAAAATTTTGGTGAAATATGCTTTGTTCTGTCTCCGTTAATATTGCCTTCCTTCAATTGAGCAGTATAAGCAATATTATCTTCATATATCGTCGTCGGATCTTCCTTGACCGTAACTTTTTCACATGCTTCTTGGATATGTTTGATTAATGATCTTAACTACACACATTCACGACTTGCCTCGTGGATAGCTATTAACTCTAAATGATTTGAGGAAGTGGCTGTAATTGTTTGTTTTATCGATCACCAAGATACAATTGTTCCTCCATTTGTGAATAAATAGCTCGTCTGAGGTCGAGCGTTGTGTGGGTCGGATAAATAACCCGCATCTGCATATCCACCTAATATAAGCTTAGACTCATATGAATAAAATAAGCCTAAATCAGTAGTTCCTCGAAGGTAGCGCATTATATGTTTAATTCCATTCTAATGTCGTTGGTGCAGCGCTGTATCTTGATAATAAATTAATAGAGAATTCAATGTCGGTCTTGTGTTATTAGCAAGATACATCAAAGCACCTATTGCGCTTAGATACTGTACTTCAAGACCGAGAACTTTTTCATATTGGTCCCTGTGAGGGTCTGTATAAGGTCAGAGGGGGGTGAATGACCCTTTTTCGAGGAATACACAAACTTTAAAAAGTCTTAGTGTAGTGTGTTTGATTATGATCCGGATGATGGATTCAGATGATGCAGTTATGATAATATAATGCAATAAATAAAGAGTTAAAGAAATCAAACACAGAAAATTTTATCCTGGTTTAGCCCCGCCTACTCCAGTCCTCGGAGTTTCCTTCCTCTGAGCTTTTCTCTAGTGGATTCCTTTCCAACTGGCAGGAATCAAGCCTTGCAATTTATCTCCGGATGGTAACCCCTTCCGAATGTAGGATATACCACTAGAAGCACTAACTCCTAGCTGAGTCCTTTAGTCTTTAGTAGGATATACCACTTAGACTTCAACCCCGAATCTAAGCTGAGTCCTACAGGGAGTTCCCACTCAAAGCACCAACTTTAAGTTGTATCCCAATCTCACAACTCACCCAAGTTGGAGATCCTTACACTCTTGTTTTCACAAAGGTTTTGGTTTTGGATTTCCTTAAGTTTATAACTCACTTAGGAATTCTTACAACAGATTTGGAATTAATTGATTCTTGGAGGGATTGTAAACTGATTGAATGCTTGTGCTTTGTTACTTGCTTTTGTCAATCAAACAGCCAACCTTCTCAATTGGTGAAGCTTCCCTTTTATAGGTTTCTATCATAAATGTAGCCGTTGTGGGTTGTTGAGCTTGTAATAAATCTTCACCCTTGATCAGGTTATAGTCAGCGATTCCGGAGCCATTGATCAATCCGTTAGACTATAATTTTGACCCGTTTGAATCTTAGGGATTGATGCTGAAAAGTTGTCAGTGATCGTTTTACTTGACTTTTTGTGATGAACCAACTTTTACACCATTAGCTTTTTGGTGTGAGCTCCACGAGCCTCCTTATTGGTCTAGGTGAAAAAGTTTATTAGCTTTTTTAGTTCGGTGTCAGTCCTTTTGTCCTTTTACTGAAAAGTGCAAGCTGTCACTTTTATCTTGTTCATAGGGAAAGGATCTTTGACTATGTAGACCAAAAAGGGAGGGAAAAGTTATCTTTGAAAACTTTTCCTATTATCTTCAAGCATGAGTCTTTTGGATGTCTTCATACTCATTATCTCCAGATCTCTATGCTTTCGGAGTTAGGGCAATCAGTTCTTCCGAATGTTGTTCTTGAGGGATATAAGCTTGTTTCCTTTCCAAGCTTTATTCCGATGATTCCATGTGTTTAGGTACTTGATGTCTTCAATGAATAACCTTGTAGCTGGATCTTTGTCCGGATATTTCCATTTAGATTTAGGAGGATTACATAATTTTAAGTTTTTGTTTCTTTCAAACCTGATCCGGATAGTTCAGTTTAATTTATGGTCTAGATCATAGTTTTCCAACAATCTCCCCCATTTGATGGAAACAAAAACTAAGTCCAAGGGAATGGAGTATATATGAGCCAAGTATGATTATTGATACTTAGTCATTTACAAATTTTACACCCCCATAATTCTAGCATCCTAACTCCCCCAATATTTTTCAATTCTAGCTTCTAAGTTTGTTTTATTACAATTACAGATTGTTCTTTAGAAGCAATTTTTGAGAATTAGATATTTTCACTATATATATTTCTATTGTTAATAATAGTTAACATTAATAAAGTTTAGATTACAAATTACAGAAATATATAATAGTGAATCTACCTATTACAAGATTTTACAAAATATCATGGCTAGTCTAATTCTCTCCGGATGGTTCTCCTTCCTTTTCCTTTCCCTTGCCGGATTCAGGTTCTTGTATACTCTTCTCCCCCTTTTTATTTCTAGCTTAGGGGTCTACCACCATATAAGTTCTATTATCCTAAGTTGCTTGCCATGCATTTGAATAAATACTGTAGTCAGCACTACCTTTGGTCCTTTCAACAATAATCTTATCAAACATTGGAGGAGTAAGATAGAAGGGCCAGATTGTCTTCTTCAATTGGTCATAGGATTGTTTCATTGACGGATGAATGCGCAAGATAAAATCTTGATCCTTTGGATTATAGTAAGGGAAGAGGACCTTAAGGAGAGTTGTCATCCCTTTTTTACCAAAGAAGCCAGAGTCTCCAATGGCTTGTACTAGGTTGTGGAAGACTGGAAGGAGTTGGTTTTTTGGAATAGCAGGAGAGGAAGAGGATCCGGATATTGAAAGCTTATTTAGGCTAGTTTGAAGGAGAGAGATTTCTTCACTTATTCCTCTTCGGATCTTATGCAAGGACTCTGTTTGAAGATTTATTTCCTTTGTAATTGAAGCTCTCCAATCAGTGATTATCTTTTCAAGTTCGGCCAGACTACTCTGCATTTCATCACCCATGTCATCTAGTATTTTATCTTGAATTTTGGGAATAGTCTTCTCAATAAAGTGTACCAGCATTTTCTGGAGAACTTGCTGGTCTACACTCAAATCATTTATGGCAGGTTTGGGGTCCTTCTCAGTCATGAATTTTGATAAGTTTTCAAACTTGGAATCTAGATAGGCTTTAATGCCTTCTACGAGCTCGGAAGAGGAGGAAGTTATTTTGTCTAGAAATGTTCCACAATTATTTAAAGCCAGGGTATTGGCTTGATTAGTAGTTCGATTAGTAGCAGAGACATTTTCTTTGAGTTCATTTATGGTTGGTTTGATCAGGGAGAGAGAAGCTTCAACAATTGCTCCTGGAGTGGGGACATCCAAGACTTTGTCTTCTATGTTCTTTACTGATTTTTTTTACACCCAACTCCTTCTTCACATCCGAACTAGAGGCTTATTTGAGTAATTCTTTTTTAACTCCTCTTAGATAAGTACAGATAGTCCGAAGGCTCTATTTGATGTACCCTTCCTCATTCTCCTTTTGAGCGGCCTCTTTTAATGGGTGAAGAGCTGCCAAAACTTTGGCCTTTGTTGTATTGTTAGCCAGAACTCTTATAGGGCTAACTTTTGGAGGGAACTATTCTCCAAAGGAGCTACAAGAGTCATCTCCGAAACTAGAGCTGCTTTCGGAGGGTTCATTATCTGCTTCATTTTTACTTTCCTTTGAATGAGACTGAGTTATTCTTCTCTATCTTCCGACCTTTCCTCTAGACTGGCCTCACCCTTAGAGTTTGCTTTAGAAGCATTCTCTTCGGATCTCAGACCAACTCAGTGCCTAAGTTATCCATATTTATAAGTGTTGTAATATCAGTAGTGAGATCAACATAAAAATTTAAAGAAGCAATAGCAAGAGGTACCTTTGTTATGGGCGATGGATTTTTCATGCTTGAGTCTTCGATTTTCTCTTCACTTCTTCCCACCTCAATCCCTGGATGATAGGAAATGTCCTCTGTCACCCCTTCAATTGCCTTTTTTGGACTAATGATAACTCCCTCAGACATGTTGGAACTATCCTCAACACCCTCTACAGTTGCCTCTACAGGACTTATTTCTACCGGGATCTCAGCTTTAAGAATCAACAGGTTCTCCGGAAGAGGTTCTGTGATAGGTAGAAAGTTGAATGAGCCAGATTCAGGAATTTTTACATCTCAGCTAAGGCAGCTTGATCTATGAAGATTAGTGTAGCTAATGATCCTCTGGGTCCCTCTATAGCTAGATTATTTTCCCTGTAGTTATCTGCCACAGATGCCATCATCTCTTCATATTGAGGATCTTTCGAAAGGATTTCGTCATTGGCTCCGGGCACATTTTTGCCTTTTAAACTTTTGGCCGTAGCCAACTACTCCACTACAACCCTCTTAGCAGCCTTCTTATCAATAACTATAGCAGTTGCCTTCTTGGCTGTTTTCTTTTGATATTTTTGAGTCTTGACTGCTTCATCAAAAGTGCACCCCTTCCGGGTGAATTGCTTCTTTGGCATAGACATTTCATCTTTTATTTCCTCCTCATCAAACCTATTACCCTCCTTTAGCAAATCTGATACTTTTCTTTTCTGGCCTTTTTTATATCCCTTTCTTATTGCAGCAGCAGCTACTGCAATGGATTCTCTTGTGTGGTAATATTGTTATACTTTAGGTCATTACTATGCACTCATTAATTTAGGGTGCTATGGGTGATTACGGGTATAGTGAGGACAACATGTTGGTAGGTTGAATAGTCAGAAAGAATCCATCGCTCTGGATATATTAAGGAGTTGTACCTGGCCACTTATTGAAGTGATGATTTCCATAAACCTCTAATCAGAGTATATGTTTGATAGAAATTGTTTCTAGTCAAACACACTATGGTAAAAGGCAATATACTTCGGTAATAAGTAAATAACTAGGATAGCTTGGAGCAACCTTGCTATTAGTGGGTTAACACTTTAACCGAACCCAATAAACCATATGGTACTAATATTAAAGAATGGAAGGAATTTACTCGCACTGGATAACTATTGCATTAACCGGGATTAAGTCATAGGCATAAATGATGTTCTGAGTAATGGGGGATGGCAGACCCTTGCTAGAGGCGTACTACAGTCATTTAAGGTAATCGAGTTCTATTCACGATCCAGAATATCGAGCCAATGGTTCCATTATAACAAGGGTTGGTTAAGCCTTAATAGCTCAATACTTAAGAATCTTATAAGGTCACACACATTGGACCTTTATCGGACTAAGTAAAGAACTAATAGATTTATTCTATTACGAAAATATAGCATAAATAATAATTGGATTATTATTTGATTGGTTAAAATTGATTAGATCAATTTTGAATAGACTAAAGAATTTATTTTGACCGGTAACTAATTAATTAGAGTCATAAATAAATTATAATTGATTAGATCAATTTTGGTTGGAGCAAGAAATTTATTTTGACTGGTAACTAATTTATTAGATACAAAAATAAATATTTATTCGAAAGGATTTAAAGGGGATTTTGCATTGGCGAGTTAAAATCGAAAAGTATGAAATATTTTGTACATAATTCGGTTGAGCGGAGTACACCGGCAGCCATTTTTCATGGGCTGCACAAAGGCAGCCCATGAAAAGGGCACATGCAGCGTGTACTCCCATCCCACATCGCCCACAGGGGGAGCATTTTTGCTCCCCAAGCCTATATATAGGTTGTCCCCTTTCCTTTCAAATTGCATCAAGCTTAAAGCATAAATTCTGAGCGAGATAATTAATCTCTCGGGTAATTGAGCAAGTTATTTTTGTGGAGCCTGAATTTATTCGGGCGCCGCTAGTTTATATTTTTTGGGTGAGGCTTGTAGAGTGGTCTAGCAACTACTCGAGGCTTCTTAACTCTTTCTCACAGGGAGGTTTTGGTTGGTGAGGTTCTTACGATTGGAGGCTTGTGGAAAAAAGTTCTACAAAAACACGCTTCAACTGGTAAGTTCTTTTTCTTTCTCTTTTAATTATTAAATCTTTTTTTAAGTATTTTTAGACTTAATAATTATACTTAGGTTATTTTTGCATGCTTGGTTTATTTTATGCTTAGATTATAACATAGAGTTATAACATGCTTAGTATAAAATAAATATGCTAGGATATAATTTGGAATTATGGTATGCCTAGTCCTTTAGCATGCTAACTAGGTAGAGAATTATTTAGTTGAGGCTTTATTTAATTTATATGCAACTAATAGGAGTTCCTGGGGACAGGGACAAAATTTTGAATTTCCGTCATGCCTCTTATGCATGTTCAATCTGACTGTTGGTTTCCAATAGTGGTATCAGAGCCTGCCTATTTAGTGCGTAATTAGAAGCAAACTAAATATTATTTTCTAAATGAAATGATTTATTTATTTAATTGTTTGGAACAATATATATAAACTTATGCCTTTCATTTCAAGGTTAGAAAATGGTTATGAATAATTGTGAATAAGCCTGCTCAACTTACTCAAATTATACAAGTGTCAATAATTTATTTAAATTATATGGGTTATAGATGCTCCCAATTTACATGAATTGGAAGAATAAAATTTATTAGTTCAAGAGAATCTGCTGGCCTTTAAGTTTGTGCCTGTATTTGTTCTGGCTAAGGATTGGACTTGGTGTCTACTCCTCATAGGGCACCTCTCCTACCTGGAAACCTATATCGGTGCAATTTGAATTGACCAACTAGGGGACTAATATGATCTAATTTATTTCTAGTATATAAGATGGTGCTTATATATGTTTCTATGACTAAGTAAAAAATTAAATTTATTGAATAAAAGCTTAAAGGAAATGCAATATAAATATAATAAATAAAAGTGTTAATTATTTTGCATATAATCTAGGTTTATGGAATAATTATAATAAAGAGCTGAACCCACTCAAGGTTAGACCTTATAAATTAATTCTAAAATTTCCTGAATTAACATGAGTTATTATAATTTTGTCCATCCAATAAAATCCTAGATTGGGTGAGACCTTTAACACCAATAAACCCCAAAGTAAATATATTAAGGCAAGTTGTAGTCTTCCTTACTCAAATTTATAATACGGTCTCTTTGGGCTATCAAAGTGCTACGCAAAGCGTTCCTTCTAGTCCACATTGATTGGTTGTAAGGTTTGAGATAGGGTCTGCCTTAACAAAACTGGGGTAGTCTACCATAAAATTGGGGGCCAGGCCCAGATCTGAGACATATTCAAGGAGATGCTAATATAAGAGCACACGTCCCTTGGGATTAGGGAACTTGAATGAATTAGCAATTGCATGCGATGCAAATGGAATGGGATTCATAAAATTGGGGGTTGTAATAGACTAGTTATAGATGCTACCTGCTAGAAAATTTAGCTGGGCTAAATTCACGAATTCAATAGAATGGGCTATTGTAAATTTCAAAGAAAATAATAGGAAAATGTATTTAATTAAAAGTCCTTATATTAAATACATGTACTTAAACTAATATCTAAATACTTTTCTTTTCTTATATCTTAGGTTGAAATCCTTATTTGAATACAAACGTTCGCATTGATAACTAATTTTGATTGGCTCTAGCTTCTAAGGGTATGTTTAGAAATGTGGGGATAGTCCTCAAAGCCTTGGGCTTAGCATGTACTTTGTATAAGCCCGAATCTAAACAACATGATGCAAGCAGTTCTGCTTGAAACAGATATGCAATAAATACATAAAGAAAACTAGGATACAACACCTTAGAGGTTGTTTACATCCCTATTATCTTATGTGAGTAGTTGGCAGCAGACAAGGATAAACATCAAGTCAGATGTTAGGATCCACGTTACCTTAGCTACAAGGGCATCATAAAATCATGGACTTGAAAGTCTGTGTCTTCAGATTTTTGAGAAACGACTTTCCCTAGTGAAAAATTTGAACTAAAATATTTTTGATGGAAAATTGGTTGACCAATTAGTCAGAAAATTAATTGGCTCATATCTTAAAGAAGTAAAGGGACACATGGTGTCTAGTTTTGAAGTAGGATGGAGCAGAGTAAAGAGAAAAGTAAAAAAGAATACTGAGAATTTTGTCTGGGAAATAAAATGATTGTTTTCAACATGAAATATTGGAAACAAGATCTTCATTTTAATATGGGATCTTGGAAATAAGATTAAAATGGCTAAAATCTCATAGCATGAGAAGAGGAGGCCTGGAGCTTCCACTTCAAGATGTTTGATATTGAGAAATTCTACATCTCAAGGGAATTCTAAATTGGTATGGAATACCTAATGAGAATCACATGTCTGTACGAAGGTATAGATATTATTGAGAAATAGAGGTTTGGCAAAAAGGAGAGTTGTACCTATAGAAAATCATTAGAGCTTGATGGCTGCTATTGATGTAGGAACTTGAAATTTCCATTTCGCTAAAATTTGTAAAAGAACGAAATTCAATTGTTATTATAAAATATTGTTTCCTGCCTCACAGTAGATGGAATTTTTTCCAATTTGATAAAAGATATTATCAAAGTTATGAATGATATTTTATTGTAATATGACAAATGATATTTCATAATTATAAATTATATTCTTAAATATAAACATTGCTAAGACAAAATTAGATAATGAGAATTCCTTCTACTTATGGCATTGTCGTTTAGGCCACATAAACAAAGATCGTTTAACCAAGCTGCATAAGTGTGGAGACTTGGGCCCAATAGACTTAGAGTCTTAATGAACCTTCTTTAAAAGGAAAAATGACAAAGTTACCCTTTCAAGGAAAGGGTGAGCAGGTCAAAAGTACATTGGGACTTATACATACTGATGTGTGTGGTCCAATGAGTGTTCAGGCAGTAGGAGGATACTCCTACTTTATAACCTTTATTGATGATTACTCGTGATACGGTTATATGTACTTGATGAAGCATAAGTCTGAAAGTTTTGAAAAATTCAAACTATTTAGTGCTGAAGTAGAGAAAAATCTTGAGAAAAGTATTAAAAAACTTTGATCGGATCGAGGTGGAGAATACTTAAGTCAGGAATTTCAGGATTATCTAAACGGATAGTTCCCCAGTGGACCCCTCCCTATACACCCCAACACAATGGAGTGTTAGAAAGGAGGAATATGGCTTTATTAGATACCATGATGAGCCATGCAGTTTTTAGTAAATCCTTTTGGGGATATGCACTGGAGAGCGCAATTTTTATCTTAAACAGAGTGCCCTCTAAATCAATTGATTTTACACCTTATAAAAGATGGTGTAACAAAAAGCCATCTCTAAGTCACTTAAGAGTATAGGGTTGTCCTGCCATGGTAAAGAGGATAGCGTCAGATAAGCTAAATGCCAAGGCTAATAAATGTCTGTTCATTGGACATCCAAAGAAAACAATTGGATATCTATTTTACCAACCAGAAGCACAAAAGGTATTTGTGTCTCAGAATGCTCACTTTTTGGAAAAGGAACACTTACTTACAAAAGTTAGTGGGAGCAATATTGAACTGGAAGTTTAAGAGAAAGAGACAGACAATCAACCGATTGACCTCATTCTAGATACACAAGAGAGAGTGATCCAAGAACAACCTTTCAAAACACAATCATTGCGAAGATCAGGTCATATTCATAAGGGTCCCGATAGATATGTGTTTATCATTACTAATGATAAATAACTATATCTTATGGAGGATGAGGAACCAAGGACATATGATGAGGCAATGAAAAGATCAGATTCTGATAAATGGAAAAAGGCCATGAAATCAAAAATGGATTCCATGTAATTACCTATAAAGCAAGGTTGGTTGCGAAAGGTTATAGTCAATGGAAAGGTCTTGACTATGATAAAACCTTCTCATCGGTAGCCATGCTCAAATCCATAAGGATACTCCTCGCCATTGCTGCTCATTATGATTATGAGATCTGGCCGATGGATGTAAAAACGGCATTCCTGAATGGGGATTTAGACCGGGATGTGTATATGACACAACCTGAGGGTTTTACATCTCAAAATGGCTCGAAGGTATGCAAGGTACAAAGTTCCATTTATAGACTTAAGCAGTCATCCAGGAGTTAGAATATAAGGTTTGATCAGATAATCCGGGAACTGGATTTCTGCCTAAATGCAAATGAGCTTTGTGTTTACAAGAAGGTTAGTGGGAGTGCAGTCGTTTTTCTAGTATTGTGTGTTGATGACATTCTGCTAATAGGAAATGACATTTCTCTTCTTCAAAACGCTAACGTATGGTTGTCAAGAAAGTTCTCCATGAAAGACCTTAGTGAAGCAGCATTTATACTAGGTATAAAGATCTACAGGGATATATCCAAGAGGTTGTTAGGTCTTTCTCAAAGTACATATATAGACAAGGTATTGAATAGGTTCAACCTTGAGCATTCTAAGAAAGGTTATCTCCCGATGACAAAGGGGATTAACCTATCTAAGGCTGAGTGTCTAAAGACAGCTTAGGAGAGAATGCATATGAAGGATATACCCTATACATCTATGATAGGATCCATCATGTATGTTATGATATGTACTATGCCGGATGTCTCTCAGGATTTAAGCTTTACGAGCAGATATCAATCAAATCCAGGTGAAAAGCACTGGATGCCGTCAAGGCAATCCTTAAGTACTTGAGAAGGACTAAGGATGACTTCTTGATTTATGGAGAAGGTGACCTCACTATCAAAGGTTACACTGATGCGATTTTTCAATCTGACAAGGATGACTTTAAGTCTCAGCCAGGTTTTGTGTATATGTTAAATGGAGGGGCAGTATGCTGGAATTGTTCCTAGCAAGAAACTACTACTGATTCAACTACAGAATCTGAATACATTACTGCATGCGAAGCAGCAAAAGAAGCTATCTGGTTAAAGGAATTTATTGGTGATCTCGGTGTGGTGCCTGAGGCTGTTGATCCAATTACTTTATATTGTGATAACAATGGTATCATAGCTCAAGCAAAGGAACCATGGTCTCATAAAAAAAAAGACATATATCCAGAAAGTATCATATAATCAGGGAGATTGTTGATGCTAAGATAATAAGATTAGAATATATACCCACTGATCAAAACCTCGTTGATGGTCTGACAAAGCCATTTACCCAAGTCAAACATTACCAGCATGTTAAAGCATATGGATTAAAACATATGGCTAATTGGCCTTAGTGCAAGTGGGAGTTTATTGGATATGATGTATGCCCTTCAGGCAATTAGGGCGATATATCTTAATTATGTAATAGTATGAATAATTTATTTAATCAATAAAAGGCATTTATTCTTTTATTTATATCAATGTGTTTCTATACATATATATTATAGCTGGTTAAAATATATTCACTAATGTATGTATACAAAAGTCCTTGACATATCATAGCATGAAGTCAGAGAAATTAAAGTTGGACTATATTTGGTGGAACTTGCTTCATGTGCAATTATGATTATGTCTAAACTATCCCTAGTCACAGTTTCATCAAGAAAGGATACTGATAAAATGGAAAGACTAGCATGTGGTCAACTTTCTTGGAAAGGGTCCAAGCAGTTAATCTCCTAAAGACTGAAGGTGGTGCCTTAAGTTTGACATATGAATATATCTGGGAGATATATTGGAGACCGCAGCAAGAAAAACACTTGGTATAAATATCAATGTGTTGGTATTTATCTTCATGCAATAAGCTTTGCGAACGTCCTCATACTTGAGATGCTAGTTGCCTTGTATGGTACTATTGCTATACTTTAGGTCATTACTATGCACTCATTAATTTAGGGTGCCATGGGTGATTATGGGTATAGTGATGATAACACGTTGGTAGGCTGAGTAGTTGGAAAGAATCCATCGCTCCAGATATATTAAGGAGTTATACATGGCCACTTGTTGAAGTGATGATTGCCATAAACCTCTCATCAGAGTATATGTTTGATAAAAATGGTTTCTAGTTAAACACACTATGGTAAAAGGCAATATACTTGGGTAATAAGTAAATAACTAGGATAGCTTGGAGCAACCTTTTTATTAGTGGGTTAACATTTTAACCAAACCCAATAAATCAGATGGTACTAATATTAAAGAATGGAAGGAATTTATCGTACTGGATAACTATTGCATTAATCGGGATTAAGTCATGAGCATAAATGACGTTCTGAGCAATAGGGGATGGTAGACCCTTGCTAGAGGCGTACTACAGTCGTTTAAGGTAATCAGGTTCTATTCACGGTCTAGAATATCGAGCCAATAGTTCCATTAGAACAAGGGTTGGTTAAGCCTTAACAGCTCAATACTTCAGAATCCTATAAGGTCACACACATTGGACCTTCATCGGACTAAGTAAAGAACTAATAGATTTATTCTATTACGAAAATATAACATAAATAATAATTGGATTACTATTTGATTGGTTAAAATTGATTAGATCAATTTTGGACAGACCAAGGAATTTATTTTGACATGTAACTAATTAATTAGAGTCATAAATAAATTATATTTGATTAGATCAATTTTAGTTGGACAAAAAAATTTATTTTAACTGGTAACTAATTTATTAGAGTCAAAAATATATATTTATTTGAAAGGATTTAAAGGGAATTTTGCATTGGTGAGTTAAAATCGAAAAGTATGAAATATTTTGTAAATAATTTGGTTGAGCGGAGTGCACCAGCAGCCCTTATTCATGGGCTGCACAAAGGCAGCTCATGAAAAGGGCACATGCAGCTTGCATGTATATATATGGTGGGATAACTCCCATCCCACATCGCCCACAGGGGGAGCATTTTTGCTCCCCCAAGCCTATATATAAGCTGTCCCCTTTCCTTTCAAATTGCACCAAGCTCACAGCATAAATCCTAAGCGAGATAATTAATCTCTCGGGTAATTGAGCAAGTTATTTTTGCGGAGCCTGAATTTGTTCGGGCACCGCTAGTTTATATTTTTTGGGTGAGGCTTCTAGAGTGGTCTAGCAACTACTCGAGGCTTCTTAGTTCTTCCTCCCGGGGTGGTTTTGGTTCGTGGGTTCGTGTGGATACTGATAGAGGCTATCCTACAATTGGAGGCTTGTGGTAAAAGTTTCTGCAAAAGCACGCTTCAACTGGTAAGTTCTTTATCTTTCTCTTTTAATTATTAAGTCTTTTTCTTTAAGTGTTTTTAGACTTAATGATTATACTTAGGTTATTTTTGCATTCTTAGTTTATTTTATGCTTAGGTTATAACATAGAGTTATAACATGTTTAGTATAAAATAAATATGCTAAGATATAATTTGGAATTATGGTATGCCTAGTCCTTTAGCATGCTAACCTAGGTAGAGAATTATTTAGTTGAGGCTTTATTTAATTTATATGCAACTAATAGTTCCTGGGGACAGGGACAAAATTTTGAATTTCCGCCATGCCTCTTATGCATGTTCAATCTGACTGTTAGTTCCCAACACTAACATAAAGTGCTGGAAGGAAGACACTGTGGTAAGTAAGCCCTTCCAGATTAGGAATAACTTTGCTAGCACATGTTGAAGGTATCTTGGGATTTGAGGCCAGTAGGTTGAAAATTTGTCCCCAAATTACCTTTTTAGAAGCCAGATCTCCGGATCATACTTCACCTTGGTTTCATCTCCATCCACCCTCATTAAAACTCCACTATTCTTCATATGAAGTGACTGCTCAAAGAAGTACGGAGTGACTGTAATACTTTTTCCTTAAACTGTAGTTCGCAGGGCGTCGAATTTCTTATTTTCTCGCAGATTATCATAAAAATCCTAGACCAAGTCTGGGTAAGTTGGGCATATTATTTTCAAAAAGCTTGTTAGGTGCTGGTCCTCAAATAACCGAGAATAGGGATCGGTTTCGAAGAGGAAATTATCTCCCAGACAATCAGTAAGGATGACAGAATCAGAGGGTTTATAGTCTATTGGGATAAAATCTTTGCCTTTCATATCAGATTCTGAGAAGATATTTTAGGTTGGAAGCGTCATGGGTCCAGCTTCAGTCATGGTTGCTGCCATTTTAAAGAAAGAATTGAAGGAATTAGGGTTTAGGTTTAAATGTTTGCAGAGTAACAGTAGAGTAGTTGCTCGTGTGAGGAAGAAGGGTGATTTTAAGGGGTTTATATAGAATTTTTAAAGTGAGGGTAGTTTGGTGATCTGGACTTCAATAATTTGGCCGGATTGATGACATGGCAACCGAATTTTTAAGAGAGAGTTAAATTCATTTTAACCGGAGAACAGGAACGGTTTATTTTGAATTATAACTGAGGCATTTACTGCTCATATAACAGCCAACCGACTTTTAAAATTCAAAAAGTAAATGTTACCTTTTTGCGCTTTTTCTACCACCTGTCATTCTTGTCTGCTGACGTGTCAGATTCTATTCCAGGTGTATCTTGCAAAGGATCCACCATAACTCTGGATTATCTTCCAGATTATCTTTAAATTGGATTGGACATTCCAATTTACTCCCTTAGCTTCCCAAATTGATCCTTACTCAATGGCTTAGTAAAGATATCTCCTCTTTGCTCATTGGTTGGAATGTATACCAATGTAACATCCTTCTTCATCACATGATCCCTGATGAAATGATGCCTTATGTTGAAATTCTTCATCCTGCTATGGAGTACTGGATTCTTTGACACATCAATAGCACTTTTGTTGTCACACATAACATCCACACATCCAGATTGAACTCCATAATCTTTAAGTTGTTGCTTGATCCAAAGGAGTTAAGCTACACAACTTCTATTAGATATGATGTATGCCCTTAAGGCAATTAGGGCGATATATCTTAATTATGTAATAGTACGAATAATTTATTTAATCAATAAAGGCATTTGTTCTTTTGTTTATATCAATGTGTTTTTATACATATATATTATAGCTGGTTAAAATATATTCATTGATGTATGTATACAAAAGTCCTTGACATATCATAGCATGAAGTCAGAGATATTATAGTTGGACTATATTTAGTGGAACCTACTTTATGTGCAATTATGATTATGTCTAAACTGTCCCTAGTCACAGTGTCATCAAGAAAGGATATTGATGAAATGGAAAGACTAGCATATGGTCAACTTTCTTGGAAAGGGTCCAAGCAGTTAATCTCCTAAAGACTGAAGGTGGTGCCTTAAGCTTGACACATGGATATATCTGGGAGATATATTGGAGACCACAGCAAGATAAACACTTGGTATAAATATCAATGTGTTAGTGTTTATCTTCATGCAATAAGCTTTGCGAATGTCCTCATACTTGAGATGCTAGTTGCCTTGTGTGGTACTATTGTTATACTTTGGGTCATTGTTATGCACTCATTAATTTAGGGTGCTACAGGTGATTACGGGTATAGTTATGACAGCACGTTGGTAGACTGAGTAGTCGGAAAGAATCCATCGCTCCGGATATATTAAGGAGTTGTACCTGGCCACTTGTTGAAGTGATGATTGCCCATAAACCTCTGATCAGAGTATGTGTTTGATAGAAATGGTTTCTAGTCAAACACACTATGGTAAAAGGCAATATACTTCGGTAATAAGTAAATAATTAGGATAGCTTGGAGCAACCTTGCTATTAGTGGGTTAGCACTTTAATCGAACCCAATAAACCATATGGTACTAATATTAAAGAATGGAAGGAATTTATCGCACTGGATAACTATTGCATTAACCGGGATTAAGTCATAAGCATAAATGACGTTCCGAGTAATGGGGGATGGTAGAGGCGTACTACAGTCATTTAAGGTAATCAAGTTCTATTCACTGTCTAGAACATCGAGTCAATGGTTCCATTAGAACAAGGGTTGGTTAAGCCTTAACAGCTCAATACTTCGGGATCCTATAAGGTCACACACATTGGACCTTCATCGGACTAAGTAAAGAACTAATAGATTTATTCTATTACAAAATATAACATAAATAATAATTGGATTATTATTTGATTGGTTAAAATTGATTAGATCAATTTTGGACAGACCAAGGAATTTATTTTGACCGATAACTAATTAATTAGAGTCATAAATAAATTATAAATTGATTAGATCAATTTTGGTTGGACCAAGAAATTTATTTTGAATGATGACTAATTTATTAGGGTTAGAAAATAAATAATTGAAAAGGGATTAAAAAGGGGAATTTTACATTGGCGAGTTTAATTGGACCGAGAGTATAAAAATATTTTGTACAGACTCGAGTGCGCGGGAGTATACCGAAAGGTGTGCAAGCAATGCTGGGCATTGCTCGCGGTAGCCCATAAAAATGGGCTGCACATGCGCAGTCCAAAAGCAAGGCAAAGCCCACAAGGGCTTTGCCTTTCCATATGCACAGCGTGTGACACACTGTGCATATGGGATGGGAGTAATTACTCCCATCCCACATCGCTTAGAAGGGGGAGCAAAATGCTCCCCCAAGCATATATATAGACTTTCCCCTTTCCTTTCAAATCGTACCAAGCTCAAAGCATAAATCCTAAGCGAGATAATTAATCTCTCGGGTACTTGAGCAAGTTATTTTTGTGGAGCCTGAATTTATTCGGGCACCGCTAGTTTATATTTTGGGTGAGGTTTGGGTGAGGCTTCTAGAGTGGTCTAGCAACTACTCGAGGCTTCTTAGTTTTTCCTCCTGGGGAGGTTTTGGTTGGTGGGGTTCGTGTGGATACTGATAGAGGCTATCCTACGACTGGAGGCTTGTGCAAGAAGGTCCTGCAAAAGCACGCTTCAACTAGTAAGTTCTTTTTCTTTCTCTTTTAATTATTAAGTCTTTTTCTTTAAGTATTTTTAGACTTAATAATTAAGCTTAGGTTATTTTTGCATGCTTAGTTTATTTTATGCTTAGGTTATAACTTAAAGTTATAACATGCTTAGTATAAAATAAATATGCTAGGATATAATTTGGAATTATGGTATGCCTAGTCCTTTAGCATGCTAACCTAGGTAGAGAATTATTTAGTTAAGGCTTTATTTAATTTATATGCAACTAATAGGAGTTCCTGGGACAGGGACAAAATTTTGAATTTCCGTCATGCCTCTTATGCATGTTCAATTTGACTGTCAGTTCCTAACAACTTCCAGCTGCCATGTATTCAGCTTTTGTAGTAGACAAGGCAACTAAAGTTTACTTCTTGTTGTACCATGATACTAAGCAATCTCCAAGGAAATGGCAACCTCCGAATTTACTCTTCCTCTTAAGAGTATCTCTGCCATAATCTGCATCAGTAAACCACCCTTGGAGTGTGAAATCCACACTACTGCGATACTATAGCCCAACTTCAGTGGTTCCTAATAGGTATCTAAGAATCCTCTTTACTGCCTTGAGATGAGAATCCTTAGGATTGGCTTGATATGTCGGGTTTGCTAGCTGTCAAGTATAGAAGTGAGCCAATCATCCCTCTATAGAGCTTTTGATCAACATCTTCTCCTTCACAATCCCTGAATAGGACTATATCTGATCCTATTGGAGTGGACATAGGCTTGCTCTTGTCCATTTCAAACTTCTTTAAGATTTCCTTGGTGTACTTTGACTGGTTAGTGAAAATCTCATCCGGACTTTGCTTGATTTGTAGACCAAGGAAGAAATTGAGCTCTCCCATCATGGACATCTCAAATTCCTTCTGCATTTGAGAGCTAAAATTTTCACACATCCTTTCATCAGTTGCTCCAAATATGATATCATCCACATAAATTTGGACTAGAATGATATCATTTTTCTTTTTTTTATGAATAGTATGGTGTCTGCCTTGCCTCTAATATAAATCTTGGATATAAGAAATGAGGTTAATCTCCCATACGAAGCTCTAAGTGCCTGTTTTAATCCATAGAGAGCCTTCTTTAATTTGTACATATGATCCTGGATCTTCAAATCCGGGTGGTTGCTTAATATAAACTTCTTCTTGGATAACACCATTAAAAAATGCACTTTTGACATTCATTTGGTGTAGTGTGAACCCCATGAATGATTAAAAAGCACATAGAATCTGGATTGCTTCCAGCCTTGCTACGGGAGCAAAGGTTTCTACAAAATCAATTCCTTCTTGCTGGTTGTAGCCTTGGGCAACTAGTCTCGCCTTGTTTTTCACCGTAATTCTGGATTCATCAAGTTTGTTCCGGAACACCCACTTAGTACCAATGATAGATTTTCCTTTAGGAGGTGGTACTAGATCTCATACATCATTCTAGGTGAATTGATCTAGCTTTTCCTGCATTATCATAATCTAACTTTTATCTCCTTCAGCATCTTCTAATTTCTTTGGCTCTATGAGAGAGACAAAAGCAGCATGGCTCATCATCCTGTTGAGCTGACCTCTAGTTCTTACTGGATTCTGAACATCATCTAGAATATTATCAATGGAATGAACGATGTGTGTCCAGATCTCTCTTTATAGGCCTTCATGTCAAATTGGGACTTGCTCCACTTCAGCTTCAACCACTCCTTCTTGGCCATCATTGAAGTCAATCTCTTGTGGGTTGAGATTAATTTGTTATACTTCTGGATCAAGAGATATTCCTTCATCTTCTTCTTTGTACTTCTTGATTTAGAATGAATCAAGAGTTCCTGCTTCCTCCTTTTCTCCAGATTTTTCATCTTCCGAAACTGGATCTTCCGAAGTGTAGCTTTTCTTACTATCATAGATTGAGCAGCCTCCAGAATAAAATATGACTTTTCTTCCTTTATCACAAAGTTGGGCCACACTTAGCAAGTTGAATTTCAGTCCGTTAACTAGTGAGACATCTTCTATCTTTAATTCAGATCCAATAGTTCCATGACCAATGATCTGTCCGTTTTGATTGTCTCCAAAGCTTACTTTGCCTCCCTTCTTCCGGGTTAATGTGATGAAGACCTTCTCATCACCTATCATGTGCCTGGAGCATCCACTAAAAATATACCAAGTGTGTTGATCTACAGTGGATCTAAGGCATACCTACAAAATAGATCAAGTGGATTTAAGTACCCAATCAGATTTGGGTCCTCTTGGGTTAATAACCATCTTAGGCCAAGGGTAAACATCATAATAACCATTTTTTAATCTACATAATTTAGTAATATAATTGTTCTTCCGTCAAAACCTGCACCCTTCAATGGATCTGTTCTATTCCTACTTCTTTTTTATCTTTTCAAGATCTTCCTTCCTATAGTTCCCTCTATATCCTGCTTCTTGTACACTGGTAGATGGTCCGATGTAAATCTGGAAGCTGATTAGAGGTGCAACTTCTGTTTCAAAATTTCTTCTCTGTTTGATAGGCTGTTGGTTGTAAGCCACCTTAGCCTTTCCCTTTTGAGTAGCAGTTTATCTTTAGGCTAGTGGTTGCCTGTTAACTCCTTCATCCTTCAATTAAGGGTCTTTTGGAATCTATTTAGAGCAGGAGGATGACGATCTCTTCTTGGAGCCTTTGTCTCTAGCCTCTTCCTAGATACCTCCTTTAATAGATTGATTTCTCTATCCAGTCCCATTACATTTGCATTTAGAATCTGGACTTGATTCCTCAAGAAGTTCTCTTCCACAATATCAATATACTTAGTTGCTCTAACCAGATTGATGTCTTGTATCATTGCTTCAGTCTCTTCTGCTAACTCTATCACTACTCTCTTGAGGGACTTGATTGCTTTTGCATTCTTCTTTACACTCTTGATTATAATAGATAAAGCTCTAGCAAGGTCAAAATTAGAAGCAGAATTAGAACAAGAGTTTACCTCAGTGTTTACTATTTCTGATTTTGATTCTTTAATTTGCATTGTACCTTGCTTAGAGGCATTTCTTCCAGATTGGTCTGCTTTCGGATCAGTTAGAGCCATAAATGCACAATTGGCAGTCTCCTCTTCTTCTGTCGAAGATGATCTGCTACTTTCCTCACTCTTGCTCCAAGTAGCTACCATTCCCTTCTTTTTAAACTTCTTGGTTCTCTTAAGTTTTGGACATTTTATTCTGAAATGGCCTTTTTCTCCACATTCAAAACAGGCAACTTCTTTTTCCGAATTATTCTTTTCTTCCGGATTCTTTCTAGGTTTGTCCCTTCTGGATGTGCCTTCTTTTGATTTCCAGGATTCATACTTTCTTGGTTTCCTTCTATCTTTCTCTTATATGAATCTGTTGAGTTTTCCAATCAATAGAGCAAGTTCTTCTTTGGTGCTCAGTGATTCAGTGATTTGCTCTTCTTCTCCGGATGAAGCTGATCCGGTGGATTCTGCCTTAAGTGAAATGAATTTCTTTTTCTCCTCAGGCTTCTTTTCTTATTAGCTATATCTCTCCACGGATAACTCTTGGGTTAGAAGATTACCTATGAGTTCATTATAACTGTAAAAGTTTAAGTCAAGAGCTTCCTCAATGGCAGTCTTTTTATTATCCCATTCCTTGGTGAGACTTCGGAGCACTTTCTTTACCATCTATACTTCAGGGATTTCTTTTCCCAGCCTTTTCATCTCATTCACTAGATTGGTGTATCTAGCATTCATGCTGCTGATTGATTCTTTAGGTTCCATTTTGATAGATTCAAGCTTTTGCTGGAGTAAATCAAGCTTGGCTTCTCTTACTTTGGTAGTTCCTTCATAGGTTACCTCCAGCTGCTCCCAAATTTCCTTTGCAGTCTCACATCTAGATATTTTGTTAAATTCTGCTGCACTAAAAGAACAATGAAGCATGTTAATAGCATTTGCGTTTTTACGCAACTTTTTAAAATCATTCTCATCCCACATACTTGCTGGCTTTCGGGTAATCATACCCTCTACTTCATAAGTATGCTCATAAGGTCCATCTTTAATAACTAATCATGCTTGCATGCTTTGTGACAAGATAAGTTCTTCATCTCATTTTTTAAGAATGTGTAGTATTCATCGGTGAAGAGTGGAGGACGGGTAATGGACATACCCTCGGGAAGGAGTTATGAGTTTTGAAAACTCATTTTGATATATGAATTAAAATATCGGACCTTTAACTAGAGATTGTTAGATCTCTAGTTTTGAGCACTTTCTCTGATACCACTTGTTAGTCCCTATGAGGGTCTGTATAAGGTCAGAGGGGGTGAATGACCCTTTTTCACGGAATACATAGACTTTAAAAAGTCTTAGTGTAGTGTATTTGATTATGATCCGGATGATGGATCTGGATGATGCAGTTATGACAATATAATGCAATAAATAAAGAGTTAAAAAAATCAAACATAGAGAATTTTATCCTGGTCCGGCCCTGCCTACTCCAGTCCCCGGAGTTTCCTTCCTCCGGGCTTTTCACTAGTAGATTCCTTTCCTTTATCCAGACTCATTGTAAGGCTTGATTCCTGCCAGTTGGAAAGGAATCCACTAGAGAAAAGCTCGGAGGAAGGAAACTCCGAGGACTGGAGTAGGCGGGTCTGAACCAAGATAAAATTCTCTGTGTTTGATTTCTTTAACTCTTTATTTATTGCATTATATTATCATAACTGCATCATCTGGATCCATCATCTGGATCCGTCATCTGGATCATAATCAAAGACACTACACTAAGACTTTTTAAAGTCTGTGTATTCCTCGAAAAAGGGTCATTCACCCCCTTCTGACCTTATACAGACCCTCACAGGGACCAACATGAAAAATTTCTCAGTCCTGAAGTACCATATCTAAGCGCAATAGGTGCTTTGATGTATCTTGCTAATAACACAAGACCGGACATTGCATTCTCTGTCAATTTATTATCAAGATACAGCATTGCACCTACAAGACGACATTGGAATGAAATTAAACATATAATGTGCTACCTTTCGAGGAACTACTGATTTAGGCTTATTTTATTCATATGAGTCTAAGCTTAAATTAGTTGGATATGCGGATGCGGGCTATTTATCCTACCCACACAAAGCTCAATCTCAGACGGGCTATTTATTCATATATGGAGGAACAGCTATATCTTGGCGATCGACAAAATAAATGATTACAGCTACTTCCTCAAATCATGCGGAGTTAATAGCGATTCACGAGGCAAGTCGTGAATGTATGTGGTTGAGATCATTAATCAAACATATCCAAGAAGCATGTGAAAAAGTTACGGTCAAGAAAGATCCAACGATAATATATGAAGATAATGCTGTTTGTATTGCTCAATTGAAGGAAGGCTATATTAAAGGAGACTGAACAAAGCATATTTCACCAAATTTTTTCTTCACTCATGATCTAGAAAAGAATGGTGAAATCAGTATTCAACAAATCCGCTCTTGTAACAATTTAGCAGATTTGTTTACCAAGGTTTTACCTTCCTCAACTTTCAAGAAATTGATTTACAGCATTGGAATGCGTCGTCTTAAGGATCTCCAGTTAACTCACAAACAGGGGGAGTAAACACTGTACTCTTTTTCCCTTAACTGAGGTTTTTATCCCACAGGGTTTTTCCTTAGTAAGGTTTTTAATGAGACAGTGTCCCATTCGCGACAGATGATACATCAAAGGGGGAGTGTTGAATAATTGATGTATCAGCTGCATATTACTATGCAGACGGCTGTTATATAATTAATGCGGCACGTCATTAATATTTGATATGATATGTTTTCAACTTTTCTACCTGTCATTAATATTTGATATAATATGTTTCTTACTTATTTACCGTTTTTACCGTTGGATTTCTCTATAAATAGGAATTCAATTTCTTCATTTGATATATACCTCAGAAATAAAAAAAATAAAAGTTTCTCTCAAATTCTCTCTCTGCCTTCTTTATTATTGTTATAATTTCCTTACATATATAGTTAATTTCCAACAACAATGATATTTTTTGTAAGAGTATTTAAGACTTTAAGGGTTATTCTATGATTACTTTTATTTACTTTATCATTATCACCATTAGATTAACTTCTACCCCACTAATCCAACTATGACGAAGAAAAAATAAACTTTTACTTTAAAAATATAAAGTTATCATAACATTCTTCAAACTTTAATAGACAAATGGTTATCGATTTTGGAATTTTATTGTATTTACGAATGACAATGAGAATTTTGAGAAAATAAGGAATATTGAATATTTATAGTCCATAAACTTCCAAGTTTTGGAGAATCCTAATTTTGGATAATTTTTGTGAGTTGGCTGTATATGGTAGCATATTATAAACTAAAAAATAGGATCCAATTGTAAGAAGATTGAAATTGAATAAATATATGAAAATTACAATTTGAATCAATTTAAAGAGATGTGGTCTAAATTAATAGCGGATTATTGTTGATTTTTGTTGTGTCAATATTACCACTTCCTAATTTAGTATTTGGTGGGTAAAATTGTCATGTTGTTGTTGATATTATTTAAATTAATTAATAAAATTTTAAAAACAAGCATGAAAATTATATCTAAATGAATAAATGTTATGTTAACAGAAATAATCTTTTTTTACTTCAAAAATCAGATTTTCACTTTCCATAATTTATAAGGAATTTTTCTCTCAAAAAATTCTACAGTAAAACCTACCGATGAGAGTCCACACATTATTTTAATTACTCATAACCATAAAAATACATACCGGACCCTTTTTAACTGAATTATCTAAAAAATAAATTGTTGATTACTTTATTACTATTAGACTTGGACATTAACCTGTCCGCCGTAAGGTCGGTCCATACCCATTTTTTATGAACTGAATTTAGATAAATCAATTGAAGGTTATGTTCGATCAAATCAGGCCCGAATCTAAATAGGTCCGAATAAAATATGGGATGAACTTAATTTTAGTAATAAACCTCAAATCCAACTCTCCGAATCTAAACTATTAAATAAATATATTAAATAAAAATATATTTATTATTTATATTAACAATAATTATTAAAATTTTTAAAATTTCACATCAAAACTTATATTAAAATTTTAGTTACAAATAATTAATTATAATAATTTTTTATTAAAAAAATACTTTAATTTTTAATTATATATATTAATTAATAAATTTATAAATTAAATTTAAAATTTAATTATTTTATAAAAATTCAATCAAATCTAAATTTAACTTTTAATTTTTATAAATTAAATTAAATTTAAATTATTTATTTTTTAATTAGACTCAATTTAATCCGGCTTAAATTCGGCAAATCCCGCCCATGCCAACTTTGTAAACATAATTTACTATTAGTAGGTAACCAATAAAATGCAACTTTATAAACATAATTTATTGCCAGCTTTTGTTGACTATGATTTTAAAGGGAAATAATAGAAAAGACTGAGAGTGACACTGAAATACCGAATTTTGATGGCTCCCACTCTACACAACTTTTTACTAATCATAGACTTAATTCGATTGATTAACTTTAACTAATTGTTGGTAAAATGATTTTCTTCTATCTATTTTTATATATAAAATCAGATATTAATATTTTTATTTAATTTAATAATTTAATATTTATAATAAATTATTTAATTAAAATAAAAGAATATATAAATAAACTCTTATAGATATTTAATCATGAAATTAAAAAACAGTATTAAATATCTAATATTATAAATAATTTTCCTTCATTTTACATGTCCTATCATACTAGTTATTAAGAGTGTTTCAAGTTTAACCACATAAGTTAGATTGAAAAACTTACAAAGTTAAATTAAATAATATATTTTTTTATTACTCATCTGGTTCAATAGAGTTTTATTTCGAGTACATTCAGATTTAATTCGGATCGTGGATGTGGCTGTGGTGAGTGAGTCTCTCAATAAAAATTTTTTGCATTTATTAGAATTCGAACTTAAAACCGTACGTAAGCGATACCAAGCCACTTACCATTTGAACTTAAGTAGTAATAAATAAAATAATGGGAATATTCATTGTTAACTAAGTAGTAGTAATAAAATCTCAATTTTAATACATTAGTCTAAAGTTAGGTGAAACGTGTTAGAAAGGAAGCATTTCCCAATCATCAGAATATCCATTTCTTTGACATTTTTTGATATTTTATTTTTCAATGTATTTTGAGTTCATGGTCGAATCCAATGCTTAATAAAGAAGTTAATTTGAATATTTCAATTAATTGTACATTTTTTAAAGTAAAGATAGGAGGTTATAGATTCAAAATGGAACATCTTCGAAAATCTTAATTTAAATAATTTAAATAAATCAATAAATACTATATTTTGAAATTTATTTTTCATTAATAATTCTTCGATTACTTAAAGTGGTTTTTTTATAACAAAATATTCATTTAAGGCATTCTGGAAGCTGGTAACTTAGGTTGATAAACTTTCGGTCAAATCGTTAATTAAAATTGGATATTGGATAAACGAAAATGGCATAATTTATTTGTATTGGGTAAATAATTATTTAATTCTATGTTTTGCTTTATCATATATACTGTTATAGAGAATAACTGGAATTGCAATAATAATAATAACACAACAAGATTCAATGAAAAAAACAATATTATCTTAATTGTAAAATTACTATATATTATAATGTGTATGTCTATAATATTTTCACTAGTTTCCGTTTGAACAAGATTAATATATTTGCTTTAAAATTGTCAATTTATTTAATAAATATAATATTTTTATAAAGTATTTCAAAACACAATTTTATCAGTTTTTTAATTTTAAAACGGTTATTAAATTTTCTTTTATACTGTTAATCTTTATTCAATTATATTTAAATTAATAATGATTTACGATTTTATAAGTTCAACCGATCAATGCAGTACAATTTTGATAACATTATAACAAAAAAAGTACATAGCAATGGTTCTTTTTTACCACTTACAATTACAATTTATATTGATGTTAAATATCATTTCATATATTCAGTAAAAAAAATCAGAATTATACATGAAGATTAGAGTAATATTCAATATTTCTATATTTTAATTATATTATTTAAGAATTATACATGAAGATTAGAGTAATATTCGAAAACTTTTTAATTTATTATGATTTTTCAAAGTTATAATCAAGTTTTAATTTAAAAAAATATTAATAGTTTTAAAAAAATTTTAAAATTTATCAATAAGGTGTATTATATTTTCATTAATTAAGCTATAAAATTTTACTTTTAAATGGATAAAATTATCCTTAAAAATGTGATTTTAAAATTTTGGAAATCCTCTTTTTGTAAATTTTTGAAACCACAAGCACCCTTTTAAAAAATAATCAAACCACATGGCATATTTTTTAAGTTTACCCAATAAACAATTCAATGATAATAAGTATTTTTGGTTCGTAGGAGTAATTATATGTGTTTTATCCTTTTATTTTTTTAAAGAAGTATTTTAAAAAGATTAGGTATTAAATTTAGGACCTCCCACCATTAATATGGTGTATCAATTGAATTACACAATTATTTTATCATTTTATTAAATAGCTTTATTATATAATATTTCTTATTATATAAATTTTATTTTATTCATTTTATCCTGTTATTTTCTTACACTTACATGTCTTGTCTTTTTTGTTTTTAATCCAATCTATCTCTATCGATCCTCAACAATTTTAAGTATCTCAAATTAAAAAATAAGTGGGATCCCATTCAAATGCAGACATGCATTGTATGGTTCAAATTTTTAATATTTCCCTGAATGTATAAAAAAATTAGACAGCAATAAAATTATGTTATTTATCAAAGTCACGTAATATAGGAAAGTGAATAAAGTAACTAATTTAGACATTTTGTCTAATATTAGACAGAAGTTGAAATAAATTGTCCCAAAACAAGCAAATAGGTTGTGTCACCCCAATTATCCAGGAATATAAATATTATACTTAGAAATTTGAAATTTAACACAATAGTTGTAAACATCATAAAAAAGCATTATACAATTCACAATAGAAATAGTGAAAAATCTAACACTTGCAATTGAGGAAATTTTCTTTCCATCTTATTTTCGGTTAAAATTAATTTTTTTCTCTATCTGTAATTAATATTGAGTTCAATTTTAGTTTAGTTCATTTAGTAAAATTTAATAGCCATGCGATTGTACTTTTGCCACTAGTTAAATAAATAGAAGACTCTGAAGTAATGCCGTGTGATTTTATTAATTTATAAAATGGAGTCTAAAAATTTATTTTTTTAAAAATAGTTTGTGATTTAAAAAAATTGATAAAAAGAGGATAAAAAATATTTTTATTCAAAATAGTGATGTTATAGAAAATATTTTAATCAATTCAATATTTTTTTATAATTTAACTTTATTATTTAAAATTATATGTTGAGTAAGTTTCAGAATTTTTTTCCATTTTTTACAATTCTCTAAAATTTATATTATATTGTAATTCAAAAAAATATTTGCACTATTAAAAATATTTCAAAAAGTATCGATGATGTGTATTTTATTTTTATTAACAATCCACAAAATTTGGATAAAAACGAACAAGATTTTTCATTGTCGTGACATAATTTAATATTAAGAATCCCTCTTTTGCCAATTTTTGAACCAGATACCTTTTTTTTCAAAAATAAATTTCTCACCCCATTTTACAAATGAATTTAACTAAAGGGTACTTTTTTTAAAGTTTCCCTTAAATAAATAAGGGGTGAATATTTTTTTACTAACCAATGCACTATTCTAAAAATTCTCTTATATCTGTTGCGGTAACATTTTACTAGAATTATTTTAAGTATTATTAATTATTTTTGTTAATATATATATTAATATTTTAATTATTATTATTATTAATTATTTTTATTTTAGTTGTAGTGTTGTTTAATTTTAATATTTTTTATTTCAATATGATTTAGTTTAATTCAATACAACTATTTATAAATTAAAAAGAATATAATCAAAATTTGGGCCTAACACCCTTTTTGGACCATGTGCTATTGTTGGTTTACCCTTTGGGTCCCTCTGCTATACATGTTACCTTTTTAGTCCCTGTGCTTTGGATTTCGTTACCCATTCGATCCTTATTTTCACGAGTTCAAAAAAACCATATCACGCTGAACCCATATGTCATTTATTTGCTGACATGGCACCACTTATAACATTTAATTACAAGCTGGATCTTCTTCCTTATTTTGTTTCTTTCATCTTTCTCTTTTTTTTCTTTCCTGAACTCGTTATCGGCAATGTATAATATTGCATATGTCCAAAATCATAAAATTCATTCATTAAAATCTCAGCGTTATCTATTGCTGAGAAGCACACATGAGAATTAACCAATCAAAGAAAGTCTATGGTGACAAAAAAAAGCCAGAGAAGAACATCCATGAATTACTCAGTTGATAGTAGTCTCCGGTGCCGGGAAAAGGACATAAGAAGTAAAGCGATCGCAGTTTCAAAATCAATTAATAAATTCAACTTGAATTTCGAAGTCCCCTTTATTCTACTTTACAGTATTTCTTCTTCCAATTTAAAAAACTCAGTACCAGTTTAACAATTATAAATTAATTCTATTTGAACCTCATTTTGTCATTTCTTCTTCTTCTCAAACGAATTCTTAACTGAAATAACTTAATTGTGTTGTCTAAATAATTCATGATTCAAAGAAATAAAATAGGCTAATGTTAATCGACGGTGAATATGAACTCGAATTAACATGGAATCGTAGAAAATGAAATGGTGGTTGCAGTTGCTTTAATGAAGTAAAACACAAATGAAATTGGTTTGAAGAGGGAAGCTGAATTTAAGTTTATGTACAGGTGTATGCTTTTGAGTGGAGGGTATATAAGAAACCCTTACCTATCAGGACACGTAGATAAAATAATGCCAAGTAGATCCAGCTTCTTTGAGTCTGTTAAGAAAAGGATCAAACGGATAACGGAACCTAAAGTACAGGGACTAGAAAGGTAACGTGTATAGCAGAGGGACTCAAAGGGTAAACCAGCAATAGTACAGGGTCCAAAAAGAGTGTTAGGCCCTAAAATCTATAAAATTTGGGCTAAATGTATGATTTGCCATGTAGATTCACCACCACCCACAATATTTTCGTACGTCTAATCCGGTAATCATGCCGCCATTATTGTTCTTAATTCCCTGTTGCCTCCACCACCAAATTCAATCCTCCTCATCTCCCTGACTTCACTTCTAGCTACCTTGATTTCACCAATTCCTCTCCTCGCTCTCATACCATCGATTGCTACTTCGATGACTCCTACCATCTCTTTCAAGTTCCCCATCAATTTCATTTTGAATAAACTGAGTAATGTTAAATTGAGTAAAGGACTGGACTTAGAATTCAATTAACCACTTCAAATCGGCCCATACTTGCTGTTATGCTCCCCTAGCCAATATTCTATGCAAATCAGCTTTTGAGCTCTTATCCCAGATTTGCTTCACTTTGAGATCTCTCAGGTTTAATTAGTAATTTCTTATTTTGTTGTATGTCCATATGAAGATTTGGATTCAAATTTGAAAATGTTCACAAAAAAGGTAAAAGAAGATGAAGAGATCGAGAATTCAGTAACGAAAGAAGCTTTTGAAAATAAATAAAGAAATTTGAAAATGAAAGATTTGGAGAGTGAAAAGAAAAATTGGGAAGTGAGTTAAAGAAGAGACATGACATTATTTTAAATTAATTTATTATATTTATCGGTCATCAAATATAATTAGAAGGAGATAATTAAGGTAAGAGATAATTAATCATATGGAATAAAATAAAAAGATGATTAAGAGCGTTAAGAGATTTTTAATTTTGTGGATAAATTTATTTTACATTGTAGAAGTTTTGTTTGCCATAACATTGAATTATAGTTTTATTTTAATTTATAAAATGAATAGAAGAGTCGGAAATTGGAACACAGGGAGAACTGCGGCAACTAAAAGAAAGTCTGCCCCCATTGCCGGCGGCCTCCTTTGTCTAATCAACTCTCCTCTCTTCACCTTCTTTTCCCTCTTTTTCTTTTTCTTAGTTACCTTTTTTCTATTTTTATTATAATGAAATTTGATATGAATCCATAAGACAATTAATCTATCAGGAAAAGTTTAAAATAAGAAATCAACCATAGTTTTTGTCTTCTTGGAGCATCTTTTATACATAGTTTATTCTATTATTCTTCTTGACACATAAGTATAGATAGACATTTTATTGAAAAATAGCTCTACAATAGCTTCTCCATTCATTCATTCTAATATGATGTGTCATCATTTATAATGAATATTGTCTATTTGATCTTCTATAAATAGACATTCAAATAGAAGGTTGAATCATTAATTATATAATATTTTAATGATGATGGAAAATTATTTAGTAATTAATATAGTATTTTTGTTATTATTATATTAAAAAAATACCATTCACACTCAAAATATACAATTTATTGTGGCTCATTTTTTAAATATATTTTTTATTTTACCACATCATCAATATGAATGTTTATTCCATATGACACATCATTATAGAATCCCTATTTACTCAAAATGCTCTTAGCCTTCAAGTTATAAATTTTTTGAGATAAATTAATAATTAACTTGGATTTTAAATTTCTTTTAGCAAGCTATAACTTTTTTTGTCTTCTTTGATGCTTAGAAGTCAAGGGCATTTTGTTCAATGGCTCTTTTTCTAGTGTTGTACATCTAGGGAAATAGTACTAAAGATAATAATGGAGTCGTCGGCCTTTATCCTAGAAGAGATTCTTCCAGTTGTTCACTGAAAGAGGCCACACTAGGGTTTGCAATTAGAGAAATTTTGAATTCTCAAAAATAATACATAAAAAGGTAAATAAAAGATTGATTGAGCAATAATTTAATTCTAGCTAAATTTAAAAAACATGCTATGCTATGTGACTTTACTGTTATGTAAAAAAAGTTTTTATGAATTTTTTTTAAATGAATGCTTGAGGTATTAAAAGTTAGTAAAAAGAGGATTCTCAAAATTTTGAAAACCACATTTGGAGGGGTAATCTTGTCCATTTTAAAGTGAAATTTCAGAGCTTTATTTATAAAATTACAATACACATTAGTGATAAATATTAAAATTTTATGACAAGTACAAATATTTATATTAGTCAAAAATTGATGATAACTTTAAAAAATCATAACAAAATTAAAAATTTTCAAGCTTACTCACAAATAATATAATTAAAATATAAAAATATTGAATTCATTGAAATAACTGGTGTAATATCACCAAAAAGGCTACTTTTTAAAAACATATCACGTGGTTAACTTTTTTTTGCTAACTTTTGAAATCACATGCACACATTTATAAAAAATTCCACAAGATTGTTTTTACAAAACAGTCAAACCACGTGACATAATTATTATGTAATACTCTCTTTATATTTTTTTTTACTTGTCTTTCTATAAATTTCACGCTTCTTAATAAATTAATTAATTAAGGGTGTGAAATTACTTATTTATCCTTATATGCTTTAATTTTTCCACCATATGTAATTAATAATATATGAATATAGTTAAAAGAATAATAAAAAAATACTTAAAAAAAATATAAATAACAAATATTATGGTTTTAATTTAGAATGCATATTTAAAAAAAAATAGAAAACCGAACATTTAGTGAGAGGGCAAAAAAGAAAGCTTGTCAAAAAAGCAAAAGACATGAACCTCATCTAATCATCACCCACAATTGACAATTTCCTCTCTTTCTTCCTTTTATTCCCCTTATTTATTTAAGTTTTTATTGAACATAGTTTAGTCCTTGTTATTTTCAAATACATTTAACTCGGTTAAAATTTCAAATAAAAAAAATTTAATTAAAAATATTTTAACGATTATCTTATCTTTAAAAATAACTATAACTTTAATTTGTAGCTGTAGAGGATTGATTCATTTAAAATAAAAACTAAAAAAATAATTACTTTAATTTAAATTAAAATAAGCATATTATCTCGTTTCAACAACATAGCGATTAGTGGAATCATGAGCTTTTTTGTTGTTTTCATACATGGTTAGTTGATTGATTCACCTTTTTAAGCTCAAAATGAAATAGGTTTTATTGAAAAAAAAACTTATACTTTAATAAAGCATTTCTATTATTTTCTACTCTTTTTTATCCAATCCATTTACATCTCATTGGCACAATTTTTAATATTATTACATACATGATATGATGTTGATTTGTAAAAGTAAAAAATGTTAGTAATTGATCATAATTATAAACGTGTGAAATTTCAATTACGTAACTAATCAGAACGCCCACTTTACCTAATTAACCCTTTTTCTCATATCCAAGTTGGAACAATACCTGCCATTTTTATATTGATCTTCAACTTGAGTTTTTCATTTTATTTCTTCATCAACTTATGCTATCGGTTTAGTGTTTTCTAATTGTAAGGATCTTGTCTGACATTTTTCTACTTTACGTTTTGTTTATGTGTCGGTATGTGAATTAAACTGCACATTTGTCAGCTAGAGCAGATGGTTATTCGACGGATAAGGGGATTTGACACTTCTATTATCCACCTTTAATTAGAGCTGTAATTGACTCTTATTAATTAAGTATCACGTATCTTTCAGTAAAAAAACTAGTAAGTGGCTAAACCAATATACATCCACTAAATTTAAAATGCATCGCTTTGTATAAAATAATAATAAAAATAAACTAATAAAAAAAATATAATATTGATGAATTAACATTAAACCAATGTTGCTGAAACCCGACTGATATTACATCATGATTGAATTGAATTGAACCACTAAATTTATAAACACTTATATTTAATAATTCGATATTCAGTTTAATTTCGATAATATTTCATTAAATTAGATAAAACAGGGGCCGAGAATTTTATAAATATTTTATACAAATTAATCTATTGTCATAGTGGTCTATTTGTAAACTTTTTATTTTCTCTCAAGTATGGACATGATACTTAGATTTATAATCCACGATTTTTTTTAAGAAAACTCACTTTGAGCTACAATTTGTTAATTTTTTTTTCTCATTGTTATTAATGTATCTCGATGTTAACATTGTTCATAACCAATTAATCTCTCAGCTTGTATTTTGTTTTAAGACTTAAGGTAACATGAATTGCTATTTAACTTATTTTTCAACTTGAATAAAATAAATAAGCAAAAAGAATATTTCTTTTAATATTTTTTTATTAAAATCATTTGTGACAACTATATTAAAAAAATCAAGGGATCCAAAGATTTGCTAAGCTGAAATCACAACACCATCACTTACATTTTGTTCATAAGTAATTTGTGATGAACTATATTATTCATAGCCTTTAGGAGGTTTAGAATAATTTTTTTGTTGTAGTTTTTAAGCGTTCTTTTTTTGCTGGGAGCAAGACACTAAATTAAAATTTTTATTATAAGAACACTTTAATGTATAAAATATTAGTAATTGTGACAAAAAATTTTAGCATAATGATTAAGACTGAACTTTTAATTTTATGTTTGAGTTACATTCGAAATAAATAGAAATTTTTCTTTCGATTAAATAATATAAGCGCATATCAAACAATTTTTAAAAAAAAATAATAATGGTAACAAATGAGTTATTTCATGGGTAAACTAATTTATTTATTTGACGACATTACATTTATGTAAAAGTTGTTTATTGGACAACTCTATTTTTTCTATAACATTTTTAGTAAACTATATTAAAAATTGTGATAAAGTAATTAACAAAATTAAGTCTAAATTGAAGAAATAAATGAAAAATAAAAAAGCTTTGCCTTCTTGGGTTTGATGACAAAGCTGTTGAAGTTATGGAAACTTCTTTTATAAAAATTCACTAAGAATATATATGTAAAAAATTTAAGTAATATAATTAAGGTAAATTTTAAAAATATATCATGTATTTTGGTCATTTTAAAAAAGAAAATTATAAAATTTTTATTTTTAAAATAAGGACTATGGTTTTAACAGTTGGCAAATAAATAATAAAAAAAACTTAATTTAAAAATATGTCACGAAAAAGGATAATTTTATCCATTTTAAACTGAAATTTTGTAGATCGGTTAATAAACACACCTTAGTGATTAATGTTAAAAAAAATTTACAAGTTTAATTATATTTTTAATTAAAACACAATAATAGTTTTGAAAAACTATAACAAAATGAAAAATCTTTTTGTTCAAATCTTGATATGTAATTCATAGATAATATGATTAAATTATATAAATATTAAGTTAATTAAAATACTATTTATAACATTATAAAATGAACATATTGTAAATTTTTTCTTTTATTTGTTAAATTTTAAAATCATCCTTGTTTTGAAAATAAAACTTTTATGATCATCTTTTTTAAAATGGTCAAAACTATGTGGTATGTTTTTAAAATTTACCCCTTAACTAAAGCTTGTTTGGAACTTCCATATTTTACGTTTTTTGTATTATACAATAGTTTTATTTGTTTGAATGAGCCTATAAAATTATTACTTTCTTCATTTTTTTTACTTAATTTTCTACCGATTTCATACATTTTAATAAATAAATTAATTAGTGGTATAAAAATATTAATTTATTTTTATAATTTAATTAATATTTTAATTTTTTAATTAAATATAATTAATAATATATAAATAAAATAATAATAATAAAAAAAATATACTTAAAAAATGACAGACGACAAGTATTTTCAAACCAATTTTAAATAGAATTTCTATTTTAAAAAAATAGAGTGAGTTTTTTTTACTGTTTTAAGAGTAAAAAGTATTGATAATAAAACAACTATCATCTACTGTAAATAATAAATGCACTACGAAACATGGACGTACCAGATAGAGCATTGTTTAAAAAATCCCTATTTGGTCCGCGTGGGCCCTATTTTATTACTTGCGCTCTATTTTTTTGTTACTTAGAGTATTAATATTAGGCTATCTATTAATTTACTATCATCTAGATATTATTTAGTTTAATTTTTTTTATTAGACATCGTCTAATTCCACCTTGTTCTTTTAGGCAGTGTGATATAATTTTTAAATATCCATAAACTTGTGATTAGTGTAGTTCAATTTCTTAAATTTATAAAAAATAACTTGATTGATGAAAATAACATATAATTAAAGTATTTTTACTATAAAAGTCTAATTATGAATCAGAAATAAAGTAATCTAATAATAAAAACTTTGTAAGATTTTGTATTTTTATATAATTAATTCTTGTATTTTCATATAATAAATTATATAGTATAAACTGTATATTTTAAAATAGTTTATTATATCATAATTTATATTTTTTATGTATTAATAAATATTAAAAAATAAAATAATATATATCCACTTAAACCTTAAAAGATCTCACCACCCGACTAGAGCATCAAACCCTTTAAAACATTGGTATACAGAAAATACAGTATAATATAAGAAAGGTAAGTTGAAATCTTTGAGAAATGGAAAACAATCATTTACTCTTTTTCAAAAAGCTTTATTCTTTGTAACAACTTCTGTCCACTACATGACAATTTTAGCTTCGGCATGCTTCAATTTTTTATTTTAATTTTTCTATTTTATTTCATTGGATAAATTTGTAGTCTATTATTATTATTATTATTATGGGATACCATAAATTCCATCGCATTTATTATCCTCCCCCCACCTTTCTCATTATTACAAGACGTACTATGTCTTAAGTTTTTTATTTACATTTTTTTCTTAAGAATAATATTTCTTATAAATAATATTAATAGAAGTCCATTAAGGACTAGTGCGAGATTGATTTTTGAGTTCCAAAATTGTTTCTAAAACAAGTCTCACAAGCTTTTCTTAGTATAAACTTTTTGATTTTGAGAATGTAATTATAAAAATGAGAAGAAAAAAAAAATTAAAGGTAAAAAAGAAAGACAACATTTACTATATCCATGAAATTGATAAAACTATCATTCCCCAAGGCATTTCTAGCGTGGATATCTCGATTTCGAGCGCCTCAAATTCTACAAAAAGATTAACACGAGTTTCAAAAACTCAAAAATTTCATATCAAGGCAAATTATTTGCATAAGTGTAATTTTTCGAAATATATGAGTTTAATGAAGAACATCATATTCATATAAATTTGATAAGCATTAAAATTTATAATCTCATGTTGGACCACAAATTTGGTGATATTTCACACCCAATAAAATGAAATAAAAATTAGGCAAAAAGATAATAAGCTCTTGACTTATCAATTCAAAGTGTAGGAAAGGAAGTGAGCAGTAATAATCAAGGGGCTACAATAAATTTGGATCAATAAATGGTCCATATTGCAATCCAACGGCTATAACTATATGATTTAGCAACTTTTGGACATAAATAAATGGACCACAATTAAATAATATGACCAAATGTTGATTTAATAATGTTTTGGGACCATTTTTGTTTCTTTTATATCACGAGAGGCTGACTTGAAAGGCCCATTTCTGTAGCCTCTTCACATTTTTCCTTTTCAGTTTTCCAGATTTTTATTTATATGAGGCTTTTAACAATAAAATATACACAAAACTAGCTCAATATACAATCTATAGGTTTTCCAAAATGAGATTTATTTTATTTTGTTATAATTATCCATTGAAACTAATTTATATGGTTGTAAAAATACAATAATTTGAAATATTGAAATCAAACACATATGTACATATTTCATTATCCTGTAAGAAAACTAGAATTGATTTATATTCTTAGATGCATTTTAAGCATAGCTGGAATATATGTCTGATATTTCTTCATGAAAATGACGTATTTTGGAATATGTAATATAATTATATAACCTATATGTAGCTTCGATTTAGAGCTTATTGAGTTACTTGAGAGTTCAAACCTAAAGTCCCTTACAAGTGACAACTAAATCAATTACATACAAGATATAGCTTGAATACAACTTAAAATGCGTATATACATAATATAAATTCCATTTATTTATGGATTAATTATTTTATTATTAATATTAGTAAATAAAGTAATGCCAAATTCGTATTGAAAAATATTCAAATATTTACCTTTTTCCCTGTCCGAATATCGAATAATGTCCCAATGAATGCCAAGTCGAGATTGATTCACGTTATATCGGAATCCAATCGTTTTCCACGACTTTTGTAGCATCAAAGATCGATAACGAGTGATTCGCGAGGTATTCTGTCATAGGGAAAACCCTAAACAAAGAAAGTTCGAGTGGGAATCGATATTTTCATTAATCATACAATATTCCTACGAACGTCTATTTAAAGCGGAAAAAATGGTGAAATATTTGGTTTGATACTTATGGAAATAAGTACATTCAATTAAGCCATAATTTAGGCCCTTAAACTTATTCCGGATTTACATGGGTACTCTTTCTTAGGTCGATGTTCTTTAGATTAAAATTGGCGGAGGTAACATGAAATATATCAAAAATCAGAAGTAGAATTAAGCATTCATTCATTTCTAATTAATTTACATTCCCTAATAAATTTACATATAACTCAATTTGTTTCAAAACAATAGGGCTTTGCTTGCATGTGATTACTGTTAGATCAAGTCAATTGAAGATGGATAATGTCAAAATCACAATAGACATTAGTCCAAAAACAATTAATCATTTTTCAACATATATAGTTTACATTAATTTAACCTTGTGAATCAATTTAAAATAAAAAAAAATCTTGTTTTTTACCTATTGGCTCATTTGTTATATTTATAGAATAATTTTGAACTTCAAATTGCTGCATAGAACATTTGTATATGCAGATTTTGACCATATGTCAAGCTCGAAAAAACATTTCAGCCCCACTAATAACTATATCAATACAGGTGTAGTGGATGATAACTTAGATTTGCTTATTAATTGGAGTTTATGAATGTATTATCTGATTTATCTCAGTAGTTATAAATTATAGTCATGTTATTTTCAACTTCGGAAAGCTGAACAGAATTGAACTAAACTTTTTTCAGTGTAAATTTTTAACTATGTATAACTGAACTAAACTAAATTAAAGTGGTTTGAACTGAACTGAACTAATTGGAGTATGGGTACTCAATATATAAGCAGTAATGATAGCTAGTTTTGATGATAACTTGTATTGATTATTTTATAATAATATCATGAATTAATTGCCCCTTATGTTCTTATAATAAGGCCTAAATAGAGCCCAATTGTGTACGTAATGAAACAAAGTGGGCTGGATTGTTGAGGCCCAGCTCAAACCGAGTAGAAACAATTTTAAAGCAACATTTCTCTTTTAATGTTACTTTGACTGTAGAGTATAGCTTAAAATGGTAGGTAGGTAGGTTGAAGACTAGTTGTTTCCAAGTTTTGAATGATGGATAATTTTTTAGTTTCATAATATATTTTATATCATATCTTTCATGGGAAAATTGAACCCATCATCTTGCTGGTAAGTTATTAACATTTTCAGTTGTTGGTTTATTGCTTGGATATTCATCATTAGATCGAAACAATGCGTCCTGGAGGACAGGGTTGGGATCAAGGTTCGGGCTGGGATCAAGGACCCGGGTGGGGTTCAGCGCCAGGAGGACTTGGGTGGGGAGCTGGACCAGGACCTTGGGGGCCAGGATCGGGCCGGGATCAAGTACCGAGCTGGGGTTTAGGGGCAGGAGGACCTGGGTGGGGAGCCGGACCAGAACCTTGGGGGCCAGGTTCGGGAGGAATTGGTTGGGGTCTGAGACCAGGGCCGTGGGATTGGGGTCCAGGTCCCGGTTTAGGATGGGGTTGGGGCAGTGGACCTAGTGGTGGATTTTTCGGAGGATTTACAGATGGATTGTGCAACATGATTTCTTCTTTGTAAGAATTATCCTTTTTTATAAGTTTTGAATTTCAATCAATTATTTACAACTTTTTTAGTGGAAAAAAATGAAACTATGGCTATTTGGGACCATATTTTCAACATTATATCTCAGTTTTAAATTAAAAAGTTTAGATTATTTTTTTATTAAAGTATATTTTAGTTTTACATAAAATATTTTTAATCAGTAAGGTCATTATTTTTATTTTATAGAGGACTTTTAAAATATCAAGATCAGCCTTATAAATTCTAATAAGGTGGATGCAATTTTGATACTTATTCCCATAAGTAACGTTGATTCATAGACTCATTAATTCAGTTATGCTATAGAATGACATTGTCCTTTAAAAGTAATAAGTTAGAGCCATACAGATATTATATGTGCAATATGTAAAGTACAATTCATTTTGTAGATGATTTGGAGTGCGTGTCAATAAGTTGGAATTTCTTTAACATGACTAGTTCGAAATATTTGAGATACTATACCATTTTGCTGGAAATCAAATTTTATTTCCTAAAGAACAGATGATTTGGACCCTCAAACCTTTTTTTTTGGTTAATGTAAAAAAAGATAAGTGAAATGATGGAGTTGGTGAAAATGAAAATGCAGGTGCTATTGCCTGTGTTGTTGTTGGCTGGTGCAAGATTGCTTTGGTGGACCTAGAGGTCCAGGCCCATATGCTCCTCCTGGAAGACCATTCTCTTAATATTCCTTGTCTTTTTAGCTTTGTTGATCGTGTCAAATTATGCTACAAATGCATTTTCAACCAACATATAAGCTTCCTAAATATTGGAAATGTAAAACCCAAGCTGGGAATATAAAAAGTGTTTATGTATTGATATTTCATTGGAAAATGTTCAAAGAATGAGTTTATAACTACTCGCTCCATTTAGAAATTATTGTCTCTTTAGTCATTTTATTAATTTTCTTTATAATTGTTAATTTAGATTATCAATGCATTTTGTATAATTTTTTCTCTAATTTGCCCTTATATTAACTATGAGAGAGATTATGTATTGTTAAAATTATAAATGAGTAATTAAAAAAAAGAATTTAGTAAAGAATAAATTAATTATTTTAATTGTATACTAAATTTTTTATTAATTTTAATAATTTAATTAAATGGATAATATTTTATAAATGAAGGGAGGGAGATGAATTTACAACTACTTCAGCTATGGTAGCTTTGATAACATTTTCTTAATTTCTTATGGGCCCTTGCTCTTGTAATCTTATTATTTGTTACCCTTTTGCTATTCATCAATATAGTGGAGTTAGTATAATAGTCCCCTTGCAAGCCGTACATTGGCTAACAAAATGTATCAAATCAGCAAAATGAACTGTCTAGGCAGAGCCGCCCTATACTATTTGGCCCTACCCGAAATTCCTATGTTAAGCCTTAATTAAAACTAATAATTCGTGGTTCTGGAGATGTAAAATTATGAATCAAATTTTTAGTCTTATCACTTATAAGTTTTATAATTTGTAAGTAAGAAAAAGTAATATAATAATCAAGTCAATATAATCCAATATATAAAGGCTTAAAAAGCCAAAAAAAAAACCAACTAATTAGGTAAGAGCTAAAGCTGATTTATAGGAGCCAAAAAAAATTAAAAAACCAATAGCGTTAAATTATAATTATGTCATTTAATGCTTAATTAGCCAGATTTTTTTAAAAAAAGAAAAGCAATTATTAAATGCTCAATTAGTCGTTATTAATGATTAATTAGTCTGATGTGTTTTTTAAAAAGAAAGCAACCTTTTTGCTTAATTAACATTCAACAAAATCGAAAATTAAATAGGAAAACAATAGAAATAAATATATAATATATTTATATAATTAAAAGAATATGTTGGGGCCCCTTAACATTGGGGGCCCAAAGCCTATGCTTGAATGGCTTCAACACTAAGGCCGGCTCTGTCCAACCCAACCAAACATGAAGTTATAGGTTGAGGCTCGGTGAAATAGTACATGAACTATATATTTTAGCTCTTTTAATAAAAAAATGATTTAATTATAATTTTTTTAATAAATTGAGTGATAATTATTTATATAATTTCGACATTGGTATGATTAAGACATTTTTTTAAGAGCAAACATTCGATCTTTAGGTTTCAACTAGTCATTTTACCACTAAGATCAATACTCTTGAAATTTAATTATAAAATAAAATACATAATTAAATAATAAAAATAAAAATTAATTATATCTAATTATTTTATGAAAAATGAAACTAAAAACCTAAATGAATAAAACCATTAAATTTTTTAATTTATGCTATTATACTATATTTTATAAAAAATTAATTAAAACTTTTTTTTAAAAAAAATAAAAAATATTATTTTTATTTTTTAAAAATATAAAAATTAAAAATTTGGTCCCCTTCCGAATTTTGGCCGTGGCCGGCACTGTGTTCAGGAATGGAAGAACCCGTCACTGTTATTGTTACATTAATATGATAGTAAACAAAAGCATACAGCAGTTTGTATTAATTAGAAAATTACAAACAAACTCGACATACAGTTTAGTAAAAGCTATATTCTTTTCTACTATAATTTAATATAGTTCGGTTTAATTAAATTTATTTTAGTTCAGTTTGATTTAATTATATATAGTTATAAATTTATATTGAAATAAGTTTAATTCAGTTCAACTCACTTCAGTTCAATCAATTTTAATTCAACTTTTAGACGTTAAAAATAAAGTACCCTAAGTTTAATAAGATTTTGTATCTTTTAGTTAAATAAAATTAATTAATGTATGTAAATTGAACAATAAACATTAGATAACCCCTACTCGGTTGTGGAGTTAAGGCTCTCTTCTTTTGGATTGCACTGAACTGAATTGAACTGACATGAATTAAATTAAAACGAACTAAACTAAATTGAACTGAATTTATTAATTATACATATTAATAAATTTGTATCATTATTAAAATAATAATAAAAAACCCAATTATTTTTAAAACTAATAATCATAAATACTAATAATTAAAATAATAATACTAAATAATATTAATCAATTTAAATATATAATAATAAACTGAATAATACTAATAATTTAATGAATATAGTAGCATATAGTTTCAATAAAAAAATTTAATTGAATACTAATTTATAATAAATATAAATACAACTATAAATAATTAGTAGTAATAAATTATAATAAATAATTATTAATAATTATAACAATATTTGATGATAAATAAAGTAATTATCAAAACTAAGAGAAATTAAGATTTCATTATATGAAAAATCAATATTGTTAATTATTATTGCATAAATTTCATGTAGATTGTAGTACATATTATACATGATATTGAAGAGAAAAATACACTTGACATTAGTTTAATTACCATGTACTGATTTTACTAAATTTGAATATTGTAACTAATTTATAAATTGTAAAAAATATTATTTGATATTATAATTATAATTAACAAAATTTAAATATATTAATAATGATAATTAATAATTATTTTTCACTATTATTAACAACTATTATCATAATAATAAAAATAATAATAATTATTATAATTATTTTGTACTAATTTAATATTACTTATTTTATAATAAACTATATTTATTGTTAATTATATTATTTAATTATTGATTTTTTATATCAATAATTTTTATTGTTATTTATTATTATAATCAATTATTATTAAATTAGAATGATAATTTTTATTGTTTTTTTATTAATTAGAATTATTTACTATGTATATTAATAATGATATTAAATATTGAATTGAATTGAACTGAATGGACCTGAATTGCACTTAACTAAACTTAACTAAATTACAGTCCAAATGAACATAGCCTGAATTATGACTTCTTCTATAATTACAGGTATTTGAAGAGACTAATTACTGAAAAAAAAAGAATTTCCACATCTTATAAATTTGAGAGGCTACTAAGAGCATTTTTAATAGATAGTGGATTCTATAATGATATGGCATGTAAAATAGACATTTACATTGATGAGGTGGTAAACTAGAATAGACATTTAAAAAATGAGCCACAATAAATTATCTATTTGAATGTGAATTATACTTTTTTTCAAAATATAATAATAATAAATATATTATTTTAATTACTAAATAATTCTCTCTCATCATTAAAATGGTATGTAATTAATGGTTCAACCTTCTATTTGATTATCTATTTGTAGAAGATCAAATAGGCAATGTGCATAATAAAGTGGACAAGCTATTAGAGAGCTATTTTTTTAAAAAATATCTATCTATGCTTATGTGTCAAAAAGACTAATAAAAAAGACCGATTTTGCAACATGATTATTGGTCATATAAGCATATGAATTAATATATGTATTCTACCTGAGTTTCTTCTTCCTATATAATATATTGGAGTTAAATTACATTAAGAAGGAAAAACAAAAACCAATAAATAATTTTATTGGTAAATTTATTTAGAGGTGTTCAACGAGCAAGTTGGGTCGGGCTTGGGCTGGGCTCGATCGGATCAACATAAATATGGCTTAACCTAAATCCAACCGAACCCACATCAATAATATAGAGGCTTGGGTTGGGAGGGCTTAACATAAAGTTTTATTCCCAAGCCCAATCAGGTCAGCCCATTATATAAATATTAAATTTTAAATATTTATTTTATTAATAATGTATACTATGGTGGAACTGGAATGCAATAATGAAGAAAATGCCTCTGGATCCATATTTATATTGGTAGTACGCGGAAAAGAAAAGCAAAAACACAAGGTCAACGAGTAAATTTGGAATAACACATTCTTGTCCTAAAAGTACCAAAATAATTCAGTTCTAGCAAACTAGTAATAGCAGTTGAAAGGTGGGGTTCCAGTGGCTCAGGAGCAGCAACTCTAGCCATTGCATCTCTACAATCATTGCATTCTCAATATGTATGTGTAATATATATATTCGGGTCGGACTTGTGTTTTTACATAAAAACTAAGCTCAACCCATTATATATTCAGGGTACAGGCCTGAAAGGGCCTGTATAAAAAAATATGTGTTTAAACCCGATCCATTAAAATCGGGTCTAGACAATCAATCGAACCACGGGTTACTTGAACGGATCTACTTTAATTGAGTGAAAATATCTCTAGAGGCTTTTTCTTTCTCATCTCTTTTCCATTTTCAGTAAGATTTAGCTTTGAAAATGAAGAAAATACTTCTTCTGAACACTTTTTTCATCCTTTCATATCAGTTTTTTTTTCTATTTTTTCACTAGTTTTTGTGATTTTGATTTTGTGTGGAATAATTTACATTTAATAGTTTTATTGAGTTTTCGCTACGCGATCGTCTTTTTTAAGTGTGGATGCGCTGCTACATAGTACAATTTTAATAATTTTACCATTGGGTTGAGTCTATCTAATTCAAGTCAAAAACACATGTCGACTATCACGGAAATTATATATGATATCAAGTACTTAATATCCTTCTTCTATCAACTGGTTGAGTATTTATAAGAGTGTGTATATATTCTTTCATTTTAATTAAATGTCCCTTATGAATATTCAACCGTTGGATTGAAGAATGATATTAAATATCCGATACCTTATATAAAAACCCCGACTATCATATTAGATACCCATATTTATCTCTTTCAAGATCGCTTCAAATCTGTAAAACTGGATCCATGTTAACGTAAGATAGAACTTAAGAAAATATATATTGTAGAAATATTATTGTCTTTTATTTTTGTTGATGTTTTCCTCTTGATAATATGAGTAATGTGATAAAATTTTTATCTCTCAATATCGGAAGATTATGTTTTCCGAATTTAGGAAGATATTTTATTAATTTATTTAGTTTTTACTCGTGTATTAGTTTAGATGCATTCCGTATTTTAGTATGAATCATAATTTTTTATTAAATAAATTATAGAAACATAAATTTGTACTGTATTTGCTAAAAATGTGAATATCCGGTTTTGAGTTATAAATTTTATAAAATCGTTAAAACACTACTTTTCCGTTTCAAATTATAAAAACCGAATTATACAAGGATTTGACAATTCTTCTGCTATATATTGTTTTCGCGGTTTGCCTCTCGTCTATTCAGATTCCCTCCTCTGTAATTATCTCTCAAAATCAATATCACTCTCTCAGTCTGTTGCCTACTTTATAATCTTTGATTTCAATTGCGTTCTTGTTCATCGCTTCGAATCCCTAAATTAAGATGCTTAAGTGTAACTTCCAGCCACTGGTAATTCTTTTGTTTCCTTCCGTTTGGTGTAAGACAAAGCACATTGCACATACTTAGCTCCTAAGCTTTCTCTTTCTATTCTTTTTTGTCTTTCTCTACATAGAAATATCGATATACTAACTTGTATGCAGGTTTGGTTTCCTTTGTCATCGTTGAGTTGCTTTGATGTGGAGAAAACAATTAGTTTTTTAGTTGTCCGTCTTTTGCTAAAATTAGGTTTTTGTTTTAAATTTTAAACGATATTATGATGCTGTTCTTGCTTTTTTATATGACATGGTCAATGCAGTTAGGGTACATATCTAATTTTGTTTTTGCGTTTGAAACAGTGACCTTATTGGTCCGATTCGAACATGGCTTCCAGTATGGAATCAATGGCTATGTCGTTGGGGATGAGATTTGGATCTGATGCGCTTCATGTTGATGCTATAACGTTATTTGTGGCGTTACTTTGTGCTTGCATTCTAATTGACCATCTTGTTGAGAACAGTGCCTGGTTGAATGGATCAACTTCTGCTCTTTTAATTGTGAGTTCATATTATATTTTTTTAGAACTATAAACCGATGTTCGAATTACTTCTCTATTTTTGAAGTTGTTTATTGAATGTGTGGTATGAATTGAGGAAGAAATTAGATGACCATCTGGCTTTCTTTGTTGTAGGGTCTCTGCATTGGGGCTCTAAACCGGTTAACTACAGAAGGGAAAAGCTCACGCTTGTTTCTATTCAATGAAGAGCTTTTCTTTATATATATTCTTCCACCTATAATATTCAATGCTGGGTAAGTCTTACATATTACCTCTCTGTATATACTAACTCCAACCTATGCAGGATGAGTTTAATATGTTTATCCACTAATGTTTCAGGTTCCGGGTAAAAAAGAAGCGGTTTTTTGAAAACTTTCTCACAATCATGTCATTTGGCATTATTGGAACTTTGATATCCTTTTTCATCATATCGTTTGGTATGTTCCTAATCTTCACTTATCCCAATGTTTCAGAATCCTTGATTTAACTTGTTAGTTACTTAGAAGTTGCATGCGTTGGTGATTTCAACTATGAATTTTAAATATATGTAAGTTTACTTAGACTTCCTTTAGAGGCCTATAGAATTTGCTATTTTGTCAATTTGATGGAGCATGAATAAAGTTGTCATTCTTAGTTTGAGTTTTTGTGGTCTTCAACTGTTTCTTGGAGGACTAAATAATAAGAAGGGCTAGTTAACAATAACTTGAAATGGGCTATTTAACTGTTGGCTATTATTAATATAAGTACTTGAAGTATATAGATTTGATGTCCCCTTTAGTTTTGGATTACCTAGTTTCTGTACTTTGTTTCAGTTTTCACAGAATGAGAAAATCTCCTGTGGCGCTTAAAACTATCTAATTTACTTTTCAATTGATGCTTCAGGTGCTGAGAAGCTATTCAATAAACTAGGTATTGATTACTTGGATGCAGGGGATTTTCTAGGTAATCTCTTTCTCTTTCTAGATTCTATTTTGATTACCCTGTGAAGTTATGTAGACCGAGATTCATTCTTGTAATATGAATTGTCGGACAAAACATTCCTAGACTCCCTGATATTTTTTCACTTGCAGAATTCTGTTTATTACATCTTTTTTTCCTGAGTCTTCTAAACTGTTATCGTGTTCATACTTGACATTTATCAGCATTAGAAACTGTATCTTAGTGAAACAATCGTGTCATCAAATTTTTTCTTTTGCTCTATCATTCTTAATTTAGTTTCCTTTCCATTTTTAGCACTGGGAGCTATATTTTCAGCCACGGATTCAGTTTGCACCTTGCAGGTATAAATACTATATAGACTTTAATGATGAGGAATAGATGATGAGGGCCAAACATAACAAATTTACATGAATTTCATTTGCTATGCCAGGTTCTCAATCAAGAACAAACACCTTTGTTGTATAGTCTAGTCTTCGGGGAAGGTGTCGTGAATGATGCAACATCTGTTGTACTTTTCAATGCAATCCAGAGATTTGACCTCTCACACGTATCATCAAGCATTGCTTTGAAACTGATTGCCAATTTCATATATTTGTTTGCAACGAGTACAGTGCTAGGCGTGGTGGTTAGTTCCTCTCTTGCCCTTTTTTGTGTTTATTAAGTAATTCTGCAAGTGAAGCAATGTACATTACAGTAGATATTATTACTTTCTAATAAGTTTTCTTTCAACTATGACACATTAGAGTTGTGATATTTTGTGAAAGTAACTTTTTTTTATGCTCTCAGGCTGGCTTAGCAAGTGCGTACATCGTAAAGAAATTGTACACTAGCAGGTATTTTGAGGAACGGTTGTATATTATATTGCTTCATAACATTGCCATAAATATGTTGTTGTATGAAGAATTATTATACCACTTTTTTCACTTCTTTCTTTTTACATTTGGGAACTGAATGAATTTAATATCATGCATAACACCAGGCACTCAACTGTTCGCGAAGTTGCTTTGATGGTTCTCTTGGCTTATCTGTCGTATATGACGGCTGAAGTAAGATTTCTACTGACTTGCTAAAATCTGTGAAATAGTTCTTTTTCTGATATGATTACTTTCTAACATTTCTGTTGTTCAAACTTATACTGGCCAGCTGTTCAACTTAAGTGCCATTCTCACTGTGTTCTTCTGTGGGATTGTCATGTCACACTACACTTGGCATAATGTGACCGAGAATTCAAGAGTCACTACCAGGCATGCTTTTGCTGCATTATCATATATTGCAGAAATTCTCATCTTCCTATATGTTGGCATGGATGCCCTTGACACTGAGAAGTGGAATGTAGTGAAAAGGAGGTAATGCTAGAATCTCCACATTTAGACTCTTAAGCTATTAGTTGTACTGGGATGTTTAGTTTATGTTGACTCTACTTATTTTCAGTCCTGGGACATCAGTTGGTGCAAGTTCAATACTTCTTGGACTAGTTCTGGTTGGCCGAGCTGCTTTTGTATTTCCTCTGTCATTCTTATCCAATTTGACCAGGAAGTCTCAAGATGAAAAAATTAAATTCAATAAACAGGTATTTACCGTCCGGTCCGGTCGTTCTAATTATTTTATCCAAAATGGAAACAAAATGAGCAGTTGATTTTGCTGAAACAGGTTGTGATATGGTGGGCTGGGCTCATGCGGGGAGCTGTTTCTATTGCACTTGCCTATAATGAGGTAATTTACTTGAAGATAAATTAAGGCTGTAACGTTATTTAATTTCATCAACTCTTATGTTGTGATTGTACACAGTTTTCCAGCTCAGGGCATACTCAACTACGGGGAAATGCAATTATGATAACCAGTACTATTACAGTTGTTCTCTTTAGTACAATGGTAATATATCTGATCAGTTTTCGAACTTACGCCACCGCAACAATTGTATAGTTGAGGATGAAAATTTTGTTAATTCGTCTCTCAGGTATTTGGATTACTGACAAAGCCACTTATAAGTCTGATGTTGACAAGGAAAGATTTGAGTTTGAGCAGCGAAATAACAACTTTACTTGATTCCAAGTCTCTAAGTTTACCGCTTCTTGCTGATCCTGAACATGAAATGAGAAGTAATGGCATGTTTCAGTCGAGAAGCCTTTGTATGCTCCTGAAAACTCCAGCCAATACTATCCATCACTATTGGCGAAGGTTCGATGATTCATTTATGCGTCCTGTGTTTGGTGGGAAAGGACATTCACTATATCACCCTGGCTCACCAACTGAAGGGAGTCTTCATTGATGGCAACAAAGAGGAAACTAATTTAAACCTCACTTTGTACAGAATAGAAGGGTTAAAGATTTCCTGTAAATATCTAGGAAAATCAGTAGCAGGGATTTTACAGTGGTCCCCAACCAGTGGATAAGTGGCAGTAACTGAAAGTATTTGATCAAGCAAAGCAGCCATTGTCCTTGAGCTATATAGATTAAGGTGATTTATTAATTTATTCTGTAAATTGAGGGAGGTGTTCATTTTCTCTCATAATTTTGGTATTCTATTCTATTTTGTTTTTGGGGATGGAGAATTATGGATTAGTTCAAGTATAGTTCTACACTTCTTTTTTTTAAAGTACTTACTGTTGTGGTCTTTATTACCATTGCATGTGTGTGATGAAGTTTGATCTAGGTCATCTTCTCTTGGATTACAATTTGATTCATTTCAGTTCAAGCCACTTCAATTCAGTTCAAACCACTTTAATTCTATTCAATTCAATCAACTGCAGTTCAATTTAGCTAAACTTAGTTATAAATTTACATTAAAATAAATTCATTTCAATTCAATTTAGCCACTTCAGTTCAATTCAACCATTTCAGTTATGTTGAGCCATTAAAAGTTGAAAAGAACAGTCTTAATGGTGATTAATAAGAAGGTAAGTGTTCCTTTTTAGTAATAAATAAAGCACCCATAAAAAATTAAAAACTGGCATGCCATTACTTAATGAATAATGTTGTTAATAATTTATACTGTTGGATAATCCGTAAAAACTGCGATAATGCCGCTGAAATTGGGCTGTGCTATGGACCAAGGGCAATCCAGTGGGTCTGGCTATCCGTTAGGCAATGTTCTTAATTTATGACTTTCTAACCCAAAAAAAACCTAAATAACCTTCTATAAGCAAGCTGGCTTTGCCATAACAAGGGACCTTTATTTGATTAGAGTTATCCAGAGAACACGATTTGTTGAAAATTAGACACAATCACAAATAATGTTGTATTATGGGATTGAAATTGAATGTTTCAACTAATAAGGGTTGATCCAAATAGTAAGCGGTTTGGTATCATTTAAACAAGGTTTTGAGTTCGAGTCATAGTAAATGCAGAAAATCCTTATTTGAAGAATCACCCACAACAGCCAGGTGGGCGATCTAGATCGAATGTGGATGTAATCGAAGTAAAGCTCCGATGAACCAGACAAAAAAAAAAAAAACATTGAATGTTTCAAAGCTGTAGCCAAAACAAAAGTAACTTTTTGGCAATAAAGGTGGATGAATTATTAGAGCTAAGCCAATGTAGCAGAAATGGAAACAAATTATAGATCTGATGTACCAAAATTTCGACCGTTACAATCTTTTTCAAAAAATAAAAAAAAATCAGTTCTTTTATTTCCTTTTCTTATTAATATCAAGCTGTACGCTCCTCCACATCTGAGGCATGCACCAACCAACCTCACATTTTGACTCATGTACACTCATACTCCCTCCACGTGCCCTCCTATCATTGGCTCGAAATTTCAATTACAATAATTTTGCAACCGATTTTATTTATTTATACAAACTTGTTTCTAACATTCATTCTACTTAAAACTCAGTAAGCACAGAGAGAGGCGTCATACCCATTGTTGTTTTCCATAGCTTCTCTCAGCACGGAAACTTCTAGACAGAGTTTTTCTTATTTTTGTTTTGGTGTCAGAAGTTAAGTTATTTTTTTTTTGTTTTCGGTGCGAGTTTCCAAAACTCGGACGATTCCGTGCTACAAATTTTCAGGTAACTTTCTTTCTTTTTTTATTTGAGTAGACTAATTAATTATCTTTAAGCAACTGATTAGCGTTTAATTTCAAATTAAAATTGGCGTTCCCCTCTATGGTGTTACCTGTTTAATTACTCAACTATCCTCGTTTTCCTTCACTGTTGATGGATAAGAGGGTAATCTCGTAGCCATTTTGTCGATATATTAATAGGACAAATTGCAGAAGCGGTAACATTTGTTGCTATTATATATTGTGGCGATCTTGGGAAATGTGATTCAAAAATTGAATTCCTCATTTTTATGCTGTAGAAAGAGGGAAATCTGTAGAGAGAAGAGAAACGACATGGTGGAAATGATGAAGGAATCGTCATACTGGTGGTGGTTTGATAGTCATCAACATAGCTCAAAGCGCTCTTCATGGCTGCAATCTACTCTTGGAGGTGAAAGCCCCTTTCAACCTTTCTTCTTTCTTTTTTCTGGCTCTGTAGCATATGGATTTTTTTTCTTGATCTTGATTCATGCAGTTTTTTTTTCCGAATTTGTGTGTGATTTTGAAGATCTGAAAGCTTTCATTTGTTATTCGTTCGTTTATTTCTTAATTTCTGGCTTTCAATAGGATTGGACTTACAGGTATAGGTAGCTAGTGAAGCAAGGTAGCGATTGTTGTTAGCAGTAATTCTGGATGTAATTAGATGAATTTCTGTTTAGCAATTAGTGTGAGATTTCAGATATGAAAATGACAGAAAGGGAAACGTTTGGCTGCACATGGACATTTTGAGAATTTCTAGTTGTAAATATCTCCAATTAATTTTTTTTTTTTGTAAATAAGTTGGGGAAATATTTGTTGGCCTTGGATGCACATAGACGGATTAAGAAAGTTCCACCACAGACGGCGGATATCATAAAACCAACCCTAGGTGATTTTTTTAGTAGATAGGGCAGAGCCAAAAAAAAAAAAGGAAAACCGAACCGAATCGAACTACACCAAGTGTATTCGGTTTGGGTTTTGGTTTATGGTTTATGAAATTTGGGGTTTCGTTTTGGTTCGGTTTGATTTTTGGTTTTAATAGGATAGAGCATAAATGAAAGAAAATCGAACCAAACCAAAAAAACCGAACTGAATCAAACTAAACCGAATCAAAATAGTCAGATTTAGTTTTCAGTTTATATTTTCTCCCTTAATAATTTTAGTTTGGTTCGGTTTTTGAACCAAACCGATTTTTGCTCTGCCCTAATAGATATGGCAGGCCTGTTGTGAGTTTCCCAAGATAGGTGCCTTTACGTTAAAAACATTGCAGAGAAAATAATGCTTAACAAATATGTTAGCGGTCCACATACACTGGACTGGTACTAAAAAGGATGGATATGGCAATAAATTATTTGGATTTATACAGTATGGTCTACCCTTCCCAAATCATTTATGAGTTTGTTATATACACCATCCCCCTCTCTCCATAAAAAGAAGAAAATTATGTTAACCTGAGGTAGTTTGATATTTGATCTCAGATCTTTCTAGCTCTGATTACTCGAATCAATCATCTTTGTTGTTGAACCTACTCTGAAACTTTAGTGTACAGATAATATGGAAGGATGAATAAATTTGAAATTTACATCAATTTGGCACCTCTGTTATAAGCCACTAACTAGGTACAATACATGTAGAAGTAGGTTTTTGCAATATTAACAAAACCAGTCTCCTTGTTTATTTAAAAGTGGGTGTAATGGATGTCATGAATCTTAGAGGAATGTGGACTATATTGTTCCTTGTTGTGAATGCGAATGCTGATGTATGGCGGTCAAGTGTTCCTTAGTAGTAATAGTTACTACTTGTTATTGCATTTATGATGAGATTGATATTCATCATAGTTTATCATTTATCAAAGTCTTTTTATCAATAAAGTTTCTAAGGGTAAAGGCACTCATTATGGCGGTCTATTGTTCCTTAGTAACTGTTACTCCTTGACATTGCATGTATGAATAGATTTACTGTTCCATCTTTTTAAAATATACATTCTAGTCTAAACAAGTGTTATCAAAATACTTGTCATTTGCATTTTTCTAGATATTTATTTCATCGTTCTTTCATCTATGTCCTTAGTATTAATTGCACTTGAGTTGAAAAATTAAGGCATTCATTTGATATATAAGGGTAAACTAGTATTTTCGTATCCTTAAAAAATGAGTTTGTTAAGAAGCGTGAAACTTGTCGGAAGACAAGTAAAATAATACGGAGGAAGTATATTCATTGTAGTTTACCAAAGTCTTTTTATCATTGAAGTTTCTGAGAGTAAAGGCACTCATTATGATAGTCTAATACTATCGTACTGGCCCCATTGACAATTTATATATGCATTAACCCACCTTTCTCAAGAAAACTGAGTTTGGTAGGCCATGGACTAGTTCTTAACTCCTTGATTCTTTTACTGCAATGGACCCCTGTAATAAACTAATTAGTAATTAATGCATCTTTTTCTTTCATTTCTTTCCAATGTTTTATTTTTACTTTGGGCCAACCTAGGATATGTTTGTTAGACAAAAAAAAGTAAAAGAAGAGTTGTTGAGATTCAGTAAGATACTTGAAGTGCTTATGAGCTGTAACAAATGACTGTTAAAAGAAGTTGAATTATTAGTTATAAAGCATGCATGATTATAGGCAGAAATTTTAACCTTCTCAATTGTTCACTCATATTTTCGACATTGCCTGGTCTACGCCGCCAACAGTGATAATGACTTGCCTATTGATTTGCTAGCTATACCGTTATTTGATTTCCCTTTCTGGTGGATTAGACCTAGATACGAAGACCAAGACAATGCTGAAATTGATCGAGGAAGATGCGGACTCATTTGCCCAACGCGCAGAGATGTATTACAAGAAACGGCCAGAGTTGATTAACATAGTTGAAGATTTTTACAAGACGCATCGCTCATTAGCAGAACGATATGATCTACTCAAGTCCGAATCTGCAAGCCGTCTCCTAACAACACTAGGGTCCCCATTTTCAGCCAAATATCAACAGCCAAAGCTAATCGATCAATTCGATCAAACATGTGATAGCCGTTCTGAAACTGGAATGGGGTACCCATTTTCAACAAAATATCAACCGCCAAAGCTACTGGCTGGTGAGGATCAATTTGATCAAACATATGATAGCCGTTCTGAAACTGGCACAAGAGCTTCAGGGTACCCATTTCCTACCAAATATCAACCGCCTAAGCTAATGGCTCAATTCGATCAAACATTCGACAGCCATTCTGAAACTGGATTTTATGACACAGAGGACACTGCTGAGTCAGAAGTCGATGATCCGGAACACGATGAGGAAACTAATGATATGGGAGAAGTTGTGGAACCTGAGCATGAAGTAAAAGCCAATGCAAATGAAATTGTGATGAAATTGCAAGAAGAAATAGAAAGACTGAAGGAAGAAAACAGGATTCAGAAGGGGCAGCTATTGGAGAAAGACGAAGAGAAGCGAGAGGTCATAAGGCAGCTAAGTTCGGCTGTGGAAGTATTCAAGGTAGAGAATGAATATCTACGTAAGTCGGCAGCCCGTAACTCTCCCAAGAAGAAGAGCATTTTCGAGTTTGAGGTATTGAAGGACGTTTTTTCCGGGAAGCTTTTCAAGTAGTATGTACGCCATAGAGACGTATTATTAGAGTATAATGTAGTATAGTATAGCGTGAAAATTTATTAAGTTTGTTGTTTTAGCTCAGCTTAGGATATCATATCAATACTGTACTGTCTTAAACTTGGAACGTTAATGTGGTGTGAGATTTTGGTATGTAATATTAATGTAATCTATTATATAGTTAAATATAAGATCTTTTTTTATTAGGCTTTTCAAATTCTTAAGGCTTAATGCATCCATTAAGCCCTAAATTTGGCACGTTTTGTCACACGCCATCCTCAACTTTCAAGTGAATCACTTCACCCTTGAAGTTGGCAAAAATGATGCAGTTTATCCGTCAATGCCACGTGTCAACTTCTGATTGGATGGAGAAAATCTAAAAAATGACATGTTTGAAAAGTCAAACCAACCAGAAAGAGACACGTGACACTAAGGGGGCAAACTATATCAATTTTGCCAACTTTAGGGGTAAAGTGATTTACTTGAAAGTTGGGGGTGGCATGTGACAAAACGTGCAAGTTTGGGGGCAACAGATGCGTTTGGCCATTTTTTAAAGCTAAATTAAACTGAAGTTGGCTAAAATAAAATGAATTTATTTTATTTTAAATTTATAACTTTGTATAATTGTATGAATTAAACCGAGAAAACAAACATACCAAGAATTGCAATTTGGTGGAAGCAGCGAATTATATCTCAAAAGTGAAGACAGATGATATACATGAAACTGAGACCACTTTTTTTATTACTTAATTTATTAATGTATAAGAAACACACAATCATCAATTATCCCCACAGAACATCACACTATATCAAATAAATCATATACTAAGAAAAGAACTATAAACAAAGAAACAAGTGGAACCAGTCACAAAGCAATATTTAATGCAGTAGCTCACTAAGAAGAAACCTGTAAAAACCAGAAAGCCATCAACCCAATGAAGAGGAGAGGCACAGCAAAAGGCGCAAATGGAGTTGAAGAAGAAACAGGCAAAGACCCAGAAGGGGAAAAAGACATTAGAGGAGAAGGGGCAAGGCCTGGTTGAAAGACATCATCAGGATTAGGGGGGCTTGGGCTTGAAGGGATAGTTGGAAATGAAGAATCTGAAGGGGAAGGAACAATAGCTCCATCTCTAGGGAATTCAGGCTCAATGTCAGGTGATAAAGATGGAGATAACAATGGAGGTTGAGGCAAAAATGCAGGAGCTGCTGAAATCGTGGATAATTTTAGTTGTGTTTTTGAAGCTGTAATAAAGGGTGAAAAATAGGAGGCTATGAGAATCATGGAAATTGCCAAGAATGAAGCCATTTAGGAGTTATATTGTGAGGGTTAATAAATGAGAAACAGAGAAATGGAATAAGTGTTGAGTGGTTTTATGAAGAAGTGGTGGTGGTGGTGGTGCGGTGGGGACTGGTGGGTTTTGTTTATTGAAGACAGCTTTGCAGTGAAGGGGGTAAGGGACAAAATTTGTATAGCAAATTTATACAGAAGATGTCACAATGTCACGTGATGGATTGGTTGTGTTTTCTTAACCTTTTCTGGTCCGTGAAATTCCGTTCTTGACAGGATTATTCTAACCACATGCTACATTTAATTCTTAGCTTAGCTACCGACAAACTCAAATTTCAAGCTTTTTTAAAAGTAATGGAGTTAATTTTTAAAATAATAAATCATATAATTATTAATTAATTAAAATTAAGTATTAAAATATGTTGTTTAAAGTAAAAATATGTAATTCAATAAAAAAAATTATGAAAACAACTTGAAAAGCAATATCAAACAGGTCTTTAGTGTATAAAGTAGACTAAATTGTTAAACTTGATAAATAAGCGAGCGTACAGGTGTGGTTGAAAAAATCTAACAAAAAATTAATTGATTTGTTTCACGGTTTATTCTATAATTTTGTAGCATGTATTAATTATTATTTCATCTTATTTATTTACGATGTTAGCATGACCAAAAGAATGATAGATTGAGAAACAGAAACAAAGAAAAAAAAATCTTATAGGCCTACAGATATTTCAAATCTCTTGTCTAAACATTATATCATCAATTTGAATATGAAAGGCTTTTTCTTCAATTCCATTTCTCTACTTTTTGTTTTATCAAGGATGCTATATAAAGAAGGATGGTTAGGGGTTTGGGTTTAAGCTTTCATGCAATCTTTTTTGAGAAAGTTTTATGAAATGTTAGCATAGAACACCACGCCGGCGATAAATAATAGTTTGACTTTTTAAATTTGACAATGAAAGTATGTATATTTTACTCACTTTAAGTAGGTTTCAAAAATTAGTTGGTTTAGAATCTTTATTAAAATGAAAAAAATTTATTACACCACTAAAATGATTAATTTATCTTTGATAAAATTATATTTCTTCTTAATTATTATTTACAATTTCATCAATACCTAATCTCTTTCCTAATTAATACAATGATGAATTAGAGTAAAAGTTGTATTAATATTTTTAAAAATGACAAATAAAATGAAATAAGATAAAGAAAGCTAAAATGAGCAGAGGAGTAGTGTTTAATTTGGATTTATGGTGTGAAGTGGAAATTAATAGTATTTCAGTAGTCGAATGATAAAAAAAAAGAGAGAAATAAAGGGAAAGCAGCAATTTGATCATAATTGGAGCATTATTAAGGTGTTAACAGAGCAATCACTTCAATTACCAAAAAAAAAGAACTAAGTAATCATTTCACTTATGTTGGTTTGATTAGCCACCGTCACTAAGTAATCAAATGATTTCTGCCTGGGTGTTGCTCTCCAAAATCAATTCAATTCATCATTCAAATAAGTTAAAAGGAGTTCTATTTATTTTAGTTTAGTTTAACTCTAATAAATTTAATAAATTAGATCTCACTTTCAAACATTTTACATTATTAATTACTTTATCCAAATTGTTTTTCTTTAGAGCGGGTAAAGTGACCCGTGCTACTTGATTTATTCAAATCTGACGTTAATGGATTGGGTTTGGGCAAGTATATTTTAATTTTAAGTTTGAGTCCGTAAAAATCCGAACATATAATGAATTAGGCTTGGTTTTTATATAATAACTCAAGCCCGATCTAACCCTTCCTTATTTATGTACATTAACTGAATTGTTATTTGCCACCCGTTTTTCCTTTGTAACGTATAGTATGTTTTGCCCTTAATATAAGAAAATAACTCAGTAACATCCAGCCCCATTATTACGTCCTTATTCCCTTCTTCTTCCTCTTAAATCAACGTTCAAAAAACTGGATTCAAATCAAATCAAAATCAGTGGAATTTGCAAACTCAAAGCCGTTACATTTTTGCCCCTTTATCAATAAAACCCAAACTCCCTAGTGTTCTTCATTTTTTTCTCTTTGTTGTCCCATTTCAAATCCACAAATAAATGACATTTATATCAACAAAATTAACTTGCAAACAGAAAAAACAAGTAACTGAACTTTTACAATTAAAGAAACAGAAAAATGGAAAACTAAAGAACGCCTAACATTGGCGTTCAATTCCGATGCCCAACATATGGTTGTGGCATTAACTAAAAACTCCTCAACCAGTGGCTGGCGTTTCTGAAGAACGTCAAAACTAAGGGGCCAGCGTTTTGTGCTAAGCCGCCCCTGGTTGGGGCGTTTTCACGCAAAGCTTCACTGTAAAAAAATTTTACTTTGTATAAGGATATTTTTATCATTTTTGCAGGCGGTAATAAGTAAATTTGGGCGGCAAATAATAACACTAATTCGATGAGAGTAGGAGGTGACTATTCATGTCAAAGATAAACCGGACATGTTAAATTTATATTCATTAAGCTCGCCATTTGCAATATAGCAAACAGAAGTTGAAGATAAAAAAATACAAAGTGATTCAGAGATGAAACCATCATAATAATGTATAATAATTATTAAAAATAAATATTTTTAATTTAATAATTATGTGATGGATGGATGAGGTCGAGCTTAGGAATGAAGTTTTTTTATTAATATGGATTGGATTGAACTTAAATCGAGCTATATTTTTATTAGCCCAACTAAACCTGATTTGATCCGAACTCAGCCCAACCCGCGCAATGAAAACTTCAATCTTTCTTCCAATCACACCCGACATTACAGGATTCTACTGTATCATGTTTATCTCAAATCTAAATGAAAGTAAAAGTGAAATATATAAATAAATAATGCTCTAGTGAATTTAGTTGTTATATAATAATAAAGTAAAGATCTAACTTTTTTTGTAAGTTAAAAGTGAAAAAAGTGAAGTCAACAATTTCTTTTGGATGGAGAAAGAACAATGGTTTTTTTCAATGTTATGTACTAGTCAATTCGATTGATTTTATCGCAAGTTAATTATGGCTATGGTACGATATATATAAAAGTTGGTTTTTGTAAAAAAATGGAGAAAATTGGACTTAATCGGAAAAAACTAATATATCAGCGTGTCGGTTCAAATTCGGTTTTCTCAAAATTCTTCTATCATAAGTGTTGTTAAAAATTTAGAAAAGCGTTGCTAAAGATTTAAAAGGGCTGCTAAAGATATATAAGTGTTGCTAAAGACCCAGAAAAGAGTTACAATAGCCACTAAAAACCTTAAATAATATATATTTCTTTTCAAAACCTATCAGGTAACACGCAGAAGCGTTGTAAAAAACCTAAAAATGTTGCAATAGCCACTAGAAACTATAAATAACACATTCTTTAAAAAATAAAAAACTGATAAAACTACCAATAATATCGATAATACCGATTATATTACATACCATTAGCCTCGTCGATATGAAGCCCGATATCGTATCGATAACATTTATAGATTTTAGAGTAGAAAGGACAGTGTGTTATGAATTTTTGAACTCACTTTGTACTTAGTGACCTCAAATGAATTCATGTGTTTATATATATATATATTTCAATTGATGAATGCCAAACACATGAATTCATTTGAGGTCACTATATATTTGTGTGTGTGGATAAGAATAAATTGAATTTTTCTTCAAATTAGAATGTGTTTGAAATTCTAATATAGAGGAATTTAATTTAATTCATTTTATATAATAAAATTTACAAATTTATCATAGGAGTTGAAATGAATTGAATTTCTTAAAAAATGATGATTCTTTAACAAGAATTAAGTGTGACAGTAGTTTAATGGTTGAGGCTGAATCTGTAAATTTAGATATCATAAATCCAACACATTAGGTGAAAAGAGTAAAAAATTTTATTTATATTTAATATAAATTATGCAAATTGTAATGCATATTTGCCCCGTGTAAACTTAAAATGTTAGCTAACTACCGAAGTAAACTTCCACTTATTCAGGTGTTAACTAACTATCATAATTTGCATAAGCTTATAGAAATTTCGAAAAACACAAATAATTATATTTAAACAACAATTAGCTTAGTCGTGCTAATAATGTCCTTAAAGAAACTAATAATTTCTTTCAGAGTTGAAAAAGTTATTTAATAGATTGATTGAGAGACTAAAAGTAAAAATATATCCAAAATAAAGGTAAGAGATGAAGAATGAAAAAGCTCATAATAACAAACTTATATGTAGACTTGTTATTGGTATTAGTGCGCGCTACAGCACGAGATGTATAAGTTATATCAGGAAAATTATTTTTCAAATATTGTCTAATTTGAGTCCAACCTACAAAAGCTTGTAAATATATGATATGAGTTTAGAAGTAGTATAAAATCTCATCAATCGGTTTGACTCACATTCTTTTTATATAAAATAGTTATATATATATAAGTGTTGTTTTAGCTGTTAAGTTTGGAAATGCAAAAAAAATAATATATTTTGCAAAATTTTGATGTAATATTATTTAAATAATCTATAAATACAAAGTATTTATAATTTAATAAATTTTATAATAAAATCTAAATATACATTTGTTCTAGTATTATAGTATATTTCTTAAAATAAATCGAACCAACATAAATCGACATGAGCCTAAAAAAAAATATTGGAGGGTTAAAATGAGTTTAAAATGGAAGTTTTCAAATGAAAACCCAACATCCAGCCCAAACTTGGCTCACCCAACCCATAGATATGTCTACCTAGAGGTAGAGAGACTTGGGTTTTTTATTATTCATCTGTTTCATTGAAGTTTGACTTCGATTATATTCAGATTCGATTCGAATCGAGCACTTAGTTGTAGTGGATGGTCTTCTAATAAGAATTTTTTGCATTCACTAGGACGCGAATTTAAAACTTTACTTAAGTTATATTAAATCGCTTATCACTTAAATCAACCCTTAGAAGGAGATTATATCATTAAAGAAGAAAAATGGCTGTAATGGTCAAATGAACAAATAAATGGCAGGTAAAAGTTGAAAACTTTTGAATGTGGTTGTGTCACGTTCAAAAAATGTTTTATTAATATTATAGGTTTTATAGCCAAATGTAAGGAAGTTAATTATGATATTAAGGCGAGTTTGGGCTAAGTATTTTTAGTATTTTTTTAAAAAAAAATTATTTTTAAGTTTTTTTAGAAGTAGTAAATTTTATTTTAAAAAAATAAATTAGACAGTTTTTAATTAATTAGTATGAATGATCAAAATGTGTTATTTAAACTTTAAATAAATAGTTTTATTAAAACTTTATGAGACCATCTTATTTTGATAACAGCTTAAAAAGCTACTAAACTAGCCATAAAAACATTCAAATAAAATTTTTGTAAGAATTAAAAGAATAAAGAGAGAGAAATCAAGGAATAGAAATGCTACCCCCTTTAATTAGTAAAATATCGGGCCTAATAAACTCTAAGCACAAGTGAGTTATGGTAGATAAGGAATCTCCAAATCTGCTTAAGCGTAGTATTAAATCAAAAAGATTTTGTACACTTTCATTATAACACTTTCAACACCAATAATGAAACCAAAGTTAGATAAATTTGTTTTTTTGAAATAACACATTTTTAAATATGAGAACTCCCAAACTTGATAAAGTGTATCATATGCCCCTTAAATGTTATATGACACTTTTTAAATTGGTTTGATTTTTAAAACTGTCATATTCGTAATTTTTCTTACTTTAATCACAAGATGACATGTGACATTTAAGGAACAAACTAATACATTTTTACCAAATTAAAAAGGTTATAAGTAACAATAAATCTAAGTTTAGGAACAAAACATGTATTATGCTTTTTTTTTTTTTTTTTTTTTTTAATTTGTGAGGATTTCTTTTATAGCAGTTTAAATGACGATCACTTTTTTTATTTGTTTGTTGAAGAAGATACATTGTTAGCATGCGTGTAGCTTTATCTTTCCACCTTCAAATCAAACAGCTAAGTCTATCACATCCGTTTTACTTTCAAATACCAAAATTTCAAGTAATTTAACTATAATATTTAATCAAGGAAAGTCCTTGTTTTAATGGAAAATGTTCATGCCTTATTTTTCACATTCAGACGGTCCATGGCATTAAATAATTGGTTAGATTCCTATACACTCAATTATCTCATTATTAATTAAATGAAAAAGGACTTTGAACTAAAAAATTATTTTTTAAAATACTTGTTCACATTAAATTTTTCTAATCCCAAAATTAAGGTCGGACCAGTCGAGCTCGAAATGCCCTTTTTTAACTTTATTTAAAAAAACTTTGCTTTGACTGAAGTACTCTTGAATTTCATTTCGGATTCAAATTAACTTCCGTCGCTCAATTCGCGGTTAATAAGAATATCTAAGTAGATAGTAATTTTTATCTTTTGAGCTTATCTATGGGTTAAGGCATGACTTGTTTAGCGGAAAAAGAATTGAAAAGTCTAAATTCAATAAATATATTAATGTCCCTGTCCAAAAGTCAATCTCTACTGGTGTATAATTTCTTTAAAATGGAAGTGTCTATTTCTGTTTTGTACTGGCCAATAGAAATGTAGTGACATCTAGCATAATAAAAATACTTAATCTGTTTAGAAACTAGAGCTCATATTTAGAATTTAAAGATTCTTATTTTTCGTTCACGTCACATGAATTTGCACATTTCTCTCATTAATCAGTTACTATCATTCTAAAATATTTAATGCATAGTCAATATTTTTCTGTATATTGTAATTTATAGTTTCATTAAACTTTTTAGTATTGGAAATTAAGATACACTGACATATATGAAATAGTGCTGTAACATTTTGAAGTCATATACAGATTAATTTTTAGGCATAAATTACATAATCATTTTATAATTTTAATTTTATTTTAATATATGAATATATGTTTTAGTTTGAATAAAAACGATGTCGAAAATAGATTCCCTTTTTTTTATGAGAAAAATAGAATCTTTATATAAAATTAAGTAAATCAGTTTTTTTATGTTGGATATGAACCTCTATTTATAATAATAATAATAAAAAAACAAAATAATGGTTTTATTGAGAACAACTCAAAAAATACAGGTATATATACTTAACATACATGAAACCGAAGTTCACTATTTAATGGAGTGATGGATAAAAAGATATATAAATGTAATAAATGTTGTCATATTTGAACTTTTAACTTGAATAATATAGTTTTTTTTAGTAAAATTGGGCACTGGATGCAAATATTATTAAAATTGAAAAGAAAAAATGTATAATAAAAAATGAAAGAAACTTATAAAATGAGTAATATTTATTACATTAAAAAAAATTTGATTAAAAATGCATTATATTCGTAAGTCACAAATATTTAGAAACAGTCGCTCATATCCTGATAGCCACATAGATAGCTAATGCTTATCTTAAGATATAAGGTCTATTATTAGTCAACCCCGCGTATTATAGACTCCAATTAGATATTTTTGTATCTCAAAAGCTTATAAAACCCACCACCCCCCGTAGTCCTCCAACTAACAATGGAAGATTCCGGCGATCCAGTAGTAGCAATCATAGTAGGAGCAGGCCCTTCAGGCCTAGCAACTTCAGCCTGTCTAAAACTCCATTCAATCCCTCACTTGATTCTCGAAAGAGAAGACTGTTTCGCTTCTCTCTGGAACAAATATTCATACGATCGCCTTCACCTTCACCTCAAAAAACAATACTGCCAGCTTCCCAATTTCCCTTTCCCTTCATCTTCCCCTCCCTACATCCCCAAATCCCAATTCATTCGATACCTAGATCAATACGTTTCTCATTTCGACATCTCGCCTCTCTATAGAACTTGTGTCGAATCGGCTTTTTATGATGAAAAATCCATGAAATGGATTGTTAAGGTCAGAAAAATGGAGTCTTCAGATTCTGAGGTAAAGGAAGTGTTTTCTGCAAGGTTTTTAATTGTGGCTAGTGGTGAAACTACTGATCCTTTTATACCAGATGTTGAAGGGTTGAGTTGTTTTAATGGCGAAGTGATCCATTCTACACAGTTTAAAAATGGAAAAGGTTTCAGAGATAAGAATGTTTTGGTTGTTGGGTCTGGTAATTCTGGGATGGAGATTGCTTTGGATCTTGTTAACCATTCTGCTAATACTTCTATTGTTTTCCGCAGCCCGGTAAACTATCCATATTCTTTCAGATATATCGACTACAAGAATTTTAGCATTTTGTGACGGTCAAAATTATATTCGGTGACAAAAAAACATGTTTTGCGGACAAAAAAACACATTTTTCATCGACGTCATAAAATGCTAAATTTCTTGATATATCATTTTTCTTTTTGCAAATTAATTCTAAACTTTTTTAAGAAAATGGGAATTGATAGGTACATATTCTATCAAGAGAGATGGTGAATATGGCGTTGTTAATGTTGAAGTATTTGCCGTTGGGAATGGTGGACTGGTTCTTGGTTTTACTTAGCAAGATTGTGTATGGAGATTTGAATAAGTATGGAATATGTAGAGCTAGGGAGGGCCCTTTTTTCATGAAAGTTGCTTACGGCAAGTACCCTATTATTGATGTGGGTGCCTACCAGAAAATCAAATCTGGAGAAATTCAGGTATGTTGTTTTATATATTTTATTATTAATTGAAAAGTCAACTCTTGTATCTTTCATTGCAATTTTCAGGTTTTACCAGCAGTGGAGAGTGTAAGAGGTAATGAAGTGGTATTTAAAAATGGAAAGACACATACTTTTGACTCAATCATATTTTGCACTGGCTTCAAAAGATCAACAAACGAATGGCTCAAGGTACTTCAAAAAAGCAAAATATATTTATAGACATGTTCGCGGGTCGGGCACCGTTCAAATGGGCCGGGCTTAGTATAAAGTTCGGCCCGAGCTTCCAAAGGCCCGAAGTTTTACTGATCATGAGCCGGGCTTGGAAATACTTAGTAAGTTCAGCCCAGCCTGAGCCCAATGTTTTAATTCATGGGCTTGGGTTCATGTTTTTAGTCAAAATTCTGGTCTGGCCCGGGCGACGAACCGGTCTACTTGATTAGTGTAAGGTAACGGTAGTTTTGGTTTAATGAATACAGGGGGATGATTTAAAGGAAGATGGAATTCCAAAGCAAAGGTTCCCAAATCATTGGAAGGGCAACAATGGTTTATACTGTATTGGCCTCTCTAGAAGAGGCTTGTATGGAGCTGCTTCTGATGCACAAAACACTGCCGATGATATCAAGTCACTCCTTTAAAAAAAATTTAGTTATTTAACTTCGGTATTTTGCTTATTAATATCATGTCTTCATCCATATTCCTGTTCAATTATGTAATATGTTTACATCATACACACCAGATATTATAGTAACGTTGACCTTTTCAAATCCGTTGTATGACAGAAAATTAGGTATATATATTTTTAGACTCTCAATAAAAATTCTTCACGAGTATATGACAAAATGTGTATTAAGATTCCAAAATCCACATCACCAACTCATGGGAATCTATATTAAAAGAATTCTCACCTTGAAATGGGAGTACTTCATCAATTTCAAATCTAATAATTTACTAATTATTATAACAAAAAGGGTATTTGTTTGGGATTTATTTTAATATTACGAATAATCCACATCCAATAATGGAACTCGTTACACGGCATAATTTGAAAAGCCTGTACACAATTATGCTAATCCTAGCCGATATAATAGATGGGAATCTAATTTTTTTTTTTTTTGAAATTAATGAAATTTTGTAGAGGCTAGGTATTGAAACGAGGACCTCGCACCACTTTTATAGAATGGTGCACCAATTGAGCTACACCCAATTTGTAGATGGGTATCGAATTGTAAAAAGGGACGAGTAAAAATAACAGGCAAATTGCTGCTGCAAAGGCCCCAACCAATTTTTTTCCAGCTGTGATTGGCATTGATTGAGCTGCCTTGCTACCTTTTGTTTTAGTTCCAAAAGATGGGTGCAGAGATTAACTTTAGACTCTGATGGCTCCATGATTTTAGCAATTAAGACTAATTGATTCCGTGCTGGCTGTGGTATTTGCTATTTGTCCTTGCATGCTGACCAACTTGTCAAAAATTAAGGCCCAAAACAATGAATTAAGGGAAAGCAAAATGACCTTTTCATGCATATCCTATATAATATCAAACCCAATTAGATCGCATTGACCATTTTGCCCTCCAGGCGAGTTAAAGTTGAAGTGCAGAAGGGTTGATTGTGATCTAATTGGGCAAGGTACTGTGAAGGTTAGAATAGGGGCCACGAAGGATATTTATCATTTAGAAAAGGCGTGTTATACCACTTAGTCACTTACGGTCAACAAGACGCGCTAGGTGATATATATTCTTTATTTGTACACCGTTTAACTTCAAAACCTAAAATTGTTTACTTTTTAGCATGTGCATATGAATTGGAAGCCACTGGCAGATGAAAAGTAGATAGATAACTTGCCTGCTGATTGCTCATGTCCTCGTATGACTTCATTGGCTAACACCTACCCAAAAAAAAAGAAAGGACTATGTAAAATAGAGTAGAAATAATACAGAGATGTTCTATAAATAAGATCTTATTAAAATGAAACGAATTGAATTCCTTGGTCCAACAGACACCCAAATTTTTGCTACTAACTCCAATAGAGTCATCACACTCCTCACTGTCATTGGGTAGGTAGTAAGAAGGGGCGAATAAAACAAAACAGAGATCGTTATTAGCATTAGAATAGTATGAGCAACAAGAAATGATAGATTAGATAAAAGCTTTTATGCACATTTCATACTCCATTAGAGGTTCTGAGAGGGGGGTAAATACCAAGCCAGCAATTATTAAATAAGGAGGACTTCCATCAACATGATAGGGGACCTTGAAGCAAAGCTGCAAAGGATAAAACAAAATGAGAATTAGCATGCATCTTATTTTTGGAGATACTGGCATTACCAAATGAACTCTTGGATTCAAAACTGCGTTGACCTACATGAATGAGCCTGTTCTTATAATTCCTAGCTCTGCCACATCACCAGCAAATCTGTGCAACACATCCCTATATATATATATATGAAAAAACTGAACTGTAGAAGCCTAACAATCATAGTTAGCTTATGCAAAACCAGAAGAAAGGTTTAGATGGTTATCAGGGGTTTAAAAGATGTGAAAAAAGAAGATAAGAATGTGAATTGAGATGTCCTGCATTTGAAAAACCAAAAAGCTTATAAAGAAAATGCCACAGTCATTCAATTTTCAAAATTAAACTGTGTCATGGCATTTTAGAGAGCCAAAATATGAAAGCAGAGTGCCACTAGCAAGTGTCCTCATACCTCCTTTCGATAGGGACAATATTTTAACCAAATTTTTTATTTTTCGTCGATTAGAATAAAAATCGTTAAAAAAACTTCAAAATAAACTCTAACGAGAAAAAGCCACACTAACACAAGGCAAGACAATAGCATGACTTGGTGACTCAATATGAAGTTGATAGAGTAGGATTGACTAGATTAAAACCTTTATTCAGTAAACAGAACGCAATTTAAACAAGATGAAACAAAAAGGCATTTTGGTAGGATTTTGCAGCAGTGTAGAGGTCTTTACTTTTGACTAATAAGGTAACGGAAAGAAATGCGCTCATTTGATTGAAATGGAACAGTTCCTTCACACCCGACATGAACATCATCAAAGTTCATGATCACATCTCCCTGAAAAGAAGACAGCATCAAAGTGCTGAGAAAAGAAAAAGTAAGAAACAGGTAGTGTTGCTCGAAAAGGGGATAAAATCTGTTTTCCTATGAAGAACGTCGAGTGCAATACTCTCAAGTCTTTGTGAAATGGTAATTGAGGCGAAAAACCAGTAGAACAGAAAAAAGAAATTAATTCATATAAAATTTAGAACCTCATTCAAAATTAAATTTTCCTCGGCATAGTATAAAGCTAAGATCAGCTTAACTCAAGGCCTTTTGTATGGAAAACATCATAGCCACTTATTTTTTTCATGACAGCGGCTCTTTTTTGTCACTGCCTGTCCCATACTCATTGACAAGTAATTTCAATTACAGTTCACTCATGAGTCACGACAATGTTAGGTTGGTAATCCTGAGACTGTCCCTTTATAAAGTCAGACCAGTAGAGGAAAATTGTGGAGGAAAGATATCCAGGTTACCTCTTTTAAGACATTACTTGCATCAGATGTCGGTTCTACTCGCTGTACCAATACACCCTGCAGCTGCAGAAACCCAAACCATACCAGGAAGTATTATATACATGTTGTCAGCTTGCAAGAAAGATTTTTCCCACTTAGTAAGATACTCCATCCCTCCGTCCCCAAAGGATAGTCCAATTTAGCTACTCACGTGGATTAGAAAAATAAAGTTCATATGGTTGTAGGACAGATTTTTACACATCAGTTACCTAAATATCCCCATTAAACTTGATGCTATAGGTCCATTTATAATTAGGACTTAGAAGTAGAAGTCCATATATATATATCTCATACATTATGTGAATACCGATGTACATTAAATAGGGGTATATTGACAAACTGAAAATTTAATTAAAATGAAACTTGACTAAAATTTTGGACGCACCAAATGGAAACATAGACTATCTATACGGAGGGAGAATCGTATATAGGACCGCAGGAGAAAAGGAAAACATAAAACAAATCAGGTAAATAAAACTTTCGAACCTATAGGGAGTTTCACACAAAACTATTGGCAGTCACGCGCGGCTCCGGGGATGGGCAATGGGTGCCACTCCCTAGGGCCTATAGCCGAAAGGGGCCCAAAAATATTTTTTTACTTAAAGATTTAGTTATTATTATTTAAAAGATAAAAGTGGACATAAGTTAATGTTAGTAGAATTGGTAAGATGCTTAAAGTTGTGAGAGGGTAAGAGTTCAACTCCTAGGTTTTACAAAAAATATGTACTATTACATTATTTTTTTGTTGAGGGCCCCATGTTATTACTTTTGATATTAATTTGCCTAGGGCCCCTAAATTGTCAAGGTCGGGCTTGTAGGCAGTATCATGTATATTTGTAACTCAATATTTTCCACCTATGCAAGCAGAAACTGCACATAATTAAGCCTGGGAAATTCTAATATACAAGTTTCAAACCACTAAACTGTGCTGCATCTTAGTAAATGACGTTACCTATATGCAACACTACAACTTTCAGAAGTAGTCTTCCATCTTTTTGTCCTCAGCCTCTGCCACCTCAAACGCTCTCATAGTCTAATTCACTCAAACATACCTCATCTCCATCCTCCCTAGTCAATTCTTATTAATCTCTCACTACAATAAGCATAGCAACTCTACACTAAGGAGCTAGGACTACGACCAAGGCAAGCCCAAGAAAGCTTAGGAAAAATTGCAAGACAAATTTCATTCGAGAAAATGCATGATGAAGCAAAAGATCAAAGCAGACAAAAGTCACAGTATACACGTTTGAAAAAGGAAAAAAAAATGCACCTCGTTAGACTCGACTTTCAAGCACTCGCGCAATGCTGGATTCTCCAATTTCTGCAGCCATACACCAAGGCAAGGGAAAGCCTGTGATGTAAATAAAAAAGAACCAGTTAACGTCTATTTAAAAATAATTACAACAAAAAATAATAAATCAGTTATCATTTTAAGTATAATGATTATTTGTTCAAGTAGAGGAGAAATAGTTTCTGGAAGAGTCCCATCCCAGTTCATAGTACTAGACTTCAGAATAAAAATTCAAGCAAAAGGGAACCACAAAAAAAGAAGTGACAATACTAATATATAAACTTGCAATAGTTTATTTTCTTTGCTGGGATTGATTCTCTGTTACAGCCGGGATTGAGGCTTAGTTGATTGATTGATTTTGTAATAACAAATCAAGCAAGTTGAACCAGCAACTAAATTAGAGCACAGCAACAAAAGAAGATGGCGCATTTGTCTGGGAAGTATAGGAAAAGAGTGAATAGAATTCAACTTAGATATTATCCAAAAACATTGATTATACACCAATTTCTAATCTAAGGCCAGCCTTCTCTTGGCATCCATATAGTCACTAACAGCTAAAACCTCGGTACCAAGTAACTATTGTATCCTTCAATTGTAATAATCATGATATCATCACATGTATGACTTCCACATATAATAAGCCTGAAATCATAGCAGCATCCAGTTACCTTCTGACGCTCATTCTAGTAATAGAACAGATTTAAATTTAGTAGGTCCCAATTACTATAATATCAATTCAGACTGACTCATTATCAACCTGAAAAAAATATGAAGCGCCTAATAAATCAAAAGATCAATGAGCTACTGAGAAAACCTTCAGAAAAATGAGTGTTCAATTTCAAACCATATTCTCCTTCAAATCCAACTGAGAATCCTTACTTTCTTTCCTCGACATTCCAAACGACCTAGAAGCCACTGATTGAGGTTTCACCTGTCCTACCTGCTACTGTCATCTTTTGAATTCCTGAAACCCTTCTTACGCGACGCACTCTCTCTAAGGCCCTGTTCTTTTCAACTGATAAGCAGGTGTACTGAGGTGTACTGAACTGAACTGAATGATACTGAACTAATCTGAATGGTACTGAAACTGAAAATACTGAAACTGAATTATAATTAATAATATAAATAATATTTTAAAAATATTAAAATACATAATAATTAATAACACTTTAAATAATACTATACATTCTAATAAAATTTATTAATTATATATATAATAATAATTAAACATACCATTATAAATCATCATCATCATTATTATTATTATTATTATTATTATTATTATTATTATTTATTGTAATTATTGTTATGAATATTACCTTATCATTTTAATTATTATGAATATTAATAAAATATTATTGCTTTTATTTATTTATTTATTTTTCTTACAAAATTATCTATGGTAGAAATAATAATTAATAATTTTAAAAATATTATTACTGGTTTCTTTTTCTTTGTTGTTATTTGTGACTACTTATATTAATTAATAATATTTATATAATTTATAAATAGAAATGAACTAAAATTGAAATTGAAATGACATTATCATTAATATTCATTGCTTTTTAATATTTATGAATAATAATATACATTAATAATATATTGATATAATGCATAAACTGAAACTTACTATTAAATTCTGAATACTGAATGTTGAATGCTGGATACTAAATGTTCCAAATTAGATAAAAAAATAAGAGGTAAAAGAGAATATCAAACTAAAACAGATTGAAATCAAATAAAGAGAGAAGTCGGGGTTTACACGTATTATAGAATTAGGAGTGGAAGACGATGAAGCTCGTGTTGACGAGAAACTATCAAAATTTGCAAGCTGAGAAGCGACAGAAACAGTGGATCGATGTGAAGTGGAGAAGTCGCGTTTGGAAGAAGCATAGCCGCGGAACTTAACAGTTGAAGTGAGAAACCTGTTCCTGGGCCAGGCTACCCATCGGTCCGTCCCATGATCGGACTTGTACATTTATTTTATTACAAGCCCGTTCGAGCTAGAGCCCACAAAATTCTGAAATTCTATTGGTTGGAATTGGTTTCTATACAAAGCGAGTCCAGTCCGACGAATAAAAATTATATTTATTTTATATTTTATATTGTATTTAATAGGTTTTTATATATTTTTATATTTTAGCTTATTAAATCTTTAACTATATGTAAAAGAATTTTAATAAAAAATTAATTGTATGCAAAATTTAGATATTTTATATAGAAAATGTAACTTTTTTCAATTCAGTTTATAAAATATAAAAGGAAAAATTTTTTATCTATGAACTATTGTCTTGCTTGGAAATGCTTAATATGCTCGGCATGAGTCGAAATTCTATATTATGAGCTTGGTTTGAATTTGAGTTAATATTTTTAATTAAAAGCCTGACCGAGCCCGACCAGGCCCACCCGACCAACAGGTAGTGAGAACAGAGAAGCAATAGCAACGGCCATGTTGCAGAAGAAAACCAGTAATAATTCAATGGATTACAACTGGTTGCTGCGTTCGAAGTTTCCTTATCCTATGCTTCTATTTGAGGATAAAAAATTGGATTTCCTTTTTCAAAAAAGAAAATGTGGATTGAAATGTGTTGTCTCATACCCCATTTAGATTTTGAGTGTATTAGACACGTAGGAGAGAGAAATAATTTAAAATTCTTCAAAAATAAAACAAAATAGGAAAAAAATCTAAAAACAAAAAATTAAATAAAATGTTGAAAATGTCTTGAAAGAGTCAAATATTGAATTTATCAGAAAATTTTTTAAAATTAGATCTAATTTTAAGTTGATATGATTAGATTTAATATCTGATTTTATATTTTATTTGTTATGGCTATGTAAGCCTATACATAAGCATCATATTCATAATAAAAAGAGTGTTCATATGTGCCATATGCATATGTATTACACGATACTGCACCTACAGTATTATTTTATTATGATCTATATTCATACAAAAAATACAACAGTGGAATCAGAACTATCTTCTTACGGAACCTGTAAATTTATTGAAAAACATAAGAATTTGAAAGAGTACTACTACTGGTGTTGAAAATGTCTCCAAAACTTAATATTTGAAAGGGTCAAATATTAGATTTATTAAGAAATTGTTAGAATTAAATTTAATTTTAAGTTGATATGATTAGATTTAATATTTTATTTGTTATGTCTTTGTAAGCCTATACATACGCGTCATATTCATAATAAAAAGAGTGCTCATATGTGACATATGCATATGTGTTCCGGGATACTGCATTTGTAGTATTGCTTTACTATAATGGCCTAATGCATATCTAGCTACCTGAACTTATCCCAAAAAACCTATTGTCCTCCTGAACTTTCAAAGTGACCCCGTAGCTCCCTCAACTGTCAGATCTAGCAGAAGCTAACACATGGCGTTTAGGGAGCAAAGTGGTGCACTTTTGAAAGTTAAGGGAGCTGCGGGGTCGCTTTAAAAGTTCAAAGTGGTAGTAAATTTTTTAAGACAAATTCAGATAGCTGGAGATGTATTAAGGTCCTGTTCTTTTCAATTTATTTTCTGTTCTATTCAGTTCAGTTCAGTATCAATCAGTTCAGTTCAGTTCAGTTCAGTTTCAGTATTCAGTATTTAGCATTCAGTATTCAGAATTCAATATTAAGTTTCAGTCTATGCATTATATCAATATTATTAATGTATATTATTATTCATAAATATTAAAAGCAATGAATGTTAATGATAATATCATTTCAATGTCAATTTTAGTTCATTTCTATTTATACATTATATATATTATTAATTAATAATCACAAATAACAATAATAAAAAGAAATCAATAATAATATTTTTAACATTATCAATTATTATTTCTACCATAATTAATTTTGTAGGAAAAATAAATAAATAAAAATAATAATGTTATAAATATTAATAACGATTAAAATAATATGGTATTATTCATAAGGATAATTACAATAAAATATAATAATAATAATAATTTATAATGGTATAATTAATTAATAATATATGTAATAATTAATAAATTTTATTAGAATGTATAATATTATTTAAAGTGTTATTAATATTATGTAATTTAATATTTTTAAAATATTATTTATATTATTAATTATAATTCAATTTCAGTATTTCAGTTTCAGTATTATTCAATTTCAATATCATTCAACTCAATTTTAATATAATTCAATTCAGTTCAATTCAATACTTAAAAAAAACAATCCTCACACTACTATAATCTACATTTATATTCAATAACATAATGAGATGAGACGCGCAACCGAGGACAACAAACGTAATAGAGATTAGGTTACAGAATTGTTGCCTTTTTGGCGCTTCGCTGGTTGAATGGAACAACGTTTCATAACGAATGGGCTTTGTGTTTGATCTGTTGGGCTTTTGGCCCACGTTATATTCATAATAAATGAGTCCTTTCATGAGAAAATCAACAATATTATCACCTTTTGCAAAAAAAAATAAAAATATACATTGTCGATTTGTTAATATCCCAACTGGCACATTTATTTTCATGCCATTATATAACAACAATTTAAATAAAAGTTATCCCAGTTTAATTTTTAGGTGCCCATTATATTTGTGGTTGAAATCTCAAACCTTTTAATTTTAGATAAATTATAGAAGTATAATTAATTAGATAGATGTCATTTCACTCAAAAGCAGCTTTACAATTAGAGGAAGTTTGGTTCACATCAGGAAATGGAAAGATAAGGAAAAGAAAGCAATTTCCTTTGATTGGCTAATGTGTTTGGTATGATTAAGAAAGAGAATGACATTGCTCCTGATTTCATTTATTACTTTTTAAATTAAAGAAAATTAATTATTTAATTATAATATAATAACAATAATTATATATAATCTTAATTAATTACTTATAATAAATAAAAATATAATTTATTAATTATTATTATTAATTAATATTCATATTATATTTATAATAATTATAAAAATAATATTAATAATATGTATAATTAAATTAATAATATTTACTATTATTTAATATATTATTAAATAAATAGTAATATTATCAATACTATATATTTTATATAATAATATTATCAAGACATAAAAAATAAAAAATAATTATTTTTATATTATTATTATTAATTATATAATACTATTTTTAATTAATATATAATAATATTATAATTAAATAATATTATTATCTTATAATTAAATTATTATTATTATTATTATAAAATAATAATAATAATAATTTAATTATAAGATAATAGTATTAGAGGAAGAGAAGGAAAGAGAATTTTAATATCTAGTGGAGTGGGCGGAATGGAAAGACCTTGAAATGGGTAAATTTTAGTATCTAAAATGGGTAATGAATCTGATTCCCTTGTCCAAACAAACAACAACAAAGAAAATCAGATATTTTAATTCTCTTTTCCTTTCTTGAAACTCCCAACCAAACACCCCCTAAATCCTTTGATTGATACAGGTATAAATTACAAAATTACAATATAAGTTGCATTTAATTTTCTACTAATTTTTTTTGAGTTAATTTTCTACTAATTATTCAGAATGTTATATACGTGCATTATGAATAAGGCTATATAAGCAATTGTAAATTTGTTGAATTTTAAGGTGACATTGTATGCAGGGGGTTAGTTTTCTGGGAAGTGTCCCAGGGGCGGTTGCGATTTTCAGCTAAAGAAGGAAGATGACTCATTTATATTAATTGATAAATTGATAATTTATTTTAAGTCGAATTTAATTATTTATACACAATTATGATTCATCCGATGTAAAATCCTGACTACACCACTAATTATATGGAACTCATTTTAATTAATATAAATTTGAGCGATAAATTGTCAAGCCGATTGAGTAAGCAAGCATCAAGTTCGTTATACTTAATTAACTCTTCATTGGGAAGTCTTTGAAAGATGACTAATCAACCTTGAACGAATTGGTATCAGAATAGAATGAAGAAGTTGAGTTCAATAATTTATTTCTTTTTATATTAAATAAAATTGAATTAAGAATAAAAGGATTTTGGAAACAAATTCAAAAAAGTGGATAAAAGGTTTGTAACAAATTTTGCCTAAATGAATGAATTTGTAATAAAAAAAAATAGTAGTAGTAAATAACAGGGTCAGTGTAACATTTATATGTTGCATCATGGAAAATTAAATGTAAAGGCAAATCAATCACGAGTGACATGATTGTTAGAAATTCAGTTGATTTACAGTGTGTTCAAAGTATGATTTCGAAGTAAAAAATTTAAATGAATATAAGCTGTATAAATGGCTAGATTCACATGCACCTTTTCTTATATGTATTTATGTAGGTTGTCTAAGTTAAATGAGGATAAAGTTCGAGTCCTACTAAATACATTTGTTGGAAATGATGAGAAACCTTAGTTCTAACTTAGTCCCAAATAAAATTATCTCAATGAAGATACTTATATATATTAATAATAAAAACAAGGGCCTAACTTATGCCTCAAACTATATATTAGGTCGCGCTTTAAACTTTTAAAATTTTTTATTGATTTCTAAATTTAATAAAAGTATTCGTTATAGTCTCCTTAATATCACACGTCATCAGAATAATTAAAAATTTATTATACTTAAAAAGTTAAATCAATACTAAAGTTAAAAAATTGCATTAAATATTTTTATTAAATTTAAAAATTCATAAATACTTTTAAATTTTAAAAATTAAAGGTAATATCTGATAAATAAAAATCACGTATGCATTGAATTGTTAATAAGTTTACAGAATACGTCTTCTTGTCGCGATACAAGCAAAGAGCCGGACACGTCATTAGCTTACTAATTGTAATAGATTTATGCTATGCTGTCGTTTTACTAAAATAATATTAATATAATACTACTTTTCTTTAAAGAATGCATATCATTTCAGATGATTGAATTTATTTAAAAAAATTTATTTTTAATTTTTTAAAGTAATTTTATATCACTTAAAAAATTTAAGAGGATAATAAAATTTTTAAAATAATTTTAATAGTTAAATATGTATTAGGACTTTAAAAAATATAATCCCATAAACACGAGGTAAGAATATGAAAAGGACAGGCGAGTATATACAAAGAGTGGAATTGAATGTTTGTCTGTCGAGGGACAAACCCAACGCCACGTCGTTTTCAGGAACAAGGTGGGAAATATTATGTGCATATTAATCCAATTTATGGAATTGTTTTCATTAACTTTTTATGTGTTTGGTCGGAAATGGACAGCTCATCAAAGATAATTATGGACTAATCCCTCTCTCGTTGGTGCCTGCTCTGTGTAGAGGTGATTCTTACATGGAGTACTCTACAATTAGCAAAAATACCTTTTTGTAGTTCCTATTTGGTCCGGCTGGCGGAATTATTTGGATGCCCCGTATTTTTAGATATGCTATGATAATATTCACTTTTAACGTAAGTTTTTACGGTTTTATTTTTAACATTTATCCTTTAAAAATTTCATACAATTAAGAATATTATCTATTTATATAAACAATTCAATATTCTTCTCATTAACCAATATGAGATATTGTTCGTACCCCAACATTTTTTATAACATATACAAAAAAGTAAAAAATAAAAGCAGAAAACATTGTTTAAAAAACAGCTAGGTGCTAGGTCAAGTGGCTCGAGTCCTAGATATAGGCACGCACTAATCAAGAACTAGGCACGAATAAATCGGATTTATATTTTATATTTTTTAGATTTTATGAAGGATATTGTAATTATAAAAAAAAGAAAAATCTCCAAAACTTACTAAATTGTGATGTGTAATTTTTAAATAATAAAGTTAAATTATGAGAATTTTGAGTTGATTAAAATATTTACTGTAACATCACTATTATGAATAAAAAATATTTTTTATCCTTTTTTTCCAATTTTCTAAAACCACTGACCCCATTTTGTAAAAAAAGTTATGAAACCCCATTTTATAAATGAGTGAAACTAAATGGTAATTTTTTAAAGTTTGCCCTAAATTCAATTACGGTAATGAGATATTATGAAAGTTAAATATTATATTTTTTTATATGTAAAATGAGAATATAAAATCTTAAATAATCTCTTGATCAAGATGTACTTCTTTTTAGTTTATGTTAAATTTCATCATGCAACTATATATTGAAAAAATATCTACATAGTATCTAGGTCATAATTTATCAGTCAAATGCTCAACAAGGCCTTAAATTATAAAGTTAGGCGACAACTAACAAAAATTTTCTTAAAGCACAGACTTGACAAGACTTTTTAAAGCATATTTCGTCAAACGCCAAATATGCAAACCAAGCCAAATTAGGAAGCCAACTTATCAAAATGTGGGGAAACTTATGGTAGTATTGAAGGATTATGATGTACATTGTTAAAAAATAAAAGTTGACACTGGACTTAGTCCATTTTCTTTCTACCTTCTTAAAGTTGAATTAAATTGAAGTGAATTAAACTGAGCTGAACTGAATTTATTTTAATATAAATTTATTATTACGTATAATTAAACTGCACTAAACTAAAATGAGACCGAACTAAACTGAATTACAGTCCATACACAGAGCCTTAAACTGAAATTTTGCAAGTCTTTTAATAAAATAAGATATACTTTAAAAAATCTTATAAAAAGTACAAATGTTGCATTTCCTTCTATTATATTTTTTTTGATAAAATTTCCTTCTATTATATTTTGAAAAACTTTTTAGCTAACCTATTTTGGAAAAGAGTTACGATACGATGTTTTTAACTTATAAATAACAGTATTGGACTGAATTGAACTGAACTTATTTTAATAAAAATTTATATGTATGCAGTACTGAACTGAACCGAATATAAATTGAAAAGAACATGTCAGTGAAATTTGGACAAATTGCGAGAATGCCCAACCCACAGAAAAATAAAAAATAAAAATGGCGGAGAAAGAGAGGGAAAAAAGAAGAGAAAGATGGAAAGGTGAATGCAGGCAAAATAAGGCACATAGGAATAATCGGTACCTAAATTAGCAAACATCGACAACTCAACAATGAAATTACTCATTAATGCCTACTTTTAACTCCCTATTATTACTGTTCGTACCCCCTAATAGTAGTACTACCGACCCCTCTCCTTTTTCTTCCTGTCCATCACAGGCTAGACAGGAGGCCGTTTGTACACAGTCACACACAGAGCACGCTACTTTTCCCCCCATTTCACTTCAATACGCCTCCCTCCTCTACCACCGCCGGTGCGTGGCGGAAATTCTAGGCCTAAGTGTTGCCACATTGCGCGTTGTCTTTGTGGATTCCGAGACACCTGAAATTTCATCCTCCGTTTTGTCTTCTTGTAACGCCTCCTGCATATACTCTTCTTTCTTTTTTTCTCTTTCCTTTCCTTTTTTTTTTCTCCTTTGTTCAAGTTCTCTGTAGGGAGAGATGGCTAAGGGAAACGTTACCGGTCTAGTGGAGAAGTCCAGCAATGAGGTTCCCGTGATTTTCAGCGGAAGCTCATCCTCCGATCACTTGAATAACTACCGCCGTGGTGACGTGTCTCTTTCTTTTTTGTTTTCTCCTTTTCTTCGTTAATCAGCATGCTTATGATCCAGATTCCAACTGTGTTTGTTGTTATTCCCACCGTCACTTCTGAATTCTGATGCAGAAGATAGGATAGAAATTTCAGTCGATTTGAATTTTGTTTGCTTTTTTTTGTTAACTTGATTGAGTTTTAAATAATCAGTTTCTTACTTTATTTGAAAATAAAGATAATAAATATGACAGACTTCATAAATGGAGCTGCTGTTTCTAGCTAACCTCTTTTTCTTATTGCTTTCTCTAACGCAGAATCAAGGATTTTCCCCAGTCCAGTTTCATATTTGGTGATTTTTAGTTGAACATACGAATTTTTCAGTTATTACCGATTAATATATTCGTAAATTGATTTTATTACTTGGAATCTTCAATTCTTGCTTGTACTATAACGGTATCCTTGTCCAATTTTTGATTAAGCTTTCACAATAGGTGGCGAGGATGATCTAACCTCTGAACTATGGCGATCTTGTGCTGGTCCCCTTGTTAATGTTCCCCGAGTTGGTGATACGGTTTTCTACTTGCCCCAAGCTCACATTGAACAGGTTCTATTTTCCCCTGCTTTTTTCCCCTGTTTCATTTCTTATCAACTGTTTTTCCATTCTAACAAGTTGGCAAGTAGCCCCAATGATTTTAGGGCTAACGCTGTCCCCTTGTAAGTGTCCACATATAGCGATACGATTTCAAAACTGGGATAAGTGTTCATCATGGACAGCACAAATTCAATGATATGTGAAACGCTAGCATGAAACCTTGTTGAAGTAATGATAATTTCAAAGATAATTCCTCTTGTTCTGCTCTTTAATGTTCAAATCTTCATTCACTTTCATTAGTTGAAATATATGGCTTTTGAAGCTTGACCAAGCAAAGTGACTTTTGTTTATGCAATCAATTTTTTTGTTTATAAAGCTAACTCGTTCAAGTAGGCATTTTCTTGCACAATTATTGTTTGCGCTTCCATTTCGCATATTAAGCATTTTTTGTATTGATGTCTGTTAGGTTGAGGCATGCATGAAACAAGAGGGCCAAATGGAAATGCCTGTCTATAATTTACCTTACAAGATCCCTTGCGAGGTTCTTAGCGTGGATTTAAAGGTATGATGTATTCTTTGAACATTATATGTTTAGTTTGTTACCATCAATGTGAATGAGCTGAGATAGATAGAACGGCTGTCTGTCTTCTGGGATGTTTTCTGCTTTTTTGGTTACCATTTGTTCATGTTTTTTTCAGGCAGAAGCTGGAACAGACGAAGTCTTTGCCCAAATAGCTCTGATTCCAGTGACAAAGGTTAGGCATTGACAGGCTGGTTGAATCTTCTGTATTTTATATATAGTTATAACAATGGTTTTAACTATTTCTTAATAAATCCTTTCAATTTCACATGATTAGATAATTTTTCTTTTAAATAACAGTGATATCATGCATAATGCATTCAGTTGATGCAGCAAGATGGGTTAAGCTCAATGGGGACCGCCAATTCCCTACCTTCATCTCGCAGAAAATGTGCAAGATCCTTTATCAAAAAACTTACATCTTCTGACACAAGTACACATGGTGGTTTCTCTGTACTTAAGCGACATGCTGAAGAGTGTCTTCCACCTATGGTTCGTGCTCTTATTGTGATTAATAATTAATTGATGAAAAAATAATGAATTTCGCATAGATATTGTCATATTAATCCTTTTTACTTTCCTTCAAACTATCAAACAAATAAAGTCCATAGGGTTAGGGTTTAATCATTAAATCTTGTATTGTTTTAGTTCTTTTATGACACACAGCTGCTTAAGTTTTCCTATGAAAGATACATATCAAACTATTTTCGAATAATCTGTATACTTCCAAGCATGGCAGGAATCGATCATTTCACATCTTGTTGCTGGTGCAGGATATGTCTCAAAGTCCTCCAGAACAGAAACTCATAGCTAAAGACTTGCATGGTTCAGAGTGGTGCTTCCGTCATGTCTTTCGCGGTATTTATTTTTAAAATGTCTCCCATGTTTATAATTGGACAAAATAGATTATTCATTTAAATGAAGATCTCAATTGTTTTTCATTTTTCTTTCAAAATGTGTGGTGGTCTATTTTGTGTACCTCCCCGGTGCTGCCTGCATATTTTTACTGTAAACTAGAGAAGTACAACTGTGAACTAACTAGCTCATAGGGCTCTTTGCATAAGAGTACAATGAAAATATCCCCGAACTACAATGAAGGCCCACGCTTTTAATCCTCTTTGGAATATATTCCATAATCATTACAATTTATGCTACTAGTTGGTTGTGAACTTTTCCACTTTTCCTCCAGTTTTTTTTCTCTCGACTTTCTTTGATAAATTATTATTTCATTGAATACAAATGTAGGTAACCCAAAGAGACACTTGCTTACCACTGGTTGGAGCACATTTGTGACTTCAAAGAAACTAATTGCTGGGGATACATTGATATTTCTTAGGTACTCTTTTTCCCTCTCTTGTACACGTGCACATGCTTATATTAAGTATTTCATACTTCGTCTATTGCTTGGAGTTTCAAAGTTATCAGGGCAGTTTCCATCTGGTTTGATACATCTGAGTCTGCTAACATTGCTTTTTAGTGACTATGAACTATCCATAATGTTGGGTGGGAATAAGCTGTTCTACGTACATTTGAAGTTGCTGACTATTGTTTTCTAGGGGTAATAATGGAGAGCTTCGCATCGGGGTTCGCCGAGCTATGAAGCTGCAGAATAGTGCATCAACTACTGTAATCTCAGCCAGTTGCATGCGGCATGGCATATTGGCAGCAGCTTTTCATGCTATAACTACAGGAACTATGTTTATCGTCTACTATCGTCCCTGGTGAGCTATTACAAATATGAACAAAAATGCTGACTAAATCTGGTTACAAGAAAATTTACTGGGCAGTTCAGTGATACTAAGCTTGGAACTATAATATGCCCTTATGCAGGACGAGTACCACAGAATTTATCATTCCTTTTGATAAATATATTATGTCAGCTGAAATACATTACTCTGTTGGGACAAGGATTAGAATGTTGTTTGAAGGGGAAGATTGCCAAGAACAGAGGTGTGAATAGTTCAAAATATTTATCTCATTTCCCATTAATTTTTTTTCTTTGGCTTCATGCATTCACCAGTTTGCTGAGGCATATCTATGCATTTCATTTTATGCTGCATACGAATCAGTTAGCCCCACAAAACAATAGTAAGTGAAAGGATAGATAGAGATATGTTCTTGATGGCGAATATGAGTTGCTATTTGAAATGTATATTTTGCTTTTAGCATTTAATTGACAAATTTTATATTTTATCCAAAGGATTGAGAGATATGAAGGCACAGTTGTTGCCATTGAAGATGTTGATCATGCTCGGTGGCCCAATTCAGAATGGAATAGTCTTAAGGTGAAAGCTCTCTCTCGCCTCTATATATGCCATTCAGATGGGTTTTAGATATGCCTGTTAGACTTGTTATAATATTTTCAAATCCTTCAGGTGAAATGGGACGACACCTCAAATGGAATTGTACGTCCAGAAAGAGTTTCTCGTTGGAACATTGAACCTATAGAACCTGTAGAGAGGAGCCACAGTTCTTCCCTTCATCCATCAAAGAGGGCGCGCCTAGTAGACACGTCATTGTCAGGGTTACATAGTGTCGCCGAAGATGGTTAGTACCTTGGTCTTGTCATTTTTCCTGGCACACAGTGTTTTGTCTCCTGAGTTATAGAAAAAGTGAAGTTCATGCCTTGTTTCGATATGTTACTAATGTTTTGGCTGATAGGAATTCTTTCCATATCAGGCTTAGTGCTGCATGGTCTTGTTGAGCATGCAGCCCAAAATCACTTTGCGGTCTTCCAAGGTCAAGAAAGGGACACAAGTATAAACGAATTGGGTACACCTAAATCACCGATAATACCCCCAAATCCTGATTTAGACAACAATCTGTTGGGATTAGGTGATCAGCAGTTGCATAGCCCAATTTATCCATGTCCCAGTGGTACAGTACTATTTTCTGGTGGAAACATAACAACTTTTGGTCTTCCTAATAACTATTATCCTCTCCTGATCTCTCATGGAATCCTTGAAAATGACATAGGAAACAAAAATTTTCCAGTTTTGAATGCTACTTCTTACTGTTCTGGATCTCCAGAACGGAAAACTGAAAATGAAGTCCCACATCCACATGCACCACCCTGCATGGTTTTTGGGGTCAATCTAGTTAGTAATCCACCGGAGCTCCCTTCACCACAAGTTTATAGTAATCATGACAGTCATGAATCTGTTCACCCAATGTCGCCATCCAGCGTCTCTCAGGGCACCAATTCAGTTCATCAATGCAACAATGGTCCTTGTTCCACCAATATACATTGCATCAAGGTACTGGATTTATTATTTTGTAGCTGTACTTGAGCCATGAATTCATATAAATCAGCTACCAACTACTACTGCTTAATGGGCTAAACTTAATATCCATTGTTAGTACTATATTCCACATGTTTTAAGAAGACTGATCAGTAGCATTATCATTGAGTGAGTACATGGGAAAACAACGAAAATTGTTTTAGGAGCATGAAACTTTCTTTCACCTAAGTTGAGGTTTTGGTTTTTGTCGAATTTTGACACTTAGTGATAGAATTGCCAGGTGTTCAAATATGGATGTGCTGGAAGATCAGTTGATCTCACAAGGTTTGATGGGTATGGCGAACTCAAAAGCCAACTCGATCAGATGTTCGACTTAAATGGAAGTTTAGTTGACGGGAAAAATGGGTGGCAGGTAACATACACTGATAAGGATGGAGACACCATGCTCATTGGTGATTATCAGTGGCAGTTAAGTAACCGAACCCCTTCATCTATGTAGATGAAAAAATGAAGAAAAGTAACTCTAAATGGTTTGTTTAGCTCAAAGTTAATTTGGTGATATATATGTGGTTGTAGGGACTTTGTATGCAGCGTCCAAAGGATGTTTATCTGCCGAAAGGAAGACATTGGGCGGCCGATTCCATGCTCACCAATTCGACTGCCAAAAGAATAACTCCTACTTTTGTGTCGTCTATCTCGTGTTGTACTTCCATGAATAAAGAACTCAAACCAAAGACTAGTATGTAATAAGCGTATTGTGTGAGATTGCAGTTGTTTTATGTTTATTTTTATGATGTTGGAGCTTATATAAATAGCTGCTGCTGCTGCTGTGCTGGACATGCACCTGAATAAGTTTGAAAACTGTTGAATGTTTGCTTTTGATATTTTTTGGGTTGGGAACTAAATGAGGCATGTGGAACTCAATTTGGATGAATTTATTACTATATACATATGAAGATCAAATTTACAATTGGTACAATCAATTAAAGTAGATATAACTTATTTCAAATTTAATCAATCATTTTCCAAAATTGAACTAAAATTTGTATTTATGTGATTTTTAACTCCTGCCAATTGACAACCTGAGTTGGGTTTTAAAATTTGATATTTTTAAGCACTTGTTTGGATCATTATTCTTTCGTAATATGGTATGGTTTTAAATTATAATTAGTTGTTTGATTGCATGGTTATTTCCATGATATGTTTTTTCTGTGCTATGAAAGTCTAATTTTTTTAATCACCAATTTAATGGGTCTTCATAGTTCTTTTTCAAATTAAATTAATTTTTTAATAAAAAACCGTACCGAATCATATAATTTGTTCAAACAAAAATTTTAAAAAAATTATATTATATTATACTATATTATATGATACCGTATCACTTTAATAAATCACGGTCAATCATCGACCAAAAACAATATGAAATGACAGTAAAGATGAAAATGTGGTCAAACGATGTCGTTTGAGCTTATATTTGAGAAACGCCTTTAAATTATTGTTATCCTAATCCAGAAAGTAATATCCAAACAGAACCTAAAGCCGTCTGCCCCCAACCCCAATTTCTTTCCCGCCACCGCCACCGCCACATTAGAAAACCACCAACGATGAACCAATCCCACGCACTATCCAGTTCAACCACCATCGTCACCCCTTCTTCGATAATCCGTTCTACTTCCCCCATCGTTTCTCTTCCAATTCCATTTGCAGTTTTTTCTCCCTCAATTCCAATTCGCGCACTGCGATTTTCTACCAACTTTTTAAGATCTGTGTCTCCTAAAAACACCGAGGCCGGCGAGCTAGAAGACGATAGTTCCGAAGTTCAAGATCTCCGAGTCCCCGATCACTGGCTACTCCCTCCGAAGGCCCGCGAGGTAAGGTACTCCGTCAATTATCACTCATATTGTCCAATTGTGGATTCGAATCCGACATTCTTCGTATTGGCGTGCGCAGGAATCGGAGTGGCTTAAGGTAACCCTGCACAAATGGCTGGATGATGAGTACTGCCCTGAGGAAACCAATGTGGAGATCAGCAAGGTTGCGGCCCGGTCTTACTATGAATCATTGGTAGGGAAACGGACTGATATAGGAGAGATTTTGTTGAATATGGCGAAAGATTTGGAATCGATTTCCTATCAGGAAAGCTTCCATGGGGCTTTTTCTTCAGCGAATGCAGCCATAAGCTTGATTGTCCAACGGATAGAACTCCAAGGTATTTCAGCTTCATCTTAATTTTTTGGCCTAATTTAATTTCTGATCTGTGCGCATCTAATTGGAAACCCTTATCTTTGCCAGTACACATAATTAAAATACGGCATAAATTTCTCGGCTAGAATTCAATGGATTTTATTTTCTTTTTCAGTTTTGATTGTTTTCATTCTGAATCTGGGAATCATGTTTCCCCTCTCAAGTTTGTTGAATTGTTGTGTTCGGCTTGAAATTAAGCTTGTTGCGTGGGCTTTTGCTATTTTTCAGGCTGATCCTGAGCTGTTGAGGTCTGGGCTTTTGGTTTAAGAGATAGTAGAAATAGAAATTAGATGTTGGATCTATATTCGCTAGACAGTTCTATCTAGATCACATAATAATATCTATTTGTCCAAATGGTGTAATCTTTAGGGATTTGGATTCGCAGAAATAAGATTCTCTAAAGTCTGTCAATTTCAACCATCTATTGAATTTTAATAGTCCAGATTTTATTATACTATGGACCCTACAAACCAATAAAATCGAATCTGAACGATTAAAACTCAATGAATGGTTGAGATTGAATGAAATGTACAACTTTAGAGAAACTTAACTTTAGAGAATTTAAATTCATTCTTTAGGCCTTGTTTAGCTCATGGTTCATATGGTATGGTACGGTATAGCATAGTATAGTATAGTTTCTTAAGAGTTATTGTTTGGATAAATGATATGGTATTGTATGGTTTTCTAAAATTTTAGTTTGAAACCATTATAAACCACCAAATTGGTGGTTCCGTTTTCATGATTATTTGAACCATAAAATAACCATAGAGAACCATACCTAAAAAAAAACCATGCAGCCAAACAAGAAATTTTTAATTAAAACCAAATTATACTATAATGAACCATGAAAAATCCATGAGCCAAACAAGGCCTTAGAGTTAAAATTAGGAAAAATGACGTTTTTTGTCCTTATGTTATAAGTTATAACTAATTTTCGTATTTGGTTCTTATATTATTAATGGTCGGTGAGTTATGTGATGTGTTATATTTTTTAACTTTTTATTATGCAATTGTTACTCATTAAGTCTGTACTATATAATATGTTGCATTTTTAGGCTTTGCATTATAGAATCTTTATTTATTTAATCATGCATAGAATATAAAAAAGGTGATGTGTTATATTGAAGAGATATATATATAAAGATTGACTATTGCAGGATCAAATGAAATAAAATAATGAACAAAAGAAATTCTTACTTGATATAATACATAAGTCTGAAAGGCTTTACACACTTCTTTTAAGAACAAGTATAAAATTAAAACTAACTCTCTCTCTCTCTAAGATATTGCTATTTCGTAAATTTTATTGCACACCAAAACTAGAAAACTAAATCCTATATATAGGCCAAGCGGAATGCTTCCTGTTGCTTGCTGTGAGCTGGCAGATAAGGATGCTTCAAGGAAATGGCCGACCAAGGACGCACATAGTCTGCAAGATTCCTTTTCTTTAATAAAGGTAAAGCTTACTTTAATAAAGTAAAGTGAGAACCGACAAAATACTTTATTTTTTCGGTGCTCCATTATTTCTTTTCTCCTGAGTGTGTGGGACCCAAAGCAATCCGGATAAGGATTCTTATCTTCAAAGCAATCTTGATAAGGATTCTTACCCTTAGAAATCATTAGGGTCTTGAGAGTCCAAGAAAAGATCTGAAAACTCATTATCTGGCAGTGGTGGTACTCTTTTAGCTTTGCTTGCTTCATTAGTTAATAACGATTCTACTGCTCCTAATAAGGAATCAGTAAACTTGTTATTTCTTTTATCTCTTAACCTTCCATGTCTGAATTGGGTTATACACCCAAAGAATTGTTAGTTATTTCATCACTAACAAATTTTGAAAAATGGTTTGAAATGTCTTTCTCTGAAAAGAGAAAAGAACATTATAAAAAATAATACTCTGTTTATCAACAGAAAGAAGGAGAAAAGGACTTTTCTGAATTCCTGAGCCATATATTTAGGCTTAAAGGAATAAAGTTTCCTAAGTTTAACGATGATCAATTCCTTAGCACCATTGAATCGTCTTATAAGACATATATAGCTTCTAATAAAACAATTAGAAGTATTCATCCTCTGTTGGCAGCTGTATCTTATAAAATAGATACAGATAAAGTTGTTGAATGTAGTCCTTTTTACGAAGGGACAGAAAGTTCTGTTAAACAGAATAATTTCACTAACCTTAGTCTCTATACTATTGGAGAGCAACTTTCAAGAATTGAAAATCAAGCCCAAAAGACTTATTCTAAGCCTTATCAAGCTTCAACTTCAAAAACCTCGGGAGGAAGAAAGAGTTATAATAAAACCCTCCACTTCAGAAAAATTAAACATCAAATTTATGGAACATTCTAAAGTTGTTGAAGAAATCTCCAAAAGATTAGCGGAGCTAAATATAGACCGAAAACAGAAAAATATTGCTCCTCTAACAAAAGAACAAGAATCTGATTCGGAGTCAAGTTCAAGTTCGGAACAACCTTTAAAAGGTCAAGATGAATTAGAATCTTTATTCCAAGATTGTAAAATTGATAATGTTCCACAAATAAATAAGATTTTCCATGCCAAGGAAAATACGGATAAGCCTTATTATCATAGGCCATCTCCTATAAATCTTCAATATGAAGAATTTAGGCCATCTATGAATTCTTATGATGGCAGATCCATTGAAGAATGGAACATAGACAGATTATCCGAGTACCAAATAAAAAATGCCATTCAGCATATGCTTATGTATGCTACAGCTAATAGAATACATGGGAATTCTAATAAATTCATAGCGCAAGCTATTATAGCAGGATTTTCAGGACAGCTAAAAAGATGGTGGGATTTTCAGTTACATACTGAAGCAAAAAATTAGATCCTAAATTCCATCAAGGAAGAAAACGGCCAACAACAGTCTGATGCTGTTAATACTCTGGCCTACACCGTTATTTTACATTTTTTAGGGTCTACTTCTATGTTTGTTGAACAAACCACTGAACAACTCATGAATTTGAGATGTAAGGATCTTTCAGAGTTTAAGTGGTATAAAGATGTCCTTCTGAGCGCTGTCTTCACCAGGGATGATTGCTATCAAGACTTCTGGAAAGAGAAGTTTAAAAGCGGTCTACCTTATTTGTTCTTAGAAAGAGTTAAAGAAAGGCTTACTCCGAGATCTGCTAGGTCTACTAGTTGAAGCGTTACTTGAAAAGCGTTCGAAAAATTTATCCATTATTCTTAGATCACTGTCAACGATTTACTCTATACCTTCAAAAGCCTAACCACGACACAAACGGCAGAAACGCGACTTGGGTTTCACTAAGAATTTTAGAATAAATTCTGGAAAGCTTAAACAAATAAAACAACAGACTAATATTATAGCAGATTAACGAAATTAAATGGCTCTCGTACTAAGATTGACGATTGCAGGATCAAATGAAATAAAATAATGAACAAAAGAAATTTTACTTGTTGAAAATATTTAGTCAAACCTCCATAACTGGAAGTTACCTGCTATCTCTTCACACCACATTTATAAATCCAATAACAATTTTCTCTTTAAATCTGATTATGTGTTTAAAACTGTAGAAGAGTCCATTTTGATAGATAATAATTTATTATCTTTTAACCTTCTCTCTCAAAGTCTTATTAGTAGACATCAAAAGAAGTATTCCTTTATACATATAGGAATGGTACAGGTAGCGGTTAAACTTGCTACAAGGTTAGGGTTAAATGTAACCGCCTTGTTATGTTTAAGAGATAAAAGAAATAACAAGTTTACTGATTCCTTATTAGGAGTAGTAGAATCGTCATTAAATGACGAACCAATTTACTTCACTTGTTATCCGAACTTAACAGTTCCTCTTGATTGTCCACATGTGTTGGATATAGCCTCATTGGATATTAAAACAGATGGTTTTGATATGAAACCAGGTTCAAAGAATTTGATTCTTATTTACAGAATCCATTTTAAGGTTATGAACAACAAAGTCCCTAATATCAGGGATGATGCAGGAAAATTAATAAATGCTCCAAAAGGGCAAGCTACCTTATTTCTAACAGATTTAAGTGAAGGTAGTCTTGTGGTCCCTAAACCTATCACACGGGATCAATTACATTTTCTAGAATCTTGGAAAATGGAAGATGGAGTTCCTCCTAAAAAGGAAGAAAGCAACAGTCTAGATTATATTCTAGAGGATACAGATGGAAGCGTGGTTATAAAATTTGACAGAACTAGAAGCTTATCTAGTAGGAGATCCTTCGCAGGAATTCTTAACACTCCGTCATTCTTGCCACCTAGGTCCTTGGTTACTTTACCGACTAGAAATGAAGAAATAAATTGTGGAAAGGACCCCAGCTAATATAGCTAGGCCAATTTATGAAAAACCCATGAGTTCTTCCATGTCTGATGTGGGTTATACACCAAAAGAATTGTTAGTTATTTCATCACTAACAAATTTTGAAAAATGGTTTGAAATGTCTTTCTCTGAAAAGAAAAAAGAACATTATAGAAAACAATACTCTGTTTATCAACAGAAAGAAGGAGAAAAGGACTTTTCTGAATTCCTGAGCAATATATTTAGGCTTAAAGGAATAAAGTTTCCTAAGTTTAACGATGATCAATTCCTTAGCACCATTGAATCGTCTTATAAGACATATATAGCTTCTAATAAAACAATTAGAAGTATTCATCCTCCGTTGGCAGCTGTATCTTATAAAATAGATACAGATAAAGTTGGTGAATGTAGTCCTTTTTACGAGGGGCAAAAACTTCTGTTAAACAAAATAATTTCACCAACCTTAGTCTCCATACTATTGGAGAGCAACTTTCAAGAATTGAAAATCAAGTCCAAAAGACTTATTCTAAGCCTTATCAGGCTTCAACTTAAAAAACCCCGGGAGGAAGAAAGGGTTATAATAAAACCCTCTACTTCAGAAAAATTAAACATCAAATTTACTGACCACTCTAAAGTTGTTGAAGAAATCTCCAAAAGATTAGCGGAGCTAAATATAGACCGAAAACAGAAAAATATTGCTCCTCTAACAAAAGAACAAGAATCTGATTCAGAGTCAAGTTCAAGCTCGGAACAGCCTTTAAAAGGTCAAGATGAATTAGAATCTTTATTCCAAGATTTGAAAATTGATAATGTTCCACAAATAAATAAGATTTTTCATGCCAAGGAAAATACTGATAAGCCTTATTATCAAAGGCCATCTCCTATAAATCTTCAATATGAAGAATTTAGGCCATCCATGAATTCTTATGATGGTAGATCCATTGAAGAATGGAACATAGCCGAATAATCTGAGTACCAGATAAAAAATGCCATTCAGCATATGCTTATGTATGCTACAGCTAGTAGAATACATGGCAATTCTGATAAATCCATAGTGCAAGTTATTATAGCAGGATTTTCAGGACAGCTAAAAGGATGGTGGGATTTTCAGTTAAATACTGAAGTAAAAAATTAGATCCTAAATTCCGTCAAGGAAGAAAAGGCCAACAACAGTCTGATGCTGTTAATACTCTGGCATACACCGTTATTTTACATTTTTTAGGGTCTACTTTTATGTTTGTTGAACAAACCACTGAACAACTCATGAATTTGAGATGTAAGGATCTTTCAGAGTTTAAGTGGTATAAAGATGTCTTTCTGAGCGTTGTATTCACCAAGGATGATTGCTATCAAGACTTCTGGAAAGAGAAGTTTATAAACGGTCTACCTTATTTGTTCTTAGAAAGAGTTAAAGAAAGGCTTACTCCGAGATCTGCTAGGTCTACTAGTTGAAGCGTTACTTGAAAAGCGTTCGAAAAATTTATCCATTATTCTTAGATCACTGTCAACGATTTACTCTATACCTTCAAAAGCCTAACCACGGCACAAATGGCAGAAACACGACTTGGGTTTCACTAAGAATTTTAGAATAAATTCTGGAAAGCTTGAACAAATAAAACAATAAACTAATATTATAGCAGATTAACGAAATTAAATGGCTCTGATACCAAGATTGACGATTGCAGGATCAAATGAAATAAAATAATGAACAAAAGAAATTTTACTTGTTGAAAATATTGAGTCAAACCTCCGTAACTGGAAGTTACCTGCTATCTCTTCACACTACATTTATAAATCCAATAACAATTTTCTCTTTAAATCTGATTATGTGGTTAAAACTGTAGAAGAGTCCATTTCGATAGATAATAATTTATTATCTTTTAACCTTCTCTCTCAAAGTCTTATTAGTAGACATCAAAAGAAGTATTCCTTTATACATATAGGAATGGTACAGGTAGCGGTTAAACCTGCTACAGGGTTAGAGTTAAATGTAACCGCCTTGTTATGTTTAAGAGATAAAAGAAATAACAAGTTTACTGATTCCTTATTAGTAGTAGTAGAATCGTCATTAAATGACGGACCAATTTACTTCACTTGTTATCCGAACTTAACAGTTCCTCTTGATTGTCCACATGTGTTGGATATAGGCTCATTGGATATTAAAACAGATGGTTTTGATATGAAACCAGGGTCAAAGAATTTGATTCTTATTTACAGAATTCATTATAAGGTTATGAACAGCACAGTCCCTAATATCAGGGATGATGCACGAAAATTAATAAATGCTCCAAAAGGGCAAACTACCTTATTTCTAACAGATTTAAGTAAAGGTAGTCTTATGGTCCCTAAACCTATCACATGGGCTCAATTACATTTTCCAGAATCTTGGAAACTGGAAGATGGAGTTCCTCCTAAAAAGGAAGAAAGCAACAGTCTAGATTATATTCTAGAGGATACAGATGGAAGCGTGGTTATAAAATTTGACAGAACCAGAAACTTATCTAGTAGGAGATCCTTTGCAGGAATTCTTAACACTCCGTCATTCTTGCCACCTAGGTCCTTGGTTACTTTACCGACTAGAAATGAAGAAATAAATTTTGTGGAGAGGACCCTAGCTAATATAGCTAAGCCAATTTATGAAAAACCCATGAGTCCTTCCATGTCTGATGAGGGTTATGCACCCAAAGAATTGTTAGTTATTTCATCACTAACAAATTTTGAAAAATGGTTTGAAATGTCTTTCTCTGAAAAGAGAAAAGAACATTATAAAAAACAATACTCTGTTTATCAACAGAAAGAAGGGGAAAAGGACTTTTCTGAATTCCTGAGCCATATATTTAGGCTTAAAGGAATAAAGTTTCCTAAGTTTAACGATGATCAATTCCTTAGCACCATTGAATCGTCTTATAAGACATATATAGCTTCTAATAAAACAATTAGAAGTATTCATCCTCCGTTGGCAGCTGTATCTTATAAAATAGATACAGATAAAGTTGTTGAATGTAGTCCTTTTTACGAAGGGACAGAAAGTTCTGTTAAACAGAATAATTTCACCAACCTTAGTCTCCATACTATTGGAGAGCAACTTTCAAGAATTGAAAATCAAGTCCAAAAGACCTATTCTAAGCCTTATCAGGCTTCAACTTCAAAAACCCCGGGAGGAAGAAAGGGTTATAATAAAACCCTCCGCTTCAGAAAAATTAAACATCAAATTTACAGAACATTCTGAAGTTGTTGAAGAAATCTCCAAATGATTAGCGGAGCTAAATATAGACCGAAAACAGAAAAATATTGCTCCTCTAACAAAAGAACAAGAATCTGATTCGGAGTCAAGTTCAAGTTCGGAACAGCCTTTAAAAGGTCAAGATGAATTAGAATCTTTATTCCAAGATTTGAAAATTGATAATGTTCCACAAATAAATAAGATTTTTCATGCCAAGGAAAATACTGATAAGCCTTATTATCAAAGGCCATCTCCTATAAATCTTCAATATGAAGAATTTAGGCCATCCATGAATTCTTATGATGGCAGATCCATTGAAGAATGGAACATAGACGGATTATCTGAGTACCAGATAAAAAATGCCATTTAGCATATGCTTATGTATGCTACAACTAGTAGAATACATGGCAATTCTGATAAATCCATAGCGCAAGCTATTATAGCAGGATTTTTAGGATAGCTAAAAGGATGGTAGGATTTTCAGTTAAATACTGAAGCAAAAAATCAGATCCTAAATTCCGTCAAGGAAGAAAACGGCCAACAGCAGTCTGATGTTGTTAATACTCTGGCTTACACCCTTATTTTACGTTTTTTAGGTCTACTTCTATGTTTGTTGAACAAACCATTGAACAACTCATGAATTTGAGATGTAAGGATCTTTCAGAGTTTAAGTGGAATAAAGATGTCTTTCTGAGCGTTGTCTTCACCAGGGATGATTGCTATCAAGACTTCTGCAAAGAGAAGTTTATAAACGGTCTACCTTATTTGTTCTCAGAAAGAGTCAAAGAAAGGCTTAGGATGAAGTATAATAATGTTATACCTTATCCAAAGCTGACTTATGGAGAACTATCCTCTGAGATAGTCGCTGAAGGAATGCTGCTTTGCAATGAGTTAAAAATTCAAAAGCAAACGCAGAAAGAGAAATTACATGGCAAAAGAATCCTCGGAAACTTTTGCGAACAAGTGGGGTTTCCTTCGCTCCGAAGTTCATATAAAAATTGGCTAAACCTTATAAAAGGAGCCATAAGCCTTATAACAGGCATCCTGAAAAGAGCTATTCAAAGAAATCTTATAAGAGACCTAAAAAACCCTACACTAGGCCTAAAAGACAACTTAAAGATGTAACTTGTTACAAGTGTGGGAAAACGGGACATTACTCTAATAAATGTAGAGTAAAATAACATATAAGGTCACTTAAACTTAGTGTCGATGTCAAAGAAACTCTAGAAAAAATTCTAGTAGTACAAACAAGTTCTGAAAGAGAAGATAATGACTACACTTCGAAAGAAGATTCGGATTCTGAATCACAGTCTAATTCCAGCTGTGATGGAAATTGCGATTATTATAAATTGCTATGTTCTCTTAATGGTTTATTGGTTTTAACCAGAGAAGAAAACATGATTTTAGACCTAATAGAAAAGATCCAAGATCCGATAGAACGAAGAGACCATCTAGAGTCTTATTTAAAAATGTTCAAGGATAAAGCAGTAGAAACTTCTGCTCAAAACTCTTCAAAAAATAATAAACTTGAAGAGAAACTTAAAGAGAAAAATATCTCTTATGACATGAAAGAGATAATCAATAGGGTTAGATCCAGTAGAAGAAAAGAACCCACCAATAATGATCTTAAAACAGACGTTAATGAATTAAAGAAAGAAGTCAAAAGTCTTAAAGACAGAATTTCGCTCTTAGAAGCTTTTAAAATATCAGATTATAACTCTGATTCGGAAGAGGACCAAGAAAAGGGTCTTGATAAGAAAGACCAATCCACCCAAAAGGACCTTCAGTATGTGGACGTGTGAGATAGGGTAGTCACTCATAAGTGGCATACCAAAATTACTCTTGTTATAAACATAGAGTATATCTTGAAAACAATCGCCCTTATAGATTCAGGGGCTGATCTTAATTGTATAAATGAGGGATTAATACCATCCCGATACTTCTCCAAAACTTTGGAACAATTGCATACAGCTAACGGAGACAAATTAGCTGTTGAGTACAAGTTGAGTAATGCGGCTATTTGCAACAACGGGATGTGTTTAGAAATACCATTTATAATGGTTAAGGATTTGTCCCATTCAGTTATTCTTGGTAACCCATTTTTACATATGTTATTCCCTATATCAAGATTATCAGAAAAGGGAATTGAAACGCATATTACGGGTAAAGAAATAATCTTTGAGTTTATATCTCAACCCAAAGTAAAACATATAGATGTTATAAAAAGAAGGATCTCTTATAAAGAGAAATTCATCAATTCCTTAAAACAGGAAATTGCCTTTAAAACTATTGAGGAAAAGCTCAGTAATCCTCAGTTAAAAGAAAGAGCTAAAACTCTATAACAAGAGCTTATTAGAGAAATTTGCTCAGACGCTCCTACAAAAGCCCGGCCCATAGCTATGGGGCCTCGCCATTTAGAAATTTGTAAGTCTGAAATTGCAGACTTAGAGAAAAAGGGCTTATAAGAAAAAGCCAAAGCCCATGGAGTTGTCCGGCATTCTATGTCGAAAATGCCGCTGAGTTAGAAAGAGGAGTGCCCCAATTAGCCATCAATTATAAGCCTTTAAATAAAGTCTTAAGATGGATTAGGTACCCTCTGCCGAACGAAAGAGATTTGCTTAATAGACTCTTTGAAGCAAAAGTATTCTCTAAATTTGACATGAAATCTGGATATTGGCAGATCCAGATAAGAGAAGAAGATAAATACAAAACAGCATTCACTGTCCCGTTTGGTCATTACGAATGGAATGTTATGCCATTCGGTTTAAAGAATGCTCCTTCTGAATTTCAGAAGATTATGAATGACATTTTCAATGCTTTTTCAGCATTCATGATAGTCTATATAGATGATGTCCTAATTTTCTCTAACGACATAGAACAACACTTTAAGCACCTAAGCATTTTCCTAACAGCAGTTAAGGCTAACTGCTTAGTGGTTTCTGCTAAAAAGATTAAGTTGTTTCAAACAAAGATTAGGTTTCTAGGCCATTATTTGGAATATGGCACAACTATCCCAATCGAAAGAGCTATTGAATTTGCAGACAAATTCCCTAATGAAATTAAAGAAAAAAATCAACTGCAAAGATTTTTAGGGAGTCTGAATTATGTGGCTGATTTTTATAAAAATCTAGCCCAAGATGCTAAGCCTTTATTCGCAAGGCTTCATAAGAACCCCCCGAAGTGGACTTATGAGTGCACTCAAGCGATAAAAAAAATAAAACTCAATGTTAAAACATTGCTATGTTTAGCCATACCACATCCAGAAGCCTTTAAAATTGTCGAAACCGATGCTTCAGACAAAGGCTATGGAGGAATCCTTAAACAAAGGATCGATGGAAAAGAAACCTTAGTTAGGTTTACAAGCGGTCTATGGACTGGACCGAGAGTTAATTACTCTACAGTTAAAAAAGAAGTATTGTCCGTTGTTCTATGCATCCAAAAATTCGAATCTGATTTAATTAATCAGAAATTTCTTATCAGAATAGACTGTAAGAGTGCTAAAGAGATTTTACTAAAAGATGTGAAAAATATAGCCTCTAAACAGATATTTGCCCAATGGCAAGCGATTTTATCAGTATTTGATTTTGATATCGAGTTTATAAAAGGAGAGTCTAATTCACTTCCGGATTTTCTAACTCGTGAATTTCTTACATCGATCCTTACATCCAGACACTTATAAGCGCTGCCTAGATGCCACTACAGAGAAGGAAAATATTTTTCCCTATGTCCCAATTACATTCGAACACATGATGCCCATCGAAGATAGGCATTCACATTTGCAACCGTTCGAAATCGCATCCTTTTATACGCAGAACTGTACAATGACACCTTTTCTGCCAAAGGATTGTAATTTTTACCAAACAATCTTATTAAAGACCGACTCGGTCAAGATTGAACCAGTCTCTAGAAGCGGAAATGAGTGGGCTTATAGTAAGTTCATTATCACAAGGATTATATCCCAAGAAGAATGGGGAAGGATCCTATTAGCGTGTAGAGAATTATCTTATGGAAAATTCAGATTCTTTGACTATTTCGATTACATACAAGCTTGGACTCGGGCATTATTTTATGAAAATCGTTAAAGGAAATTCAGCTGGTTCTTTCAATTTTCCCTCAACAAACCTCAAGAGGTTTTTCCAAATTGGTTTCATGATTGGTTTACCAAATGGGGATTATTTCCAAATTGTCGATGCAAATAAATTCTGTGAATACCCTAGACTTATGTTTGCAGTCTTATATAGAGTCCCATAGATTGGCAAATGGGATTTTATTCACTAAAAAGAAGGGTAAAAAACTGGGATATTACTCAGATAAAGAAAATTTTGTTCCTTGGCTAACCAGGAGAATCTCCACTAAATGGTAGGATAAATTCGAATTCTTTGAGTCTCCTTCAGTTTTCTCTAAGGAGCTGGTTATTCGGTTAGTCGATCCAAATTGTCCACCGGTTTCTCCGAAGGCTTCAGAAGTTTCAGTATCTCCTAATAAGGTGACTGAACTACTAAAGGGTTTATTAACCTCTATTCCTAAAGAAGAACTAAAACAACAAGTACTTCAACTTTTAGATGAGGAAGCACCTCCTAAACCAGGTTTTGATCCTCATAATCTATTGTCTGTTCTTCCTAAGAAGAAAGAGAGCCCCAAACGAAAGGGAGCTGACATAGCTAGCTCATCATCTAATGAAGCAAGCAAAGCTAAAAGAGTACCACCACTGCCAGATAATGAGTTTTCAGATCTTTTCTTGGACTCTCAAGACCCTAATGATTTCTAAGGGTAAGAATCCTTATCAAGATTGCTTTGGGCCCCACACACTCAGGAGAAAAGAAATAATGGAGCACCGAAAGAATAAAGTATTTTGTCGGTTCTCACTTTACTTTATTAAAGTAAGCTTTACATTTATTAAAGAAAAGGAATCTTGCAGACTATGCACGTCCTTGGTCGGCCATTTCCTTGAAGCATCCTTATCTGCCAACTCACAGCAAGCAACAGGAAGCATTTCGCTTGGCCTATATATAGGATTTAGTTTTTTAGTTTTGGTGTGCAATAAAATTTCTGAAATAGCAATATCTTAGAGAGTTTTAATTTTGTGCTTGTTCTTGTAAGTAGTGCGTAAAGCCTTTCAGACTTCTGTATTATATCAAGTGAGAATTTCTTTTGAGTTAATTGATTATACCACATGGTAAAAAAAAGTGATTCTCCCTTCAAATAGGTATAACTTATTTTTGGAAAAAATAAAAAATCTCTCTTCCATTTTCATACATCTGACATAAAGAGGCAGAGTTTTTTTATTTCTTATGGGCATGTATACAGCACACCCCTTTATTTATAGTTTTTATACTAACAAATTGGGTTTTTTCTATTTTGGAGCCGTCTTATATCCCAGGAATTCAAATGATTTTCTGCATCAATGTTCTATGGTCTCTAACACAAGACATAGTCTCTAATCGACATTGTTTAGTATCCTCAATCCGAATGAACTCTCACATTATGCTTCTTTGTTTCTATTAAATTCAACAATTTTTGAAACATGTTTTGTAAACTCACTAAACTAACAGGCAATTTAATTATTTTACATGAAAAAAGTTTTCAAAGAAAGAGAATGGATTAACAAAATGACATGGGATACAATTTTTTCATTTCTATTAAAATACTATTTTCAAACGTGCTGTTTGTGCTAAGATAAAAAAATTTTAGAACAAAAAATTGGAGACTTCTTTTTTCATTTTATCAAACACGGCAGATGGGAGGACATTTTGTGGAAAATTAGTGAGAAATTGCAGGGTTTGAGTAAAATATTTTTATAATTAATCATTTGAACAGTTTTTAATTTGTTGTTTTTATGTAGCCTCCTTTCTTTTTATTTTTTTATTTTATTTTGTATTTATTTCGTAAATTGTTGATTTATGTCGCTTTACGGTTTTTTGTTTGTCTCGTTTTTATCTTTGGAAGTAGATTCATGATGATATACTTTTTTCGAGTTTTTTATTTTAAAGATATGTAACAGACGATATACCAGTATTTTACAAGTATTTTACCAATGTTGTAAGACCCGGATCGACCCAATTGGTCGAACCGAAAAAACTCGGACCCGGTGATAAAAAAGGTCCGGTTAGACTAAAAATCCACTTTGCTATAACCCTTTAAAAACACGTTGACCCAGCCGGTTGAACCATTAACACGGTGACCCGGACTAGGTTAATGGATCACTAATTTGAATTTTTTTAGTTTAATGTTTAAATAAAAACCTATTAAATCGTAACCATTAAAGTCTGTACGATTTTTTTAAAAATTTGCCTCATATGAGCTTATAATAATAACAAAGGAAAACCTTATCCCCCCGCCTGAGTGTGGACTCGAAGATCACAGCTTTACGGCTCAACTACTAGCCAAGCCTTTGCCACAAAGTCTATGATTTAAACTTTTACTAAATTTACGATTTAAAAGTTTAGTATTTTTAATTTTAATGAAGGTCGTGTTTTTCAATTTTATTTTTTCAATTTCAATTTCAAAACTTTATTCTTTTCAAAATATTATAGTTGGACTTACGTATAATTTGTAATTTTTATATTTTTTTACTATAATTTTAATTGTTTTCAATATAAAACGATAATTTATTGGTTAACTTCAATTTATTTCCAATATAAAAGGTTAGTTTGCAATTTAATGAATAATGAAAATTAATTTATGTAAATACTAGAATATAATTTAAGTATTTTTGTAGTTATTTTTTATCTTAATTTTTTGTATTATGGAATAGTTTATTGTTTAATATATTATATATTAATCCTTAAAATATTAAAAAGTATGAATCTTACATATATTTATTATGAACGGTTCAATATCGGTTAACCCATCAATCCTTGACCCTCTGCCTTCACCGGTTCGAGGGGCTGGGTCGGGTTTGATAACCATGAATTTTACCATCATTTTACCAGTATTGTTCAAGCATTTTACCAGCCTTTACAGCATTATACTAGCATTATACAAGCATTTTATCAATATTTTACCACATTGTACAAGGTGTTAAAAATAAAATCAAATATAAGCAACTATTTCATAAATGAAATCAAATAAAAATCACATTTATACGAGCATTTTATCAGTATTATACCACGTGTGAAGAATTAAATTTATAAGAATTTATTTTATGAAAGAAATCAAACGAAAATCACATTTTATCAGGTGACGTAAAGTTTGGAAAATTTTTTAAAAAATTATATCACAATGGATGAGATTTGGAAAATAAAAATAAGACGAACAAAAAAGTCTAAAGCGGCATGTCAAGAAAATGAACAGTTTGAGAGCTAAATATAAAATAAGTAAAGAAAATTGAAAAAAAATGTGAAACGTATGTAATATTGTGAAATGTAATGAAATGTTGATGGTGTTCTCTGATTTTAACTCTTATATTATTAAATTAATTTTTAATTGATATTATAGTTGAGTTTTGATATTTTTACATAATTTTCCCAAAATTATTATTTTACTATCATCCTCGTAATTTTATTTGATGGCTATTTTTAGGCATTTAATTTGACGAGGCCCTTGAATCGTAGTAACTTTGATTTAAATTTCAACCGTTGATTTCGTAACAAAAGTTTGCCCCTAAAAAAGAGTAGCAATCCATGCATCCATCCATGTCCATTGGCTGATTAGTGTACTGTACACATGGGACATTCTGGTTGGCCCGCACATGCAATGGATCTTAACAAACATATAGAATAGAGGAAAAAATTAGGTTGTCTCTGTTTTTGTGTCCCCTTAAATATTTTTTCACTCAATATTTGATATTTAGTATATCTTTTTTATAGGTATTTTTATTTTTCTTGTTTTTCTTTTTCTGTCACCTATACATGGCCTATGTATCAAACATTGAGTGGGGGATACCCAAGGGGACATAAGAACGGAGATAACAGATTTTTTTCTATTGATATCCCCGTTTTTGTGTCCCCTTGAGTGTCTCTCCGCTCAATATATGACACTTGATATATTTTTCCTATATGTATTTTTATTTTTCCCGTTTTTCTTTTTCTCTCACCCGTATATAGAAAAGAGGCGTCAACCGAAAAACGGTATCGCTATTTGTCTCGGCCCCATTTTTATACTTACCGTTACCTAAAATAACAAATATATCATAATAAATTAATTAATTAATATAGTAATATATTTAAAATGACAAAAATATCATAATAAAAAATATATTTAATTTTAGATTAGTTAAATAATATATTTAATTTTACGATAAATATTTAAATAATATAAATTTAGAAAGTTTTATTAAATTTGATATAAAAAAGTTTAAGTAGTACAATTATTTATTAGCAATTTAGTTCTTTATATTGACTTATCTTTTTATTATCCACATTTATAATTATAATTATAATTATTTTAGTATTTTTATATGTTTTATATATTAACTTTTTAAAATCTTAATTTAAATTTTTTTGGGATTTGGGCAGTTAATTCAGCTAAATTTATGGTTGAGCTAAACTATATTTTGTCCAACTGACGTTTTGGGGCAAAATGAATTTTGACCTAACTATTTAATTAAGTGAACTATAGTTTTTTTTAAGAAATCGTAAAAATGGGAACTAAATATATAAATAATTTAAATTTAGAAAGATTTATTAAATTCATTATAAATTTTTTTATAAAAATACAGTTATCTGTTAGCAAAGTTTTTTATTTTGACTAGTCTTTTTATGTAAAGTTTTTCATTTTGACTTGTCTTTTTATTTTTGACAATTATGAGTATAATTATTTAAGTAATTTTAAATAATTTATGATTTAAAGTTTTGTTTTAAAATTAATTTAGATTTTTTTAGGTTGGATAATTGGTTCAGCCGAACATATGGTTGAGCTAAACCATAGTTTATCCAACTGATGTTTTGTACAATAACATATTTTGACGAAACCTTATAATTGTGTGAAATATTATAGTTTTTTAATTAAAAAAATAAATGATATGCAAAGAATTTTGAGGGTGGAAGTGTAAAAATATGAGTAATTAGCATTACTTATTTTATAATAAATAAATATAAAGGGCACTCAAATAATTTAAGAGGGCAATAAGTATAAAAGAAGGGAGTAAATATTAATATCCAATGTATTGAATAAGCTTTATTTTAGTTTTAAAATTTAAATTTGATTTACTCCAATCCAATATAATGGATACAAATCTGATGTCCCCAATTGGAGAGATTATATCATACTCCATATTCTCTGTATAAATGACACATATCCCAGATATAAATAAAATAATAAAAAAATAATAGCATAAAGTAGTACTTGAGACACTTGTCATTCATGCAAAGAGTAGAGAGCAATGCTCCATGAGCATGGTATAATCTCTCCCCCAATTGAGTGTCTCCTTCGATGTCCCCCATTCAGATTTTGTCATGTGTTAGACACGTAGGAGTGTGAAACAAAAAATAGGAAAGAAAAATTGAAAATAAAAAATTAAATAAGAAAATACAAATGACAAAATCTAAATATGAGACATGAAAGGAGACACACAAATAGGGATAATAGATTTGGATCCCAATATAATATAAAAATAGTGTTAGTAAATGTAAAATCGTGTACTTATTATGTAATTTTTCAATATAAGGCTTAGTTTATCCGCATTTAAATTTCATATTAAATTTTGTTATTTTTTTACTGAAGAATGTTGTCTATTAGATTAAATCAGAATTTATTACTCTAATTAAAGGTGGATAAATATAAAGTCAAGATCACTTATATGTTGAAGAATTAATTGTTCAAACTAACATTTGTGCAGAATGATTCGCAGATCGATAAACATAGACAAACTTAAAAATACTAAAAACAGCTTATGAGAGATAAAAACACTAAACAAAACACATAAACAAAATAAAACACAAACAAACTAAACTTGCTACTACCGCAAGACAAACACATGCACTTATGCAAAACTTAATCTGAAAACAAAAAAACATAAAACGCTGCAACCTATATTTTGTTAACCCCCAACTAACGACTTCATCCACAATCATAAAATTATTTATGTAACGACCTGAAATTTTAAAATTTACTTATAATAAATTATTATGGTATTAAAATATCATGGAAATTATTTTTGTAGTTATTATTATTATTGGATATAAGACATGAGGAAGCAAGTTAATTAAGTTAAAGGGATAAATTAGGCATTTAATTATTTGTTCAAGGGCATTATTGAAAATTAAAAAAAAAATCAAAATTATATATACGTATTATCCTTCCCTTCTCCCCTTCATCCCCTTCATCTTCATTTTTCTCCATTCTTCCTTATACCATATCAAAATTTCCCTAATCTAAAAACTTTCGATTTCTTTGATTCAACTTCAAATTCTTGTTAGAAATCGATCTTTAAGCCCTCTATCATCATCAATTTCAGTGAATCAAGGCTAGAAGAAGAGGATTTCAGTTTTTAAGATTTGAATAAATAGTAACCCGAATTTGAGGTGAATGATTTTTTATGAAATTGAAGCTTAATTAGTAGAATTCATGGTAGATTAAGCATATTTATGGTATTAGGAAGTTTATTTATACAATATCTTGATAGAATTATATATGGCTATTGTAAAGGAAGCTAGTGCAAGCAAATGAAAGGCAAAAGAGGTAGAAGAGAGTTAGAAAGAGCTTAGAAAAAGTTTGTGTCTCTAATTTCGATTTCTCGGTTTTTCGGAAAAATTTCCAGATTTGTATCCCTATTTTGTTTTAATGTTTTCTCTTGTTACATAAATCCGATTTGAATGATTCTTGATTCTATTGATATCTACAGAAAGTAAGGAATATATGTTCAGAAGAAACCTTGTTAATTTCGTTCGTTTTCAATGTGAAATTTTTATTTAAAGTTGAGTCATGAAATCTGTTTTTGAAAAATCTCAGCTTTGTACACTGTTTAGTATTTTGATCATAACTTTGGTTATACAATTTGGATTTCTGTGATTCTGGTGGATTTGGAAAGCTGAGACATGTGGCTAATTATGTTTAGAAGAAACTTCTTTGATTGGATGATGTTTTAATAGTAAAAAATGCAGGGGAAGTTAGGTCAAGAAATCTAGAAAATTTCTGGAAAATATAAATGTTGATTTTATTGTGTTTTAATTGAAGTTTAATGCTTTAAAATTAGGATTTGAATCTCTTAATAACTAAAGTTATGTTGAATTATGTTTGATGGTTTATACTAAAATTTTTATGATGTTACTTTGATTTATTGCCCTTATTAAACGAGAAGAATACGGGTCAGGGTAGATTGGCGCCAATAAAGGGGGGTACAGTACTGTATAAACAATTGAAGCTTTGGCTTCGGGCTTGACCGATATATTGATTTTAAAGCTATGGCTTCGCGCTTGATCGATACATTGATATTGAAGCTTCGGCTTCGGGCTTGTCCACTCCCGTATCTATTTTACCGTTATTCATGACTTGTTTACTTTGGGCAATATATGGTTAATGTGTTTGGAAAAGAAATGGATATAAATTCTATTGTACTTTGCAAGGTTTATAATATAAGTTTTGTGCTTTGGTTTTATAAAGTTTTCTAATTTGTTTTTGATTTATTAACATACTTTGTTTCTATTTTAAAGTGTTAAAAATGTTCAAAGTTATTGTATTTCTTTTGTGGACACCACTAAGCAAATTGCTTAGCGTGTAGTTATTTTTCTACACGTAGGTGGAGATTTGTAGATAGCTTGGACCAAAGTGGTATAAGTGGATCAGCTTGAAGAGTATATAAGGAAAGACTCAAGGTGGATTTGTATTTTAATACAATATTATGGTTTGTAGAATAATGACATGTACTAGATAGTGTGAGAAATGTAAAGTAGCATTGAGAAATATATGGAGAATAATTTGGAGTTAGAAACATTATATTTGTATTTGTACATATTAAATCTATAAGTATTAAACTTTATATAGTGGAGTAGAGTTGTTTATTGGGTGATTATAGTTACTGTAGCACTCCCAATAAACAACTCTACTCCACTATATAAAGTGAGGTTTAGGCGATTCTAGGACTAGTACGTACATGCCATTAAGGATATAAATATGTTATGTTAGTTGTTTGATCTACTTTGGTCCAAATTTTCAGGAATAAGTAATGGCTAGTAGTAGTAGTCACAACTAGAATGAGGAAGAGGATGCTGAGAGTACAGTCCGTATTGGGCATTGGGATGAACAAAGACATGAACCTCCACCAGTTCATGGCTTTCCCGAACAACCTACTCCAGCACAAGCTGCTTTACTTTAACATATGACTACTGAAGTAATCACACAAGTACTTCGAAACATACCAATCCCTCAAGTTCCTGTAGTACCTCACGTTGACAAGCTGCTTTACTTTAACATATGACTACTGAAGTAATCACACAAGTACTTCAAAACATACCAATCCCTCAAGTTCCTGTAGTACCTCACGTTGAAATAAGAGAGGAGAGAACTCCTCTTGAAAGAATCAAGAAGCTTCCGGCTGATGACTTCAAAAGGGACACAGTGAATCCTGCATTTGCAGAAGATTGGCTTGATTGTACTAAATGATGTATGACTAGGCTTCATTTTATAGATGAAGAGAGACTAGATTGTGTGCAAAGTCTACTCAAAGAACAAGCAAGGAGGTGGTGGGATAATATTGTGAAGAAAGGCGCCCCGAAGAAATCACTTGGGGTCTTTTCTTAGAACAATTTGACAAGAAGTACATTAGCGAATAATTCAAAGGTGAGCAGAAGAAATTGTTCTTGTCCTTGAGACATGGACGAATGGCTGTATTAGAATATGAAATTCAATTCCTCAAACTCGAGATGTATGCTCGTGATATCGTTGACAGTGAAGTAAAGCGATGTAAGAGATTTGAGGATGGGCTGAATGATGAAATTAGAGTGCATTTACTTGCACAAAAGATTAGGGTGCTTAATGACTTGGTTGATGCTGCTACATGCATTGAGAAGATCAATTCAGATAGGCAACAAAGAATGGCTAAAAGATCTGGATTTTAAAAGGGGTCATAGGGCCTAGCTAGTTCAGAATCTCCAAGTAAGAAACAGAAGGGAATATCAGAACAAACACAATCTTATTTCAGAGAGTTTCCACCGAGATAAACCATAAATACGGGGTCAGCGGCTAGTGTACCTTCAGGTAGAGGCAGAGGAAATATTCCACAACGTTCTAATTATGGAAGGATACATACAGGGAAATGTTGGGGAAAAGGTAGAGTCTGCTTTAAATATGTCTTGAGAGAACATTGGATTGCCAATTGTCCTCTAAGACATATAAGTACATCTGCACTTGCAGTAGTTCCTACTCCTACAATGCAAGGTGGAAGAGGAAGGGGAAGAGGAAATGCTAGTGGGGCAAGTGGGCATGATTTGGCTCAATAAGCACCGCAGAGTGGTAGACCCGGAGGAATGGCGCGAAGTTATGCAATTCGAGGGCCTGAGACTCTGGAATCCACTGAAGTTATTATCGGTAAATTTTCATTCTTTAATCACAATGTTTATACTTTGTTAGATCTCAGTTCATATCATTTATATATATATGTACTGCATTAGCACAAGAGAAAGGGTTGCATGTAGAAGAATTAGGATAAAATATTGAAGTGACTAATCCTGTAGGACACAGTGTGATAGTAAACAAAGTGTATATGAATTGCCCTATTATGATTCAACATCAACTTTTCCTTACAAATTTAATTGAGTTACCTTTCCGATATTACGATGTTATCTTGGGAATGGATTGGTTATTGAAACATCGAGTTATGGTGGTTTACCAAAATAAAAGAATGTCACTTCAAGTTTCTGAAGGAGAAGAAATAGTTATCATGGGGGAAAGATCAGATTATCTCTGTAACATAATTTCTTTTATGAAGACTAAAAGACTGGTTAGGAAGGGAAGTCAGGCCTACCTAATCTTCGCTCTAGGATCAAAGAAAGGTGAGTTAGAATTTAAGAATATTCCTACAGTATGTGATTTTCCCGATGTATTTCCAGAAGAACTATCAGGGTTGCCACTAAAAAGAGAGGTAGAATTCGCAATTGATGTATTGCCGGGTATCGCACCAGTATCCAAAGCACCATACAGAATGGCACCTGCTGAATTAAAAGAGTTGAAGATCCAGTTGCAAGAATTATTAGACAAAGGATTCATACGCTCGATTATATCCCCATGGGATGCACCGGTGTTATTTGTTAAGAAGAAAGATAGGTCGCTCCGATTATGTATTAATTACAGAGAGTTGAATAAATTGACAGTGAGGAACAAGTATCCATTGCCAAGGATTGAAGACTTATTTGATCAACTCAAGGGTCCCAAATACTTCTCCAAGATTGATTTAAGATTGGGTTACTATCAGATGAGAGTGAAAGATGATGATATTGCAAAGACGACCTTCTAAACCAGATATGGGCACTATGAATTTTTGGTGATACCATTTGGTCTAACTAATGCACCAGCAGCATTTATGGACCTTATGAACCGTATCTTTTACTTATATTTAGACAGGTTTGTAGTGGTTTTCATTGATGACATTTTGGTACATTCTAAGTCATGGAAAGAGCATAATCAACATCTGCGGATAGTCTTCCAAACTTTGAGGGAAAATAAATTATATGCCAAACTTAGCAAATGTGAGTTTTGGCTTAAAGAAGTTTCCTTCTTAGGCCATGTTGTTTCTGTAGAAGGAATTAAAGTGGATCCTAAAAAGATAGAAGCAGTTGTAGAATGTAAACCACCAAAGAACCCTACGAAAGTTAGAAGTTTCCTTGGCTTAGCAGGGTATTATTAAAGATTTATAAAGGGATTTTCAGTAATTGTTGCTCCGTTGACGAAACTACTTCAAAAGAATGCAAAATTTGAGTGGAATGACAAGTGCCAAGAAAGTTTTGAGAAGTTGAAGGTAATGTTGACAAAAGCACCCATCCTTAGCCAACCAGACCCTGGAAAAGACTTTGTAATCTATAGTGATGCTTCGCATAATGGTATGGGGTGTGTTTTGATGCAAGAAAGGAAAGTGATTGCCTATGCTTCCAGGCAATTGAAGAATCATGAAAGGAATTATCCTACTCACGATTTGGAAATGGCTGCAATAGTCTTTGCCTTGAAAATTCGGCGACACTATCTTTATGGAGAAAAATGTTATATTTATACAGATCACAAAAGCTTGAAATATTTGCCAATAGAGAAAGAGTTGAATTTAAGGCAGAGAAGGTGGATGAAATTCATTAAAGATTACGATTGTCTTATTGATAACCATCGAGGAAAGGCTAATGTAGTGGAAGATACACTCTGTAGAAAGACAATGATGGCACTAAGGGCTATGAATACAGGGTTTACTCTTACCAGTGGTGGAGCCTTAATTGCAGAATTAAAGATTTAACCTGTACTACTACAACAGGTTAAGCAAGCATAAAATGAAGATGATGACTTCAAGGTCATTCGAGCAAGGACACAAGTGGGTATCGTAGATAACTATATGGTTCAAGAAGATGAGTGTCTATACTTTAAAGATAGACTATGCGTGCTAAACAATGAAGAATTGAAGAAGAATATCTTGCATGAGGTGCATAGTAGTCCTTATGCGATGCATTCAGGAGCAAACAAGATGTACCAAAATTTGAAGAGCCATTATTGGTGGAATGAGATGAAGAAAGACATTACTAACTATGTTGCTCAATGTCTAACTTGTCAACAGGTGAAAGCCGAACATCAAGTTCCTTTTGGATTATTGCAACCAATAACAATTCCAGAATGGAAATGGGAAAGAATCACAATAGACTTCGTGATGTCTTTACCATTTACACAGAAGAAATATGATGCAGTGTGGGTTGTTATAGATAGATTGACAAAATCTGCCCACTTTCTTCCAATTAGGATGGATTATTCACTTCATAGGTTGGCTCAGTTATATGTAGATGAGATAGTGCGGCTATACGGAGTGCCTATTTCAATCATTTCTGATCGAGATCCAAGATTTACTTCGACATTTTGGAAGAAGTTGCAAGGAGCCTTAGGTCGTAAACTTCATTTCAGTACTTCATTTCATCCTCAAACAGATGGTCAATCTGAAAGAGTAATTCAGGTGTTAGAAGACATGATAAGAAGTTGTATCATTGAATTTGAGGGAAGTTGGGATAATTATTTGTCCCTCATGGAGTTTTCCTACAATAACAGCTATCAGTCAAGCATATAAATGGCGCCATATGAAGCATTGTATAGAAGAAAATGTCAAACTCCATTACTTTGGACCGAACTTTGTGAAAATAAGATTGTGGGAGTGGATTTGATTCAGGAGACAAAGGAGAAGGTAAAACTTATTCAAGAGAGATTGAAGGCTGCATCGGATAGACAAAATTCTTATACTGATCTAAAAAGAAAAGACATTACTTATGAAGTGGGGGATAAAGTATTTTTCAAAGTATCTCCTTGGAAGAAAGTCCTGCGATTTGGCAAGAAAGGCAAGCTCAGTCCGAGATTCATTGGACTATATGAGGTTATAGAGAAGGTTGGACCGGTAGCTTATCGGTTGGCAGTACCCCTGACACTCGACAAAATTCATAATGTGTTCTATGTGTATATGTTAAGGAGGCATAGATTAGGTCCATCACATATCTTATCTCCTGATGTCGTAGAAATTGAACCCGACCTGACATATGAAGAGGAACCGATACAAATCTTGGCGAGAGAAGTTAAACAATTAAGAAACAAGTCTATTCCATTGGTAAAAGTACTTTGGAGGAATCATAAGGTTGAAGAAGCAACTTGGGGATCGGAGGATACAATGAAAACTCAATATCCGCAACTATTTTCAGGTAATTTTTTAGGACGAAAATTCATAATGGTGGGAGAATTGTAACGACTTGAAATTTCAAAATTTACTTATAATAAATTATTATGGTATGAAAATATCATGAAAATTATTTTTGTAGTTATAATTTTTATTATTATTGGATAAAAGACATGAGAAAGTAAGTTAATTAAGTTAGATTGACGAATTAGGCATTTAATTATTTATTCAAGGGCATTGTTGGAAATTGAAAAAAAAAAGAAAATCAAAATCTTATAAACTTATTATCCTTTCCTTCTCCCCTTCATTTCCTTCATCTTCATTTTTCTCCATTCTTCCTTATACCATATCAAAATTTCTCTAATCTAAAAACTTTCAATTTCTTCAATTCAACTTCAAATTCTTGTTAGAAATTGATCCTTAAGCCCTCTATCATCATCAATTTCAGTGAATCAAGACTAGAAGAAGAGGATTTCAGTTTTTAAGATCGGATGAATAGTATCCGAATTTGAGGTGAGTGATTTTTTATGAAATTGAAGCTTAATTAGTAGAATTCATGGTAGATTAAGCATATTTATGGTATTAGAAAGTTTATTTGTAGAATATCTTAATAGAATTATATATGGCTATTGTAGAGGAAGCTAATGCAAGCAAATCAAAGGTAAAAGAGGTAGAAGAGAGCTAGAAAGAGCTTAGAAAAAAAATTGTGTCTCTAATTTCGATTTCTCGGTTTTTCGGAAAAATTTCCAAATTTGTATCCTTGTTTTATTTTAATGTTTTCTCTTGTTATATAAATTCAATTTGAATGATTCTTGATTCTATTAATATCTACAGAAAGTAAGGAATATATGTTCAGAAGAAGCCTTGTTGAATTTCGTTCGTTTTCAATGTAAAATTTTTGTTTGAAGTTGAGTCATGAAATCTGTTTTCCGAAAATCTCAGCTTTGTATACTTTTTAGTATTTTGAACATAACTTTGGTTATAGAATTTTGATTTCTGTGATTCTAGTGGATTTGGAAAGCTGAGACATGTGGCTAATTATGGTAAGAAGAAACTTCTTCGATTGGATGATGTTTTAATAGTGAAAAATGCAGTGGAAGTCAGGTCATGAAATCTGGAAAATTTCTGGAAAATATGAATGTTGATTTTATTGTGTTTTAATTGAAGTTTGATGTTTTAAAATTTAGGATTTGAATCTCTTAATTACTGAAGTTATGTTGAATTATGTTTGATGGTTTATACTGAAATTTTTAAGATGTTACTTTGATTTATTGCCCTTATTAGACGAGTAGAATACGGGTCAGGGTAGATTGGTGCCAATAAAGGGGGGTACGGTACTGTACAAATAATTGAAGCTTTGGCTTCGGGCTTGACCGATATATTGATTTTGAAGCTACAACTTCGGGCTTGACCGATACATTGAATTGAAGCTTCGGCTTCGGGCTTGTCCGCTCCCCGTATCCATTTTACCGTTATTCATGACTTGTTTACTTTGGGCAATATATGGTTAATGTGTTTGGAAAAACAAATTGGATATAAATTTGATTGTACTTTACAAGGTTTATAATATAAGTTTTGTAATTTGGTTTTATAAAGTTGTTTAATTTATTTTTTATTTATGAACATACTTTGTTTCTATTTTAAAGTGTTAAAAATATTCAAAGTTGTTGTATTTCTTTTATCGACACCACTAAGCAAATTATTTAGCGTGTAGTTGTTTTTCTATATGTAGGTGGAGATTTGTAGATAGCTTGGACCAAAGTGGTATAAGTGGATCAGCTTGAAGAGCATATAAGGAAAGACTTAAGGTGGATTTGTATTTAATGTAATATTATGGTTTGTAGAATAATGGCATGTACTAGATAGTGTAAGAAATGTAAAGTGGCATTGAGAAATATTTGGAGAATAATTTGGAGTTGTAAACATTATATTTGATTTGTACATATTAAATCTATAAGTATTTAACTTTATACAGTGGAGTAGAGTTGTTTATTGGTTGATTATAGTTACTGTGGCACTCCCTATAAAGGGGGTGTTTCAGTTTACGCCATAATATAACCAGTAGTCCAGATCTGAAACGATCTTATACGGAGAAAAATCTGAGTGTTTTCTATGAAAGATCAACAAGTATCTTGTCTAAAGGCGGATGAAGTCCAACCCAGTTATAAAACTATCAAGATTGAGATATGTAGTAACAAATATATGTTTGAAGAAGATGATCGGATGATAAGAAAGTTGTTGATGCATATTATTCTTACAAAAAAACTCCGAAATTAGAAATAAAGAAAAACAAATACAAGAAAACAAAGGATACGAGGGAAAAGATTGCAAATTAGACTTTTTTTCCCTTTCTAACAAACAAACTTACAAGCAAAAGAGATGGATATTCTTAGATCAAGGCCAGCTAGAGTTTTGACTTTTGGAGAGAAAACCCCGAAAATATTGCTATTACTTCTTTAAATTTTGTAGCCATCATCTGAAAAATTGAAGAACACCTAGCAAGAAAATGAAGCTTTTAGTTTATAGCTTGTTAGCTTTGTTCACGGGAAAACGTAGTGTAATAAGTTAATCTAACCATATATGTATAGGCTTAAAAATTGCAAATAACAAAGTAATTAGGGAAAAATTTTAAAAATCAACGGCTAATAGTAATCATTATTGCGTCCTTTTTTTTATAGTAAGTCTGATTTTTTTTAAAAAAGGAAAGCAACGGTTCAATACTTAATTAGTCATCATTTAATGCTAATTAGTTTGATTACTTTTTAGAAAAGAGTAATCAACGGTTTGATTTTTTCAAAAAAAAGGAAAACAAACGTAGCAAAATTGGAAATAGGAATGAAATGTTTGAGAATTATAAGAAGAAAATATCCCATATGTATTTATATAAAATAAAAAAAATTTGGGGCCTTAAATTTTGAGGCCCAAAGCTTTTGCTTCACTTGCTTTATATAAGGCCCGGCCTGGTTGCTTGCTTTATAGAAAGAATTTTTTAAATAAATGTCTATAAAAATTAAAATAATTTCAGTATATTATAAATTATTTATAAATTGATAAAAATAATTAAAAAATAATTATAAAAATATTATGTAGTATTTATCTGGTAAATATTTAGTAATCGTCTAATAGTTATTTTGTAATCATTTAATAGATCGGTATTAGATATGTAGTAGATTTCTAGTCAACATCTAGTAGATATCTAATAAACATCTAGTAGATCGGTATCAGATATGTAGTAGTTATCTAGTAAATCTTAATTTTGATAGTTTTACCATATAACTACTACATGATATTTATGTAATTATTTTCTCGTGTTTTATTAATTTATAAATTATTTATATTTTTTGTATTTATGTAATTAGTTTAATTTAATGGTGAATTTTATAAATATTTTAATGAGACACGAATATTTTTGACAATTTCCCTTAGGAAATTGCGGTAGACCTGGATAATTTTACTGCACATTATATAATTTTTTTCTACAAAACTTACATTTTTTTTGGTAAAACAAAACTTACATTTTTATTGTCGCTAAACCAAGAACTTCAACAATTGGTTCAAAAATTATGTAGTGATGGGTCATTTTACCATTACTAGATAAGTATACATGCATATCATTTTTGCAACTGAATTGATTGGCTAAATAGAGTACAGTGAAGTAGTTATTTGTGCCTGTGAATAAGGCTCTAAACGAGCCGAACTATTCATGAACTATTCGGCGTTTGGCTCAGTCAAAGCTCGTTCGAGCTTGGTTCGTTAATAAATGAGCTTATTTGTGAATAAAATTTCAGGCTCGTTATCATAAACGAACCAAGCTTGAACAAAGGGATACTCGGCTCGAAAGCTAGTGAACATAAGAGGCTTGCTAACTAGTTCACCAACACGCTCGTTATTAGGCTCATTAACAGGCTCGTTAACATATTTGAAAACTTTATATATTATATTTATGAAATAGATAGATTATGAATCAGTATAAAATAGTATATGTGTTAAATGGATATAAAAATGTACAAAGAAAAATATAAAAATATAAGATAAAAAGTAAAGGAAAAATATGTATAAATTGACATATAAAATATAGATAAAAAAAGAGAAAAGATAGATATAAAGCCTAACAAAGGCAATTCAGATCCAATCCAATCCATACTATATATATATTCATCAATTTCTGTATGCTCAGTAAAACTATAATCTCATTTTCCTCTGAAAAAAGCAGCCGCCAATATAACAATCCTCCTCTTCCTATTTTTAGTACAATGAAAATTATTTGTAGTGTTTAGATCCTTCATCTCTGATTTTTTATCTTACGGATTCTATCTTTTTTATAAGCTGAGCTGTCGATTTAAACAAAGATCAAGATATGCTCGAAGCTCGGCTCGTGCTCGATTTGACCAAGCTCAAACTCGACTCGGACTCAATTTAACCAAGTTCAAACTCAATTCATATTCATTAAAATTTAAATAAACAGAGCTTAAACAGTCAATATTTAAGCTCAATTCGATTCATTTATAACCCTAACCTTTAAATGAAATATCCTTATTTATTGGCTTTCCAAATGGGCCATGGGTCACATTCGTTGCTCTTTTTCCAAAGAATTACGACTACCCTATTAATTATGCATTAACTCTATATTTCTAGAAAAGAGATGAAAAATGTAACAAAAAAAAATATATTGATGCAATAATAGAATGACAGTGACAGAAAAATCAATTTGAATTGTAAGTCAACGATCAAATTTGTTTATAAAAAAATAAAAAAAGAAAGGAGTAATAGATCAAGCCTAAAAATAGATTAATGAAAAAAATAAATTTAATAGAGAGAAAGTATAATATATAAATTATAAGAGAAAAAAGATTAATGAAAAAATAGATTTCACTTATTTATTAGATTTTTTTTATATGTCTATCATACTTCTATAACATGTCCATCAATTGAAAAAGTTTGAAAAAGTCACAGTTGATGTCATTTCAAAAATAAAAAAGAGACAAATAGAAAACTCTAAAGCGACATATAAAAAAAATAAGCGATTTAAAAAATAAATTAAAAATAAATTAAAAAAATAAAAAAACTATGAATGGTGCAATCGTGGAGGGTGAGAACATGTAGTCGTAATTAATTTGGCTTTTGTTGAAATTATTTTAGGAAGATAGATATTTTTTTTTATAAGAATTGACTTTCCAAATAAGCAATGGGTCACATATGTTAGTCTTTTTCCAAACATTTAGGACTACCCTATTAATCATGCATTACCTTTATATTTCTAGAAAAGAGATGAAAAATGTAAGAAAAAAAAAATATGTTGATCCAATAATAGAATGACAGTGAAAGAAAAATCAATTTGAATTGTAAGTCAACGATCAAACTTGTTTATAAAAAGAAATAAAAAAGAGAAAGGAGTACTAGAGCAAGTATAAACTATAGAATTTAAAATTTAAAGTTTTACATTTTAATTATTTATTAAATTTTAATGGTCCAGATTTTATTATACTATGGACTCTATAAATCACTAAAATTGAATATGGACCATTAAAAATCAATGAATGGTTAAGATTAATTAAAATGTATAACTTTAGGGAGTTTGAACTTTAAAGAACCTAAATCCGTAAACCCGAACAATATGTATAATTTAATTAAGGCCCTATTACTTTGGACTGTAATTTTATGAACTGAAGTTGGCTGAACTGAACTTTTTTCGGTGTAAATTTATAACTATGCATAGCTGAACTGAACTAAACTAAACTGAAGCGGACTGAACTGAACTGAATTATAGTCCAAGAAAACATGGCGTAAACCATGACGTGTAAGGTAATCTCTCATTCAATCGGACACAATTGTGAATATATCGAATAAAAGCAAGCAATAAAATGGAATGATAATCAAATGACTGACAATGAATTTGGGGTATTGCGTGGATGTTGTTTAGAAGGCAGCAACAAATTCTGAAGCTAACTTAGTTCCAATTTTTGATTGCAAATCTGTCCCCTTTTATTTTGTAATTTGTTAAAAACCAGGTCCCTACTTGCTTCTTAATAGACACAGGTCAAGTCTGGACCTGTTTTTTCAATTGAATTAAAGAAAAATATATTTAATTAGGACTGCGATGACATAGGGTTCAAAGGGCCTAATTTTTTTTAATATGCGTATTTCTATAATATAAAGAAACAAACATTAAAAAGAAGCTTTTGAATGCATCTATCATGGAAGAACTAAATGATTTTAACTTATATTAATTTTTCTATTTTCTTCGAGTTTACTTCACATTTTGTTAAGTCTAATAGGGGGATATATTTTGCAATGTCTACCTTATTAGAGTTATTATTATCTTTAATTAAATGCTATTTGACTTATTCTTCAATAAAAAAGTTTACTTTTTTTTACTGAGTCTAATATCATCATTTTTAAATAAGTATTATATATTTTTTTTATCAAAATGACACTCATTTCTTATTACGCCCTTATAATATGTAGGGCCGGCCTTAAGGGCTCACAGTGGACACAACCATCAAAAGTCCATTGACAAAAGCAGTTCAAATCTTTTTTTTTTTGTTTTTTATGCAAAAATAAATTATAAATTTATAGTAGATTTCAATTTAAGACTCTAATTTTTTGTTTATAGACCATAATAACACAATGAAAACATTACAATTTGAATAGCTTTTACGACTTGGATATAATGAATTATAATATCACTTGATTATACGTTTTATTCCATTGTCACACAATCATTTTTATTATTATAGGAACATATAGTATATGTTTTATATATTGTTGTGCTTATAGTCCCAAAAATTTATGAATATATATATATATATATATATATATATATATATATATATATATACTTTTTTAAATAAAAAAAGAAATGCAACAATAAAAATTTGAGCTATATTTTTTGACTATTACATATGGAGCTGGACTCTTTATAGTTGTTCCTAAAAATCTTTCAGTCCCCTAAACTCATAAAAGTTTCACATAACCCTTGAACTTGTTAAAGTAGACCTTATAACCCCTTTAAATTATTAAAAGTGAACCTCATAGATCCTTAATGCTGAAACGTCAAGTATTATTTTTCTAAAAATTAAATCTAATATTGTTTTACCAAAGATTGATTTACCGGAATAAAATTGGACATGTCAGCATCAAGGGCTATGAGGTTCCTTTTACCAAGTTCAAGGGGCTATAAGATCCATCTTAACAGATTCAGATGGCTATAAAGTCTACTTTAACAAGTTCAGAGGTTTATGTGGAGTTTTTGTAAGTTCATGGAGTTAAGGGGCTTTTAGGGACAACCATAGGGGATCCAGATATAATAGGCCTTTTTTTTGTCCATCAGATTCTCCGGAACTTTGCTCTGACTACATTCAGATTCGACTTAGACCGCGCACCTCCGACGGTGATTTTTTACATAAAAAGCATGAAAGAGTTTGTTATGCCAAAAAGCTCAAACTAACAGTCTCTTATGTGGTTATATAAAGGAACAACATATTCTCAAGTTGTGGTAGAACTAGTCCAGAAAGCTATCTGTAGAATCAGAAACAAGCACAAATTAATGGCGGTACAGAAAAATTTGCTGGTGTGCACTCCATTAGAATGCAAAACTGTAGAGGAAATGGTGTGTTCAATGGAAAAAGCAAGACTTGAAGGAGCTGATATTGTGGAGCTTGGCATTGATTCAATTTTAATGCCATTTTCCCAAATTGAACAACTCATTAAGCTTCGGACTCTGCCTTCCATTCTCTCTATCAGGTTTCCTCTCTTTCTTTCATTTTTCTGTTACTTCACTTTTTTTTAACTGACACATCCGTAAGCTTTACATGTCGACGTAACATATGTTAAAAAAATGACTCATGTTTCAATTTTTTTAAGACAAAAAGGCATCCGCCAATAAAGCCAGTCAAGAGTGTAATTTCTAATTTACGAAAAATTAAACTCTAAACTTTTTTTTTTTTATATATTTATAAGTAGCATTATATGCTTGAAATCTTTCTTTTTAATTATTTAATTTAATTATTTATACCGATAATTTTGGGACATGTAATGAATTGACTTTCTCCCATAATACAGGAGAAAGTCCAATATATTTCTTATTTTCTATTTCTCAAATTCTATTTTATAAAATCTATCGTATTTTTGTTTTAAATATCTTTCACATTTTTTATTCCTTGATAGTAATAATAATTTATTATTTTTATATTAATTTTTTTACATCATGTATATTTTAATTAACTAATAAAATAATTAAAAATATAAAATAATTTAATATTTATTCCATGTTATATTTCTTTTAAAACAATTGGACAACTTTTACAACAATAATTGTCTTTGTATATGGAATGAGTAATTAAAGAGAGGGGATAGGGCAATGTGCCTTGATATGATGCAATATCGAACTCTAAACTTTTTTTTTTATATATTTATAAGTAGCATTATATGCTTGAAATCTTTCTTTTTAATTATTTAATTTAATTATTTATACCGATAATTTTGGGACATAAAATGAATTGAGTTTCTCCCATAATATAGGAGAAAGTCTAATATATTTCTTATTTTCTATTTCTCAAGTTCTATTTTATAAAATCTATCGTATTTTTGTTTTAAATATCTTTCACATTTTTTATTCCTTGATAGTAATAATAATTTATTATTTTTATATTAATTTTTTTACATCATTAATATTTTAATTAATTAATAAAATAATTAAAAATATAAAATAATTTAATATTTATTCCATGTTATATTTCTTTTAAAACAATTGGACAACTTTTACAACAATAATTGTCTTTGTATATGGAATGAGTAATTAAAGAGAGGGGATAGGGCAATGTGCCTTGATATGATGCAATATTTTTGGGGAGTAATTAATGAATGAGTACTCAACCAACAATAATTTAATACTCAACCAACCTTCAATTATATAATAATTACAAGAATGTACTATCACATCACATCTTCAATTTAATGGAGTAATATGGACCACAGCCAGGCACTCCTTCATTGTGGTTAATTATGGCACGTGTCCTTTTAACTCCAATTGGATGCCATGTAAATAAGGGCGTTTTCAACCATACATGATAATTGTTTACTTAAAATGCTATAATTTAAAGTTGGTTCAGCGTTTATTTAAAATTTTTACTTTAAAATAAAATAATTATTATTTTATTTACTTATACTTAACATAAACTAACAAATAATTACACCAATTAAATTAAAAGAATAATAAATGTAAATAAAAATATAAAGAGTTTTAAATTCTTTTTAAATGACTACAGTATCTCTTCAAATATAAAGTGGTAGTTTAGCTGCTTCATAATTTGAAGGTAGTTTCATTTTCCACTCCAATCCTACCTTAAAAGTGGGATTAGAGATGTTGTAAGTCATAAAAAATAAGGCATACTCTTTTAATAATATTATTATTTACTTTTTTTTTATAGAAAATATTAGTGAATCTTATCATTCTTATTTTTTTTTCCATCTGAGATAAATTATTAGTATTAATCGTACATGAGTTAAAAGTTGAAAACAAACATAATACTTGCCAGATCACGTGATTAATAAAACCTCTAATGATGTTTTTTTAATTGTTATTTCAAATTTATCAAAACTTTTCTTACGGATGATATTTGCATTAAAAAAATAAGTGATAATTTACCATTTTACAGGCAAGAGTCCTTGAGCAATGGGCACAACAACAATACTCATTTGAAAATACTAAGACTGGCTTTGGATTTACATGTTGAATTTGTCGAAATGGACTACGAGGTAATCAGCCGCTCTTGAACGAAAACTTTAAATTCAGTCCCGAACCGGATTAGTTATTTATAAGTTTTTTTTACTTGTCTAAACTAAGATCAATAAATAAATAACATGTAATATACAATTCTAGATCTAACTATCCTATATAAGAATCACAAAGGAACATTATTGATTTTTTTGAATTCAATGGAACTCTTGATCAGGTAGCTTCTGGTATAGACATGGCCGAATATCTATACAACCGATCCAACACGAAATTAATCGTTTCGAGCTATATGAATGGCGGCAAACCTTCAGCAGAGAGACTCGGTAGTCAAATTGCTGTTATGCAATCTACAGGGGCAGATGTGATTAAGCTAGTAATTAATGTGGATAACATCACTGATTTGGCTCCCATTTTTAAAATGCTTGCACATTGTCAGGTAACTAACTCACTCTAAATTAGACCAAAAATGACACAGTTATTAGTTTCAAGTAAACATTATTACAATGTGCAGGTGCCATTGATTGCTCGTGCAGTAGGCAGTAGAGGGCTTATAAGCCAACTATTAGGGCCAAAATTTGGTGGGTTTTTAGTGTATGGATCTTTAGCAGAAAAACCAATCCAAGGGATGCCAACTCTTTTCAGTCTTAGGCATGTTTATAAGCTCGAACACATAAACGCAGAAACGAAAGTTTTCGGTTTAATTTCAAACCCCGCCGGCCATAGTAAGGGTCCTATTCTTCACAACCCCGCCTTTCGATACACTGGCTATAACGGAATTTATGTTCCAATGCAAGTGGATGATATCATAGAATTCTTTACAACCTACACGAGCAACGATTTTGCGGGTTTCAGGTATACACCCTTTCGGTTTTTATGCCTTCCGTCATATGAATTTATGCTCATCTAGTTATTACATCTTTGGTTTTTTTTATAGCGTCGGAATCCCACACAAGGAAGCAGCAGTCAGCTGCTGTGATGAAGTTCATCCACTGGCTAAGGTAAAGCCGATTTCTTCTTCTCGAGCTAAGTTTCAAAACATTAAGAGCCTGTTTAGTAATACTTTCACAGCTGCTGTTATAAAAAGCTCCACTCACAAATGTTTCATAAATCAATGGCACTAGACAACAGATTTTGACTCTTTATACTAAGAAATTAGAGTTTGTCTGCTATTGATTTTTCAATTGCGAACTCTGCTGTCGAGAAACTTGAAAATGGAGCTTCCCATGACAGCAGTGTGGAAAAGCAATCCCAAACTAGCCCTGAGCCTCTAATACTATTGCCTATGTTTATCTATTAGTCCATAGGAGCTGTGAACACTATTGTAAGGAGACCTAGAGACGGGAAGCTTGTTGGGTATAATACAGATTGCGAGGCTTCCATTACTGCAATAGAGGATGCACTAAGAGGTTACTAAAAATAGCCCTAAAATATTTTGATCAGAGCATTTTAATAGTGATGAATGATAATAAAGTGCATTTTTGTATAGCAGAAAGGCAAGCTAAGTGCAAAGGAGCATCTGATACTTCACCTCTAGCAGAAAAAACATTTGTGTTGGTTGGAGCTGGAGGAGCTGGAAGAGCCCTTGCATTTGGTGCTAAAAGTAGAGGGGCTCGGGTCGTTGTCTTTAACCGTAACTATGGTATCCAAAGCTATAAACTTTGCTTCTGTTTGTGTCTATTCTCTTCTAGTTCTTTTGTCTGATCTTTTGTTTCTCTTTTGAAAAAGAGAGAGCAAAGGCTCTTGCAGTTGCAGTTTCAGGTGAAGCTCTACCGTTTGAAAATCTCGATAGATTCCATCCCGAGAATGGAATGATTCTCGCAAATGCTTCGGCTATGGGCATGGAACCAAATGTCGACCAAAGTCCTGTTACAAAGGTCTGCATATCTTCATACATACAGTGGAAATTACGATTTTATACTGATTTGCTGTATATCTCACTTGTTCATGAGATTTCAGGAAGCCTTGAAAAGGTACGAACTGGTGTTCGACGCGGTTTACACACCCCGAAACACAAGGCTCTTGCAAGAGGCTAAAGAAGTTGGGGCAATTGTGGTAAGCGGCGTAGAAATGTTCATCAGACAAGCTCTTGGACAATTCAGACTTTTCACCGACGGTTTAGGTACTTCATCTTTGTATACATCAAGAAGAATTTCATCAATTATTAGTTTATAACACATAATATTGCTGAAATTTTCACCTATAACAGTCATACTGCTTACTATACTTTGCAGCTCCCGAGGCATTCATGCGCAAGCTTGTCTTGGAACAATTCTAGTTGTCTACTGCAAAGATGTCTAATTAAAGCCAATTTAGTCAAGACAGACCGAATTGGTTTATATTATTGTATCAAAAGGCCACAATATATCTATTGCATAACAATGGTCAACTAGCAATGTGCCTATAATAACAAACCTATCTCTTTCTCTTTGTATATATATAATCCCAAATAATAATCAACAATCCATATTCTTGCCAGAATTAAATTCCATCTACAAGAATCTTGCAATAACAAGAATCGAAAAGTTAAACCTGATCAGGAGCAGGAAATGTGAGACTTTTGAAAGACGTAAATCCTCCATCGACGACCAAATTATGCCCAGTGACGTACTTAGCATCGTCCGATGCTAGATACAGTGCAGCATTAGCTACATCGATCGGCTCACAATTTTGCCCCTTTAGTGTGCCATTACTGTGCAACATTTTCACAAGCCTTTCATCATCTACTCCAGGGTAATATTGACTCAATTCCTCCATGACAAACCGAGTCGGAATTGCAAAAGGCGAGATGCAATTGACTCTTATCCCGTACTCTCGTAACTCAGCCGCAGCAGACCTAACGGTCCCTATAACCGCAGCCTTTGACACAGAGTATGTAAGCTGTGCCGCACCGCCTAAGATTCCTGTGACACTGGCTGTGCATAGAATCGAGCCAGTTTGTTTCGGGATCATGACACGAGCTGCGTGTTTGATCCCTGCCACGACTCCTCGTAAATTAATGTTCATCACTCTATCGAATGATTCGAGGTCGAGGTCTATGATGCTGGGGGGAGTCTTGCATGCTACCCCTGCATTGTTGTACATTATATCGAGTTGGTAGAATTTATGTACCGAAAAGTCAACGGCATTGGATATGTCGGATTCTTTGGTTACATCACAGGCAATGAAGATAGCGTTTGGACCGAGTTCTTTGGCAGTTTCTTGGCCGAGTTGGAGTTGAATATCGGCGATAACGACTTTGGCACCATTGTTGATGAATTTAGTTGCGGTCGCCTTTCCAATACCGCTTGCTGCTCCAGTTATGAGTGCTACTTTACCCTCTAGTTTGCTATTCCACATCATAAAACAAGTTAGCATCAAAATGGACCTCTTGCACAATCTACATCGATTGAATTTTCTTTTCCACGCTATGCAACTAATTCCAGAGACCAGCATAAGCAAAAAAAAATAATACAATGGAAGGAAAAAGCTGATACGGGAGAAATAAATCAACAAAATTGAATCTTCTTCTAATATGGGTTTTAGAACCCTAGTCAAATATCTCAGCAAGTGATGCTTTCTACAGTGGTGATAGTGATTGTAACATAGAAACAAAAATCCAGCAAAAGCACATTAGAATCCATTTAATTTATGTAATTGAATATGGACCAACTAAATAACGGAAATTCAGAGGTCAAACTTAAGGTAGATGAAGCCAACACTGATCTAATCCATTATTGTTTAGATTGCATAGAAAATAAAAACAATCAGAAAAGAAAGTAAAATACAAAAGAATTAAATTAAGAGTGTATATAAAAGCTGGTGAATCAAAGAAAGCTCACCCAAATGCAGATCTCAACATATTTTCCTTGTCATAGAAAAATCAGAATGAGGAATTGATTATATGTTCCCCTTGCTGAGGATTATTTTTATGGTCACACAATAACCTTGGATGTAACTATTGATTTTCATTGAATATAAGGCTATTTTTGTCATTTAATATTCAATAATTGTTATTATTTAACTATTTGAAGAGCCGCCATCGACCGACCTTAGCTCAGTTGGTAGAGCGGAGGACTGTAGTCGGATAATATCCACAGCTAATCCTTAGGTCGCTGGTTCGAATCCGGCAGGTCGGATCATTTTTTCCACCTTTCCCGAGAAAATTATACTATATCTTTTTCACTTCATCCTTTTTGGAAACAATGACTTCCATCATCAAAGATATAGTATAATTTTCTCAGACAAGTGCATACAATATTATTTGATAATGATTGATTGCTTCAGAGTTTCACAAATCCATGAACAAAAAAAAAAGAATCAAAAGCAAGGTTGTTGTTTTTACCTCTTGGCTGATAGCGTATCAGAAACAGAATTGCATTCATTGCGAAGAAGACCGATTCATTGGCATTTTTCGCTGAACACCATTTTCGCCTAATTGCCAAATGTGAAAATGAAGTGAATCAATATATTCAAAAAGATGAATCCAACAGTATGCATTAAAAATGGCGGATTAAATTTGATTACTATTCTGAGTTGAAGCTAATAAATCGATAAAAAAACAGGTTAAGACCTTGTTTGGATTACATAACCGATCAGATTTAGAAACATTTCCGATGTTTTTTTAAAAAAGGAGAATTCTGAGGTGAACACGCAATATTTTTTTTTTTTTGAAAACGTGAACACGCAATATTAATTAAGTGAATATGGAGAAAAATGAGGAGTGATCGAGAAACAAGTAAGAAAAGCTTACGGGTTGAATCCTTGGACTCCATTGAAGAATCCATCTTGGAAGACTTCTCACTGTAACCCATATCAGAATGTAGCCGACTACAAATACTTAATATTATTATAATAATATGTTATTGAGCAGTCATAACAAATGAGGGCGTTTGGTCTAGTGGTATGATTCTCGCTTTGGGTGCGAGAGGTCCCGAGTTCGATTCTCGGAACGCCCCTCTTATTTTAGTCTTTTCATTTATGGAAATAAACAAAAAAAATTAAATTTTCTATGATAAAAAGGGGCATTCCGAGAATTGAACTCGGGACCTCTCGCACCCTAAGCGAGAATCATACCACTAGACCAAATGCCCATGAGTGTAGTAGCTGAAATGGTAATAATTAAAAACATAAAAAGAGGTTTTTTCATTTGTCCCGCCAAACAGCATGTTTAATTTCCCTCCCAAGTTCGTAAACTATACACTGTACTTGTTCTAATTTTGCTTTCCCTGCATTTGCTTCTTCTCAAATCCAACTATCAGTACTAGTGTGCCCTGCTTCACAAAATCGGTTTGGGGGTTATTACAGGTGATACACTGCTGCTCTATTTTGCATCAAATGAATTAGTAAAAGGGTTCGCATGGCTTCAGAAAATCCAATTATTCATATGTCTCATCACATCAAACCCCATCACCTCCCCTTTCAATCTCCGTCTGAGCCCGGTATATTTTGCACTTTCTCTTGATTTTAATGTGCTAAGCCCATTTTTGGATTCTATTTTATGCAACTCTAATGGATTTTGCGACATCATCGTTTTTATTTTCCGTTGGGCATCAACTGCTAACCAATTGTCTAATCGGATATATGGTTGGGGTTTAGGGTTTTTTTTGTTTACGTAACGGTATTCATGAACGGTTCGTGTTTGTTGTTTCTGAACATAGTGAACTAGTCAATTTCATTTTCTTATTTGAAATTGACTACTCTAACATTGTGTAAATCTATTAACATTTGGGTGACTTTGTGGTTGCAAAATCAGGTTGGGGGTTCAAAGATGTGATAGAAGAGAATTATCAGTTGTTCCAGGATGCTGTACCCTTAGATGATGCGGTTGCCCTTGATAGTTTCCAAGATGAAACCCAGTGTCAGATTGATTTCGACACTGAAGTTATCGAAGATACTGATCGTAATGAGAATATGCCAATTAATCCTATTACTGAGCTTGAGAAGGAAGTTGCCCTTGACAGTGAGGATGAACTAGATTGTAGTGTTGAAAATTTCAAAGGTAACAACAGGATATCTGATTTTATGGCAGACACAAACATAAAACGGAATACGATAGGCTTCTTTAAGAGGTTTCCTTGTTCGTCTTCTCTGCAGCTTAAAGGCCCTCTTGCTGATCAGCAATGTGGAACAGGTTAGTAATGGAAAATTTTCTCTCAGTTGAGAAGGCTTAGTGTTTTAGCATCAATTGTTAATTCGATTTTTAATTAAGCAAGTCTTGCATCATCTTTAGACAAATGAATGATAGTTTTTTTCATTTATTTGTTCAATTGATGCAACCACAGATGCTAGGAAAACTCAAGTTTCTGCAGCATCGAATGACTATGGTGCTGATGATATAGACAAGTCATCCCAAGAAAATGCACTTGACTTCATTGATAGTTACCTGTCACAGCATGAAGTGTTCTTTTCACCTAAACCAAAGCATAGAGAAATTAGAGAGGAAGTGCCTCCAGCCTCAGGATTAAAGGGTTGTCAAAATCTTGCTAAACAAATTAGTAACAGGAATCCAGATGGAAAAGAAAGAACCTTTGAATGGGATGATGGCAATCATCATGAAGAAATTGGATTCTTTGAAAAGAATATCGGCGCAGCCTTTGGCCATAATGGCTCTCTGCAAAGACCACTACTAAGGCATAAAAAAAGTGGACGTATTGACAGTAAGGAAAGTGGTGTGCCAACTAATCAGTGCTTGCTTTCAGATTCAAGAAATCTAACAGGCTTTTGGAAACAGAAGAAAAATAATGAACAGATACGCCAAATGAATTTCGAGAAAAATCAAATCCTAGTGGGGGACGATTTGGATGCTTTTTACATGGAAACAGATACACCAGACATGTTTGATGTTGGAATTAGCACTCAAATTGCTGCAGAAGCTATGGAAGCTTTATCAAATGGTCTTGTTATCGATAAAACTGTAGGCCAGCGTTCGGAAAACCTTCTTGTCGATCCTTTAACACCTGTAATGAAGAGTAAAGCTCATAAGGGTGATTTCTCCAATCCAAGAGCCAATGCAAGAATGTCAAGCCAAAGAAAAAGTTCAACTACAAAAAGGACTTCAAGCTCATTTTTGAAACACCCTAGTTATCAAGAGTTAGATAATGAGCCAGAAAAGACTACAAAAAGTAAATCGAGCAAATTCATGGATGGGAGATTAAAAGGGAGGGAAAATATGGCCCCTAAGGAACGCTCTACTGGACAAAACCTGAAGCCTGTCAAGAAAAGAAAGAAAAGTGAACATGCAAGTAAATACATTAACGAAGATCAGAGCTCAACTTTACCGTTTGGAAATAATTCACTTGGCAAACAATGTATGCAAATGGAATCTTCTGATCACCAAACTGGGAATCGGATGACAGAGCAAATATTAGAAGGCACCAAAGATGAATCACATGATCAAGGGGGAAGGGTGAACAATGTCACAAAAAGCAGTATAATAACATATAAAAGAAAGCGAAGCAGCTTGAGTAATAAGCCTTCTATGGCTGAACATAGATTGGTTGTAGGTGTAGTGGCAAGGACCAAAGATGAAGCAAATAATTCACAGGAAAGGGTGAAAGATACTGGAAAGGTCTGCATGATTACGTATCAAAGAAAGAAGAGTCGGCTCAATGCCAAGTTAAGTGAAGTATCTATTGCTGAACAAAAGAATTTCGCCTTGTGTATGCTGACCCATCATATACAAGACGGCTTAGAGCCATCTTCCCTAACCAATTCTTTATGTTTCAATACATGGAATTGCACCAAAGGGAAAAGATCCCTTCGCAAACGTCCAAGAAATTCAAGTGCTGCTAAAAACCAGTTTGATTCGATTATGGTTCTTGATGAGAAAGAAAATTACCGAAGGCCATCCAACAAAATCCTTCCCAAATCATCCATTTTGAAAGAGCTTGTTAGGCTAGGAATCCCAGACCAACAACCTGATTTTAAATGGAAAAATTCAAGAAAGCGAAGGGATATGGCAAACGTCAAAGTTCTGTTTAGTCAACATTTGGATGATGATATCATCAAACAGCAGAAAAGGGTATGTAACTGTTTTCCATATATTTCCAGCTAATCGCCTCGACATTTCAAATTCACTTGTTTGCTCTTAATTGAAACAGATCTTGGCGCGACGTCACATTTCAGTTGCCTCTTGTTCAACGGATGCCACACATTTTATAGCAGACAAATTCGTTCGTACAAGAAACATGTTGGAAACTATTGCTCTCGGTAAACCAGTGGTGACTCATTTATGGCTTGAAAGTGTTGCTCAAACGAGCTGTCTAGTCGATGAGAAGAATTATATTCTGAGAGATGCCAAGAAAGAAAAGGAAATTGGTTTTACCATGCCTATCTCTTTGGCTCAAGCTCGCCAGCATCCACTCCTTGAGGTAATTACCGTAAATGTATAACCGGAAATTCTGTATTTTTTCCCTTTGGTTGCATTCTGCATTGTACAATATGAGTGATACCTTCACAGGGTCAAAGAGTCTTGGTTACGGCAAATGTAAAACCTGATAAAGATACAGTTTTAAGCTTGGTCAAAGCAGTTGGTGGTCAGGTATGTATAATATTCGATATGGTGTTCAAGTTTCTATTTTACGGTTTTTGCTTGCTTTGGATCTGAGAAATCCTGTTTAGGCAATCGAAAAAGGTCAAATATCTATACTGAAGAAAATCCCAGATGATTTATTAATTCTTTCATGTGAGGAAGATGAAGATACTTGTGTGCCTTTCCTCCACAAAGGTAAAATATGATATAACTTGTTGTCTTACTCCTGTTTGCAAGTAAAAATTTCGGGTTTGTGAAAATAATGGGTCAAATCATACTTACAGGAGCCGCTGTGTACAGTTCAGAGCTTCTATTGAGTGGAATAATTATACAAAAATTAGAATATGAGAGGTGAGAATTACTAAAGCATGGTATGAAAAAGGACATCCATGTATAAAGATAAGTTTTGTTTCACTGATATGTGCTTATTTCAATGTTTGACAGGCATCAACTTTTTAAAAATTGTGGTAAAAGAAATCGCCACGCCAGCAAAAGGTAAAGAAGCATTGTTTCCTTTCATTATGCAATGTAATTAGATTTGTGTTTCTTTATCGGGTGACTAGAGGTAGAAAATAGCTGGAATATTATCTTTTTGAGAACATTAGAAGCTCTTTGAAACTTCATTTTGCATTATGAAAGTGTGTAAATGTTCACAATCAGCATTTTGGAGAATCACTACTAACTACTGTCCGCTTTACATTGAATTTAGGAATATGCAAAAGAAAAGGCACTAGTAACATTTATATATCTTGTTTTCGGTTGTTGAAAATTAATGTGGAATGAACCTAGAAAAATACTCAGTTTCTGACTTGTATTATGTGTTGATTTGGTATCACAAGACATTAAAGCTCCTTGATTCCTATTTGTCAAAAATAATCTGCAAACGAAAATAAATCATTGCCAATCTACGTTAGTAATTCGAATGGACTGTACCATCGAATTCGTTGCAATTTTCTCATTGTTGTAATATGTTTATTTGTAAAAAATAAATTCACGTGGAAATCATTAATTATTCATCATGAGTCTTTTGGTGGATGTTAGTTTTATGTGCTCGTAATTTTTCGAAATTCTTCAGAATCTTTTGTAGTAAAATAAAGACGGCATCATTATTCAAAGATCTTTTAGAATCTTGATATAAATATATACTTTTCAATATCCATTGAATAAAATATGAACATTCAATACTCATAAAGATCAATTTCTCGGTAACATCAGTAACTAATAATTATAAAATTTACATATATAATAATAAGAAAAGTATACCAAAGATTTTGCTTTACACGAAACTACCTTTGAGAAATTTTCTTGATGATCCAACGTTGAAAAACAAAGAAACCGATGTTAGGAACCTTCTGAATAAATTTCACGACGATTTAATGATTAGAACTTTGGTAATGTTGAAAAACGTGTGACACGGCAGATTCTTTGAAAAACTGAAAAAAAAACATAATTATATTGCTATTTGAAATAGAGCAAGCTCGTGATGATAACGTGCTAGAAATATAATATAATTAAGGGTATTGTAACCTCCCTAAAATTTGCACTAATACACTACTACCTCCCTGAGTTTTTTTCAATACAACTTATATCTCCCTATATTTTATTTCTATCCAACTATTACCCCCGGTTAACTTTTAACTTTTCCTTCCAAAAAAACTTTTTATTTGACTAAATTGTCTTTGTTTGTTTTTCATCTACTTAATTTTCAGAGCATATTTTCATCTAAAAATTTAGGGTATTTTCCTTTTCCAATTTTCATTCTTCTACATAAAAAACTGGAAATCTAAAAACATGTTAATTTTCATCTACTTTGTTTTCCATTTTTTTACTTTTAAATAATAATCTCAATTTTATTGGTTGATTAGTATTGAAAAAAAAATTAAATATGACGATGTATATAAATCTCTGTATAACTTAATGCAAAATTTATTTAACATCAAAACTATATTTGAAATATAGCTCCAATTATGTGTTTGTGAAGAATAATATAAGTGGTTGAAATACATACTTTAATACACGTTACAGATTTTGAATTTTATTTATCTTAAAATTTGTGTAGACATCTGTTATACAAACTCAAAAGAATTCTTATCAATATAAACATGAAATTATATCGAACATAAACTCAATTTAAATATAATTTGATTTCAGTTTCTGATAACGAATACCTTTAACTTTTAATATTTCGATATGGGTAAAATCATGATATGCATAATATAATATAATAAGAAAATAGCAATACGACAATACTAAGAACGTACCAACATCTTAATTTACATTATGATATAATGGTTTAGATAATTGTAATTTAACATATTTTATGTATCATTATTAAATAATAAAATAAAGTTGTTGTAAAAGTAGATGCATGAAAGACAAAGAATATTGAAAGTGAATAAAATATTGCTTTCCTTCTCTTTCATTAAGGTCTAGCTTGAAATGATAAAATTCATTTGAAATTTTTTTTTTCCTTAAATGAGAAAAAAATTTAAATTCATATTTTTATAGAATTATGGAATTTGCAAATCCTTTAATTGATAAAAAAATTTAATTAAATTCATATTTTTTAACGTGCCCTATTAATGATGTGTATTTTTAGGGAATTCAAGTGATAAATATTCCATAAACTTATCCGGTTGGTTGATATGTGACAATAAAGAAAAATATAAAAATCATTGCTACAATGTAATTACACAAATATGTAATTTTTTATAAAGTTTTGACTATTTTATAATTACCAAGTTTTATATATTTTGTTATTATTAGTATACATATAATATTGACTCTAACTATTGAATTGTTAAAGAATTCTTAAAATGAAAGAGGAAGAAAATAAGAAAGACATAAACTTTTAAATAAAAATATGTCAGTGAAAATAAAGTAGATGGAAAAATAAAAAAATAAAAGTAGTTTAGTAAAAAAAAGCTTTTTGTAGGGAAAAGTTATAAAAGTTAACTTATGGATCTAACAGTTAGATGGAAATCAAATATAAAGAGGTATAAATAGTCTTAAAAAAACTCAGAAAGATAATAGTATATTTGTATGAAACTTAAAGAGATTATAATTATTTATCCTATAATTAAAGAAATGAAGTGAAGAATTATGATATATGTGTTATACCTTAATATATTTACAATGATAAAGCTATCACTATTTAAAGAAAAAATAGTGAATATAATGAACTAACTAGTAATATACTGAAGATAAAATGGAAGCTTAAATGATGAATAGTAGATTAAAGAACATCAATAATTAAGAAACTTGACTTTTCAACATAATCCACTTATTCAATAATAATAAAAAATAATCCATTTATTACATTTTTTATATGAACCCACTTAATTTGTACCTGCTTAGTACATGAATCAGTTAGTTTTACAAAAAGCATTTGTTACTTTTATATAAAAAGAAGTACACGAATCATCCTGCACGAGATGTCATTTGACATAAAGAAAAAATATTGCATCGATTAATGTGCAAGCATACTATAAGTAAAATATTTAAAATTTATAAAATTTATTGATATTACATCATTCAAAAGTTAGAATTTTTCATATAAAATAATTAATATTTATTATTCTCAACTTAATGCATATAATCAAAAGAATTTGTGATTTCTTAAGATTTTTGGTTCGAGTCATATCTAGTGTAATGAGTTTACTTTTTATTTATTGTAAACACATGCAGTTTTTTTAAATAAAAATTTCACAAAAAATGTTAAAATTTCAGAAAATTAATTGAAACTTATACATAATTACGTTAAAAATTAATTAAGTTTGGTAAAGTTAACACAAAACAATCTTCAAATTCGCAAAAAGTGAATAAAATGTGCAAAATTATATTATTGAAATGATAAATAAAGTTTAATTATATTATTTTTATATATGTAACACTTTAAAAAAAATTATTAAACTTTGTAAAAAAATGAATGACAACTCTGTGGTTTTCAAAATTTAAATAGAAAATTATACATAATTTGCAAAATTTATATAAAACTAGACATAATTTAGGTAAAATGTTAGCTAAGATTTACATGAAATTCTAGAATTTACAAAATTTGTAGAAAACTATATATAATATGCGTGATAGATTACTTTAATTTTTATAAATGTAATACAAAAACAATTCAACTTTCCGAACAAAAATATATTATTCAAATGAAACCCTTTAATATGAGATTTTTTAGAGGAGTTGGGTAGTTTAACTGGATTGAGTACCCCTTGTCTAAAAATCAAACATGGGTACAATGTTAAATGTCGTCTTTCTTATAAAAGGGAAAGTTAAAAGAGAATGGCGAGAGTGCAATGGATGGTACCAACGACGGAGAATATTTTTGTATAAACTTTGTTTTCCTTTTAATTGATAAATGAAGAATATTTTTGTTTCAGAAAAAATAACCATTCCAAAATTATTTCATTGCATATAAATGAAATAAGCCAGAAAAAATGATTGGAAAGCAATTAAATAAATAAGGCGTGGAGTGGAATGGCGTCCTTAACTATACACAACCAGAAGGACAAAAAAAGCTCCAAAAAAGATGAACGAGAGGAGCAATTAAGGGTAGCGAAAGAGGCATTCAACGGGTGAACATTAGGAAAGGTGGCCAATCGTCGACGTAAATTGGAATGATATTACGGTGGGTAAGGGTTTGCTTGTGTGGAAGTTTTTCAAGGGAGAAGAATGGAAAGTATTTGGATTCAGGTCAGGTGAATTTTTATAGAGGAATGGAATTGAGCAGAATCAAATTTCACCCAATTTCATTTAAAAGTCCAATTTGGTGGAATTAAGAAGGAGCCTTATTTTTTTCCAATTTTGTCCTCCCCTTTTAACTTATTTTACAAACTTAATTAGTGTCTTTTACTTTTTTTTATATATATCAAGGATACATGAGTAATTATATTATTTTTTTTAAAAAAAAGCCACCCCTTTATTCCAAACATCATATTTTATAAAAAATTTCATTTTCTTCAAATTCTATCCATTCTTTTCTTTTCCTTTCCATTCAATTTCTTTAAAATTTTAGAGTATTTTACTCCCAAACAAAGCCTAAAGAAATGGGAAAATTGAATCTTTTAGTCACAGATGAAATATAGATAATTTGGAAACATTATACACATGTTCTTTTACTTTTCTTTCTATTAATATTAAGTTGTCAAAGTTATGATAGAAATTGCCTTTTTTATATGTACCCACTTAATACATAGATTAGTTAGTTAGTTTTACAAAAGAATTTGTTACTTTTATAAAAAGAAAAATCATCTGAGGTGGCACGAACGTCAACGAATCATCCTGCAAGTAGACGAGACGTCGTTCGACATAAAGAAGAACATATTGTGTCGTTCAATGTGCAACCATACTGCACGTAAAATATTTGAAAGTTACGAAATTTATCGACAATATATCATTCAAAAGTTAAAATTTTTCATATAAAATAAATAATATTTATTATTCTCAATTTAGTGCCTATAATCAAAAGAATTTGTGATTTCTTAAGGTCTCGCATTCGAGTCACACCTGAGGTGTAGTGAGTTTAATTTTTATTTAATGTAAATGCAATTATGCAGTTTTTTAATATAAAAATTTCACGAAAATGTTAGAATTTTACAAAATTAATTGAAACTTAGACATAATTACTTAAAAATTAATTAAGTTTGGTAAAGTTAACACAAAACCATCTTCAAATTGGCAAAAAGTGAATAAAATCTGCAAAACTATATTATTGAAATGATAAATAAAGTTCACTTATATTATTTTCATATATGTAACACCCAAAAAAATGAATAGCAACTCTGCAGTTTACGAAATTTACGTAAAATTTTAAAATTTGTGAAATTTATATAAAATTAGACATAATTTACATAAAATGTTAGCTAAGATTTACTTAAAATTTTAGAATTTACAAAATTTATAGAAAATTAGACATAATTGTTACTTTAATTTTATAAATATATTAAATAAAAATTGAACTTTGCCAAAATCCACGCACAATAACAAAAATATATTATTCAAATGAAAACCCTTCAATATGAGATTTTCTAAAGGAGTTGAATACTGTAACCGGATTAAGTACCCCTTCTCTAAAAATTAAACACGTGTATAATGTTAAATGTTGTCTATAATGGCGTGGAATGGCGTCCTTAACTATAATGAGATGAAACTCGATACGACCTGCAGAATAGAAAAACTCCAAAAATGATCAACGAGAGGAGAAATTAAAGGTAGCGAAAGGGGCATTTAGCTGTGAACATTAGAAAAGGTGGCCAATTGTCGACATAAATTAGAACGGGAAAGCCGAGTCCTTTAGTCAAAGATGAAATATAGATAATTTAGAAACATTATACACGTTTTTTTTTACTTTTGGTTCTATTATTATTTTTTTTATCTATTTACTTTTCTTTCTATTATTATTAAGTTGCCAAAATTACGATAGAAGTTGCTCTTTTTATATGAACCCACTTAGTACATGTATTAGTTAGTTTTATAAAAGCATTTGTTACTTTTATATAAAAAAAGTTTAATACATAATGAACTCCTGCATTTATTTTTAATTATTTCTCATCCTCTAAATTTTTAAAAGTTTTTTTCGCCCTCCTAAATTTTTTTAAAATTGCTCTCGCCTTTATGAACTTGTTTAAAGTGTAACTCATAACTCCTTTCAGTTGATATAGTGGGTCATTTAGTAATGTTAAAAAGTCAATGCCACATCAGCCAAAAGGGGTCATGAGGTACGATTTAGATAAGTTCAGGGGGGCGAGAGGAACTTTAAACAAGTTCAAGGGGGGCAAGAGAAACTTTTGAAAGTTCAGGGGGCGAAAAGTGATTAGGAACAAATTCAGGAGGTATTCAGCTTAAAAAAAAGGGTAAACTTGAAAATAAGTCACGTGATTTAGCCATTTTGTAAAATGGTTCTCGTGGAATGTTTTATTTCAAAATAGTCCGTGATTTTAAAAATTAGCAAAAATATGCTTCTAAAAGCTTTGAAATCACATTTGGAATGTGATTTCAAAATTTTTATAAGCATGTTTTTGCTAACTTTTAAAACCATAAGCACTATTTTAAAATAAAAAATTTTATACATACCATTTTATAAAACGGCCAAACCACGAGACATATTTTAATTTTTTTTAAGTGTACCCTAAAAAAATGTAGACGAACCATGCAGCCAATAAAGAAGAAGATACTGTGTCGTCATTGTGCAAGAGCAAACTACACGTTTTACTTACCTTCCACCACTGTAGGCTAAAATTACGATCCCCAAATCTACGGCCATGGAGGAGCCTCCGTCACCCAAGATTTCTCTAGCTCCAGGTCCTTTTCCATATTTTAATTCATCCTTGGCTTCCACTGTGTTGAACGATTCTAAAAATGTATTGAAATTGGATTTTTTCAGAGTCTGTTGTTAAATTCAATGAGAAGCAGGAAAGGCCAACCTCGCTATCAAAGGCCGTCTATCATTTCGCCACCAGTGGAATCTCCACCGCTGTTTCCGCCGGCATTACGCATCCTATAGGTTTCCCCTTGTTTCCGCCTCTTTATAATTAATCTATTTTCATCATATTGTTTTGGATTAGGCTCGTGGTTTTTCATGGTTCATTACACGATAGTTGGATTCAAATTAAAAATCTCTTTATTTTGTTTGGTTGTTCCATGGTTCATGAAAATAGAACAACTATTTTAGTAGTTCATCATCAATAACCAAACTGAACTGAATACACCAAAAATTAAATAGCTTGTAAAAATATAAATTGAAATCGATCTAAAATAAAATATAATCAAACCGAATCGATCAATTTAATTCGGTTGGTTCGATCGGTTATTTCATTTTTCTAAAACATAAATGTTATCGAATTAGTTTTAAATAATCACTTTTGCTATTTACAGTATATAAACCATTATTTAAAATTAATAAAATGAAATAAATTTGTTTGCACATAGGTTCTTTGGTGAATATTAACTATGTAATGTGAGTGGCTATGTAACTCGTATTCTTTAGGAATTAGTGAACTATAAATTAAGAATTTTAGAAAAATTAGAAATCATTGTATACATTTAGATAAATATATTAATTTACATTATATATATATATATATATATATATATATATATATATATATATATATATATATATATATATATATATATATATATATATATATATATATATATATATATTTTACAAGTTTTATTGTTTAATTGGTCGGTTCGATTATATTGGTTATTTTTCAATTAAAACCGACCAAATAAACCGAAAATGTATAAAATGATGAACCGAAAAACCGAACCGAGAAACCGAAATCCATCGATTCGATCGATTATTTTGGTTAGGTTCGGTTTTTGAACACCCTATTGTTTGCTCAGTGGGCTCGTTTCTCCATTGACAAACTATTAAGAATAATCATATTTTATAAAATATTTACAAATTTACCATCAAGTCAAACTATTTATCAATGTTATGAATACCGTACCGGGTGTCATACCGGCGAGGCTAATGGTATGTGGACTGTTTTACCGGTATTATTGGTGGTTTTACTGGCTTTTATTTTTTAAAGAATATATATTATTTATAGTTTTTAGTGGCTATTGCAATGCTTTTTAAGTCTTTAACAACGCTTCTACATGTTGCCAGATGTATTTTGGAAAGAAAAATATGTTATTTAGGGTTTTCAGTGTCTATTGCAACTCTTTTCAGGGTCTTTAGCAAAGCGTATTTGTCTTTAGCAACGCTTTTCTGTGTCTTTAGCAACACTTTCACCTATTGTCAGAAGAATTTCAAGAAAACCGGGTTTGAACCGATACGCTGCTTTACAGGTTTTTTTCGGTTCAACCCGGTCTTCTCCAGGTTTTTTTACTACGCCGGTTTTTATGTATACCGTATCGTAGCCATGGCCGGTTCACGGTAAACCCTGCCGGTACGGTACGGTATTGATAACATTGCTATTTACAAATACACATTCCCTTCAATTCTATTTATATACCATCTCATCCACTTGTTTCTCTCCCTTTCTTTTGATTTTTTGGCTTAATGCATCAATAGAATCCTCAACTTGTCCACAGAATCCCGCTGCCTCTCTGAACTTTAGAAGTGTCCCCGCAGCTACCTCAACTTTCAAAAACTGCACCACTTTGCTCCCTGAATGCCACGTGTTAGCTTCTGGTTGGTTTGACTTTTCAAATATATCATTTTTTAAGATTTTCCCTCTCCAATCAAAAGCTAACACGTGGCATTTAGGAAGCATAATGGTGCACTTTTTGAAGTTGGGATAGCTGCGGGGACACTTTCAAATTTCAGGGAGGAAGCGAGATTTTGGGGACAAGTTGAGGATGTTATTGATGCATTAGGCCGATTTTTTCTTATTTTTCATTTATCTCTCAAACCGTTTATTTTTTCGACATGCCGCTTTAGAGTTTTTTGTTCATCTTATTTTTATTTTCGAAATGACATCCACTGTGACATTTTCGAATTTTTTGAACCAATAGACATCTGATAGATGTCCAATAGACATGTGATAGAAGTCTGGTATATATTAGTTTTTGACGGTTTTTTTATGGAATCGTTATGTTAGTTTGTGCAAACCTTGAAATCAAACCACCAGCTCAACAATGATAAACTAGTGGCGAAAATCAAACAAATAACAAGAAGAGAATCGAGATACGATTTCTAGATCAAGAAAAGAACGCAAGAGCAGATCCAATAGAGAGAAAGTACAGTATATGGATCATAAGAGAAAAAACGCTAATGAAAAAAACAGATTCTACACATCTACCAGACTTATAACATGTCTATCAGTCGAAAAAGTTCGAAAAAGTCACCGTATGTCATTTCGAAGATAAAAAAAGAGACGAACCAAATTTGATTCTTTAACATCAGTGCTGTATATTTAAGTTTCTATTAACCTTTGGCCTACAAGACAAACTGTGGTTTTGGAATCAAATAGCAAACTTTTAATGATGCAAGCTGCAAATTTTCTCTCTATGCTCAGGCATGGGTAGATGCAAAAGGGCAGACTTAGTTTACTCTTTAAGCATTATATCGCTGTTCTGAATAAGTATTCGAAGAAAATATTTATATGACAAAAAAGCCCAAGAATTCTTGGGAAATATGTAGCACTTCTCTTAGAAATAATTTGCTTTAGTTTTCAACCAAATTATAAAGAGAACGACGTACAAGAAAGAGTAATATATTATCTGGAATTCTGTATCGCATACTAACAATATTTCAACTTGTGAGGCAGATGTTCTCAAAGTCCGGTTGCAAATGCAACTGGTTGGCCAGAGAGGTCCTTTGACTGGAATGGTGAGACAAGGTCTTTCCATGATTTCATGTTTATAATTTGGTTCAATTGATGATCATGAAGTGAGGTTTCTTTAATTTGTCGCATACAATCCAGGGCAAAATATTTGTGCACATACTGAAAAATGAAGGACCAAAGGCTTTGTATCTAGGATTGACACCTGCATTAACAAGGTCAGTTCTTTATGGAGGTCTCCGGTTAGGGCTGTACGAACCCTCAAAGTATGCCTGCAATAAGGCTTTTGGGTCCACCAATATCTTGGTTAAAATCTTATCAGGAGCATTTGCTGGTGGAGTTGCAACTGCACTGACCAATCCGGTTGATGTTATCAAGGTGTTCTATCATACTCATGTTTTGTGAATTGCCTGGATAAACCTTCTCTCACAAATTCACTTCTTTTTTATTAGGTTAGGTTGCAGATGAATGCAAACCAGAAACAAGTTGGACCAATTGCAGAAACGCGAAAAATTGTCTCTGAGGAAGGAATAAGAGCTCTGTGGAAGGGTGTAGGCCCTGCGGTTGCTAGGGCTTCTGCTTTGACAGCTTCACAGATGGCAACATATGACGAAACAAAGCAGGTCGATTTCTAAGCACACACGCTCTTTTCATTTCAAACATCTCTTATCATATCTCATGTACATTACATTTATCCTGGGTATTAAAGTTTTTCATTAAGCTCCAATCAATGCAGGCATTGATCAGGTGGACACCTCTGGAAGAAGGATTCTATCTACATCTATTGTATGCCTCTGTTGTTTGTAACGTTCTCAGTTCGCACAAAAATATTAAATGCTTAAACATAGTTTTAACTTTGATCCATATGACTGTAAACTGAATAGTGAATGTGTATACTGTCTGAAGCTCAAGTACAGTAGCCGGCGCAGTGAGCACCCTTGTAACTGCACCTATGGATATGATTAAAACACGCCTCATGCTGCAACGAGAATCTAAAAGAGTCGGGGGCTACAAAAATGGATTTCATTGCGCGTATCAGGTAACAACTTGCGGTGGCTTGCATGCAGTTTTATCAGTAAGGGAAACCAGTAGGCTACCAACATGGGCACCTCTTCCTCTTTCTTGCCTTTATTTAAGATCACTGACATTTGCATTTCTGTATTGTTTTGTCCCCCCCATAATTGGCTTTTCTGTATAATGGTCCCAGGTCATGCTTACAGAGGGCCCCGTTGCTCTTTACAAGGGGTGAGATTCTATCTAGACCTCAATGACGATTCCTGTTACATACATTTGTAGTTCTTAAGCTTGCTTACGTACAACAGAATTTATATTCTAATTTGAACTGTTGACCTTACTAATAGATAATGGAAGCCACTTTAGCATTATCTGTTCATTATTTTGAAGTATCAACTGTTTTGTATTTCTGCCAGGGGCTTTGCGACTTTTGCTAGATTGTGTCCGCAAACTACGATTATATTTATCGTATGCGAGAAGCTGCGCCAGATTGCTGGACTTCATGCCATGTAGTGCCCCTCCAAATCACATTGAGCTGAGAACGAGGGAGCGGTTAGTTCTTACATCATTTTGATTTGAAGGGCAGTTGGTGCCTTGGATGCATTATTATGATAGATCTTGATCATCTCATGTCAATAAGTCCATTTCCATGATACACGGAAACTCCTAAAGACTAATGTTTCCACATTTCGTTACAGTTTTAGAAACCTGAACTTACGTTATCTATGGGGTCCATTTATTTGATCAATTGGGTAGTATAATTCTTTTGGCCAGTGCCCTTTCTTTCTCGGGTTTGAGAATGGACCTCTAAGCAGGAATTGTGAAATAAATCTAGAATTCTGTCTTTTTCAATTTAACAATAAAGATAACATTCATTAAGCTTTGTGTCACTTGTTAAAGATCAGCTTATATTGCCAGGGCAAAAAAAATAAAGCAAAATGTTGTGCATGTGTAGATGACTAGTTAGAGGTAGACTTGTTCATCGGCCGGGCCGGACCGGGTTTGGGCCGGGCTTGATCGGGCTTTCTAATAAAAACCTCAATCCAAGCCCTACCCGGCCCACACTTTTAAACTTCGGGCTTGGGCCGGGCTTACGAGTTCATTCCCAAGCCCGACCCACGGCCCATGAATAACATTAGCTTTTAAATTTTTAAATTGACCATTAATTCTTTAATATATTTTTTTTGGTTATACAAGAAATAAAAATGCCTAGTAAGGGTCAAAAGCCATGCCCTTAAGCCAAAAACCCAAAATAAAAATTACCCCCTTAAGGAGATAAGTATCCTGTACAACAAGCCTTTATTTTGGTCCTGGATTGATAGATGCTGGTGAGTTCCCCAGAATTGTCACTCCCAAGGATAAGCAAATGCCAACTTAGCTAGATATTTTTTTTTGGGTAGATACCAACTTAGCTAGATATAATATACAATGAATGAAATTATTGTTCGTCATGCCGGGCTTAGGCCGGGCTCGGATATTTCTTAAAAAATCAAGCCCGGCTCATAAAACTTCGGGCTTTAACGGACTCGGACTGAACATAATAAAAACATGAGTGTATAAGTTCGGCCCATAAAAGCGGATTTAGGCTAGACCTGATGGGTAGCCCGGCGCGTGAACAGGTCTAGAATGGACTCAATTATATGAAGCATCTATACTGTTCTTTTGTTCACTATAAAACTTTTGACCCCTGCTCCATTATAGTTGGTATGGTTTGAATTTTGGCTCTATTTTTTTAACTTATAATTCGTTCGGTTCAATAAAATTCAATACTTACAAATACTATATATGTATAAATTGCATTGAATTAGAATAAGTACATTCTCGTAACAGAGTTGAAAAGTTTACCTTCTATTTAAATTTTAAAATATGAAAATATATGACCATGCTACCATTAAAAACTATCTATAATTATTGGGCAACTAATCATGGTTTACCTCCAGGATCTGTCTAGTGGTTTTGAAACCCAGATCGAATCAGCCGGTCAAACTGGATTCAACTGAAACTAGTATTTGGTCCTATCCGGTTTCAAGTGATTTTATGGAAGGCTCAGAATTGACCGTTGACCGATTAAACTGACCGATTCAACTAAAAATCGATCAGTCCGGTTTACTATTAGTTTGGTATCTTTTGTCATCAAAAATAAACTTTTTATAGGTGGGGCTTGGTCCTGGGATCCTTTCACATCTAAGTCATCTTGCTTAACTAATTGATCTAGTAGACTAATTTGATGCTATACTTTCATTTTTTTATTTTTATCAAATAGTAATTTAAATTATTTTGATGAAATTATTTTTTCTATTTTCAAAAAAACTATAATTAATATAAATAGTTTTTACTTTAATCTTTTTTTTAAAAAATTTTGCCTTATATGAGCTTATAATAATAACCAAGGAAAATCTTATCTCACCCCGTCTGAATGTGGACTCGAACCTATGACCTCTAGGATCACAGCTTCAAGGCTCAACTATTAAATCAAGCCTTTGTCACAATAGTTTTTACTTTAATCAGTTTAATGTATTTTGTAAACCGATTTAATTATATTTTAAATATATTTTTTAATTACAATTTTAAATTATGATTTTAGTTTTTTATATATCTAAATAATATATAAATTTAATTAACATTTGATTATTAGCTTAAAAATTAGTAAACTTAAAAATTACACTAAATGAATATATTTTTTTTCGGCGTATTGTGGTTTCTTAATCTTACCAATATATGTAATTTATATATTATAAATTAAATTTTTTATTACTTTATGAAATACTTTTTAATCTCTAATAAATTCAATGTATTCCAAAACTAGTGGCATCTTATTTCATAATATTATTTTTAGTTATTTATTATCTTATGTTTTATCTGAATTTGAAGTATTCATATATGAATTATGAACATTAAATATTATTAATTATCAATATAGTATAATTTATATTAAATGTCTAATGTCAACTTATTAAAAATATTAATATTTTAATATATTTTTAAAAAATTTGGTTCGATCACTGATTTAATCCGACTGAACTTAAAATTCATGACTCACTCTCTTCATCGATTTGAGAACCGATCTGAGTCTTACAATCATGATTCTAATTCACATATATATATATATATATATATATATATACGAAACTTATTAGCATACCAATATTATGTTACTGTTTTTTTCAGTAATTGACCTAGTTATGTTGGGGGAAAAATCACATGTACCCACTGTAACCCTAAACCCTAATATTCCTTACTATTTTTCCCAAAGTGTAAAAAATTTCCAGTTATTTTTGTCACTTCATTTTCTCTTTCCTATTTGTTAAAATTTTTAGTTATATGTTTAACACTCGGTAAAATATAAAATTTAAATGAGAGACATAATTTTCATAAACAATATATATTTACAATGACTTGGTATGTATGTACACACAATGTTATTGAAACCAAATTAGATAACACACTAGCAAATCTGTAATTGTTTAAACTTAGATTAATATATTATTTGATTAATTTTATAAGTACTACTTTTGAATGGATTAGTTTGGTTCGGTTGTTATTTTCATATGTCAACTTCATAGCACGGATTTATTTTTCCTAGAACCAGTTATGTATGTCAAACTGTATAAATGGTTCTTTTGAGGATGAATTGACTAGTTAGGTCGGATTTTATAACCTATAAATGGAATTATAAACTGTCATTTTATCAACTATAAAATCCTTTTGTAACATAGGTAATACCCGTATCAACTTTTAGGTGGCGTTTCAATTGTGGTGTTAAATATGATATATTATTTGTTAAGACAAAAACTTTACTACAGTTAAAATTTTTTCATTTATTTATATTTAATTTCACAGAATAAGGATTTCGCGAATTTAACGAACCCTTAATTTTATCATAGACGTTTTTTACGAGCTTACACATGTATAAGATTCTACTTTTATATGATGAGATAAACCCATCTGAGAAAAGAAAATAAGGTTAATCTAACATTGTTATTTGGTTCCTTGCATAACGGAACGTGGTGTTTGGAAATATTATTTTTTGAATTAATCCAATTGATTTCATATTATTATATGAAGAAGCATGTAGAATTAAATCGGAATTGAAATTTAAACTAAAATTGAAGAGAAAAATTTGAATTGAATTGAATTGAATTTATTTTAGTTTGGTTTTGGTTCTTAAAATTCTTTAAAATCGGATTTCAGTTCGGTTTCGTTTTTTGTAACACAATTGAAATAAAATCGAACCGAATACATTAATAAATTTTATATTTAAACATATATTTATATTATATTTAAAATTCTATTTATATTAACGATATGTTGCACATTAATTAGTAGACAATAATAACAAATAGGTAATTTTTACTTAAGTAATCCTAATTAAGAAAAAATTGATATACCTTTACAACTTAGAAATCCTAATCCTATTAGGAATACAATTCATTCAGTAATTTATTATAATACATGTCATACCACTTGTATTAATATTTAGGGTAAACTTAAAAAAAAAGTACCTTGTGATTTCACTCATTTGCAAAATGGGGTCTGAGGAATTTTTTTTTTACAAAATAGGATCTGTAGTTTCAAAAAATTTACAAAAATGGGGCCTACAGATTCAGAATAGTGGTATTATATCGAATATTTTTAATAATTCAACATTCTAATAAATTAACCTTATTATTTAAAAATTTTATGTCATATTTAAGTAATTTTTGGATTTTTTATTTTTATTTTTTATGATTCTTTAAAGTTTGTTATCATAATTTATTAAAAAAAAATATTTGCACTATTAAAAAAATTTCATAAAAATTCACCGATGTGTATTGTATTTTTAATAACCATCCGGCAAAAATTCAGATAAAAAAGAACAAGATTACCTATTTTCGTGATATAATTTAATATTGAGAATCCTTTATTTACAAATTTTTTGAAACCACAGACTCTATTTTGCAAAAAAAATTTCCCAAACCCCATTTTACAAATGAGTGAAACCGCATGATACTTTTTTAAAGTTTACCCTAATATTTATATTTGTTATTGTAAATATAAATTTTAATATCTAATTTCCATTAAATTTAACACATATCAAAATAAAATTAGTTTAAATCTCGATTACATAACCATAAAAAAAAATAAGATACAAATTGTTTTGTAAATATAAAGTTTGAGCAATTTGGTTATAACCAAATCAAATCAAATATAAACCGAATTATATTTAGTTCGGTTTCGATTTTCATTTATTTACTAATTCGGGTTTTGGTTTGGGTCGGTTCGATCCAATTTTTAAACCGAACTGACATTTGCTCACCCCTAATTATATATATAAAATTTTTGAATCTTGTATGTAAAATATTTTCAAATGAATTGAATTCCTTGTGATAGTATGTTTACGAATTGTCTTTTTATTTTCAATCTAATAAAGATTATTAAATCCCTCAAATTCGATCCCCCCTCGGGGCCACAGGATCTCATCGAAAAAATTCTCCAGCTATCCGGCCATGAAACCCGTTGCCGGTATACATAGCCAAAAAAAACTTATGGCCCAATTATGAGTATTCAACTCGGCTATATTAGTAGCAGTAATTTCTTTAGCGGAAGCAACATAACTTGCGAATGTTATGCTTAGGGGTGCTAACAAGTCCAGTAGCTCACAAACAGTTCGAGATTCGGCTCAGTTAAAGCTCGGCCAGAGTTTTACTCAATAGAGCTCGACTCGAGTTCGAGATCGGCTCGAGATATTAACAAGTCAAACCAAGCCTTCTAAGGTTCTGCTCAGAAGCTCACAAACATGTTTGTATAATTTTTGTACTTAATAAATTAGTAAAAAATAAATTATATATGATTGGTGAGTAATAATTATTCATGTACATTAATTATTTGTAAAATAGTGATTTTAATATCACTTTCTACTTCTTTGTAATGGTGATGATGAATATGGAAATGCATAGGAAAAAATAATAGATTGAGATAAATGAGAGTGATGACTGATTAGCATAGTTGTAAATACTAAATCGGACCGATTGGTTAGACCCGGATCAACCAAAACCAAGGAAGGTCCAGTCGGTTCTATCATGGTTTTCTATCAGACTGAAAACTGTTGGGGAATTCTGGTAGAATGAAGCCTGGATAATTCTGAAGTCGTGACGAGCACTTTCAGATTGAATCTTATTTGGCAGTTCTACCAAATAGACCAATCGGATAAAATCAGAAATGACAAGAACTTAGAATGAATTTTTGTTGTGAAAAAGTGAACCAGATTACTAAAAATGTTACCAATGCCAAATATTTATAGACCTGATATGAACAGTCGCAACTCTTCAGAATAGAAGTGTTGCGAAAAGACGTGTCCATTCGAGCAACTACAACAATTCATAATGGAAGTGTTGCGAAAGGTAGCTCCCGAACCCTCGTAAGCTAAGTATCGTAATAGAACTCGAACAAGCGTGCACTCCGCACTCTCCTAACTTGTTCGATGAAATATTACTACTGCATTGGTCAACTAGTTGATCCAATTACACTAAAATACCAACAATCCTCCCCCATTTTAGTGTAATCCATGATTAACTAAATAAAATCACAACAAATAACAAACTTATGCATAAATGAAATATCGTGACGATTGAATTTCATCTTAGTATATTACACATTCTAAGTATTCGAATAACTAAAGGTGTCACTATGGATTGAACCTTGGTTATCCATCTTGAATACTCGAAGATAATATACACATAAGTCAACATTCTAACATGTTCTTACTTGATCTTTTACTAGCCTTGCGTCCCTATCTTTCATAAGCATATCAAAGCCAAGTCCAAGCTTCTTAAAGCGGCTAAACTTCATGCTTATCTAGGTAGCCTTTTTACTGTTGCACCTGCGTATGCAATTTTTCAAAAAGGCTATTAAGAAGTTAAACTTCAACCTCCTTTACTTGCAGGTCTGAACACATACCTTGGGATGTTTTAATCAGTGTGTTCCAATCTCTAGATGTTAAGCTTTCCTCATTGAATTCAGCACCTAACGTCATATTAGGTGGGAATTGGGTATCTTAATATGAGAGATTTTAGATGGACTTTAATTTCATCCCCATAGCCCACTTTTGCACAAGATCTTTCCTTAACCCTTTGGTTATATGATCGGCTAAATTATGCTCAGTTTTTACAAACTCAGATTCCATTGTCGAATCACTCACACAAGTTTATTTCTTAGACACCCAAGAAGTAGCACCTCCCCCAAGAAGAAACACTCATCCACTTACGGGAGAACTATACTCCTCATAAGAAAAATAACTTGTATCCGACTAACCTTTCAAAACCGAAGGAAGCCATTAGAAACGCGCCATATGGCATTATGTTGACCGGTCAACTTTGACTTTCGACTAACACGTGTCAGTCAACCATTGACATGTCAACCCCAAAAGTTAAACCAATGCCACATTAGATAACGGTTAAGTTTGGATAAGGACAAGTTTTTGGCAACGCTTAATTTCACTAAAGTGTTGCCAAAACTACTTCACTTACTTTCTTTCTTGCGACACATAAAAAAAATTCTGGCAACACTCTGAAAATAGTTACCATATCAACCAGTAGCCTTGTTTCTGGCAACACCTCTAAAAGCGTCGCAATAGATCACAAAACCGTTGCCAAAACTGCAACATGAAGTATCACTACAAATTATGAACCGTCACAAACGGTTGTCACAAAAACTAACCATCCTGACTTTTCATTTTGCGACGGACTTTCTGACGGAATCAGAATCCCTCACAAACGGTCATAAGAAACCAAGACCTGCCGAAAAAACAGTTGTCGCAAATGAACCATATCGGAACTTTTCATTCTGCAACGAATTTTGCAACGGATTCAGAATCCCTTGCAAACTGCAGAAAAACGAATTCAGATTTTAAATCATTTCAAAATCGATTCCGGCCACCAATAAAACCCCTCCTAAGGTTTTTCGATGTCCCGAGTCCAATGGCACTGTTCTTTTTACAAAAAATGAACCTAAACACGTCGTTTATTCAAAACGACTTGAGAATCAAGATTTTTCCCGAGAAAAAGAACGTTTATACCGCCATAAACAACCAAAAACGAAAATGGCCATCAAACATTATTCAACATAACTTCAATAATTAAAAAATTTAAATCCTAAATTTTAAAGTATCAAACTTCAATTAAAACACAATAAAATCAACATTCATATTTTTCAGAATTTTCCAGATTTCATGACCTGACTTCCCCTGCATTTTTCTCCATTAAAACATCATCAAATCGAAAATTTTTCTTCTAAACATATTTAGCCACATGTCTCAGCTTTCCAAATCCACCAGAATCACAGAAATCAAAATTGTATAACCAAAGTTATGATCCAAACACTAAATAGTGTACAAAGCTGAGATTTTTCGAAAATAGATTTCACAACTCAACTTCAAACGAAAATTTCACTTAAAAACGAATGAAATTAAACAAGGTTTCTTCTGAACATATATTCCTTAGATTCTGTAGATATCAATAGAATCAAGAATCATTCAAATCGAAATTATATAATAAGAGAAAACATCAAAACAAAACAGGGGCAAAATCTGGAAGTTTTCCAAAAAATCGAGAAATCAAAGTAAGAGACACAAACAATCATCGCAAGAGTATGGATCGAATTCATACCTTTTCGGTGAAAAACTCAGGCTTCAAGCGCCAAATAAGATTCAATCTTTAAGTGTTCGTCACGACTTCAGAATTATTCATGCATTATTTTATCACATTTCTTCAACAAAGATTGAGAAACGTTTTTTATAAACATTTAAGGCTTCATTCTACCGGAAGCAACATAACTTGTGAATGTTATGCTTAGGGGTGCTAACAAGTCCAGTAGCTCGCAAACAGTTCAAGATTCGGCTCAGTTAAAGCTCGGCCAGAGTTTTACTCAATAGAGCTCGACTCGAGTTCGAGATCGGCTCGAGATATTAACAAGTTAAACCAAGTCTTCTAAAGTTCTGCTCAGAAGCTCACAAACATGTTCGTATAATTTTTGTACTTAATAAATTAGTGAAAAATAAATTGTATATGATTGGTGAGTAATAATTATTCATGTACAATAATTATTTATAAAATAGTGATTTTAATATCACTTTCTACTTCTTTGTAATGGTGATGATAAATATGAAAATGCATAAGAAAAAATAATAGATTGAGATAAATGAGAGTGATGACTGAATAGCATAGTTGTAAATATTGAATCGGACCGACTGATCAGACCCGATTCAACCAAACCTGAGCAAGGTCCAATCGGTTCTATCATAATTTTCTACCAGACTGAAAACCGGTTAACAATGTGTTGAACCGGCCAACCAAACTAAAAACCGGCCGGTTCAATACTAAACCTGTTTAAAAAAAGTAACTATAATTTGATTTAAAGACTTTTCATATGCTCAATTAATTTCCAAACACCTATAGATACGCCCACTAATTATTATTATTTTTGAAATTGGTAAGATAATTTAATATTCTTCATCGAAAATGGAAAAATAACGACTGTTTTTTTGACTTTTTACTTTGGTTTGCAATAATTAATATCATTCAAAATACAGTTTAAATGTTGAAAGTATTTCCATTTTCATGTATTTATTGCTACTATCCCGTCATTATTTTAGTTCTTTATAAAATAAAATAGGTTCAAATGTTTAAAATTAATTTAAATTAAAGCATTTAATTATTTACATAAAATTTGTATTAGATATATTTATGTTTTAATTTAATTTATTGTGTTTAAAATTTCTAATTTTATAAAACTATTTTATAAATGTGTATTTTTTATGTACTATAATTAAAATTCATTATCTCTCTGTTTCAATTATGAAATTCGGTTTAATCCGAATTAAATTCGGTTTAATCTAAAACTAGTGAGTCAGCCCCATCACCGATTCGATCATTGGTCCGAATCTAAAAATCATGCTGATTAGTGATTAAAAAAATTATAAAAATACATAGAAAAAAAATAATAGAATGAAATAAAATAAAAAAATAACTGATTAATGATTAAGGAAAAAAAATTATAAAGTTTTAAAAGTTCAATAATAGGAAGAAGAACCAAGTGCATGAAATGCTTAGATTTGGGGCTAAGTACTCTGAGAAAATAATCCTTCTAAGTTCAACTTGCACGGTTCCCAACTGTTAGTTATATTTATTTTATTCGACTAGTATAAATTTATATTTTAGAGAATTAAGCTAAACTAGATTATTTTTAAATTCAGAAGGATTAAGCCTAAATTCTTTTATATTGGATTTTGTTATCCGTTTATTTTATGTTTCTCATTAGTAATATGACATGTAACAATTTTATAAAAGGGGAAATACCAATTATCACGTGTAAGATATTGAATAAAACACTAACAATGGACAACAATTTATAATCATATTATATATGTCTTAGCTACATAAACAAAAAATTTCCATCTAAACCATTCAGTTATTTTTCATTCCAACCTAAATATATTCTTTAAAAAAAGCTCTTTTTATTTCATTTAATATGCTTAAATTTGTACTATTTGTGAACGGGAATGAATACTTGTCCGTAGAACAATAGTTGTTGATTATAAGAACTAATACCAGAAGTTAAAGGACACAAAAAACTTCAACGAAAATAATAAAAGTTAACCTCGTCATCTCATGTACGAAACGAAACATCAAAGAAACTATAATTCTCTCCTAAGTTTTGTTATACCGTTACAGTTTCAGCATATTTTGATAAAAGTTACTTTGGAATAAAGTTCATTAATAAAAAACAATCTAATATGTGTCTAGAAATATAAACTAAACATTCATTATGTTGCCAATAAAATACCAATAACTTTTTTAAGTCAAAGACAAATTAAAATTACTTAACATTATATATATTCTTTTCTTCAGTGGAAGTCAAAGTCCAAAATACATGGAGTAATGACCCACTGCCATAAAATTTTGTTTTCTATTTAACTAACAAGATTGCCAGTTTATTTTTTTTCATTTTATAAGCTGAGCGAGATCTTTACAGTAGGTTGTTTGTTTAGGAGATTGATGTTGTATAAACCTTCTCTGTATAGTTGGTTTCTGAGATCAATAAGATACTTCTTACAAAATGTTTATGTGAATATTGTTAATAGTAAACCGGGAGGGTGCCAGGACCCAAAACTGGGTGGGGCACTCCGATCGGCGACCCTGGAATTCCAGCCTATGAATATATCATCCCAATGATTAGAAAATGTCAGTCCAATAAAAAAGATGGGTTAACTATGATGATGAAAATGGTAATGAAACGAAGGAATGATCAAAGTTGAAACATTTTCCAATGATTTCCAGTAGCGGCTTGGAATTATTAATAGTAGAAAAACCAATTGAATGCAATACCAGGTTGATCAGGCCATTTTTTTAAAAAAAAAAAATTGTCTTGTATGAACTTACATTAGCTGAAGATTGCCATTTTATTTTTTCATTTTATCTAACTAAGAAGATTGGCTTTGTATTCGTTCCATCATTCATGGGGCCAAAGATTCATCATTTTCTGACTTTAGATTATAATAGACCAAAGCAAAATAATTCATTAAATTGTCTGAGCTTCTTTTATTGTGAAGTCATGGATAGTTGCTGCTACTCCACTTTAGGATCAATTGGAAACAATATCTCTGTAATTACAGGAGTAAGGCTGCACCCGACCCCCTTACCCCGCTTGTGCGGAAGGCATTGGGGTAGTGTTGTTGTTGTTGAGAAGGCTTTGTATTCTAGCATCCAGTGTTAATTTGATATAGAGAAATGAATGATAGTTTTGTGGATTTATTTGTTCAATTGATGCAAGCACAGATACAAGGAAAACTTCTCCCAAGATCAAGTGTGATGAAGTTTCAATGAATGACAACGGTGATGATGAACTAGACAAGTCATCCCAACAAAATGTACTTTACTTCATTGATACTTACCTTTCACAGCATAAATAGAGATGTTAGCGAGAAAGTGCCTCCAGCTTCAGGATTAAAGGGTTGTCAATGTTTTGCTAAACAAATTAGTAACAGGAATCTAGATGGAAAAGAAGGAACCTTTGAATGGGATGATGACAATCGTCATGGGGAAATTGGATTTTCGATAAGAAGATCAGTGCAGCCTTTGGCCATTATGGATCTCTGCAAAGACCTGTTGTAAGGCATCAGAAGAGTGGACTTATTGACAGTAAAGAAAGTGATGTCCCAGCTAATCAGTGCGCGCTTTCAGATTCATGAAATATAATTGGGTTTCGGGAAAAATTAAAAAAGAACGAACAGGTATGCCAATTTAATGAAAATCAAATCCTAGTGGGGCAAGATTTGGATGCTTGTAACATGGAAACAAATACACTGACATGTTTGATGTTGGAATTAGCAATTTTATCAATACCGTATCGTGGCCAGTTCGACTGGTTTTACTGCAAACCGGTTATAGCGATGGTATGGTATATATAAAAATCGGTTTTAAGTAAAAAATTGGAGAAAATCGGGTTGAACCGGAAAGATTGGTACACTGACGTATCGTTTCAAATCCAGTTTTTTTAAAATTCTTCTTGCAATAAGTAAAAGTGTTGTTAAAGACTCAGAAAATCGATGCTAAAGATTCAAATGGATTGCTAAAGACACAAAAGCGTTGCTAAAGCCCATAAAAGAGTTGCAATAATCACTGGGAACCCTAAATAATATATATTTCTTTCCAAAACCCCTATGACAACAAGCAGAAGACCTAAAAAGCGTTGTAATAGCCACTAAAAACTATAAATAATATATATTCTTTAAAAAATAAAAAATCGCTAAAACCACTAATAATACCAGTAATACTAGTCCCGGTACGGCATTGATAACACTGGGAATTAGTACTCAAATTGCTGCAGAAGCTATGGAAGCTTTATCAAATGGTCTTGTCATCGATAAAACTGTAGGCCAGCGTTTGGAAAACCTCCTTGTTGATCCTACAACACCTGTAATGAAGCGTAAAGCTCCTAAGCGCGATTTCTCCAATCCAAGAGCCAATGCAAGAATGTCAAGACAGAGAAAAAGTTCCACTAGAAAAAGGACTTCAAGCTCATTTTTGACGCACTCTAGTTATCAGGAGTTAGATAATGAGCCAGAAAAGACTACAGTAAGTAAATTGAGCAAATTTATGTCTGGGAGGCTAAGGGGAGGGACAATATGGCCCAAAATGAATGCTCTACTGGACCCAACTTGAAGCCTGTCAAGAAAAGAAAGAAAAGTGAAAATGGAAGAAAATACAACAATGAAGATCAGAGCTCATTGTGGGATTACCAAGTCCCACATTGACAAAGTGAATAAGAAAGAAAAATGAGAATTGTCCCACATTGCCAATTGTAAGGCATAGGGGCTGATTTTGTAGTATAAAAAAAGGCCTATAGCCTTAGTTGAAATCACACCAACAAAGCCTTTCTCATCTCTAAGGCATTTGTTCTTCTTATTCCTTTTCTTTGTAATATTTTGTTATAAAATTAAGTTGGTAGTGTAATTTTAGTGTTTCCTCTTTATTTTGTTTTAGCAGTAGTTTTAGTTTGCTAATAGTTTCCGCAACAATTGGTATCAGAGCGTTGGTTTTAGGAAAAATTAATATGCTCTGTGCGCTGTAGGTGTACTACAGTCGGCACATCAGAAAGTTTTTTCTAATTTTCGGGCCTGTTGTCTAGTTGGCATTTAGCAAATTTAAAATTATTGTTAAAATAATCTTTTGGTAAAATCTAGAATAATAATAGTATACTGTCTCGAGTAACTGGAAAAATTATGTCACCAAGCGATAAGAGCCTAAGGAAATTGGTATTTAACTGAGACCGTTTGTGACTCGACCAATTACCTGGGAATTTTTCTAGCACTTGAGTAATATTATTATTTGTGATTTTACGGTTTGAGCTGAAATGGAAGAAGAAAATCCATTCGGAAAGATATCCACTTCAAATGCTTCTTCAAGTATTCTTCAGATGGCCGCTGGAGTAAATTCCAGATTAGTGGTGGAAATTTTCGATGGAAGTGGTTATTTCGGCATGTGGCAAAGTGAGGTTCTAGACGCATTATTTCAACAAGGTCTAGATATTGCCGTTGAAGGAGAGAAACCAAATGAAATGGGAGAAGGAGAATGGAAGACCATCAATCGACTGGCTTGTGGTACAATTCGGTCATGTTTATCTAGAGAACAGAGGTATGCATTTAACAAAGAAACCTCTGCTAGAAAACTGATGACGGCACTGGAGGAGAAGTTCTTGAAAAAGAGCAGTCAGAACAAGCTTCACATGAAGAAAAGGCTGTTCCGATTCACTTACATTCCTGGTACCACAATCAACGATCATATCACCAGCTTCAATCAACTAGTTGCTGATTTGTTGAACCTAGATGTGACCTTTGAAGATGAGGATCTTGCCTTAATGTTGTTGGGATCTCTTCCGGAGGAGTTTGAGTTCCTCGAAACAACTCTACTCCATGGGAAGGCTGCTGTAACTCTCAATGAAGTTTGTGGAGCTTTGTACAGCTATGAATTAAGGAGGAAGGAGAAAAGGGAAAGCTCAAATGGAGCTACCGAGGCTTTGATTGTTAGAGGACGCCACGGGAACCAGGCGAAAGGAATGAAGCAACGATCAAAGTCAAAATCCAAATTGGGGAAAGATGAATGTGCCTTTTATCGTGAAAAGGGGCATTGGAAGAAAGATTGTCCTAAGCTGAAAAAGAAAGGCCAATCTGGCAAGGGAAAGACTGTTGCAGTAGCTGAGTATGATGATAACTCAGATTGTTCACTTGCTCTTTCAGCTTCTACCAACTCTTCTAGTGTTTGGCTTCTTGATTCAGGATGCAGTTATCACATGTGTCCTAATCGAGAATGGTTCTATGATTTTAAAGAACTAGAAGATGGTGTTGTCTACACAGCAAATAATTCCCCTATCACCACACATGGGGTTGGTTCTATTCGGTTGAAAAACCAAGATGGATCAATCAGAACATTGAAGGAAGTTCGCTACGTGCCAGATTTATCAAAGAATCTCATTTCTGTGGGAGCCCTAGAAGAAAAGGGTTTCAAAGTTCAAGCAGAAAATGGAGTAATGAAGATCATTTCTGGTGCATTGGTGGTGTTGAAGGGAGTTCAAAAGAATAACAGGTTGTACCACTATCAAGGTACTACTGTTATTGGAACTGCAGCAGTGGCTTCTAATGATGAGAAAGAATTGGAAGCATCCAGATTATGGCATATGCGATTGGGGCATGCTGGTGAAAAATCCTTGAATCTTCTGGTAAAACAAGGATTACTAAAAGATGTCCAGGCTTGCAAATTAGACTTTTGTGAGCATTGTGTCAAAGGGAAAAAGACAAGGGTGAAATTTGGAACTGCGATCCATGATACTAAAGGTATTCTAGACTATGTTCACTCTGATGTATGGGGGCCTTCCAAGATGGCATCACTTGGAGGGAAGCACTACTATGCCACCTTCGTTGATGATTTTTCCCGGCGAATTTGGGTGTATACTATGAAGACTAAGGATGAAGTGCTCGGAATTTTCCTTAAGTGGAAAAATATGATGGAAACTCAGACGGGTCGAAAGATCAAGCATCTCCGAACAGATAATGGTGGAGAGTACATGAGTGATCCATTCAAGAAAGCCTGTGATGATAGCGGTATTGTCAGGCACTTCACAGTTAGGCATACACCACAACAAAATGGAGTGGCTGAACGCATGAACCGAACCTTACTGGAGAAAGTTTGATGTATGTTGTCCAATGCTGGGTTGGGCAAGCAGTTTTGGGCTGAAGCTGTTACATATGCGAGCCATCTCATCAATCGCCTACCATCTAGTGCTATTGATGGTAAAACACCACTCAAAAAATGGTCTGGGAAACCTGCTACTGACTATGATTCCTTACGTGTGTTTGGTTCCACTGCTTATTATCATGTGAAGGAATCAAAGTTGGATCCTCGTGCAAAGAAAGCAATTTTCTTGGGGATCGCTTCGGGAGTAAAAGGGTATCGTCTTTGGTGCCTAGAGACCAAGAAGACGATCATCAGCAGGGATGTTACCTTTGATGAATCTACCATGTTAAGAAAGGTAACAACAGAACAAACAGATGGTACTCCGAAACAGGTGGAGTTTGAAAGGCAGATAATTAGTCCAGCAAATGATGAAGATGTAGAAACTCCAATGGTAGATGAGGAGTCTGATGAGGAAGAGGTTCAAGCCCAAGAACCTCCATAGCAACTTGAACCAATTGCATTGAGAAAGCCAAAAAGAACAGTAAGAAAGCCTGTTCGCTATGTTGATATGGTGGCTTTTGCATCTCCAATTGCAAATGATGACATCCCTACCACTTACAAAGAAGCAGTCAAAAGTTCAGAAGAAGATAAGCGGAGGAATGCCATGATTGAAGAAATGCAGTCCATTCAGAAGAATCAGACATGGAAGTTAGTTGATCTTTCAAAGGGAAAGAAGGCAATTGGGTGCAAATGGGTCTATGCAAAGAAAGATGGATTTCCTAACGAGTCTAATGTTCGCTACAAAGCAAGGTTGGTAGCTAAAGGGTACCCTCAGACGGAGGGAGTTGATTACAATGAAGTATTTTCTCCAGTGGTGAAACACTCTTCCATCCATCTTTTATTGGCTTTGGTAGCACAGTTAGATCTGGAGCTGGTTCAAATGGATGTAAAAACAGCGTTTTTACATGGAGACTTGGAGGAGGAAATCTATATGGTTCAGCCTGAAGGATTCAAAGTTGCTGGAAAAGAGAACATGGTTTGTAAACTTGAAAAATCATTGTACGGATTAAAGCAATCTCCGAGGCAGTGGTACAAGCGATTTGACAAGTTTATGTTGAGGCAGAAGTACACAAGAAGCAAATATGATCATTGTGTGTATTTGCGCAAGCTGCAAGATGGATCTTTTATATATCTCTTCTTTATGTTGATGATATGCTGATAGCTTCCAAGAACCAAGAGGAAATTGAGAAGTTAAAATCTCAATTAAATGAGAAATTCGAAATGAAGGATCTTGGCGAAGCAAAGAAGATTCTTGGCATGGAGATAAGCAGAGATAGGAATATGGGAAGACTTTTTTTGACTCAAAAGGAATATCTGGGAAGGGTATTGAAGCGTTTTGGCATAAATAAGCAGTCAAAACCTGTTAGTACACCACTTGCTTCTCATTTCAAGCTCAGTGCAGCATTATCTCCAAAAGCTGCAGCAGAGAAAGCATATATGTCAAAAGTACCATATGCAAGTGCTATTGGTAGCTTAATGTATGCTATGGTGTGTACAAGGCCCGACATTTCACATGCAGTTGGGGTCGTGAGCAGGTATATGCATAATCCTGGAAAGGAACATTGGCAAGCTGTGAAATGGATTTTACGGTATATTCTGAACACCGTGGATGTTAGATTGGTATATCAGCAGGATAAAGGCGGTCAACATGTAATTGGATATTGTGATTCCAACTATGCTGGTGATCTGGATAAACGTCGATCAACTACTGGTTATGTGTTCACCTTGGCAAAAGCACCAGTATGTTGGAGGTCTACATTACTGTCGACAGTTGCCTTGTCTACGACGGAAGCAGAATATATGGCATGTACAGAGGCTGTAAAGGAGGCAATTTGACTTCAAGGGTTGCTCGGTGAATTGGGTATTCAACAAAAGCACATAAAGGTGCACTGCGATAGTCAGAGTGCTATCATGTTAGCAAAGAATCAAGTTTACCACGCAAGGACGAAGCATATCGACGTTCGTTACCACTTCATACGAGAGGTTCTCGAAGAAGGTGGAGTTGTAATCCAGAAGATTCAGACCACAGAAAATCCAGCTGATATGTTGACAAAGGCAGTAAATCCAATCAAATTTCAATATTGTTTGGATTTGATCAATACTGTCAAAACTTGAAGACTGCATTGGAAGACACTACACAAGATAAGAGATTAAAGATGTGGAACTTGTCAAGGTGGAGATTTGTGGGATTACCAAGTCCCACATTGACAAAGTGAATAAGAAAGAAAAATGAGAATTGTCCCACATTGCCAATTGTAAGGCATAGGGGCTGATTTTGTAGTATAAAAAAAGGCCTATGGCCTTAGTTGAAATCACACCAACAAAGCCTTTCTCATCTCTAAGGCATTTGTTCTTCTTATTCCTTTTCTTTGTAATATTTTGTTATAAAATTAAGTTGGTAGCGTAATTTTAGTGTTTCCTCTTTATTTTGTTTTAGCAGTAGTTTTAGTTTGCTAATAGTTTCCGCAACACTCATCATTCCCGTTTGGAAATAATTCACTTGGCAAACAATGTATATAGAGGGACAAACCCGTTCCTACCTTCTTCAGGGCCCTATAAATGACTAAAAATTTAAAAATGAAATATATGATATTTTACTTCTATTACAATATTTAATAAGAAATCAAAGAAAAATATACTAAAGACAATTTTTTGATGTTGATGAAAGAAGAAATGAATAATTATTTATAGGTACTAAAGGGATTGGATGAGTATGAAACGTGAAGAATAATAGCAACACTAAGAAAGATTAATGCCCTTAATTTTCTATTTCACCTCAACCATTTAATACAACACATTTTCTTCTTTATTTAATAATTCAAACAAAGTCAACCCTCGTCTTTAACTAACTAATCACTTTAGATTTAATAGTATTTTATTTTTAATATTTTTTTTACATTTTAAATTATTAATTAATTTAAACTCTAATTAAGTAAAAATAGCTTAATAATCACTAAATATGAGCCCCTTTTTTATTAAGCCCCGCCGTCGCCCCTATTGCTCCGACCCGGGACGGTCCTGCAGAGGTAATCTTCTGATCACCAAACTGGAAATTGGAAGACAGAGTACAGATTAGAAGAAGGCACCAAGGGGGAAGGGTGAACAATATTACAAATTACAGTATAATCACATAAAAGAAAGGGAACCAGCTTGAGTACCAACCCTCCTAGAGCTGAAACTTTTCCTTTAGAATATTTACCTTCCTTCCCTACATTGCCATTCCCTCCTTTTTTATAATTTTTTTACTTTATTTTATATTTATCTCACAAATTATTTATTTTTTTATATACCACTTTCGAATTTTTTTGTTCATCTCGTTTTTATCTTTAAAAGTAGATCCATGATGATATACTTTTTTCGAGTTTTTATTTTTGAAGATATGTACAGATGATACAAACATTATGCCAACATTTTACCAGCATTATATGAGGTGTGAAAAACCAGCACTATACTAGGTGTGAGGAACCTAAACCATAAAAATCTATTTTATGAAAGAAATCAAATAAAAATCACTTTATACCAGTATTATATCAGGTGGAAAAAACAAAAAATATAAGCATCTATTTTTATGAAAGAAATCAAACAAAAACCACTTTTCTACCAGCATTACACCATGTGTGAAGAACTAAAACCGTAAAAATCTATTTCATGAAAGAAATCAAACAAAAACCACTTTATACTAGCATTATACTCGGTGTGAAAAACAAAAAATATAAGCATCTATTTTTATAAAAGAAATCAAATAAAAACAACATTTATAACATGTTTATACTATGTGCGATTAAAGAAAATAGTAATAAAAAAATAATATATTTATACTAGCATTATATCATGTTTATACCGGCAGATTAAACAAAACATACATTTATACTAACATTATACTAGGTGCGATTAAACAAAATCTCAATCAAACAAAAAATACATTTATACTAGCATTATACCAGCAGAATGTAAAAAGTTGTTGAATGTGGAGGAACGCACAAATGTTGTATTTTGCCCTTGTTTTAGGTATAAAAGTTGTGGGCTAAAGTTTTTGTTGAAATTTTTTACAGGCTTTAGTCCAGTTATATACTTTTTTTCTTTTTTAGAAAACATTTTCCTATTGAGCTTATAATAATAATAAAGAGTAACCTCATATCACTATACCCGTATGTAGACTCAAACCTATAACCTTTGAGATTATAGATTCAAAGCTCAACTAGTAGAGTTTGCCACCTTGAATTTAAAGGGTTGAATAAGCACTTAATTGAATAAAACAATTGACTTTGTGCAATTAAAATTTTAAGTAAAATACCTAATTAAATAGATTTTAATTAATAATATAAAGTAGTTCTAAAAGTATTAATAACCACATTTTAAAAGTGTTTAATATATTAATTGAAGTTACATTCTTAGTTATTCAACTGTTGGATTTGATTAAAATTAGAACAATAAATACTCAATGAAATATCAACAAAGCTTTAGTCCATAACTTTTATGCAAGTTGAGGTGCACTTTGGGGATATTTCTCTTATCTTAAAAAGCTCCTTATAAGCCTATTTTAACTTATAAGAAGCTTGTGGAGTGTTTCTATTGACTTATTTTAACTTTTAAGTTAAAAAATAAAAGTAGGTATAACCTACTTCTCAACTTCTACTTATTTTAAGACAATAAGGAGGTGTTTGGTTTACATCAGGAGAGGGAAACGTAAGGAAAGAAATACAATTCTTTCGATTGACTGATGTGTCTGATGTGATCAAGAAAGGGAATAAAATTGCTCCTAATTTCATTTATTATTTCTTGAATTAAAAAAACTAATTATTTAACTATAGTAAAATAATAATAATTATATATAATCTTAATTAATTAATTATAATAAATGAAAATATAATTTATTAATTCTTATTATTATTAATTAATATTAATATTATATCTATAACAATCATAAAATTAATATTAATAATATGTATTATTAAAATAATAATATTTATGATTATTTAATACATTATTAAATAAATAGTAATATTATTAAATAAATATTTTTTAAGAAATTTTTTAATATTAAATAATATTATTATATTAATAATATTTAATAATATTATTTATTATTATTAATAATATTTAATAATATTATTTATTATTATTAATAATATTTAATATTAATAATAATAATTTAATATTATATATTATTAAAAATAATATTAATATTAATATTTTAATATTATTTAATAATATTATTTATGATTAAATAAATATTATTTAATAATATAGTTATTAATAATATTAGTATTTATTAGTATTATTATTTAATAATAATAATATTTTTATTATTATTATTAAATAAATATTATTATTATTTAATAATAATAATATTATTATATATATTTTATAACAATGTTATCAAGACATAAAAAATAATTAATAATTACTTTTATGTATTATTATTGGTTATATAGAATAATAATATCATTTACTGTTATTATTGTTGGATTTTAGACCCAATCTGTCCGTATCAGTACATGTGTGATTCATTTCAATGTTAGCTTTAAACCCATTATACCAGTATTAGTATTGATGTAGTCTAAAGTGTACAATATGTATAAGTATATGTTAATCAAATGAAAGTTAAGGGGTCAAATATATTATAAATATATAACATAAGAGCTGCCCAACATGTGCCTATGACAACCTATTGACAACTCTTTGGAGAATTGAAGTCCACATAATTGTGGACATTATTATCTCTAATATTGTATATGTATGCATATATACATATGTCAATATGTAGAGAGAATAGAGCAACGACTCTTCCTCTCTCCCTCTCTTTTATTTCCTGTTTGTCTCTGTTTTGCTTTAGTTTGTGGTTCGTGTAACGTTCTCTCATAGGATGTAGTTCGTTACTGACTTGTAATATGTAGTTCTCGATCATATTCTTTCAGCTGCATTTTCTGAAGACGTTTTCTGTTTTAAAAAAGGTACTTCAGTATCTTTTACTCTATATATAATATATTGATATTATATTCCAACATTGGTACCAGAGCTTTATACTATGTATTCGGTCATTTTTCAAAAATTGGTTTTGAACAACATATTTTAAATTTTGTATAAAATTATTTTTTTGAGAAAAAATAATTTTAGAGAGATAAATTTTTGACTGATTTTATGTGAAAATCAGTGTAAATAAACATGAAGAGTTTTTAATTATATATATATATATATATTTATTTATTTATATACATAACTTTTTATTTTTATTTCACTATCAAGTTTAGGAGTTTGTATGTCAAACTCCATCTTTCAGTTGTCAAAAGGGCAAACGGACACCACCAACGAATTTGTAGTATCCACAAATCTAGGGGTAGCCGGAACCAGGCCTCCGAAATATATCCAGAGGCCGGCTAGTGGACCCCACTCTCCAATGAGGCGGAGAGTGAAGTCGTTTCCCGACGACGTTCGACCACCGATTTTTGGTAGTTTTAAGTTTTTTAATATTTCGAATTTTTCAGTGAATTTTATTTAATTTTTTGATGAACGTAAAAATAATTATTAATATTTTGTTTAACTAAAAATTAATTTAAACTTAATTTTATTCGATAAAAAAAGTTCCCAAAAAATTATAAATATTTTCAGAATATTTCGTTGGACGTGTGCTATTCCAATTTTCAGATTGATAGAAATATGTTTTGATCATAAATAATACGTATATGTAAGTTAAATAAGTTTATTTTTATAAATGAGTTGCGAAAATAAAAATTGGACTAAAATATTATTCTTTTTTTTAAAACAAATATTATTCTTTACTGTGATAAAGAAATAATTATAATTATTTAGACATTTATTGAATATCAAAGAAAATGGATCAGATTTGTCTCATCTATTAAAGTTCCTATAAATTTGATTATTGATAAATGAACATATTATTATTACTGGAGTCTTTCAAATATTGTTGGATCCTTATTAGTATGCACCCTAATAAATCATAAGATTTTTCTTATGGTTTGTTGTAGACCATAAACTATGGATACTCATATTTAAAAGTTAAATTTATGCAATATTTATTTTATTTAAGATTGAAATAAATAATGCTTAATAATGATAAATTGTGTATAACCAAATTTTATGAAACAATTAAATTTATAACGCAAACATGAGTGTTATGTTGATATTAAGAATTAGTTCTTAATTAAAATAAATATATTTTGGTCAAGTTAATAACACCATGAGAATAAGTTTCTCTGTTAAAAAGTTAAGACTAAGTTCTTACTTAAAAATAAATATTTGAGGATATTTATTAATTTTATAATTTATTATATTAGTATAATAAATTGTGTGCACTTAAGATGTAAGTACTAATATATATGAAATTGAAATCTCTATTTGTTAAATTGTTAAGAACATGTTCTTAATTTAATAATAAATATTTGAGAATATTTATTAATTTTTTATCAATTTATTATATGTGTATAATTTATTGCAGGTACTTAAAGAAGAAGTACCATATGAAAATTTTGAATGAGTTCAAAATCCATGTAATAAATATTTGTTAATATTTATTAATAAAATTTATCATTGTACAATCATTATATGAGTTTAATATATTGTAAATACTATAAGTGACAGTATTGATGAATTTTTATTTTTGTAATAAGTTATAAGAATATTAATATTTAATATGCATATATATGAATTTAGCAAACTTTTTCATTAGAAAAGAGATGGTGAGTAGAGCCTATATGACTCTTTTTCGAATTGAATTTTAATGAAAATTTTTGCTAATAATTTATTGGTTGTATGTTGAATATTCGTGTATTGTTCATATTCAAAAATCATGCTCATGTAAAGAAATTATAAGAATGAGTTCATACAATATAATTAATGTCGACTATGGTTGAATTAATTAAATAAATGAAATGGGACCCCAGTGCAACTGAGAGAATTGGCATTAAAAGATTATGTGTTATAATGTAACACGTTCTAGACTCGTACACTATAATTGTGGCTAAAGTTCAAGGAGGGAACAAATATTTAGCACAGATTGGACAACGGTCCATGTGGGCTAACAAAAGAGAAAATTAAAAAGCTGTTATATACGCTTTGCTAATGTCATAAAAGCATATAAGATGCTCATAAATTATATCAAAATATTAGTATTTTGATAATAAAATTTACCCAAATAAGTTGGAGGGTAATAGTCTAATGTTGATTATTACGTCAATAACGAGACATTTTATATATTAATTAGAAATAGTTTCAATAAACATGAATAAAAGCATAAGCGCTTTTATTAATAAAAAAAGGCAAAGAAGTGGCTTATGAGCCTAATGATATTTGAAATGAAAGAAATAGATACATATTTCAAGAGTGAAATATTATAAATTCTAATTAAGATTGTGAATTTAATGTCAAAGATGTATCTAATTAACTCAAGTGTGAGTAAATTTGTATCTTCAATATATCATACAAAATATAATTCATTTGTGAATTGTTGACTTAAGTATCATCATATAGTGAGGACAGAGGATCCTTTATTATTTTTCAAGTAATCCTGTATAGATAAAATTATCTATGTAGAAATTAACTTAAGAGTTGAAATTACAGGAATTATGTATTGTTATGTTTATAAAGTTAGATGTACAATGATTGTACATGATATCCTATTTCTTTCGAGATTTTAAGGAATCTCATTTTTGTTACAATTGTGTTGAATATAAGATTCAACTTGTACTTTGAAAATAATAATTCAAAATTGTGTTGGGACATATTTTAAATGATTAAATAATTTAATCTTTTGGATATTGATCTAAAAAGAAATAATAAAGACATATTTTCAATTATTTCTACTTTTATATGTGATTGAAATAGTAATACAATTTAATAACATATTATATTAAACTGTGTTGACTTAATTTGAATGAGTCGATTAAGTCAAAGAATGTTTAATCGTAAATTCAAATAAGTTTGAATTATTTATTTTTGTCATCTATAAGAAAATATGTAAATATCATTTAAAAGGCAAATGATTTCCTTTTATAATTAATCCATTAGTAATCTGACCCGAAGTGAGGGCAAAAGGCATGTGACCTATTATATTTCATCAATCTCATTAAATATTGTATAATATATAGTCTTGATTAATAGATATCTCATAAGATTGGAGCTTTGTACTGCTTCAAAAGGTTTATGAATCTTATTGAGAATCAATCAATTTAAAATTAAAGCTTTGAGAATTGGTCATTGTCAGGTATATTTTATTATGATAAAATTCAAGCTTTATGTGATGAAAATGAAATTGAACATAAGTATTCAATTTCTTTCTCAGTGTGGTTAAATCAATGGTGGTTGTAACAGATTTATTTATCTCCTTATGAGGGGATATCCTATTAACAACATAAAGTTTTAACCAAGGGCCTTCTGAATTTGTCACTTCCACTACTTATGAGTTGTGGAAATGTCAAAAACCTAATTTTTGTAACCATAACCTAGGAGAGGTTACAAATTTTTTCACCCATTATACATTGAACAAGTATTAGTTACTACACTTAGGATGCAAAAGTGCATTTTTTTTAAAAGTATCATAACATGTCAAAAGGACATGTCGCAATAGGAGAAACACAAAGTGACAAAATTCAGATCAAGTATTGTTGTCTTCTTACAGAATAAGTTCACTATGTTAGATGAGTTGAACCATTATTTAGTATACCATTTTCCTTAAAATTGATGAACGTATCTCTCCATTAGAGTGAGAGAAATTCTGAGGTCCACGAATATGTTCAAAAACCTCAAAACATTACGAATGATCGAGATTAAGGTCTTGACCAATTTTTTATGTTTCTGGTAATTAGATAGATCCAAACTTCAGTGGGAGTATGGAACATGGTTCAAGTGGTAGCATATAGAATTTTGAAAAATGTATGAGATATTTATCAAAATTTGGAACTGCAGAAAAATAGTTGAATATCGTCGATTAATGTATTGATGACATGACTATTTTGCTTTAATTGTTCAGTTTATAAAATGATAATGAAAGAAAGAGACTATCTCATTCCCACACAAGAATAATGGATTAAAACTATGGAAAAACAATGGCTTCCGTGAAGTCCAACAGAGTTTATGAACTCGTTGGTTAGCCATAGGGAAGAAAGGCTATGAAGAACGAGTGGGTTCTCGAGCATTAGATTGGTGACAATATTATTGGATATTAAGTTCGCCACTACAAGAAATTTTGTAATTCATGACGATTTTTTTCACTACACACATGACTTCGTCATAATCAGTAGCTTTATTGTGACTAAACTTACAATTCGTCATTTTATTTTATTTTTTATGACAAATTTTATGTGTGTCATTAGTACTACAAAAAATTTGTCACTAATTATATAATTTGTGACGATAAAAGAAATATCGTCACTTATAAATTTGGAGGTAAATAAACGGAAAAATTCGAGGGAAAATTTTTTTCGTGACAAAATAAAGTCAAGTAGTGACAACTTCATCGCCATAGGAACACAATTTATTCATGACATTTCATATTTGTCATAATTTTATAAACACTAAGATGACAAACTGAATTTTATCAAATAATATAGTGTATCGTGACATAATTGAGTTGTTATCACATATTTAAATGTATTATCACGATGATATATAATAATTGTCACAATTATAATCAATAACTATGACTTTAAATCGTCACTGTACATAATATTTTTTGCGTCACAATTCGATAAAAAGAACATGACAATTGTGATTTTGTCATATATTTTTTTTATCTAAAGTGAGAACATTTAGATTTTTCATATAGTTTTGTTGTGTATATTATGACAATATATAACATATGTGCAAGGTTTTAAAAAGCGTTAGACGCTAGTCGGGTGGTCGGGGCTTCAAACGTTTAGGCGGGCCCTAGCCAGCGCCTAGACGAATTTGTAAATTTTATATTTTTTATAACTATTAATCGATAAAAGTATAGATTGAACTAAAAAATTAATTATAATATAATAATATTTCAAAAAAAACATAGTTTAACATATGAAAAAATAAGTCTTAGTTATATTTTACATAAAAACACATCAATATTAAAATTAATTCCTTAAAAATAAATATCCTCACTAATTTTTTGTGGTTTATAGCGTACTATTTCTCGATTTGAGATTCAAAATGGAAATTGTATGGCGAGAATATTTTGTTATATATTAGCTTTACCAACCGTGCTACCTTTTTCGAATTGAAAAATTAAACTATAATTATTATAGGTATCAGTATCATAAAAATTGGGGGGAAATCGGACTAGGCCGTGCCTAGACAGCAATATGTCGGTCCAGCGCCTGATAACGGCCGAGGAATAAAAAGTTAAACAACGAGCCTCAAAATAGTGCTTAGACGGAACCTAAGCGAAGTTAAACGAAAAGTTTTACAACACTACATACATATATGACTATATTATTTAATTAATTAAATATCATTATTTAAAATATTTTTTCTTGATGATATTATGCCATGATTTATTAAAAAAAAACCATGACATTTTGACTTTGTCATGTTGGCATTTTTTTATAAATTGATCTTGTCAGAGGATAAAATAAAGCAAAACATGTCAATTAGATTGACACATTTATCCTCTTTTGCAATCAACACACGAATTTTATTAATAAAGCCTTTGAGAAAAATTAGAAAGTTACAATATTGGAGTCGCTTTACAAATGATAAAATTAATGCTTCTATAAAATAAATCTACATTGTTGCACCAACATACATATACTTTTAGATCAGTTGGATCTAAAAATTAAACCTTTTTTATTGAATAAATATTAGACCTTAATTGAAATTGATCTGTAAAAAAACTAATTTTTAGAAGCACAACATAAAAAAATTATATCAATAATGAATTGGAAAAGACAAGCATCAAGATCTAACCCTAATCCTATCATGTAGAATTTGGGTCTCTAAGAAAACATGTTATTGGATTCATAATTTTTTTGTCGAATTCAGGTCTTATCTGAATCAAACATGTTTGAAATTATAGGATCCATATCCTAAAAATTGATATGAATCCACTGGATCGGACTTAATATCTAGTCTTTCCTAAGAATTAATTTTCACATTCAAGTTCAGCTCTATCAAACTAAGTTTTAATTGAGCCGAGCTCAAATTCTTCACGAACCACACTAGCTAACTCATTAATAAACCTAATACATATCATTTTAAAATTGTAACATATTGATATATATTATGTGAACATAAATAAAATTTCTATCTATCTATTTGAAAGTGATAGACAGATAAGTATTATAATCCATGTTTCAATTAGAATACTTATGAATATTTAAAAAGCCATAACTATATCTAAATACAAATAAATAAAATTAGTAATTTAATCTATTAATAACTATATCAATTTAACAGAATTTCTTTTTAATTATTTTCTGATCTTAAATATTATTAAGTATAAATATTATACTAATAAAATAATATAAAAATAATAACGGATTTTTATCAATAACTACCTTAATATAGGTATTATTATAAAATAAAATTTATAATTTATAATTATCAGTTGCTTAAGTTGATTAAAAGATAATTATAAGGGTTATCACGTTTTCACCTCTACCTCTTTCTTCCTTTCATCTAACTAAAACGTGATTATCAGTTATTAGTAGGCGGGATTAGTTTGACAGTAAAAGCTGATAAAATTTTCATTACTCTTCATTATGTACTAAAGCTAAATTCTATCTCGTTAAATTAGTATTTGATAATGATTATTCTACTGGATCTCTAACAATCAGGTACGTTCTTCTTAGTTTAAGGCTCTTATAAATTTCAATTCATATATAACATTGCATTCTCATGCTAAAATTCAATTTGGTTCCTTATAATGAAGTGCTTGTTTTGAATAATCAATTGATTTCTCTTTGGATTCATGCAGGAAAAAATGGCTCCTGGTGGCCTAAGATCTAAAAAAAATTCTCTCCGGTTATGCCAATTATGATTCACCAATCGAGAAAGGGTATAGGACTTCGAAATAGTGTAAACAACCTTCATTCGGTTGGTGAATTCACAGGATGTAGAACTTTAAATCGATCTCAAACCATTAATGAAGTTGGAGAAATTAGCCATCGTGAATCTGTAGTAGAATCGACTGAGATTTTTGAAAGCCAATCGATTCAAATCTCAAGACATGAATCAATTAAAACTACTCAATTCGATCGACTCAAATAGGTTTTATGGTATACTATTTATTTCTTTTCGGATTATTGAAAAATTTATCTGTATTAATTGTAGCAAATATTAAAATATAAAAATGTGCAGGAAATAATTTGAAAAAAGAGGTTGTGGCTTAACAATGGGAAAAGGGATTATGAAGTCACACATAGCTTCAATTACTGTGGATCCATTAATATGATGACCTATTGAAGCAAATAAATCTCCAAAGCATTCTAGAAAGATCGGTGTGATGTCACGAGATGTTTTTTTAATGTCTATAAAATGGAAAGATCTTGATAAAAAAAAGTGTCAATGATGATATACTATCATGATAATATTATACATTTAATGGTGTTTAAAAACATCAAAATAAATATTATTTAATGACCACATCATTAATATTAATATTTCATGATAAAAAAATAGTCAATAATTATATATTTGGGTGACAATATTATGAATTTAATGATTTAAAAAAATATCACAATAAATATTATTTAATGAGCATAAACACTTCGTCATTAGAGTTAATTTTTTCATGACAAATTAGCACAAATAATTATATACTACCATGATAATATTGTACATTTGTTGATAGACAAAAACGTCATAATAAATATTCATAAAATGAAGAGTTCATATTGTCACAAATTATTATTTGATGGTGACAAATTTAAATGTTTTGATGACACATTTATGCATTATTTGTGACAGCCATGATGTCACTAAAATTTTACATATTTCGTATTACTTGAAATTCGTCATCATAACTAAAATTTTAGATAATAAAATGCAAGATTTGTCATTTAAATAATCATTCTTAGTGACAAAAAATGATATAACGTGACAACAAAATATTAAAAAAATGATGAAATAATTATCACAGAAACAAAAAATTTACGTGACACATGTAATTTTGTCACATAAAAACAAAAAATTGATGGCGAAGTAGAAATTTGTCAAAAAGACAAAATAGTACGGAGAAGCTATGACAAAGCCTGTGACAACGTTTTTTTCGTCACCTTTTGACGAAAAAATGATTTTTTGTGACGATTTCAGTGCATCATAAAATGCAAAATTTCTTGTAGTGTAATTGCAAAAATGCTATACACAATTCATTAGACGATCCGTGCTATTATAACAAATCAAGATCTAGAACTACATCAAGTGGATGTTAAGACTATTTTCTTTCTCTATTGTGAAGATAAATAAATCTATAAGAAAAGACTTTTAGATTTGTAACTAAGGCACAAATAAAAGGTTTGTACGTTGAAAAATGATTAATTTATTGCCTCAAATAGTCTTGCAAGATCAAGAAATATTCGATTTTATAATCATATCGAATATATTTGTTTGTATATCATTGCATGTCAATGACGTTCTGATAGCTGGAAATGACATGGAATGTGTGAATTGAATCAAAGTTTGATTAATATCAAATTTTGAAATGGTAGTTCTAAGTAAAATTGCTTATACTCTTAGAATTAAGATTTTAAGAGATTACTCCGTGAAGTTGTTAACCTTATTTTAAGAGACATAAACCGACAATGTTCTTGAGTTTTCATTATAAGCAATCTTAAGCCTATATGTATAACCAGATGGATAAAGGTTAAAGTGGACCTAACATTTGCATGAGTCCCACAACGCAAATGAGAAAATAAACGAATGATTAATTTTCCTTATATGAGAGCTTTGTGAAGCCTCATATATACACTATAGTGTGTATACAATCTGATATTTGTAATGCAGTTGGCATTATAAGCATATATTAGCCAAATCCAAGAAAAGCACATTAAAAACTGCGAAAAGGATACTGAGGTACCTTAAAGGCATTGTAGGCTATTTGTGTGTTGTTAGTTTGGAATAATATACAATTAAAAGGATGCATAAAAGGCGATTGGGTTAGAGGCATGGATAAAATAATATCCATATTTAGGTTTTATCTTGTTAATTGACAATAGTGTCATATTATGAAGCAACAAGAAATAAACTTATGCCGCCCTATCCATTATAAAGTAGAGTGTATGTGATACTCTTATTTAGAAGTTAATTGATTAAGCAGGTTAATGAACCATCTTTATATTACTTCTATAAATGCTTAAATTGTAATTAAAAAGGTAAATGACAGTCAATCTAATATAGCTTTTGCTATTGAATTGAGGTTCCGTATTAAATTAAAGCATATAAAGATTAAGTATCATTTTTCTATATAGCACGTAAAAGGTTCAACATGAAAGATGTTTATGTTGAATATGCTGGATCTACCGGATCTAGGTCATATGTTCAAGAACATATTATTCAATAGAGTTTGAATTTTGCAATACACGAGTGTGAATATTATTTATCAATATTTGCTATTATTTGAGATGCGTGTAAGACAGAGAAATAGCTCACTCACACGAGCGTACCCTTGTTCTCTTATTAGATAACAAATGTGAAGGATGATGCTATTTTTAAACAAATGAGAGCTTGTTCAATAATGGAAGCCATCTTGCTTGAAATATGAAAAACGTTTTCATAAAAGTGCAAGAGTCATATATTTGCAAAATGTAAGTATGTAAGAGATTATATGTAATCTACAAATGGACTTGTTACAAGTAACATGCTCCTATTCTTTCTTTGTAGCTAAAAGTAGTTTATAAAGTTAGCGAACTAAAGATAGATGTTTTGGCACATCTAACTGATGTTTTTGTATGGTGTTAATGAGACATGCACTTCTTTAAAATGTAAAGAAAAGAGTACCATAACACATGATTTCATACCATGTGTGCTTATCGACTATGAGATGGAAAAGAAATAATCTCAGCTTTTCCTAATGTGATACTCACGCAATGAAACTATGGTTTTGTTAGCTTGCTATCCTCAGGACCCTAACTTATTCTGAAAGTATGATCTAATGTGGCTGTTTTGGAAGGAGACTCTGAAGAGGTTAGGTATGATTCAACCTTGAATGAGTCCGACTGGACAAGCGAGTTAGATTATGATGGAAGGAATATAGTAAAAGGGGAAGATTGACATGTGTTCACATCTTAAGTTTCTATGTTTCATAACACTAGTAGTTATGCATGTGTGCATAACTGTGATAATAGAAAACCTTTGAGATCAAAGGATTACAGTGGATGTGATATGGAATATAGGATGATGCATATAATGCTTCGATGTTTTTCAACGAGCTGCTATATATCTCCAACGAATATATAGCATAAGAGCTCTCAAGGTATGCTGGTCGCATGAACTATTTGCAAGTATGAAAGAGATAAAAGTAATAGATCTGTTCTATTACGTGCGAGTGGGAGATATTGGATTTTAGACCTGATCCGCATGTACCAATACAGGTGTGATTTATTTCGGTGTTAGCTTTAGACCCATTATACCTGTATTAGTATTGATGTAGTCTAAAGTCCATAATATGTATAAGTACATGTTAACCGAATAAAAGTTAAGGGGGCAAGTATATTATAAATATATAATATAAGAGCTGCCAACAGGTGCCCATGACAGCCTGTTGACAACTCTTTAGAGAATTGAAGTCCACACAATTGTGGACTTCATTATCTCTAATAGTGTCTATATATGCATATATATACATATGTCACTATGTAGAGAGAATAGAGCAACGACTCTTCCTCTCCCTCTCTTTTATTTTCTATTTGTCTCTATTTTACTTTAGTTTATGGTTTGTGTAACGTTCTCTCACAGTATGTACTTCGTTACCTGACTAATAATATGTAGTTCTCGATCATATTCTTTCCGTTGCATTTTCTGAAGACATTTTCTGTTTTAAAAAAGGTACTTCACTGTCTTTTACTTTATATATAATATATTGATATTATATTCCAACAATTATTAATTATATAATATTATTGTTAATTAATATAATATAATATTAAAATAATAATTATTATTTATATTTATAATAATAATATTATTATTATTATAAGATAATAGTATTGAGGAAAGACAAAGAAAAAGAATGCTATTATTTAGTAGGGTGGGAAATGAAAAGACCTTGAAAGGGGTAATCTCATTACCCGGGATGGGTAGTGAATTTGATTCTCTTGTCCAAATAAACAACAACAAGGAAAATCAGATATTTTGATTCTCTTTCCCTTTCCTGAAACCCCCAACCAAACGCCCCATGATAAATTTTGAGAAACACTCCATTCATAGAAGTTGAGGGGCTTTAAGTGACCTTTTTGTAAGTTTAGGAGGCTAGGGATTATTAAGGACAACTATATGTCGGCCAGATATATTAGCCCATAATTTTTTTTTACTATATTTTGACGTGCATTCTATGATTACTTTATTTTTTAAAAATACTCATTACTTTACACTTTTCCATCATAAAATAAATAATGACTATTTTAATTTAATAATAAAAAAATAAAATACTAATTAAATAAAATAATCATAAAATATGCCTAATAATTAATTTGTAAATAAATGAAATAGATTTTATACGCTTTACAAATAAAATTAGGAATTCCTTATTTTATCCAAAGTCAATTTGCAGTATCTTCTTTTAAAAAAAAGGTTACTTAATCACTGGACTAAAATATTCTCATCCTCTAATGACATAACATAACCATTAGTTATAGATTAACATTCAATCACTCGTTCAATAGAAGAAATGAAATTTTAATCCACTTATTACATTTTTTTTTTGTATGAACCCATTTAATACGTGGATCAGTTAGTTCCTTTTACAAAAGAAGAATATACTGTGTCGTTTGTTTTTACTTACCTTCCACCATTGTAGACTAATATTACGATCCCCAAATCGACGGCCATGGAGGAGCCTTCGTCACCCAAGATTTCTCTATCTCCAGGTCTTTTTCCATAATTCAATTCAGTCTGATGTTTTTCTACTTGGCTTCCACTGTATCGAACGATTCTAAAAGTTCATTGAAATTGGATTTTTTCAGATTCTGTTGTTAAATTCAATGAGAAGCAGGAAAGGTCAACCTCACCATCGAAGGTCGCCTATCATTTCGCCACCAGTGGAATCTCCGTTGCTGTTGCCACCGGAATTACGCATCCTTTAGGTTTCCCCTCGTTTCCGCCTCTTTATAATTAATATCTTTTCATCGCGTTGTTTTGGATCAGGATTAATTGTGTTACTGTTCATGAGGAGGGTAGGGAAATCAGGGAACTAAGAATGATTGCAATTGTATAATCATGAACTAATTTGTACTTGTGGACAACAGTTTATGTTGGCATTTTGATTTAACTTGGCATCTTTTACAATTTTTCTTTTTCTTCTACTCCATTTTATTATTGATTGAAGATATAGATCACTCGACTGCAACTTTTAGCTTGGCGCGACATGAAAATTGAAGTACTTAGCTGATTTTAGGATTGTCCATAGACTGATTATCTACACGGAAACGGAAATGGAAACGGAAAGGGAAACCCGGAATCGCGATTAAAAAATATAGGTTTGGAAACTGTGGGGAAACGAATACGGACATGGATACAAAAAGGCCGAAACGGCATATAACGGGAGTTTCCGTGCTCCATAGCTGATTATCTTTGTCTATGGGCAATTTTTTGAATTGATGAATTATGAACAATATTTTAGAAGTTGAAGTTATATTGTGAAATATACCTCCCCAAGGCCGCTCTGTTCACCATGAGCTGCCACTATATCATGGTCTAAGACATCAATGTGGTAGTGAAAACTTTTGGTAGTCAAAATTTAGATTGTCTTGTGCATCGTAGCACTTACTTATTTGTTCCACCTGCTAATTGCACTGGAGGCATAAGAGGCCTGAGACGAAATTTTGTTGAGGAGTCAGTTTTTGTTTTGCTTGCTCAGTGGGCTTGTTTCTCCACCAAGTTCAACGCTGAAGATTAGGCTTTAGTTTCATCTCAAAGTGGACCAAATTTGTAGCTGGAAGTGGGATTGCAGAATTTTTTTTTCTAATCTGCATTATTTGGTATGAGATTTTCATTTTTTTGCAGTTGAGTGCCCTCTTTAGGTTGTGGAAATTAAACTTCTTTTTTCATCTTTGCCATCATAGATATGAAGTTTACAGTAGAATGCAGGAAGGCCTTACCTACAGGACAAAATTTGATTCTTTAATATCAGTGCTGTATATTTTAAGTTTCTATCAACCTTTGGCCTACAAGACAAACTGTGATTTTGAATCAAATAGCAAATTTTTAATGATGCAAGATGCAAATTTTCTCTCTATGCTCAGGCATGGGTAGATGCAAAAGGGCAGACTTAGTTCACTCGTTAAGTATTTGAATAATCTTTATATGACAGAAAAACACAAGAACTCCACATCTCTTAGAAATATTTTGTTTTAGTTTTCAACCAAATTATAAAGAGAAGAGTAATATATTATCTGGGATACTGTATTGCATGTTAACAATATTTCAACTTGTGAAGCAGATGTTCTCAAAGTCCGCTTGCAAATGCAACTTGTTGGCCAGAGAGGTCCTTTGACTGGAATGGTGGGACAAGGTCTTTCCATGACTTCATGTTGATAATTTGGTTTATTGGATGATCGCAAAGTGAGGTTTCTTTAATTTGTCGCATACAATGCAGGGCAACGTATTTGTGCACATAATGAAAAAGGAAGGACCAAAGGCTTTGTATCTAGGATTGACACCTGCATTAACAAGGTCAGTTCTTTATGGAGGTCTGCGGTTAGGGCTGTATGAACCGTCAAAGTATGCCTGCAATAAGGCTTTTGGGTCAACCAATATCTTGGTTAAAATCTTGTCAGGAGCATTTGCTGGAGGAGTCGCAACTGCACTGACCAATCCGGTTGAAGTTATCAAGGTGTTCTATCATATTCATATTTTGTAAATTTTATGGATAAACCTTCTCTCACAAATTCACTTCTTTTTTATTAGGTTAGGTTGCAGATGAATGCAAACCAGAAACAAGTTGGACCAATTGCAGAAATGCAAAAAATTGTCTCTGAAGAAGGAATAAGAGCTCTATGGAAGGGTGTAGGCCCTGCGGTTGCTAGAGCTTCTGCTTTGACTGCTTCGCAGCTGGCAACATATGATGAAACCAAGCAGGTCAAGTTCTAACTTCTAAGCACGCTCTTTTCATTTCAAACATCTCTCAAGTCTTTATAAAACGTTTACAAAAAAGTTTGTTTTACTTTTGATTTTTGTCCAAATTTATCGTCTCTAATATACATTACTATTCAACTTCTCCTCTGTATTGAAGTTTTCAATAAACTCCCATCAATGCAGGTATTGATCAGGTGGACACCCCTGGAAGAAGGATTTTATCTACATCTATTGTATGTCTCTGTTGTTTGTAGCGTTCTCACATAAATATATCAATTAATGTAATACAAACAAGTCCAATTAACTTTTATAGCCAATGGTGCCAATATCTTTTCATTTTTAGGCCAATTTAGCCCAAATCGCAAGTTGACTTGATTCAATCAAATCTTTGAAATACCAAGTAAACTTAAGAGTTGGAATAAATTGACCTAAAAGACAAGGCGGAGGGCAAACAAGAAGATTAAACATAGTTTCACCAATTTCATTCTCCAATGACAAAGTATATTGATGTAGCATGAATTGGCATAATATGCATGCCCCGTGCAGTTGGCGCCCACAAAAATATTAAATGCTTAAACATAGTTTTAACTTTGATCCATATGACTGTAAACTGAATAGTGAATCTGTATGGTGTTTGAAGCTCAAGTACAGTAGCCGGCGCAGTGAGTACCCTTGTGACTTCACCTATGGATATGATTAAAACACGTCTCATGCTACAACGAGAATCTAAAAGAGTGGGAGGCTATAAAAATGGTTTTCATTGCGCATATAAGGTAAAAACTTGCTGTGGCTTGCATGCAGTTTTCTTGCTTGATGCAATCACTTAGGGAAACTAATAGGCTACCAACATGGTCACCTCTTCCTCTTTCTATCCATCTTGCTTTTATTTAAGATCGCTGACATTTGCGTTTCTTTATTATTTTTTGTCTCCCCCATAATTGGCATTTCTGTATAATGGTCCCCAGGTCATGCTGACAGAGGGCCCCATTGCACTTTACAAGGGGTGAGATTCTATCTAGACCACAGTGGCGATTCCTGTTAGATAGATTTGTAGTTCTAAAGCATCTTATGTACAATACAACAGAATTCAGATTTTTAAATTTGAAACTCGGAACCTTACTAATAGATCATGACAACAGAATTCAGATTACTTTTGGAAGCCACTTTAGCTTTATTTGTTCAATATTTTGAAGTATCAACTTTTTGAATTTTTGCCAGGGGCTTTGCGATTTTTGCTAGATTGGGTCCGCAAACTACGATTACGTTTATTCTATGCGAGAAGCTGCGCCAGATTGCTGGACTTCATGCCATCTAGTGCCCCTCAAATCACATTGAGCTGAGAACGAGGGAATAGAACAAGCGGTTAGTTCTTACATCATTTTGATTTGAATGGCAGTTGGTGCCTTGGATGCATTCAATGATGCACGGAAACTCCTAAACAATAATGTTTCCACATTTAGTTAGAGTTTCGGAAACTTGAATTCACCTTATTTATGGGGTCCATTTATTTGATCAATTGGGTAGTATAATTCTTTTGGCCAATGCCCTTTTTTTCTCGTGTTTGAGCATGGACCTCTGAGCAGGAAAGAAATAAATCTAAAATCCTGTCTTTTTCAATTTAACATAAAGGTAACATTCATTAAGCTTTGTGTCTCTTGTTAAAGATCAGCTTATATTATATCAAAAAAAAAAAGATCAGCTTATATTGCTTTGGACAAACAAAAGCAAAATATTGTACATGTATAGATGACTAGATAGAGGCCTAGAATGGTTTCAATTATATGAAGCATCTATCCTGTTCTGTTCTGAATAAAACTATTGACCCCTGCCGCATTAGAGTTGGTGTGGTTTGAATTGAGGCTCTATTTTTTTAACGTTTAGATCAGTTGAGTTCAGTACTTACTGCCGGTGTAAATTTACATTGAATTAAAATTAGTACGTTCTAGTTCAGTTCGGACAGAGTTGAAAAGTTTACCTTCTATTTAAATTTTAAAATATGCCATTAAAAACTTTCTATAATTATTGGGCAACTTGAAACTGGCACCAGCTAGCTCTGTGGTTATGAGTCTGACCACAGTCTGAAAGCAGACTTTGCTATTTATTTTTAGGTACAACGAACTCTCATTTGACTTTTAATCGGTCTCCAGGATCCTAGTCTATTGTAATTCATATATATATATATATATATATATATAACTTATTTATATTCAGGGGAATAAATCACATGCCCCACTATAATATTTCAACTATTTTTCTCCCATTTACGTTTTGCCAAGCGTTAAAATTTTCTATTATTTTTTTCACTTCGTTTCCTCTCTCCCAGTATTTGTTAAACTCTCTCTTAGACGTGTTTAAGCGAAGTTTCAACTATTGAATCCTTTTGTATCATAATAGGTCATACGTAATATTGTTCAGCCCTTGCGGAAGCATGTGGATATTAGATATCTCTATACATGGTATGATATTAATTATTTTGGGTCTAGATCCTCATAGATTTATTCTTAGGCTTTATCCCAAAAAGCCCTATACCAATGAAAATATGATCCACGCCTATAAATTCATGTATCTCTAACTTTTCTAACAATGTGAAATATATATTAACTTTTATTATTATCATCGACGTTCTTTACGAGCTTGAGTATAAGATTTTACTTTTATATAATGAGATTAAACCATTTGAGAAAAGAAAATGGACAAGGGTAATCTTATATTGTTATTTGGAGTTGAACATTTGCCCGTAACCATTTTTGGTGTGTGTGTTTGGAAACATGTTTTCAAATAAATTGAATTCTTCATAAAAAAATATGTTATGGTCTTTTTATTCTCAATCTGATAAAGATTAACAAATCCTTCAAATATGATCCTCCCTTGGGAACTACCGGAATTACCTCTCGTCGAAAATGCTCCAACTATCCGGCCATGAAACGCACTGTCGATATACAGATGCGAAGAAAACTTATAACCAGTTATGAGTATTCAACTCGACTAGATTCCAATTTCTTTAACAAAAGCAGCAAAACTTGCGAATGTTTTGAGGATGTTATGTTATACAACATGACCGATATTGAAATTTTTCAGTTTCCTTGATTGCAATGTTTCATGAGTTGTTTGAGCATGGAAAAAAAGGTGGCATCATCAAGTTTTACATGTTATAAAGGAAGTTAAAGGTGATTTTAAAGATTAAAAGTAATTTTGAATATTATGTTATTAAAATGTAAAGTTTGTGTATCTTTATACTAAACTTTACTAATAAGGCTGAACAAGTTGAGAAAAATAATGTTCAAATTCCATTAAATACACTTGTTGGGAGGAGTAAGGAGTTTTAATTATGACTAAACACCGATCAAAATTATCGATAAATATAAAAAAATATCAAGTTTTAAACTTTATACTTTAAAGCTTATAGATATGACAAAATAGGTAAGACCTCCGTCAATCAAAATCTAACCACCATATATATAGGGTCTGTAGTACTACTCATTTATGTGTCCAAAAAAGGGTTCCAATTATGAACCAACAGAAGTGAACCATCACTCAGATATTACTTGATCAAATATTACTTGAACCATAACTCAACGCATCAACGTCAATCTACTTACTACCGTTTGACCTTATAGATTGTTTAAATTTAAAAGGTACCCAATTAAGGGATTTATTGACTTCCAATTCATAAATTAAATGCCCTGGATACGTTCATAAGTAGACTTTTTAGCTTGGTAGGCTAGTAGGCTTTTTATTTAGTTAACTCTTGGCGTGTATCGATGACAATAATAATAACGCCTCATTTTTTATTTCTCATTCATAATTCGTAATATGACGTATAATAATTTTTATGAAGTAGAAAATATAAAATTATCATGTGCTAGATTTTAAATAAGACATAAAAAAGGATAATAATATATAATCATATTATATGTAAGTTGTAGTTACATAAACAAAAAATTTTCATTTGAATCATTCAATTATTTTGAATTCGAACCTAAATATATTCTTTAAGATATGATAACTTTTTATCTCATTTAAAATGCTTGAATTCTTACTTTCTATGAACGGGAAATGAACTACTTGTTCCTCCAATAATAGTTATTGATCACAAAAATTAATATTAAAAGTTAAAGAAGACCAAAAACTTAAATTAAAATGATAAGAGTTAACCTCATCGTCTTGTGTACGAGACATCAAAGAAACTTTAATTCTATTCTAAATTTTGCTTTGTTATATCATTTTTAGTTTTTAATATATTTTTGATAAAAGTAACTTTGGATGTGTCTAGTAATATAAACTAATTAAACATTCATTATGTTGCCAATAAAATTCCCAGATTTTTTTTAGTCAAAGACAAATTAAATTACTTAACATTATTTATATTCTTTCCTTCAGTGGAAGTCAAAAGTCCAAAATACATGCACTAATGATCCACTGCATAAAATTTTATTTTCTATTTAACTAAGATAATTGCTATTTTTTTTTTATTTTATCATCTTGTATTACTTGCATTCAACATGGAATTGATCCAATAATGATGAAGGTGAGAGTAATATTTATTTTGTAATAATAATGCAGTAAATTAAATTTTTTTTTGTTTTGATTGTATAAATTATTCATTTCGATATAATTAAATTATCAATATTGAACAAAAATAAAAGACATCTGCTGGTAAATAAATTGAAGAAGTTAAAAAAACTATTTGGACATTAAAGGTTTAAACTGAAGCTTCTCTAATTCTAAATAATTAAAAAAAAATCTTAGAAAATTAATCGATATTCATTTAATCTCTGATAAACATTTTTAATATTGAAAATAACAATATTGGGAAATTAGAAAAGGAGTAAATAATAAGTAAAATAGCAAGTTGGTATTGTTGGCGGGACAGACTGGCGTTGTTATGATCCGGCCTCGTGTTTTAGGACTAAATACGGTTATGCCATTGAGATTGCAATTACAAGACAACCCCCTTCTCATTTTCCCACCCAAAGTAGACAATACTTGTGGTCAACTACTTCGTTTTCGTGTGTAACTTCCAAATTCAAACTCTTGTCCTTTTGTGCGTGATTCATGTCCCTCCTTTTTCACACGTTTTCATATTGATTAATCAAATGTTTATTAATCAAATGTTTATTAACTTAGTAGAATTAAATTAGATTTGAAATAGAACATATTTTTGAGCAGTATAATAGTATTTATATGTATTTTTATTAATATAATTTTATTCGTAGTTTAGGTATAGCTAAGATTTAGAATTTCTCTTAATAAATGTATTTAGTAAAATTGAAATCTTTGTTCTCCTTAGATTTGCTTATTGAGAGAACATATTTTTAATATGACAATTATAATATATTAGGGTATGTTTGATATTGTTGTCGTAGCTGTTGTCGTGAAAAGTTTTACTCACTAACATTTTATAAAATAATATATTTTAACATTAAATAAATTTTTTTGACTCTTAATATTAATTAATTAGGACTTGTCTGCTTTTAATTTTTCATTACCAAAATTTACTGTCATATAAAAAACTTAAAAATGAAGTTATTCAAAACAACAAACTGATAATGACACCAAATTATCACAAACCAACTATAGAACATTTTATTGCCTTTTGATTGACAAATAAATATAATAAAAGTTTTAAAACATTTCTTATTTTTATTTATCTTTTTTTCTTTAGACTTTTTCTTAAAATAAATTCACCACATGTCATCTTAATCCTATATACTCATATTCAATTAACCTTAAATAAATTAAATTATAAAAAATTATAAATTTACATTAAAATAAAATCAGTTCAATTCAATTTTTTTTTTTAAGAAAAACTAACATTATCCCAATAAAAGTGAAATTATACGAAGTCAAGTCTTCCCATGCAACTGCAAGACAATCTGATGAGGGCTCTTTGGTCATTTCAAACTGTAAATCAATCCCGGTTACACCAGTACAACGTCTAAGCCCGAGACCAAAACAGCTGTAAGGCTATTCCCGTAAATAACACAAATACGGAGCCCCATTTCGAATTATTTAATTATAACATATCTAACGAAGATCCGACTTTGCCATCCAGGAATTTCCCCAATTTCCCAGCGACGACTCTCTGAAGAACAAATTGAAAACAATAACTGGAAATTTTCTTCAGCATTATATACAAGAATCTAGAGAGGGAGATTACAGCCGGCGAATTCTAGAGAGAGTAAGTGTGACCGGCGTTTTTGTCTATGTTTTACCGGCATTAATGGCGGAGAGTAGTAACAAGGAGAAGAAACCGGCAGAAGAGAGCGTCAAGCTTTTTGTAGGTCAAGTGCCGAAGCACATGACGGAAGCTCAGCTTCTTGCATTGTTCAAAGAATTCGCTCTGGTCGACGAGGTCAACATCATCAAAGACAAGACTACGCGTGCCTCTAGAGGTTGATTTCTTCTTCCTTCGCCATCACATTTTGCATTTTCTCTATATTCTATTTGATTTGCGTCTGATTTTGTCTTTGATTCGTTTGATTTGCTCCGTTTAGTTGAGATTTGTGTCCGTTTCAACCCTAATTTGTAGTGTTTTGGTTATAGGATGCTGTTTTGTAATGTGTCCGTCGAGGGAGGAAGCAGATAAGGCCGTTAGTGCCTGCCATAATAAGAAAACGTTGCCTGGGGTCAGTACATTTTATTTTGTTCTCTGCTGCTTTCTCATTGCGGATTAATTAGTTTGAGTGCCATAATTGATCTCCTTGGCACCTTATGAGAAATAGTGATTAACTTATTCTAAAACTGGTAGTTTTTGGCAAAACTGAATACTGTAGTTTAGCAGTGAAGTGAAAGTGGCTTTAGTAGATCAAGTCCTTTCTACATTGTTAGATATGTGACACCAACTTCATTTAATGCATTGTAAATTAGTAAAATATGGTCACAGTAAAGATGGTTAGCTAGTTGACTGGCCAGTGATCGCAAAGCCAACTGATGCTGTAAAGGTTCTAAAGTCCTTTATGCATGAAATATCTGCTAATATCTGGTTATACATTTGCAAAAATACTATAATTAGTTGCTTTCTGGATTATATAAATGAACAGCAATGTTCTTACAGTGGGCAGAACAATTTATTGTTGTGAGATTCGAATTTCCCATTTGTTAGGTAGATGGTTTAATTTCAACTGCATAAATATGTTAATAACGAGCCACAAATTTAAGCATGCTATAGTTTTTAACATACGACAACTTAAATTTCTTAGAGTTTAGTGTCTGGGTTATTGGGAGGTTTTCATAACTAGTAAAGATTCGTTGTCCGTTATAAAAACTATTCACTAAATATTATAGTTAATTCTGTCAATGACAACTAAGAAAAGAAACAAACGTTGAAGCGTTTTATCATTTAAAGATAAAAATAAACTTTTGTGGGTACTATATGCTTATACTTGATGCATCAAATACTTGCAAATTGTGTTTTAGGCTTGTAGCGCTGATTTCTAAGATGATGTTAGACTTGAGAAGGAACTTTTGTAGCATATATTGCATGCCATATGCAATTTGAATCCTTAATGGCCTAATTTAGTTTGTCAATGTAATGAATGTACTGTATGCTAACCAGTGATTTTCTTGTGTCAAAGTGAAATAGTGAAGAAAACCTCAGTTTACTTCGAAAACAATGATTCTTTGCATGATATCTGTGCAACTTTTATTCTAGTCTCAAGATGCTTTTCGTATGATTTGATTTTTGTTGACCTAGGTACTGAAGTGATTCAATGTGGCTCCTGTGAGTCAATCTTACTGCTTAATCAGTTATCACGTGTCACTAAGAGTTAATATTCAATGCATTTTTTTCTTTCATAAAACTTACTGAACATTAATAATCTTCTAATTGGGTAACAATTCACATGTGTTGCTGTAAATTGGTGTTGATTTCTGTTTTATCTAATGCATCAGTTTCACACTCTCTAATGAAAATGAACTGTATTCTCTTTGTCCAATTCAGGCCTCTAGTCCATTGCAAGTGAAGTATGCGGATGGCGAGTTGGAAAGGCTAGGTGTTATATGATTTCATTGACTGTTTATTTGTAATCTTAAAGTTGATGCTTAATTTTCATCTGATGTTGTTTTTGAATTTGTTATTTTGACCTCATCTGATGTTGTTTTTGAATTTGTTATTTTGACCTACACGTTCTTTCACAAGATGGTGTTTTCTTGAGTCACTAACTTTGTATTCTTATTGGCAATCCAGAACACAAACTGTTTGTTGGAATGCTTCCGAAGAATGTTTCTGAAGCTGAAGTATCTGAGTTATTCTCTACATATGGAACTATAACGGATTTACAAATTCTCAGGGGTACTCAACAAACAAGTAAAGGTATTATTTTTTATCCTCATTTGCATTAGTCGTATGTTTTCAGAGCAATAAAAAACAATTCTTTAGTTTATGTCAACTTCTTACTTGTAGGCTGTGCTTTTTTGAAGTATGAGACAAAAGGACAAGCCCTGGAGGCCCTGGAGGCTATCAATGGGAAGCAGAAAATGGAGGTTTGTGTTTGTTATCTGTGCTTGCTTTTGAAAAAGGAATTTTTAACACTTGAGAGGAACTTTCCGACTTAAATCTAGAGTTAGATTTGGTTATATGTTATAAGATTGTATTGTTGTAAGCTAGTAAATCCGCCGCAAATGCAGTGATTTATGGAAAGTTTCCATTATAATTTCTCAGTAATTGATCTTGGGAAATATCATCAAATTTCAAAGGGATATGTGGGTGAAATATTGTTATGCACTTTAAATTTGTATGGTAGTAAGTTTATTCACTTGATGGATCGGAAGCTTATCAACCTCCAGTTAGCTTCAGGAAAAAAATTCTCGCGCGCATGGAATACTTTATTTACCTGTAATCATAACTGAGCCGGAATCCAAATTTTTGTGAGTTGTGAATTGAATCGAATTGTAAGATTCCGTTCAAGTTCATAAAATCATAAAAATAGAACATTTAACATGTTGAACTTAAATATTATGAAATATTAGTCTAAAAATGCAATTTTAATATATAAACAAGAAATCATATCAACCAAGTACTTAAATTCAAATCTGATACAAATATAGCAACTAATAAAACTGGTTCATTAATCATTATTCATTACCAAAGGGAATAATTATGGCAATCATCATCATTTTCCTCTTCTTCCATAGTTGCGCTTTCCATTTTTGATTTCTTGTTGATGTAGACTTTGATTTGAATCTTAATTTAATAAGATTCTGTGAATTCATTATTATTTTAATTGTATTTGTGTTCTATTTTTGTAAACTCGCTAAATTTTTCTTTTAGTTATGTATTTGTCTACCAATTGGCCTTTGGTCGAGTGGTACATCCACTAGTTTGGATGGGGATGACCAAGGATCAAACCCTGGCTCCTGCACAAATCCTGCTTCTTAAAAAAAAAGTTATGTATTTGTCGTGATTTCCTATTTTGCTTTGAAAACCACATTCCTTTTTTTTATTAAGTTGAGGCCATGAATTGACCGAATCGGCTGATTCAGAAGATTCACCACCCATTCAGGGGGATTTTGATTCACCCATAGATTCAAATCGATTTTGGGGCGAATGAAATAGAACCGTACGATTCGTATCGTTAATAGTACGCTTTTGATAACTATGCCTGTAACATAATTACCTGGGTTCGCCCAACTGGCATTTAATTCTTAAATATTTCCAATGGGGATGCTAGTAACTCTTTACTTCTGTTTGACTAGGGTTCAAGTGTTCCGTTAGTGGTTAAATGGGCTGATACAGAAAAGGAAAGGCAGGCTCGAAGGGCTCAGAAGGCACAATCTCAGGCTTCGAACTTGCCAAGTCCTGATTCGCAGCATCCTTCGCTGTTTGGAGCCTTGCCAATGGGCTATGTCCCCCCTTATAATGGATATGGATACCAGGTCGGTTTTATTGCTACCTACAGGTGTAGCTATCATTTTTTATTTTTAGTACTTTTAGTTTGCTTTCCGACAACTTTACTGTCTAAATTAACTATTCTCATTTTTCTTGAGGATACCTTCTCTTTTAAAAAATCAAAATGAACTTATGACTGTGGCTATTATTGTCTCTGCAGGCTCCTGGAGCCTATGGAGTTATGCCATACCGCCTGCCTCATTTGCAGAATCAACATGCCTTTCATAGAATGATTCCTCCAATAAATCAAGGAAATGCACTGCGTGGTGGAATCAGACCTGATGTTGCCCCTTCTATGGCCCCTAGAAGTTATACAATGCCTCCTGCAAGTTATGTAGGCTCTGCTTATCCTGCAGTACCAGGTGTCCAGTATCCCATGGCATATCCTGGGGGGCTGATTGGTCAGCGACCTATAAGTGGTTCACCAGGCAACCGACCACCTGCAGTTGTCAACAGTAACTCTACAACATCTCCTGGTGTCAGTTCAAACTCAAACTCTGGAAGTCAATTAGAAGGTTTGTTCTCTGTATCATTTGCCAGTTGTTGCCATGTTTGGTTTTTTGAGGGACTTAACTGAACACGTTTGTTTCAACTTAGGCCCACCTGGTGCCAATCTATTCATATATCACATACCTCAAGAATTTGGTGACCAAGAGCTAGCCAATGCTTTTCAACAATTCGGCAAAGTCTTGAGTGCTAAAGTCTTCGTTGATAAAGCAACTGGTGTTAGCAAATGTTTCGGTGTGCATATTTTTTGGTTACTTTTTTAATTTTAGTTTGTCTCTCTCTCGGCATGTTAGGAATTTTGAAGGGAGTGGGCCCTTAAGATCTCAATCTTATATATAATCTGTGGATTTTTATCTCTAATAGGCATTTTTTGCAGGATTTGTCAGTTATGACTCACCAGGAGCAGCACAAACTGCTATTAATGCAATGAATGGATACCAAATAGGAGGTAAGAAATTGAAAGTTCAGCTCAAGAGAGACAATAAACAGAATAAACTTTATTGATCGGAAAGTGAGTCACAGAAGCAATCAGAATTCTATGATATGTGGTCGCATGCAACCTGCATGTATGGGAGTGACTGCAGTATCGCAATTTGGGGGTGAATCAATAATCTGTGCATATTGTTTATTATCAATCTGGGTAATTGCTTCACAGGATTGAAATTCTCAAACTTGTAATTCACGGTGCATTCTGTGCCAGCACAATTTGTAATTTATGTACAATGGATCTTTTCAGAGATCAATTATTAATTTATTGATTTTTCCCTCTAAAACCTCGGTTTATTTGATAATTTGCTTCTTTTAAATTTGTGTCCCTGTAACTGTCATATTTGTGGTGCTAAGCCATTTTAATAGAAAACTATTCCGATCTTATGATTCTATTGTCAGTGGAACTGAGTTTTGGGGGAACTGTATGCTTAAAATTGCTTTTAATGCAGGGGTAAAGCGTTGTGTTATGTGAGATCTCATATCTATTCATCAAACCTTGAACTTTGTGGAGTTTTTGTTCATTTTATTTCTGCTACGCCCATTGAGAATTCAGGTATTATGTTTGTTGTACACGTGTTGGCGCCTTGTAGATTTTCTACTTAATTTGGGCGTAGTCATATCATATGTAAGTATTTGGGCCATTTAATTAATGTGGTGGAACTGCAGAATTAGTTGTATGGATAAATACATTTCTGATATCATACCAAGGTTGCTACAATTGTCTAACACTATTGTGCTTTTGTCTTTCAGCTATTCATCTGTTATCCAAAGGCTCTTGCTTGTGGTTTACTTTATTATCATTACGGTATGGTTATTTTGGAACTGTTGCATGCAGATGAGGTTGTTATCTCTTATTTAACTAAGTTTACTTTTGATAGGGTAAACAGAGAGAAAGCATGGTAAAGGATTCTGCAACAGTGGTTTTAGTTACTTCTTTTGGTTGTGGAATGGTATTTGACCAGTAGCTTTAGCATCAATGAATATTGCTTATGCACTTTGATGAGTTACTTCTATTTGTGAAGGAACAGTTCTGGTAAGCTGTTTCATGTGCTTTCAAATCTTTGAGAATTCTTGGTATTCCTGTAAGAATCTCCTTGGTGTAAATGTAATGGTTAGATACACATCAGTTGCATTGCTTTTCCCCATTTTATACAACTCCTGTCTGAGGGCATTGTGCATAGCTCAAATATTGGTGGCTTTTACTCTAATTTTATTGATCTGGGGTGACATCTTCGCATTACTTTCCTACTTAAGTTTTTCCCTTGCTTGAAAGGATCAAAGAAGTGAGAAACTCCAGTTAACTATCCCTGTCCTTGTGGTACTAGCTTTCGATTTAGAGATTCATTTTTCTGACTGAAATACATGCAGGGCAAGCTGGATTCAATTTACCTTGGGTGTGTTTGTAATCTTAAAATTGGACTATTCAATTCATTTTATGTATAAAATGGATTGAATTCCTCCCAAAATTAAGATTCCAAACACACCTTATAGTAAATTGTAGGCACTTCTATGTATGAGCTACTCTTAGTTTTTCCTTGCTTTATACTTATGGATGAAGTATGCTGGGCTTTGTTTCTGAATCTATTTTCAGCACTTTCATTTGTAAAATGATCATTTTTCGATAGCATTTGTCCATCTTCTGGCACTAGGTTTTGCTTGTTATACCAGTTATGTGGCTCATAAACTGTGTTCATTTTTTGTTAGACTGGTTACTTCGGCGGTCCACCATATCATGAATAATAGTTATTATTTTCCTGTAAGAATGTAAAACACCATAATAGGTAGCTGAAGTTTTCTTGAATCTGAGGGTGTACTAAGATTTGCTTGTACTAGTCAGGCTCATAAACTGTTTACTATATTATGTAAGACTGGTTACACCATGTCATGTATCATGGTTGTTTTTCCCCATTTCCCGTTAAGAACTAGAAAAGCTAGATATATGAGGTTTTCTTGAATTCGTAGTTCTGGCGGTGTATATTGTATGTCATTTTATTCTGCTTTAGATTTGTGATCGTATTTCAATTGAATATGGCGAAACAAGAAGGGCTGTTCGTCTCCTGATTTCATGCTTTAAACTTTGTGCAAAAGCTAAAATCCATATTTTGTTGGGCATTAACTGAAACTTCATGGAAACACAGTTTGATTGCTGCTCATCTTTTGCCTACATTAATATGATTGCCAAATGGATTCAAGTAACTTCGAGTTCTGGGGTGGCAACTAGGAGGGTCCAACTTGCGATAAGATTTCGATATGCTTATCATGCTTATCATTTTGAATAACGGCAATGGATTTCGTGAACTCGAGTTTAGTAAGTCTGGTGCGCATGCAATCATGTCTTTTGATCTATTCCCATTGTGCAGTTGACCAAATGGTGGATGCTTTTTTTTTTAAATTTGCCTCATTTGGGCTTACAATAATAACAAAGGAAAACCTTATCCCACCCCACCCAAATGTGGACTCGAACCTTCGACCTCTAGGATCACAACTTCAAGGCTCAACCACTAGACCAAGCCTTTGCCACACCAAATGGAGGATGTTGTCTTGCTGCACTTGCACATCATCTACTGGGTGAGTAGGATTGTTGCATCGATCATAAATGCCTTTTTTATTGATATTTTTTCCCTTTTATATATGAGTTTGAGTATTTTTTCAATTTTTTAGACTGTCTTTGGGCATTGAAGCCACAGCTCAGCACTCTCGTTGGAGTAAATGTTATTTACAGAATAACACAACTACTTTAATAAATGGTTGGAATTTTCAACTTTTGAGTCAAAATCGTGTAATGGATTATTTTGTAATGTTCTGCTTTATTAACTTGGGATTGTTTACTCAAATTTCCTAACTGTATTTTTTTTTTTGTGTAATATGTGGGGCATTACATTTTTGCCAAATCTGTTGATTGTGGGGTTTGAACCCAAACCCCACACTTGTTGGTTTTTTTCTATCAAGGTGGTGGCCACTAGACCAAAGCCTGGTGGTTTCCTTATTGTTTCAGTCGTTACTCGTTAGGATGAAGCTCTGGGAACTTGTATTAAAGTTTTATTTCTCGACTTGACCTGAAAATTTCACTTTTTAGGAAAATTCATTTTCTTTGTTATTTGGCTTCAATGTCTTCTCAAAATCGCAAATAATTTCGCTATCACAGTTCAAGTCACGAAAATAATTTGAGATGTTTTAATTTTCTGAATTTTTATTTGTTCCTCCTTGTTTCTTTTTGTCCACTTATTTGTATTGTGCTTCAGATGTTGAAAAATTATTGTAATGGATAATGACAAGAAGATTTTAGCTGTTGTGGAGTGTTGTGACATGTAATGTGATTGAAATTTAGCTGTCTGTAATTGTTGTTTTATCATCTCTTAACATTGGTGGAAATGTAAGATGGATTTGCATTATCTAAAGATGTTATCACTCAGGTTCTAGAAGGTATGTGAAGAAAACATGTAAAAGTTGGTTTGTTGCAGAGAGTGGCATTGGCATTTGGCAGGGCGAAAAGCAGAGCGGAAAGTGATGATGATCCAGTAATATAAAGGGACAAAGGTTAGACAGACGCCTTTTTATATTTGTTTTGATTTGATGGATCCAAAGCAGTCATTCAATTGAGTACTGCTTTCTTTCCTACTACAGTTAAAGTAAAACGGCTCTTGTTTTCTTTTTATTTTATATTCTAAAGTTGGGAAAACCCCACATGACAACTTCATATATATCTATTATCTCTTTAGTTAAGCTACCAAATCGTTGTATCTACGAAAGTGAATTATCAAATGCACGCAACTGGAATTTTATCGGGTATGGTAAAGGAACATGGGAATATACATTGAATAATCAATGACATCATGTTTTTTCTTATTTGAATTAGCAAGTTGTTTTGGTTTGTGAATTTTGTTATACGTTGTTGTACGTCTTAGCTTAGTGGTTAAGACTGAATTTGTGACCTTTGTAGGTCTAGGGTTTGAGTCACATCCAGAGAGTGGGGTGAGAATTTTTATCTGTATTTAGTATAAGCACAATTGCTCAGGATTCTGCTAGCTGGGTTTGCAAATGCTTTCACATATTCAAATATTATTTTCCGCCTATTTATTTAACAGACGAATCTCTTATAGAGGTTTTGATGAAGTAGACGAAGAGCAGACAGGGAACAACCCAAATTTGCCTCAAGTTAAACAATAATCTCAATTGGTATGTATTAGTTAAATTATTTAAAAGTTCGTAAATGTTATTGTGGTGTGACAATTGTATTTTTAAATTTTGATATGGTTGCTCTAATGAAATAGGTCATTATTGACTATCATTTCATTTTTTTTAAAAAATTTTATCTCATACGGTCTTACAATAATAATAAAGAAAAATTTTATCCCATCCTGTCTGAATGTAGACTCGAACTTGCGATCTCCAGGATTACAGTTTTAAGGCTCAACCATTAGATCAAGCGTTTGTCAACTTGACCATTTAATAATAACATTAAATGATAAAAAAAATTTTTATAAATTGTTAATGTAACAGGTGGTATGCCCATTATTAATATAATTGGTATTATCATGTAGTGTTCATCATTGTCACTCCTAATATGGGGCATGCTAATGGGCTTTTGCAATTTCTAAAGATGGATAGATGTGTGGGGACATCCTTCATCAAACAAGTACCAGGTTCCTTGGCAATAATTGTTTGCCGTAGGGCAAGTTTTATTCTGAGCTTTTATAATTTTTTTAAGCGATTTTTTTAAAAATTTAATTTGTAAGTTTTTTTTAAAAATTACATATTTAATTTTAAAAAAATAAATTAAATAATTTTTAATTAATTAGTATAAAAGATTAATTATTAAAAATTTATAAAAATAATTTATTTTAAAAATAATTTAAATAATAATATCAAATCGACCGGTAATCTAATAATTTTTTTTTTTCAAATCACAAATTAGACCACGTGGTTGGCTTAGGCAATTAATTAATATAAGTGTCTACTGCTACAAAGTCAAAACCGTATTTATCTAATAGTAGGTAGACTTCATATTAGTACACCTAAAATAAAGAGAAGGTAAAAGATCTTAGGTTTAATACTCTACTTTTATAAAATTTATATATTTAAAAAAAAAGTAGACTTCGTATGATAAAAGACAAGCCTCTACTTGGTCAAAGACAATTCTTAACTTTCAAATTTACCGTTTTTGCTTTTTAACTTCTATAACGGTATAAGATTCAAAGGTCAAGAAATAAAGTAAACTAGTCTATAATTTGTTGGACGACAAATTTCACTTTACTGTATTTTTTGTTTTGTTCGTTAATATCATAGACCTTAAGATCGAAATTGCATGGTTTTTCCCCAAAAAATATAATGTCATTATTACCTTATGGAGGCGTTTGGATGGGGGTGTTTAGAAAAGGGTTGTTGTTATTTATTTGGACAAGAGAATTAAATTCATCACCTCATATTAGGTAATAGAATTACCCCTTTTAAGGTCTTTTCATTCCTCACTCTACTAGGCATTAACATTCTTTTTCTTTATCTTTCTCTATTATTATCGTTTTATCATTATTTTACAATTAAAATAATAATAATAATAATAATAATAATAATTTTATTATTATTATTAGATATTAATTGAAAATAATATTATATGTTAATTAAAATATTAATAATTAAAATTAATATTATATAATAATTAATAATATAATTATTTAATAATTAAAATAATAATAATAATATATTAATAAATATTATTATTGTAATAATTTATAATAAATAATATTATAACTAATTATAATAAATAAAAATAATTATTAATATTATTTATGTTGTAATAATATTATCATAATATATATTAAATAATAATAATAATAATTATTGTAAATAATAATATTAAATGATAATTAAATAATAAAATTTATATATTTAATTTAAATAATTATAAATATTATAAAATAATTATTACTATTAATAATTTTTATTATAATGTAACAATAGTTATCAATTAACAATAGTTATCAATTTATCACTTTATCTTTAAATTTATTTATATAATAATTATTATAAATATAATAATTATTTATTATAATAATAATTATTTTTAATATTAATAATAATTTTATTTTATATAATAATATTTACCACTGTTACTATTAATATAATTTAATATTAATATATATAATGATATTATTAATTAAATATTATTTATTAATCATTAATAATTTTTATTATAATAACATATTAAATAATAATAAATATTAATATTATAATAATATATATTATTAATATTAATATTATTTTTTATAATTATTATAAATATAATATTAATATTAATAAGTGATAATAATTAGTAAATTATAATTTTATTTATTATAATGAATTAATTAATATTATATATAGTTATTGTTATTATATTATGATGATAAAAAAATTTAATTTTTTTATTTAAATAATAATAAATAAATTAAAGAGTAATCTCATTCTATTTTTTAAATATATCAAATACATAAATTAATTAAAAAAATTACAATTATTTCTTTACTTTCCTTTATTGATTTCCTTGTTCTTTTCTTAAGTTAATCAAACACTCCTAAATATATGCAAGTTGTTTTGTTTTGTAAATAGTTGTGATTAGTAATGCTAAAAGACCGATTTTTCATGTTTCAAACATGAAATTTGCTCCACCAATAGTATTAGTTTCAAACCGATATTTATATTTAAATTAATTTTTTGTTGTTAATTTATGAATGTATTGAAGAATAAATTGGTTAGCCTTAAAATTTAAAGTTATTTCACATATATCCTTAAATTCAATTTTTAATAAATACTTAAAGATGAATTAATTCCTACTAAATCAAATTTAAAATTTTTATATATTTTTTTAAAGATATAGATTTTTATCTTTTAGTAAAAGCAAGACAGGCTTCAATTTTCAGAAATTATTCTTTTCATCCAGAAGATGATGAAAATAACGTCTTCGTGTCGGCTTGTTGTTTTGGCAATCATGTTAGCCTTCTTTGCTTTTTGCTCTTAAGTTTGTAATCGTATTAATAGTATAATAATTTTGCTCTTTTTAACAGGAAGCCAAAGCCAAATTATGCTGTATTTACTCTACCAAAAATTTTAATGTGTTGTTTCTAGGCATAATGCATTAGTAACAGTCTAAACTTATCTTTAAAAATTATCTTTCAGAACTTTTGAAGTGATTGTGTAGCTCTTTCAACTTTTAAAATGTGCACTACTTTGCTCCATAAGTGTTGTGTGTCGGCTTCTGGTTGGTTTGACTTTTCAAATGTCGTTTTTCTCTCTCCAACCAAAAACTGACATTCAGGGAGCAAAGCGATGCACTTTTTAAAAATTAAGGGAAGTTACAAGCTCACTTTAAAAGTTTAAGGAAACAGTTGATTTTCGAAAATAAGTTTATGAAGCTACTAATCCATTAAACCTTCTTTATATTAAGGTAAACTCATGATCCATAAGAAATCACAAATAGTCAATACTAAAATACATAACACGTAAGAACATTGGCAGATGCATGTATTCATTGGTTCTTAGACCCCACTGTTTGTCCGAAAATTGCTATAAATTTATAGATAAATTAAATATGGGTTCTGTTAAAACTAGAAATTGAAATCCATATATATACATATATATATATATATCTTTTTGAGGGAGGTCAATAGGGGCGATCATTCATATTTCGAGTAGAAAGTGATTCAAAATAAAAATTGTTAGTTTCTTAATTTGTAATTTTGAATGTAAACATTGATTCAATCTAGACCAAATGATATATTTTCTATAAAATTTGGTTAAATGTTGAAAGTTTAATTCATAATTTGTTTAAAATATTACTCATCCGGTTCTAAATATGTCATTTTAGGATTTTTACTAAGACCAATAAAACATTTATTATACTATTAAAATGACTAATTTATCCCTTAACTTTATTATAAAATTCTCTTTTTTCTTAATTATTACTTTATAACTTGATTTATAGCTAATCTCTTTTCTAATTGATACAATGGTAAATTAGAAAAAAAATGTTGAATGATGCAGTAAAATTCTAAAATGATAAACAAAAGGGAAAGTAAAAATTTTTCTAAAATGACATACATTTTATACTGGAGGGAGTAATATTTTGTTATAATCTTCAAAATTGAATGTCTTTTTAGTATTTTCCATATCTATTTGTTTAAAGTCATAAAATATTAATTAAGGCCTGATTTCCTTGTAAAAGGGACCCTAATTTTTTATCTCGCCCGTAAACGCTAACAAGCTATAAACTAGCCTGATTGAAACTACCCGTACCGGATACCCTACGATCATAAATAATCTTTTTCATATTTTATTAAAATAATAATACATTATAAGTTAGATTTATTAGATTTATTTTTACTGTTCCTAATTTGGACGAATGTCAGGCTTAGACTCTTCCTATATAACTAGGAAATTCACCACTGCATGAGAATAATGGATAATTATTAAGAGATTAATAGTATATATAACAAATTTATTTTACTAGTTTCAAACAATTATAGAATATTCTCCTCCTAATATAAATGTCTTGATACTCGCTGCATGGTTAATATTCCGGAAAAAAAATGAGATTTATCTAAATTTAACAATTAAAATCGTTGCTTCACGGAATAAATTGTGAATTATTTTCATTTCAATATATGAACTAAACTAAGTGAAATTTGTGTTCTATTTCCCGAATCAAACAATAGCCGTGGTTATTTCATTATGTTTTTCCTTTATCAATTTTGGATCAAACTTTTCCAAAGTGGTGTTGTGTTATCAAATTAATAACAGAGCAAAATATGTAGAGGTGTTGTTTATTTTTTATTCCCAACATTCAAAAAGTATAATAAGTTAATTTGATAGTTAAAAATACAATTAGTATCTCAACATTAACAAGGTTGGAGTTATATACTCTCTACATATGTTTATTTTATTTCATTAAGTTAATGAAGGACGATTATACCCACATAACCTTAAAAAATGTCGGATGCTAACTTTCTTTTTAGAAAAATATCTCATCAACAGTTATATTAAATATAAAGAAAAATTCCCACTCACCCCGAGTATAGTTTAAACTTGAAACTTTTAAATATGATATATTCAATCTTAACCATTAGACTAAGATTTCACCACGGTATTCTTTAAACTTATTGTAATATATACATACAGAAAAAAAACATCCTTAGATAGTCGAAGAAAATGACAAATTTACCATTGTATTTCTTTTTCTTTTACAAGTCAAACCCCACATGTTATACTTGTTTAATTCTCAAAGCAAGTAAAGACAAAGTAGAATAACAGCAATTTTCAAAAGTGAACAAATAACAATAAAGAGTAATATTCTTGAAAAATAAACTTGTAAGAATTTCTAATTGATACTATAAATTATCTCACAATTTTTAATAAAAAAAATAGTATATCTTCATTTCTATGACACAAACTCACGACATTCTCAGTTATAAAAAGAATTTTATAACTTATTTTAAATTATTGTTAGAGTTACTGTAATTAAAAGCTCAACTTATAAATATGATTTAATGTTGGAGTGGGTAAAAAATAAATAAAAAATAAAATAATTAGAATACAAAAGGATGAAAACGTAGAAATCAATCAAAGAGATGCAAATCAAAGAGACATGTAGAAAAGGAATTTAACAATTCTAGAAGCCTGCGCGACTTTATCCTTCTAGAAGGGTATGAGAGTAAGCATATTTTTCATTTCATTACTGTCTTATTCACATAAGTTATTTGTTTTATTTATTGTCAAACACTTTCCACGAGCCCAACCCCACCAAATAAAATAAACAAAACCCACCAAAGTTCCAATCTTTAAACAATTCAAAGTCCGGAAAAAGAAATTATATCTATATATATCCATACTTAGGCTTGCATATGCAAATGATAGATCTTTTTCTACTATCAATTGCATAATGGAAAACTATTGGTCTTTTCAATTCAAAGAAATGGGAACAAATTACTTCCTAGAAGAAGCCTCTGGTGATTCTGATGAGCTTGATTTTGATCCTAATAATAATAGTAACACTAATTTTGGGCATCATGATCAAGACCCTTATGTTTTTTCTGCTTCTGTTAATGGCGATGATGCAGAATCATGCAGCTGCGATGCATCTGGTTATTACTCTTGTGTTAGCAATTTTAATCAATTTCGAAGCTTTGAAGAAGAAGTTTCTGTTCATCATATGAATGGTAGAATGGAGGAAGAAGAAGATGAAGTAGAGCAGAAGAGATGGGGAAATTCAGAGAATTTAAAATCTTGTGTTTCTATTGATTCAACTGATAATGAAGGTCTCAGTGAAATGGAAAAGAACAGGCTTTTCTGGGAAAATTGTTTGGCTTCTTGATTTTTTTTAGGCCTTAAATGCATCTCCAGCTATATGAACATGTTCTAAAAAATCCACGGCCCCTTTGAACTTTAAAGTGGTTTGGTAACTTCCTCAACTTTTAAAAAGTGCATCGCTTTGCTCCCTAAATGCCATGTGTCAGATTTGACTTTTCAAAGATGCTATTTTTTTGATTTTTTTCTCTCCAATCAGAATCCGACAAGTGGCTTTTAGGAGCAAAGTGTAGCACTTTTTAAAAGTTGAGGGAGCTACGGGATCACTTTAAAAGTTCAGGGGACAGTAGATTTTTTGGGACAAGTTGTAAATATGCATTATGGCTTTTTTCAATATTATTTTACATTGTCAGCTTCCCATATGATTAAGAGGGGAAGAGGTGATTAAACATGGATAGGCAATTAATCAACTGTATAAATGCTGATGTGCTTATTTAATTACAATCCTCATTTGCTTAATTGGGTTTAATGAAGTTCGTCCAGTCTCAGAACAATTGAGAAGGGAAAGTGACAGCAAGAAGCCAAGAAGCTAAATATTGATAAACCATTTATTTCTAGTTTAGATTAATCTAGTTTTTTCATGACATTTTCTATTTTTGGCAGTTTCCAAAAAGAAAAATTACACAATATGACAAACCTGGTAATAGCACATGTTGATGCCATCAGATTCAATTGGATTTAAATCCAAATTTTGAATCTTTTTCTATTTTTGGTTTTCTGGCAGACAACTCAGTTAACATTTAAAAACTTAATTCAAGGAAATTAAGCGTATTACATTCTTCTACATATCCGAATCATAACGACATGTGGAACTCGATTAGATTCTCGATACATGAATGAATTCCAGTCTAAGTACGTCATGGTTAAACAAATCGACAATACCGAAACATACGGAAAGCAAGTTTTCAGCTTCTTGCTGTAACTTACAAAACAAATCACAAGTTCAGCCCAAAGCTGAACAATGTCCTGAATCTCTCCCTAATAATCAACTACTAACCCCATAGTAACTAAACTCCACGCAGTTGGTGCAGTGTTAATGTACATATGCACGATTTCGAAAAGAAAAACCGGGTCATACTGTTTCACTAGAGAGGTGATGCATTGGCAAAATGGACTTGGCTACTCCATAGCATTCATATTGTCTTGGTGGGATTCTTGTATCGATTTCTTTCCCTGTTTCAGCCATATTTCGTCTGGAATCTTCTCCTTCATTGTTTATTACGAAATTCGATTTTTCATTTTTGCTGGGACTTTCACATTCTCCCAGTAAGTCTCTAGGGATTTGCTCTAACAGAATATTGTCTGTTATTTTTTTCTCATCCAACTGCATCAGGAAGCACTTTTCGATTTCACATAACGACTCCACTTCACCGTCATCATCGTCTTCGCTTGTAGGGTTGTAACGGGTTTGGACATCATCATAATCTCGTTGACTATCGAAATCTTCATCAGATTCCCGACTAGATGAATGAGATGACATAGGTGAATATCCTCCTGTGATAGTCTCATCTCGTTCTCTTAAAGTTTTTGTGATTAGACTCTTGAGCAAGTTCATTACTTGCACAGCGTGCATCAATGCCGTTAATGGATCAGACGTCTGATTAACAAAAAGAAAGAACACAAAACATCAACAACAACAACAACAACATTACCCCAATGCCTTCAAGGCTCCCGCACAAGTGGGGTAAGGGGGGTCGGATGTACGCAACCTTACCTTTGTAATTACAAAGAGGTTGTTTCCAATTGACCCTAAAGTGGAGTTGCAACAGCTATCCGTGACTTCACAATAAAAGAAGCTCAGATAGTTTAATGAGTCATTTTGCTTTAGTCCATTATAATCTAAAGTCAAAGAATGGTGAATCTTTGGCCCATCAAAATAATGGACAAACCCTAAACATCAACCTTATAAATTTATTGTTTAAAGGCACAATTGGCAAAAATATAATGAAAATGAACCTGAGTCATGTTTGGAGCAAAGACCATTGCGATGTTTCGTGCATTCATTTTGTTGGATTCCTCGTCCTGAACAACATCAGCCATGAGGTCAATAGCCCAATTTAGAAGTGCTGAATCAGTTAGCTTTAGCTGCTGGACAAGCTCAACAAATTGTTCTTCTGTGTTGCATTGGAGTACTTGTTCAGGGGAAAGACTGTCAAGTACTCCACATGGAAGCTCTCTAAACCAGGCTTTGATAAGGCCGGCCAAACAATGCACATCAATGTCTCTTGGCACAATGCCCCGGTTCAGCTGGTCTCTCACTTGCTCCTCTTGGCCATTCTCGGGGTTTATCCGAAAAATTCCTTCTGCCTATAACTTACCACATCTGAAACAGTTAGACATTTCATTCAACAATGTACTACTCATTATCTTTACAAGAGCTAACAAAATTGATACCTTCAGACCTCCCTGTGAGTAAAGCCTCTCCTGCATTAGCAAGAGAATAGTAGGAACACTATTCCCTTTCGAATCGTACGAGCATTGCATTGATTCTGCTGAAACACCAAACACAGTAACACTGCAAGATTGCATGATACAGATGAGGCTAAAATCCATGAATCACAAGGCTTACTAGTAGAAATCAGTAATTCACTCAGAAAATGGTATACATTGGAACCTAAGAGAAGGTACGCTTTTTCCTAAAACATCTCTTTTACATATATAATCACACAAACCCCTAGAGAAACATGATTACAGACGTAAATCCTGCCATACTTGCTATAATTGAGTTGCAGTAGAGGGATTATCAGAATATTTAAAACTTTAATTTAACAAATTCAACATGATGTGAGGATCAAAAAAAATTTCCATCTCTGAAACATCTAGTCTTCTTAACTAACAGAAAGATAAGCAAACACAAGCAGCTCTTTTCTAAGCCTCAGATCTAAACTTCTCCTTTACTCTGAGCTCTATGTAACTTCAATCAATAAACGCCATAAATCACCAAATTCAAGAGAGCAAATTAAGCTGTTAACTGACAAACAAGTAACTAAGAAAGAAAAGGAGAAATTGAGCTATTTACCTAGCACTGGGGACTCGACCCGGGATCTCTACTTCAAACTCAACAGGCAAACCGAGAAATCCGTTAAATCGATCGAAAGTAACATGAGTAAGGTGTTGAACATTAGTCGGCCAACCGATCTCCATATTTTGAACACTAGAAAGCACATCCTCCCTCTCATCAAACCGACAAGCAACCAGAGATTTCCTTATAGCAGCAGCGAGAATCGCAATCATGGAGAACTGATTTTGCTCATCATCATCACTCTCTTTGGAACACTTGGCGGTTCCCTTCACATAAATTCCCCCAGCGCAGCCGCCTCCTTCAGTCACCATTACAAGGCCAGTCATAGTATACGCTACAATTGTAATGTCTCCGATCTCTCTAGGGATTTGAAGCTCTGAAGAAGAAGAAGACCAGTGGCATTATGGAGAAGATTGAGTTTTTAACGGCCACTTGTTTCAAAATTTTGAAGGACACCCCGCTTTATCTTTCGCTGTTTGACGTTTTTGCCCTTTTTCTTCTCTGTTTTTTACTCGAATTGCCATCGTCATTAATTACAGTTTGACAGCCTTTAATTGTTGCTGCTTCATTGTATGAAACTTGTTTTTCCTTTTTAATAAAACAAAGCTCAACGACTTTCATTAATTCTTACATTCATTTATTTTCTCCTGTCTTCTTTTTTACAATTAATTTTTTTTCTATGAGTAAATCAGTGTAATAAATAATTATTATAATTTGAGAAATAAAAAAAAACTATGGGTGTAATGTATGATGCCCAATTTGTCTGATTTAGGTCAAACATTAACACTTCGCTGGCGTTTGGTTCGAGTCGCGAAAATTCTATTCTGTGGTATAGAAATAAAAATGAATAGATAGATGCTATTATACAGTAGAATATATGTCTAGAATCCGTCAAAGCACTGAAAAGCTATTCCTAATTTACATACATCTCACGAAAAAGTTGCTCTTTTGTTTAAAAAAGGAATAGCTTTTCCGTGAGATAATATAAACTAGGAAAAGTTTTTCTGTACGTCGAAGGATTTTAGATGAATAATATGTCATATTTGACATTTTTTAATGCTTATATTTCTATTTCACGGAATAAGATTTTCGCGAAATAAACGAGCCCTTATGTGATTCCGCATGAACAAAGATTAGCGTAATCCTTTAAATGGCTTATAGAATTTAGGAAGTAGGCGACTAATGTTATAAGAAAATCAGTACCTAGAGTGTTTGTAATGCTCTATTATTATTCAATCAAGGGTACGTGAGAAGGTAAATCGTTTTATTAATACCACAAAAAAGTTTTATATTTATTGAGAGAAGTAAGAAGCCTTAATTATTATTAAATCTTAAATAATATTATCTCAATAAAAGTATTTATAAATATAAAAAAAATAGTCGTAAGAGAGTTTTAAGTTTAAAAATAAACAAATATGTTTGGATGGAATTCAAATAAAAAGAAGAAAGATCCGTTGGAGTTAGAAAGGACAAGTTTAATATTTCCAAATAATAGTGAGCCCTTTTTAGGAGATTGGCGTGATTTTTGGCGATATGGTTTTTTTATACTATTATTGGTGAAATACATATTTGATCCCTGATATTTTAAGCTATTTCATTGAGCCTGTTATTTCTCTAATCAGATGCCTTACAGCAAATTAGTAAAGAAAATAAATGGACATGAAAGGTTTGCTATAATAAAAAAAAATAAGACCTAGTGTGTCCAATTAAATAATAACATTCACTAATATATATGTGGGTTATTTAAAAAAATATATGTTTATATATTTACATAAAATAAATAACTCTGACAATTGTGGATCTTATGTAGTTGATGGTGGAAATAAATTTTAATGATGTTTGTTATGTTTAAGATTTTTAACAAAAATTTTAAATGTTTGTACAATTTTTTAATAGTTTGAACTCTACTTTTTACAAACCCTAACTCTCTAAAACATCATTTAAAAGTACGTGTAATAAGTAGCGTGTTCGTGCAAGTTAAAAATTATACTAAGACAAATATAATATAAAACACCCTTAAGTCTTAAGTCTTAACCCTAAAATAAAAAATAGTATACATAATGTCTAGCTCGGTGCCTGATTATTCGTTTGATCGTGGGGTGTGGATTTGCATCATTATTGTAGAGAATTTGTGGGTCTGAAAAGTGTTGGGCTTGATAGATTGAGTGAGCACATAAGTGGGGTTGAGCCCATCTAATATGAACTAATTGGCTTGTGTTAAGGCTCAATCTACTCCACTTATATACCACTCATCATTCCCTTATATTTCCAATATAGGATAACCAACCTCACATCTCCAACACTCCCCCTCAAGTGCAACTAGGCCTGGACCAGTTGCCACTTGCCAACATTCCTTGGCTTATCATCTCCTAGGCTCAAGGTCAACATCGGGTCTGGCCTTTCTTTGCTAGCCTAAACTCCACCAAGACTTTTAAACACGAACCCAAGATCATTCTGGCCGTCAAGCCTTTTTCTGCTCTGATACCATGTAGAGGATCTGTGGGCCTAGAGAGTGTTGGGCCCGATAAGTGAGTGACCACACAAGTGGGGTTGAGCCTATCTAACACAAAATCAGTTGGCTTATGTTAAGGCGCAATCTACACCACTTATACACCACTCATAATTCTTGTTTGTTTTCCATGTGGGATATCTCCAATAATGTAGAGAATCCATGGGCCTGGAGAATGTTGGGCTCGATAGGTGAGTGAGCATACAAGTGGGGTTGAGCCCATCTAACACAAAACCAATTGGCTTATGTTAAGGCCCAATCTACACCACTTATATACCACTCATAATTCTCATTTGTTTCCCATATGAGATATCTCCAACACTCCCCCTCAAGTGCAACTGGGCCTGGACCAGTTGTCACTTGCCAACATTCTTTGGCCTATTATCTCCAAGGCTCAAGGTCAACACAGGGTCTAGCGTTTTCTCTACTAGCCCAAACTCCATCAGGACTTTAAACATGAACCCATCATCACTGGCTGTCAGGCCTTTTCACCGCTCTGATACCATGTAGAGAATCTGTGGGCCTGGAAAGTGTTGGTCTCGATAGATTGAGTGAGCACACAAGTGGGGTTGAGCCCATCTAACACAAAAACAATTGGCTTGTGTTAAGGCTCAACCTACTCCATTGTTGGAGATATCCCACATGGGAAACAACCAAGAATTATGAGTGGTATATAAGTGGTGTAGATTGAGCCTTAACACAAGTCAATTAGTTTTGTGTTAGATGGGCTCAACCCCACTTGTATGCTCACTCACCCATCCAACCTAACACTCTCTAGGCCCATGAATTCTCTACATGGTATCAGAGCGGTGAAAAGGCCTGATAGCCAGTGATCTTGGGTTCAAGTTTAAAGTCCTGATGGAGTTTGGGCTAGCAGAGAAAAGGCTATACCCTGTGTTGACCTTGAGCCTTAGAGATAATAAGCCAAGGAATGTTGTCAAGTGACAACTGGTCCAGGCACAGTTGCACTTGAGGGGGAGTGTTAGAGATATCCCTTATGGGAAACAAACAAGATATGAGTGGTATATAAGTGGTGTAGATTGGGCCTTAACACAAGCCAATTGATTTTGTGTTAAATGGGCTCAACCCCACTTATATGCTCACTCACCTATCGAGCCTAACACTCTCCAGGCCCATGGATTTTCTACAATTATTACAATTTCTATCTCATATTACTTCAAACATTCTTAGATTGTAATTAATGTTAAAGGGAAAGTAATTTTGGGTATGAGATCATGGGGAGATTATATTATGCTCTTGAGCCGAATCGAACCGACATTTGCTCACCCTTAATCTCGGCACCTTGCTCCCTACTGCTGGGAAACAATGATCCATAACACAAAACAGACCGGATCAAGTTTGAAGTAAACAAAACCTAAATGAAACTTATCCGGATAACTAAATATAATAGGACCTAAGCACATAAAGACTTAAGTCATTATATTCGGACAACTAAGTTTGCATCAAGTCCAAGACAAGCTTTCAAGCAAAGACTATTACCTAACCATAAGTGGATTAGCATCCAGTTAGAGTTTGGAAAGGAATCAAACTGTTAACTTTCTCACAACAGCATCTGGAAGATAAACTGATTGAAGCTACATCCAAATTGGATAAATCTGAAGATATCCGAAAGATTCCATTCAAGACAAAGGGGATGATTTCAAAATAATTCCCTTCCCTCCATTTGGTCTGAGCTGTCATCAAATATCCCCTCCCAAGAAAAGGACAAAAAGCTGACAGTAGAAAGAGAAAAAGGTAATAACCCTTTTAACCTAGACCAATGGGAAAGGCGCGTGGAGCACACGAAATGGACCACTGGCTAAAATTTGGTGCATCACAAAAAGCCAAGGAAAATGATCACTGATAACTTTTCAACCTCAATCCCAAGGATTCAAACGGATCAAAATTGAGTCTCAAGGATTAATCAACGGCTCCGGAAGCACCATATACAACCTGATCAAGGGTGAAGATTTAATGCAAGTTTAACAACCCACAACGGCTACATTTATGATAGAAGCCTATAAAAGGGAAGCTTCACCAATTAAGAAGGTTGGCTGTTTGATTTATAAAAACAAGTAAGAAAGCACAAGCATTCAATTAGTTTACAATCCCTCCAAGAATCAATCAATTCCAAATCTGTTGTAAGGATTCCTAAGTGAGTTATGAACTTAAGGAAATCCAAAATCAAAACCTTTGTGAAAACAAGAGTGTAAGGATCTCCAACTTGGGTGAGTTGTGAGATTGGGATACAACTTAAAGTTGAGGCTTTGAGTAGGAACTCCCTATAGGACTCAGCTTAGATTCGGGGTAGAAGTCTAAGTGGTATATCCTGCTAAAGACTAAAGGACTCAGCTAGGAGTTGGTGCTTCTAGTGGTATATCCTACATCCAGAAGGGGTTACCATCCAGAGACAAGTTGTAAGGCTTGATTTCTGCCAGTTGGAAAGGAATCCACTAGTGAAAAGCTCGGAGGAAGGAAACTCCGGGGACTAGAGTAGGCGGGGCTGAACCAAGATAAAATCCTTTGTGTTTGATTTCCTTAACTCTTTATTTATTGCATTATATTGTTATAACTGCATCATCTGGATCACAATAAACACGCTACACTAAGACTTTTTAAAGTCTATTTATCCCTCAAAAAAGGGTCATTCACCCCCCTCTGACCTTATAAAGACCCTCACAGGGACTAACAAGTGGTATCAGAGCAAGTGCTCAAACTAGAGATCTAACAATCTTGAGCTAAAGGTCCATATATTTTAATTCAAATATCAAAATGAGTTTCCAAAACTCACAACTCCTTCCCGAGGGTATGTCCATTACCCGTCCTCCACTTTTTACTGGTGAAAACTACACGTTCTAGAAGAACCGGATGAAGAACATCATACAGTCATAAAGCATGCAAGCATGGTTAGTTATTAAAGATGGTCCATATGAGCCTACTTATGAAGTAGAGGGTATGACTACTTGAAAGCCATCGAGTATGTGGGATGAGAATGATTTTAAAAAGTTGCGTAAAAACGCAAATGTTATTAACGTGCTTTATTGTGCCCTTAGTGCAACTGAATTTAATAGGATATCTGGATGTGAGACTGCAAAGAAAATTTGGGAGAAGCTGGAGGTAACCTATGAAGGAACTGATAAAGTAAGAGAAGCTAAGCTCGATCTACTCCAGTAAAAGCTTGAAACCTTCAAAATGGACCCAAGGGATCAATCAACAGTATGAACACTAGATATACCAATTTAGTGAATAAGATAAAGAGCTTGAAAATGAGATCTCTGAAGTAGAGATGGTAAAGAAGGTGCTCTAGAGTCTCACCAAGGAATGGGATAATAAGAAGACTACCATTGAGGAAGCTCATGACTTAAATTTCTATAGTTATGATGAGCTCATTGGTGATCTATTAACCCAAGAGTTAACCTTAGAGAGATACAACCAACAAGAAAAGAATCCCGATGAGAAGAAGAAAGCCATTGCACTTAAGGCAGAATCCACCGGAGAAGAAGAGCAAATCGCTGAATCACTGAGCACCAAAGATCAACTTGTTCTATTAGCCAAAAAACTCAACAGATTCATACAAAAGAAAAAAGAAGGAAATCAAGAAAGTATGAATCCCAGAAATTAAAAGAAGGTATATCCAGAAGGGACAGACCCAGAAAGAATCCGGAAGAAAAGAAGGATTTGGAAAAAAAAGCTACCTATTTTGAATGTGGAGAAAAAGATCATTTCAGAATAAATTGTTCTAAGCTTAAGAGAACCAAGAAGTTCAAAAAGAAGGCAATGGTAGCTACCTGGAGCAACAGTAAAGAAAGTAGCAGCTCATCTTCAATAGAAGAAGAAGAGACTTCCAATTGCGCATTTATGGCTCTGACTGATCCAAAAGCAGACCAATCCGGAAGAAATGCCTCTAAGCAAGATATAGTGCAAATCGAAGAATCAAAATCAGAAACAACAAACATTAAGGTAAATTCTTATTCTAATTCTGCTTCTAATTTTGACCTTGCTAGAGCTCTGTCTATTTTAATAAAGAGTGTAAAGAAGAATGCAAAAGCAATCAAGTCCTTCAAAAGAGCAGTGATAGAGTTAGCAGAAGATGCTAAAGTAATGGTACAAGATATCAATCTGGTTAGAGCAACCAAGCATATTGATGTTGTAGAAGAGAGCTTTCTGAGGAATCAAGTCCAGATTCTAAATGCAAATGTAATGAGACTAGATAGAGAAATCAGTCTATTAAAGGAAGTGTCTAGGAAGAGGCCAGAGGCAAAAGCTCTAAGAAGAGATCATCATCCTCCTAATTAGAATAGATCCCAAAAGGCCCTTAATCAAAAATATGAAGGAGGTTAGCAGGCAACCCCAAGCCCAAAAATATACTGTTGCTCAAAAGGGAAAAGATAAGATGGTTTACAATCAACAACCTGCCAACCAGAAGAGGAATTATGCAATAGAAATTGCACCTCCAACCACTTTTCGGACACATTCTGAGCCATCCACCAGTGTGCAAGAAGCTGGATATAAAGGGAACCATGTGAAGGAGGATCTGGAAAAGATCAAAGAGAAGCAAAAGCAGAATAGACCCATTTCAGGGTGCAGGTTTTATAGGAAAAACAATCGTATTACTAAATTATGTAGATTAAAAAATGGTTATTATGATGTTTACCCTTGACCTGAGATGGTTATTAACCCGAGAGGACCCAAATTTGATTAGGTACCCAAACCCATTTGATATGTTTTGCAGGTATGCCTTAGATCTATAGTAGATTAACATACTTGGTACATTGATAGTGGATGCTCAAGGCATATGACAGGTGATGAGAAGGCCTTCATCACATTGACCCGGAAGAAGGGAGGTAAAGTAACCTTTGGAGACAATCAAAAGGGACATATCATTAGTCATGGAACCATTAGATCTAAGTTAAAGATAGAAGATGTCTCATTGGTTGATGGACTGAAATTCAACTTGCTAAGTGTAGCCCAACTTTGTGATAAAGGAAGAAAAGTCACTTTTGATTCCGGAGGATGCTCAATCTATGATAGTAAGTCCAACTAACTCATTATTTATGCACCTAGAGTCAATAATGTCTATTCTGTAAACATTAAAAATGGTAGAAAGAATATTTGCTTGGTGTCTAAAGAAGAAGAATAATGGTTATGGCACCAGAGGTTGGGACATGTCAGCATGAACCTCCTATCCAAACTAGCAAAAAAGGAATTAGTAGTGGGTTTGCCTAACGTTGCTTTTGATAAGGATCATCTATGCACTGCATGTTAATTAGGTAAACAACGAGAAAAGTTTCCCTTCCATCTCCTACGTTCCTTCTAAAAGAGTACTTGAGCTCTTGCATATTGATCTCTTTGGTCCAATCAAACCATTGAGTTTAGGTAGAAGAGAATACACCATGGTCATTGTGGATGATTATTCTCAATATACCTGAGTTCTCTTGCTAGCAAGCAAGGATGAAGCCTTTGACCAATGCTCTAAAATATTCATCCGGATAGAAGTAAAACAGGGGATAAGCATTGCACGCATCCAGAGTGATAATGGTGGAGAATTTAAAAATAAGAATTTTACTGATTTTTGTGACTCCAAGGGCATTGAGCATAACTTCTCTGTCCCTCACACTCCTCAACAAAATGGAGTTGTTGAGAGAAAGAATAGGACCATAGTTGAGATGGCTAAAACAATGCTACGTGAAAATTATTTGCCAAAATATTTCTGGGGAGAGGCCGTGAATACTGCATGTTATATTTTAAATAGAACTCTAATTAGAAAAACCATAGAAAAGACCCCATATGAAATCTGGAAGGGAAGAAAACCCAAAATTAGGTATTTTAAAGTATTTGGATGTAAATGCTACATCCTTAATGATAGAGAGCAACAAGGAAAATTTGATCCTAAATCTGATGAAGCAATTTTCCTTGGCTACTCAACACATAGTAAGGCTTACAGAGTCTTCAATAAATGAACCCAAACTATGGTAACGTTAATACATGTAGATTTTGATGAGACTAACCCTGTGGGTAAGAAAAGTTACACTCCAAAAGATCCAGTTCCGGAAGTTGAAAACTCTAGAAAAAAGAAAGAAGCAAAAGTTCCTGATTTATTCCATATCAAGAAGTACAAAGAGGAAGATGAAGGAATATCTTTTGAACCAGAAGTACAACAAGTTAATCTCTATCCATAAGAGATTAACTTTAATAAATGCCAAGAAGGAGTGGTTAAAGCTGAAGTGGAGGAAGTCCCAGTTCAATATGAAAGCCTACAAAGGGTGATCCAGACATACATAGATCATTCCATTTATAATGTTTTGGATGATTTCCAAAATCCAGTAAGAACCAGAGGTCAGCTCAATAAAATGATGAGCCATGCTGCTTTTGTCTCTCTCATTGAACCAAAGAAATTTCAAGATGCTTAAGGAGATGAAAGTTAGATGATGGCAATACAGGAAGAGCTAGATCAATTCACCAGAAATGATGTATAGGATCTAGTGGCACCTCTAAAGGGAAAGTCAATCATTGGCACTAAGTGGATTTTTCCGAACAAGCTAGAGGAATCTGGAGTCGTGGTGAGAAATAAAGCAAGATTGGCTGCCTAAGGCTATAATCAGTAAGAAGGGATTGACTTTGAAGAAACCTTTGCTCTTGTAGCAAGACTGGAGGTAATTCAAATCCTATGTGCTTTTGCATCATTCATGGGATTCACTCTGATCCAAATGGATGTCAAAAGCGCATTTCTCAATGGAGTCATCCAGGAAGAAGTGTATGTGCAGCAGCCACCTGGATTTGAAGATCCTAAGCATCTGGATCATGTCTATAAATTAAAGAAAGCTCTCTATGGACTGAAGCAAGCACCAAGAGCCTGGTATGAGAAACTCACTACATTTCTCATATCTAAAGGGTACATTCGGGGCAAAGTAGATACAACAATTTTCGTCAAGAAGAAGAAGAATGACATTATTCTAGTCTAAATCTATGTGGATGATATCATATTTGGAGCCACTGATGAAAGGATGTGTGAAGAATTCAGCTCTTAAATGTAGAAAGAATTTGAGATGTCCATAATGGGAGAACTCAATTTCTTCCTTGGGTTACAAAGTAAGCAAAGTTTGGATGGGATTTTCATTAACCAATCAAAGTACACCAAGGAGATCTTGAATAAGTTTGAAATAGATAAAAGCAAGCCTATGTCCACTCTAATAGGATCAGATACAATCCTATCCAAGGATTGTGAAGGAGAAGATGTTGATCAGAAGCTCTATAGAGGGATAATTGGTTCACTCCTATACTTGACAGCTAGCAGACCTGACATACATTATGCCGTCTGTTACTATATAAGATATCAAGCAAATTCTAAGGAATCTCATCTCAAAGCTGTAAAGCGGATCCTTAGATACCTACTAGGAACCACTAAAGTTGGATTATGGTATCCTAGTAATGGTGATTTCACACTCTAAGGGTTCACTGATGTAGATTATGGCAGAGATACTCTTGAGATAAAAAGTACATTCGGAGGCTGCCATTTCCTTGGAGATTGCTTAGTATCATAGTACAATAAGAAGCAAACTTTAGTTGATTTATCTACCACAGAAGCAGAATATATGGCAGCTAGAAGTTGTGTAGCTCAACTCCTTTAGATCAAGCAACAACTAGAAGATTATGGAGTTCAATCCGGATGTGTGGATGTTATGTGTGACAACAAAAGTGCAATTGATGTGTCAAAGAATCCAGTACTCCATAGTAGGATAAAGCATGTGAACATAGGGCATCATTTCATCAGGGATCATATGATGAAGAAGGATATTGCATTGGTATACATTCCAACCAATAAGCACAGAGCAGATATCTTTACTAAGCCACTGAGTAAAGATCAATTTGGGAAGCTAAGGGAGTTAATTGGAATGTCCAATCCAATTTAAAGTTAATCCGAAAGACAGTTTGAAATCTATTCCAGAAGAGATACTGCCATGTCAGCAGACAATAATGACAAATGGCAATAAAAGCGCTTAAAAGTAACTGTCACCTTTTGAATTTCAAACCTCTATTGGGGGTTACACGAGCGGTAAATTTGACAATTTATTTTTAAAATAAACTGTTCCCATTCTTCGGTTAAATTGAATTTACCTCTATCTTAAAAATCCAGTTGCCATGTCATCAATCCAGCCAAACTACCGGCATTTGGATTACCAAACTACCCACACTTTGAAAATTCTATATAAACCCCTCAAAATTTCCTTTCTTCTTGAAGCGAGCAACTATCTTACTATTACTCTGCAAAAATTAAAACCTAAACCTTAATTCCTTCAATTCCTTCTCAAATGGCCACAATCATGACTAAAGAAGGACCGTGATGCTTCCAACCCAGAATATCTTTAAAATGTCTCATCTACAAGATAAAGACTCCGTAAATTTCAAACCCTCGGAGTTCGTAATCCCTACAGATTCTTTGGGTGACAATTTCTTATTTGAGACAGAACCTTACTCCAAACTCATAGAAGACCAACATCTCACAGATTTCCTTAAGAATAACTACCCTAAGTATCCTAACTTAGTCAAAGAGTTTTATGAAAATATCAGCATTCACTCCAACTTTGATGCTCCTAGAACCAAGGTCCGGGGTAAAGAAATTACAGTTACCCCAGATTTCTTCGAACCGAATCTGGGCATGAAGAATGAAGGTGTTCAGCTAAGGACTGATGGTGATGAACAAAAGGTCAAGTATGAAGCCAAATAGTGGTTGCATCCAAACCACTTTAGAGATAAATGCTCCACGTATTTTCATCAAATTCCCAGATACCCCTAGCACGCCCTTGTAAAATTTAGTGCTCATAAGGAAAGGATCTCTTACCACAGTATCCTCATTCTAACACTATGTGCTTTAACACTAGGAAGAGAGTAGGGTGGTCAACATGCCTGTACTAATCATCCACTACCTCAAGCAACATGTAAGCTCTCACGGTGCTCTAATCACCATGATCCTCCTTATAAATAAAATCAACCTCACCGGATTTTAATCCATCACTGGTAAGGAAATCTTGGAGAAGAACTTCAAGAAATTGATTTATAGAGAGAAGTGGGATGAAGAAAAGGCCAAGAGGCAAAGAGATGAGAGGAAAAGCAGAGCTAGAAAAGCTGCTGATCCATCAGAGGCTTCGGTTCCAAAGAAGGCCCGGACTGCTAAATCCAAGGTAGTTAAATAGCTAGTTGTAACTCCGGATGAAGAAGAGAATGAAGATACCCAAATAATCACCCAGCTGCTTAACAAATCTCTAGTAAAGCCAAAGTCAAGGGGAAGGCTGATCAAGGCAGCTGATAAGTTGAAGAGATCGATTTATGATCCGGAAGAAAGAGAGTCAATTGTAGTGGCTGCTACTGTGATAAGAAAGGGTTATCAAAAAGGGTAAAAGAGGAAAATATCAGATTTACTGACAGAGGGTAATGGGTCTGCTGAGGAGGAAACAAAGGATGAAATGCCAATGCCAAAGAAGCAATTCACCCAGAAGCAGTTAAGGCTCAGAAACATCAAAAGAAGATAGCTAAGAAGCCATCTGCCATTGTGATTGATGAAGAGGCTGCCAAGAGGGTTGTCATAGAAGAGTTGGCTAAGGCCAAAAATTCAAAAAGCAAAAATATGCCCGGAGCTAATGAGGATATCCTTCTATAAGATCCACAGTATGAAGAAATGATGGCATCTATGGCAGATAATTACCGGATAAACAACCTAGCCATAGAAGGACCCAGCGGATCTTTGGCTACACCCATCCTTATAGACTCTAATGCCCTAGCTCAACAGTCAAAGATTCCGGAATCTAACTCATTCAACTTCCAAGCCATAATAGAACCTCTTCCAGAGAACTTACTAAATCCGGAAGCTGAAATTCGAGTTGAATCAAGTCCTATAAAGGCAATTGTAAAGGGTGCTGAGGACATTTCTAACATGCCTGAGCGTGTTATTAAAAGTCCTGAAAAGGCACTTGAAGGGGTGACAGAGGACATTTCCTGTCATCCGAGGGTTGAGGTGGAAGGAAGTGAAATGAGAAATAAAGCTGCAACCATCCTATCCCAAGATCAAATAAATGAGGTAACTCCTGCCTCAGCTACATTAAATATTGATGCTCGCACTATTGCTGATGATGATTCTATAGTAAAGGACAACTTAGCTACATATCATTAAATTATAGCTATGAAACAAGTGCCTAAACTGGATCAAATTAATCTAGAGGAGGGATAGAGTTTGGGATCCAAAGTGAACGCTTCTAAAGTGGACTCTAAGGGCGAGGCTAGTCCGGGGGAACAGTCGGATGAAAGAAGGGAAGAAGAGGAGGATAGCTCAAGCTCTAAGATAAGTAATGAGGAAAAAGATAATGAGCCTTCTAGAAGCAGCTCTAGTTCTGGAGATAAAAGCTCCAGCTCATCCGGGGACAAACCTCTTCAAGCAGTAAGCCCTATTAAAACTCCAGTCGACAATACCAAATAATCAAAAGTCTTTGTCGTGCTTAAACTACTCCAAGAAGCTAATCTTGAAGAGAGTGAGGAAGGGTATGTAAAGCAGAGTCTCTAGAACATCTGCAAGCACTTATAAACAGTTGAAAAGCTGCTTTTGGATAAATTCTAGACTCTGGACTTAAAGGCTGAATTAGGGGAGGTAAAAGGGAAAGTGCAAAAAATTATGGAGAAAGTGGAAGATTTTCCCTCTCTAGGAACAATGGCAGAAGCATCCCTATCCCAAGTAAATCCAATCCAGAATGAGATCAAGGAAAGCATCTCTTCAGCCAACCGGACTGCAGATCAAGCCAACACACTATCGTCAAACAATTGTGGCTCAGTCCTGGATAAGATCACATCCTCTTCCTCCAAGCTCTTAACAAACATAAAGGACTACATAGATACCAAGTTTGAAAACTTGCCAAAATTCATTTCTGAGAAAGATGATAAAACTGCTCTCCCACGCTGAACTGAACAATAGCAGGCCATTTTGGATAAAATGACAAAATTCTTTAGAGATGACCTACCTAAAGCGCTCACTGCTCATGCTGCCAATATTTTAAAAGACTTATGTGGACAACTAAATGGCCAAGATGTAGTAATTGAGCGAGCCAGGGATGCTGTGTGCAAAGAAATTGCCACAGTAAATAGCAGCATTTATAATATCTGGAAGGGGATAAGTGAAGAAATAACCCTACTCCAAACCGGAGTTAATAACCTCTCTATATCCGGATCCTCTTTCGCTCCTTCAATTCTGGAGAGCCAACTCCTTCCAGTCTTCCTCAATCTTATACAAGCCATTGGGGACTCCGGCTTCTTTGGTAAAAAGGGAATGACAACTCTCCTTAAGGTACTCTTCCCTTACTTTGATGAAAAGGATCAAGAGTTTGTCTTGCTCATTCATCCATCCATCAAACAATCCTATGATCAATTGAAGAAAACCATCAGCCCTACTATCTTACTCCTCCCACTATTGACCACATCATTGCTGAAAGAATAAAAGGTAATCCTGACTACTCAATTTACTCAAAAGCTTGGCAAGAGTCCTGGGATAACAGAACCTACATGGTGATTGATCCCCAAGCTGGTAACAAAAAAGGGGAGATGAGTCTAAAAAGTCAACAAAGAGTCGAGACAAGCAAGGGAAAGGAGAAGGAAGGAGGACCATCCGGAGAGAATTAGACTAGCTATAATACTTGTAAAAATCTTTGTAATAGCTAGATTCACTATTTCATATTTCTGTACTTTATAATCCGAAACTTCATTAATGTTAACTATTGTTAGCAGCAGAAGTATAAATAGTGAAACAATCTAATTCTCAAAATATTGCTTCTAAAGTACAACCTATAATTGTACTACAACAGACTTAGAAGCTAGAATTGAAAAATGTTGGGGGAGTAAGGATGCTAGAATTATGGGGGAGTAACTGTAAATGACTAAGTATCAAGAATCATACCTAGATCAAATACCCCTTTATTATGCTTAGTTGACTTTGGTTTTTGTTTCCATCAAATGGGGGAGATTATTGGGAAATAATGACCCGAAATTCAAAACAGACCGGATCAAGTTTGAAGTAAACAAAACCTAAATGAAACTTATCCAGATAACTAAATATAATAAGACCTAAGCATAGAAAGACTTAAGTCATTATATCCGGACAACTAAGTTTGCATCAAGTCCAAGACAAGCTTTCAAGCAAAGACTATTACCTAAGCATAAGTGGAATAGCATCCGATTAGATTTTGGAAAGGAAACAAACTGCTAACTTTCTCACAACAGCATCCAAAAGACAGACTGATTGAAGCTACATTTGGATTAGATAAATCTGAAGATATCCGGAAGATTCCATTCAAGACAAAGGGAATGATTTCAAAATAATTCCCTTCCCTCCATTTGGTCTTAGCTGTCATCAAATATCCCTTCCTAAGAAAAGGATAAAGAGCGTGACAATAGAAAGAGAAAAATGTAATAACCTTTTTAACCTAGACTAATGGGAAAGGCGCGTGGAGCACAAGGAATGGACCACTGGCTAAAAGTTGGTGCATCACAAAAAGCCTAGGCAAACGATCACTGACAGCTTTTCAACCTCAATCCCAAGGTTTTAAATGGGTCAAAATTGAGTCTAACAGATTAATCAATGACTCCAAAACGCCATATACAACCTGATCAAGGGTGAAGATTAATGCAAGTTCAACAACTCACAACGGCTACATTTATGATAGAAGCCTATAAAAGGGAAGCTTCACCAATTGAGAGGGTTAGCTGTTTGATTTATAAAAATAAGTAACAAAACACAAGCATTCAATCAGTTTACAATCCCTCCAAGAATCAATCAATTCCAAATCTGTTGTAAGGATTCCTAAGTGAGTTATGAACTTAAGGAAATCCAAAATCAAAACCTTTATGAAAATAAGAGTGTAAGGATCTCCAACTTGGGTGAGTTGTAAGATTGGGATACAACTTAAAGTTGGTGCTTTGAATGGGAACTCCCTGTAGGACTCGGCTTAGATTCGGGGTAAAAGTCTAAGTGGTATATCCTGCTAAAGACTAAAAGACTCAGCTAAGAGTTGGTGCTTCTAGTGGTATATCCTACATCCGAAATAGGTTACCATCCGGAGACAAGTTGTAAGGCTTGATTCCTGCTAGTTGGAAAGGAATCTACTAGTGAAAAGCTCGGAGGAAGGAAACTCAGGACTGGAGTAGGCGGGGCCGAACCAGGATAAAATCCTTTGTGTTTGATTTCTTTAACTCTTTATTTATTGTATTATATTGTCATAACTGCATCATCCGAATCCATCATCCGGATCACAATCAAACACGCTACACTAAGACTTTTTAAAGTCTGTTTATTCAGCGAAAAAGGGTCATTCACCCCCCTTTGACCTTATAAAGACCCTCAGAGGGACCAATACCTACTCTTTGCATGAATGACAAGTGTTTTGAAAATGAATAAAATAATTAAAAATAATAGCATAAAGTAGTTTCTGGGACACTTATCATTCATGTATGAAGTAGGGAGCAATGCGTTGAAAGCATGATATAATCTCTCGAGATCATGACATTCGATTCTATTACAACAAAATGACATGTAATTTTGGTTACTTGTAGCCGTAGGTAAGCTTGCCTACACGCCCACTCCTCCTTTACAACGAGTCCCAGTGAATACAAAATATCCTTATTGTGATACTCACCCACCACAGTCATATGCGTGACCTGGATTGAGTTTTGATGTAGTCGGAACAAAGCTCCGGTGAATCAGATGGACAACTAAAAAAAATGTTCCGTACATAATTTCTTTTGTTACTCCTATTATTTTTTTTGAAAGTGATAAATACTTTATATGTACCTTTTCATGTAATTGTAAGTTTAAGACTAAACTTGTAGCCTCAAAAGATCATAGGTTCGAATCACATATAGAGTGAGGTGAAGATTTTCTTTCTATTCAAAGCAGTCACAACTGTGCAAACTTTGTTAGAAAACAATAGACTTGTTTTGTTTTTAGTTGAATTCTAATTTCATATGAAAAAGGTAAAGTTACAAATATTCATACGAAAACAAAGTAAATGTACAAAAAGTCATATTACAGGGTTGTATTTAGAGCAGTCTTCATAGCAACAAAATGTATGTCATTTATATCAGTAAAATATTTAGTATTATATTATTAAAATGGTTAATTTATCTCTTAATTTTATTAAATTTTTTTTTTAATTATTATTTTATAATTTTATTTATACTTAATTTCTTTCCTAATTAATACAAGGGTAAATAAAAAAAAATATTGACAGATGCATTAATATTTTAAAATAGCAAACAAAAGGAAAAATAAAATATTGAGTAAAAGGCAATACATTTTGCACCAGAATACTTTTTTGAAGTAAATAACATTTATATTTTTTAAGATAATATGTTTAGAGGATGGTGACATTTAAAACTGATTAACCTCTTGTTATAAATGTATTAATTTAAACTCTAAGTCTTCTTTCATGCAAACTGAGTAATATTTTAAAATATATAATGTATATGAAAAATTTAAAATGCATATGAATATATGATAAAGATGAAAAGAATTCAAGTGGAATTTGTTTTGTAGTTGGAATTTGGCGGCTAAAAAACCGAGCAAGGAACAGTGAAGAAGGAAGTGCGTGAATGGAGCGGATAAAATTTGTCCTCATTAGAATTGGGTCCTTACAAAAATTACAAATCCCTCAATTAGGTCCCCACAGTATCCTAGGCAAAGGCAAATCTGTCTCAAGAACGGGCCAAGCATTTGAATTTCAGAATTTCTGACCTACAGATCTCTCTGCAATTTTATTTTTATTCTATTGTATGTTTTGAAAACTGATTGTTTGTTGGCTCATTGTCCTTTTTTTACTGCCTTTCTTTTTTTAAAACAACAGGAAGTTGTAGGAGCCACGAATTTATCCTTAATCATTTTAATTCATACTTTGTGGATCTATCAATTGTATTAAGTCTAATTAGTTTTACTGTCTTTTTTTATATGTATTGTTGGTTGAAAATGTTTTAAAAAGCGCTAGGCGCTAGTCGGGCAGTCAGAATTTCAAAATGCCTAGGCGGGGCCTGAGCGAGGCCTGGACGAAACCTAAGCGGTACTTAAGTAGATTTTTATTTTTTATTTTTAAATACTTATTATATATATAAAAATATAAATTCAACTAAAGTAAATTCTAACAGTATAAAATTTTAAAAAAATATAACCCCTTATTAGTAGTTTGAGACTCAAAATGATAATTTTATTGTGAGAATACTTTAATGTACTTTAATTTTGCAATCAAAACTATTTTTTGGTGGTAAACTACGATTATTATAAATAATGGTATTATAAAAATCAAAATTAGGAGCCGCTTATGAAGAAAAAATCGTACTAGACAGTACCTAGATGATAATAAATTGACCGAGCGTTTAATAACATCTTAAAAAATAATAAGTCAATCGTTAAAGCCTCAAAATAGCGTCCAATCAGTATTTTTAAAATAGTTTCAAGTTGAAACATGAAATGGTTTTGTTTTGATTTTCTCCCACTAGTCTCGTACTAATTAGGAATAGAAAAAAAATATTTCTATATTACTAATATAATAATCACCCGTCTAGTCCTCAACATGATACTGGATCTTTGGTTGAGAGGTATGGTATCAGCGATGATGAAAAAGACATTATTGATACGAGGAGCATTATATATGTATAACATTTTATGATTTAAGTTATGCATTAAATAGTCGTAATTATAATGTGATTGAATTTTGATAATAGGTAAAGATTGGAAAGAAGAAAAATTTTTCATGACAAGTAACGAATCATAACGATCACACAAGTCACCTTATAAGTTATAAGTATTCACTTTCTCGAGAAAGGTGATTTTATTTCATGATTTTGCTCATATTAATTTTCTTTTATTTTTTCATTTTAACTTTATTTCTTTTTTATTTTAATTTTTTTTATTTAATTTTTTTATATCTATAATATTTGAGTTCGAATAATCCGACCCCCAATTTTTTAAAAAACAAGCTAATCACCAATTATTATAATAATAGAAAACAAATTAATCACCAATGTTTCAAACATCCTCCAGAAATATAGGTCTCTTTTGTCCTAGATAGGCCTAAGAGCCCATTAGGCCCATTACTAGCTATCTCTTTTCAACAATCTACTGGGACCTTAGAGCTACTTGTTTCCTTTCTCAGCCCACGACTCGAATGGTAAAACACCATATTTAACAAGGACTAAGGCCATGTTATTTTCAACCTATTTTCTCTTTAGTTCAGTTAAGTATTATTCAGTTTAATTTAGTATCATTTAGTTCAGTTTAGTTCTGTATCATTCAGTTTAATTCAGTATTATTCAGTTTAGTTCAGTTTCAGTATTTAGTATTCAAAATTCAGTATTCAACATTCAACATTCAACATTTAGCAATCAGCATTCAGTACTAAGCTTCAGTTTACACATAATATCAATATTATTATTCGTAAATAATAAAAAGTAATGAATATTAATGATAACATCATTTCAATTTCAGTTCATTTATATTTATACATTATATAAATATTAGTAATTAATATTTGTAATCACAAATAATAACAAAGAAAAAGTAATCAATATTAATATTTTTAAAATTATTAATTATTAACTTTACGATTAATAATTTTGTAGGATAAATAAATAAAAGTAATAATATTTTATAAATATTAATAATAATTAAAACAGTAAGGTAATATTCATAACAATAATTGTAATAAATAATAATAATACTATTATTATTATTATATATTAATGAATAAATTTTATTAGAATATATAATATTATTCAAAGTGTTATTCATTATAATGTTAATAAATTTTAATATTTTAAAATTATGATTTATATTATTAATTATAATTCAGTTTCAGTTTCAGTACTGTTCAGTTTTAGTATTTTCAGTTTCAGTATAATTCAGTTTAGTTCAGTATCATTCACTTCACTTTAGTATCAATCAGTTCAGTTTAATACATCTACTTATTAACTAAAAAGACCAAACTTAAAACTTATTGTTAACTTTTTACTTATTATTATTCCGGTGTCTCGTTCCATATATTCATATTATAACAAAGTAGCAACGAGTTTCTCCATAACGTACAGATGTGTTGATATGTTTAATCAAACTTCATAAATATTATAATTACTTACCCTATTCAAAATATGTCAGCTAACCGTTTTAATACAATAGAAAAGAAGGATAAAAAATTTGTCATATCTAAAATTTTAGATAAAATACATGTAAAGTAACATCGAAATCAAATCAATTAATTTAATACTTTTAATATGGACTTAACTGTAATAATAGTATTATTTTAGTGGTTAAACTTATAACCTTTAGAGTTCTAAATTCATATATCTGAGATGGATGGAGATTTTTCTTTTCATTCAATATACCCACAACGTGGAATTAAATAAAACAAGGAATTGGCTGCCCAAATAAATCCCACTTCTAATACATGCAAGTATTCGCCTACCCAAATAAATCCCACTTCCAAATAAGAACATAACTTTCAAACAATAAATTATACAATTGGATAAATTTTCCCCCTTATTCTCCGGTTGGAGATAGCTAGAGGATTATATTATTCATGCATCTACATAATTAGAATTCAAATACACATGTATAGTTTTTCAGTTATTACAAACTTTTGAATTGTTCTAATGGGTTTACTTTCCATCTTGTTGACCAAATATAATATCATACATTTTTATACGTGATTCAACTTTGGAGGTATGCCAGTCTTTGAATTTTCTTTTAGCTCATATTCGTGTCTAGTTACATCTCTCCCATACATTGATATCCCTCACTCTCGTGCACGTCTGCAAAGTAGGTTGTCAGGGATGTGAGCCTGCAAGATGAACGGGAGTGAACTATGTCAGGGATTTTCGACAAAGACACCCCTGATGTTTAATTCAGGTACTGAAGGGAGTGCATTTGAGTAATTAAATTTGGGAGTAATTGTGTGTACCTGAACCACGGGATATGTGGTTATTTATAGCAAGGTTTGTAATCATGACATGTGGGCCGAGAATCCAACTTTTGGGGCACTATCATACCTAGTATTAGGAGAGGAGTCATGTCTGCTGTTGGGGCGGAGTCTTGCTCACATTTATGGTGCCTTGCAGTTAACTTGTCACAATTAATGTGTTGACACTGTGGTTAATATTTGACAACCTCCTCCATCAACATGTTTGATCCATAACAATAGTAACTCATCATTGTTACTTTGTCATTCATCATATACTGTTATCAATTGTTATTACCGATGTTATTATATATATATATATACACACGAGAGAGATCGATAACAATTTTTATCTCATAATAATATATTAGTAATTAGTATATTTTTTTTTATAAAGGTCGGGCTGAAAAATTTAGGCTTAAAAATAATTATTAATGATTTACTTTTAGAAAAAAATGAAAACGACGTTCATCAATTAGAACACTGTTCAACATTAATTTTGTACATGGTTATGAAACAAAAAAAAAATGAATATGTTAAATATGAAAATTCAACCTTTTCATTTAAAGATTATTTCTATAATTTTTTTTAAAAATTTATCTTAATAGGCCTACACAATAATAATAATAAAAAAAAACTCACTTCATACTTTAATTATATGTGAACTTAAACATATAATTTCTGAAATTATAACTTTAAAGCTCATGAATTATTTTTAAACTTTTTAACGTAAATATGTCACATCATGTCAATCTATAATGTCAATAATATTATACAAATTATATCGCAATTAATAGGAAACCGCTGTAAGTAATTAGTTAACGTATTAATTAGTTGATAGTTACTTATTTAAATAGAATTTTAGCCTAAAATGAAACACTTTAATTGTATAGAATATAGGACAAATACATATGGAGCCCTTTAAAATTAACTTAAATTATTATTGATCATTTCTAATTTTTAAGTGTGACGTTATACCTCTAAAGTTAGTAAAATTGAACAGTTTGCCCCCTTCAATATCACTTGTCAGCTTCTGATTGGAGAAAAAAATTCAGAAAATAGCATCTTTGAAAAGTCAAACCAACCATAATCTGACACCTGGCATTGAGGGGGTAAATTGTATCAGTTTTACCAACTTTAGAGGGCAAATGCCACATTTGAAAGTTTGGGGTGGGCAAGGGCGGTTTGAGCCAACTTTAGGGAGCTCCATATGGGTTTGGCCTAGAATATAAGAGCATCTTTAGTAGATAATCCATTCCAATAATAGTCTTGCCACATAGGCAAAAATAGACAATGGATTAGAATATTGTTTTATACTGGCTTGTCTATTTTTTCTTTCCTATATGATGTGACACAATAAATGTTGGGCATTATCTATTTAATCTTCTACATGTAGACAATTAAATGGACTACCAACTCATCAAATTAATTAATATTTTAATCTTCAATATTGAAATAAGTTTGTAATTGTATATTTTTTATTATTTAAATACACAATTCTAGATGAAATAGACAATCTAGTATGACTCTTTTTATAGACATTGTCTATTTTAAAAATTATTTACATATCATAATGTGAGCTTCTATTTCACATGCCACATAATCATAGAATAGACTATCTACTAAAGATGCTCTAATCCATTCCAACAATAGTCTTGCCACATAAGTAAAAATAGACAATTGATTAAAAAATTGTTCTACACTAGTTTGTCTATTTTCTCTTTTCTATATGATATGACACAATAAATATTGGACATTGTCTATTTGATCCTCCACATGTAGACAATCAAATAGACTACCAGTTCATAAAATTAATTAATATTTTAATATTTAACATTGAAACAAACTTTTAATTGAGTATTTTTTATTATTTAATTACACAATTTTAGATGATATAGACAATCTAGTGTGGCTCTTTTTTATAGACATTGTCTATTTTTAAAATCATTGACATATCATCAATGTGAGCTTTTATTTTACATGCCACATAATCATGGAATCCAATATCTACTAAAGATGCTATGCTCTAAAAGCATCTTTAGTAGACAGTGGGTTCCATTACTATATGGCATGATAAATTGTTTATTTCATAGTGGATTATATTAAGAAAAGATTAATTGTTTACTAAATTATCTGTTTCACAACTAACCAACATTTGAATATTAAATTAAGCATTAAAATATTAATAAATTTGATGACTTGATTTTCTATGTGATTGTCTACATGTGGAAGATCAAAAAGACGATGTTTAACATTTATGATGCCACATCATATAGAAAACAGAAAAAGAAGAATTAGTGTAGAACTACTTTTTATTATTTTTATCTATATATCAAAACTATTATTGAAAGAGACAAACTAGTAAAATGCCCTAAAATATATATATATATATATATAATGGTAACATGGCGTACTGTATACATTGCTCCTTCTCTCCAAGATTAAAGCCAATCTTGTAGCCCTAAATTCAACTGTATAAATCAAAATTTTCTTAATACGTTAACTGACATGCGTGTTTGACTTAAATCGTAATTTGTTAAATGTAAATCAAGTCATTGTTACAAAGCAAGTAGCTGCCCATTTACGTGTTTGACTTGTGCTAAATTTCCTTTATATGGGACATTATAAGGTCAACTTTTTTATCATTATTTTAGTTATCATGAATACCTTATAATATATGACTATGCATATAATAGGGACACATCAACGAGATTTGTGTTAAAGCATATAATTGGTGAATTATAGTCGATATTTACATTGCGAAATCATGTCAAACACGAGCAATAAACGCGTGTGCACCACATATCGATTGTCGAATTCATTTATTACATATTTAGCTCATTCATAAATAAATGTATTAATCAAATATATAACAGAAATGATAAAAAATAGCTAGATCATGACTCATATAAAAAGTAAATTTGGTGAGTCAATACTGAAAATTTAAGGACATGATTATATATCTAAAATGAATGGTCATGAGACAATATCCAAAATGAATGGTCATGAAACAATAATATTATTCAATCCAATATCCAAAATGAATGGTGCTTCTAGCTGATCTAAGCAAAAAATAATTACTATAAATAAACATACTACAAACTATCAAAGAACACCAATAATAAATAATACTAGTAATAACTAAATCAAATGCCCTAATAAAAAAAATGGTTTTGTTAGAATTTCGTCATATTATTTCTCAATTCAGGCGTAATTAGCCATATGATTACGTACATTGTTTGTGCGTGTACATCAATAGTGCCAAACAACATTATCAAATTTCAACTATCAAATTATATGATTTTTCTTTGCTTACTTTATTTATTCAAAATAAATGTTACTTTAACCTTCATCACTACTCGATCAAGTTTTAGCATAAATTTATATTAGTAATTACAACAAAAATTCACAAATTTTACACTATTTCCAATGTTTCTTCTATCGAAGGTAATAATTTTCATGTGGCTAATATTTTAATTTAATAGTTAGTATATAATCTATGACTCTATGTTCAAACTACATCTAGAGCCGTGTGAAAACTTTTTTATGTATTTACTATTTAATAATATAAGCGCATTAGTATAAATTTTTTAAAAAATTAATATTAAAATGGTATATTTAAGAAATAATTTTACACCATAAGTTAACAATTGGTTCCAACAATTTGATTTTAAGTTCGGGGAAGCATTAATATCAAACAAAAATACATCTAGCTACTCTATTGAGTTTTTGTTCTTTTTTCTCTCTATTTTCTAAATAAAATTTTATCTTGGAGAGGAAGAAAAATCTCCTTTGAGCGTTCTTCTTCCTCCTCCCCCATTAGTTTTTTTAGGTTTGTCTTTTTTTTCCTTTTGTCTTTTAGTTTTTGCGTGAAATAATTTACATCCGACATTTTATTGAGCTTTCACCATGGGATCGTCTTCTTCAATTGTGGATATGCTTTTACACATCACAACTATGATAGTATTGCCCCTGGGTTGCGCTCCATCTGAATATAATAAAAGATATATGTTGATATTTCGTATTAGGTACCTAGATCTATCTCTTCTAACAAGATCATTCTAGATCTGGAAAACTGGTTAGTATTATGGAGTAAGTCAGAGCTTTTATGATTATAGATCTCCGATAACGTGAAGCGCAGCTTAAGACAATACGTGTTGCAGAATTGTTATAGTATAATTTTCTTTATGTTATTTTCTTGCTCGTGTGACAAGTTTTTCTATCTCCCAGCAGTTTGGTGAGATTATATTTCTCTGATTTTAGTAGGATATTTTATTTAATTTATATAGCAGTCAAGATGCACAAGTATCCATAATTAATGAATTTTTTTAGTTTACTCAAATACAAAATATATCAAAGAAAAATTTATCTTATTTTTTTTGTGTGGCTCTAACTCGTGGATTTCTTTTCCACTTGTAGAAAGACCAATTCAACATTATGTGCTCCCCAAAAGAAAATAATAATCGGTTTAAACTTTAAATATGACAACTACAAGTGAAATAATTCAGCCCGCGTCATAATTTTTTTTATTAACCAATCACATACCCTCAAAATTCATCGATATATTTGTATAATAACATTTTACCAAATATATAGACAGACTGTCGGTGGTAAATCAGAGCAATTAAATGCTAATTTCCCAAATGTGACTTTGACTTGTGCTATAGTTGTCTTCATCACGTGCGACAATATATACGTTACTCCTTTAATTATGGTAATTTTTTTTTCTATCTGAGAGCTTTGCTTCAATTACGTATAGATTTAATTCGGACAGTGCATCTAATTTTAGTGGGTGAGTCTCTCAATAACTGGGACTCAAATTTGAGACCTTATTTAAGCGATGATAAGCCACTTAACACTTGGACCAATGTTCTTGTAATTTTTTATAAACCTACTTTATTATTTATGAATGTGAATACATTTACAATCAATTTGCAGAATACAAAAATAATTAAGTCATAATTTACATAGAATTAAAAATTGGTGAAAAGCTGGGGTTACCCAAGTATAAAAGGCAGAAGCTAGGATATGTGTTCAACACACTTAAACAAAAACAGTATTATTTAAGTTAAACATGAAGATTAATTATGTTTTGTTTGTAATTATGCTGATTGGGGTTTGTGAAGGAGGTGAACTGAGGAAGAACTTCTACCGGGAAACATGTCCAGACGCTGAAAATGTTGTAAGAAACATAACATGGACACACGTGGCAAACAATTCTGTCTTGCCTGCTAAGCTGTTGAGAATGCATTTTCATGACTGCTTTGTTAGGGTAAGCAATTGAGTTTTTTTCTGTGTTTTTTCATTAACTGCTATGAAACTAAAGTGATATTAATTAATTAATTAAATTCAGGGTTGTGATGGGTCGGTTTTGATAAATTCAACAGTAAATAACACAGCAGAGAGAGATGCAGTTCCGAATTTGAGCTTGAGTGGATTTGATGTAATTGAGGAGATTAAAACCCAGTTAGAAACAGCATGTCCTGGAATCGTATCTTGTGCTGATATTTTGGCTTTGGCTGCCAGAGATTCTGTTTCTTTCGAGGTATTAATCATTAACTAATTACAACTCTTAATTACATAGTATACTTTTCATAACTACTGACATAATATCATTATAGCTTAGATTAATAACTGTAAATTAAATGTTAATTCTATTTATTAATTTGGTGTTATATAATGATTAGTTCCAAGAACCATTGTGGAAAGTGTTGACCGGAAGAAGAGACGGCAGTGTTTCACTTGCTTCAGAAGCTTTAACTAACTTACCGTCGCCGTTCTCCAATTTCACCACCCTTAAACAAGATTTCAAGAACAAAAACCTCACTGTTCACGATCTTGTCGTATTATCAGGTACTATAATTATATATATGCCCAAAATTCATTTTAAATTATCGTATATGCCCATTGCCGGAACGGGTAAAAATGTATTTGCGTTTTAAGTTTTAGTTATTATTATTAAAATAATAAATGTAAACAATGAAAATTATAGATTAATTGGTCAAGCATTTGTTAAACGTACAGGTGGGCACACTCTGGGAACTGCAAACTGCGCCACGTTCAGTTTCAGGCTGTACAATTTCACAGGAATAGGGGACCAAGATCCGTCGCTAGATCCAACTTATGCCGAGTTTCTTAAGACTAAGTGTATCCCAAGTGATGTAACCACAAGAGTTGAGTTGGATCCTGGTAGCTCTTTAACATTTGATAAGGATTATTACGACGTTTTGCAAGCCGATAAGGGTCTTTTGTTCTCTGATGCTACCCTTCTTTCCAACGAAAATGCTGCTAAAATTGTCGGAGAATTGACTGATTCTGACACTTTCTTCACTGAATTTGCACAGTCAATGGTTAGAATGGGAGCTATTGAGGTTCTTACTGGTTCTCAGGGTGAAATCAGAAAGAAGTGCAGTGTTGTTAATTCCATATCTCTCCATTCTGCCATTTGATCACTTGCTTTTGTTTGGGTATATGTATTTCAATTTGCTCGGAAGGAATAAATATGAATGTGTTCTATCAGTAAATTTCTTTTGATTAAGGCTTTATATATGTATCACTATGTAATTGGGTAATAAAAGCTCGTTTGGTATATCAATAAATACTCATTTATAACTTGTTGGCTGTTCTTAAAAGTTTGGGCAGTAGACAAATAAATATAGGAAGTCGTTAAAAAAGCCTTCAAATTTAAAAATTATAATAAAAGATTGACATTTTAAATACGTTAAAAATTGAGTTTACAACATTTAATAATTCTCTCAAAAGAACAATCCAGACCTTAGGAATGACCTTGCGTGAGTTTAAACACTTGTTAATGAGTATTTAGTAGTTTGGTTTCCGATATTGTGAAGGCAAAAAGTTAGTGAAAACTTATTTTACTAGCCAACATACTACAATCACCAATAACTATATATCTCGAATAGAGAAATAATTAATTATTATGAAATTATTTAATCTAAAAATTTAAGTTGAATCATAGTAATTGTATTATTGTTGTCACTTTTTTAAATGTAATAAATCATATTCTACTCATCCAACTACGCTCTTAGGAAAAAAAGCATGTTCAATTGTTTAGGAGAAATTGTATTACTTAGCATATATATATATATATATATATATCAAAATAATCCAACATGGAATAAAATATCAACACATCTTTTTATTAAAACTTTTACCCACTCTTTGAATATGTCATACGATTGAGTGTTTTTTTATTTATTCTTCCATCTATCTCTCATACCGTTCATTTTTCGGGCATGTCACTTTGGAGTTTTCTGTTCGTCTCATTTTTATCTTTAAAACATCATCTATTGTGATATATTTTTTTAACAAAATTTCGACCTACTACAAACCTAATACATGTGTTATAAGTCTAATATAAGTTTATTTTTACAATGCTCATTGAACTGTTATAAGTTTATTATAAGTCTATTATATGCTTTGTATTCTGTTGATCTAATACAAACCTAGTACATATTTGTGGCAAAGGCTTGGTCTAGTGATTGAGCCATGAAACTGTGATCCTAGAGGTCGCATCGCAGGTTCGAGTCCACACTCGGGCGGGTGGGATAAGGTTTTCCTTTTGTTATTATTGTAAGCCCATATGAGGCAAAAAAAATTTTTTTTTAAAAGTACATATCTAATACATTCACTTCTTTTGCTTGAAAATTGTCTTTTCTTATTTTATTTTTACAGTTATGCATCTAAAATTATTATATTACAAAATACAACACATTTAACATATATTTATCATGTAACTTTTCTTGTTTTGTGTAATTCATATGCTTTGTTTGATACAAAACTAGTACATATCTAATACATTCACTCTTTTTTGCTTGAAAATTATGTTTTCTTGTTTCATTTTTATACTATGCCTCTGGAATCATTATATTACAAAATATAACACATCTAACATATGTTTATCATATAACTATGCTTGTTTTTGTGTAATTCATATGTTTTTTGTCTGCTGATATGATACAAACCTAGTACATATCTTTTACATCCGTTATTTTTTGCTTGAAATTTGTGTAATCTTATTTCATTTTTTATTGTTATCCCCCGGAATAATTACATTACAAAATACAATCCATCTAACACATGTTTATTAAATAACTTTGCTTGTTTTGTGTAATTCATATACTTTGTTGCCTAACATATAATATATCCACTTTTTTTACTTGAAAATTGTGTTTTCTTGTTTCATTTTTATATTTATGCATTTGAAACTATTATACTGCAAAATACAACATATCTGTCATCAATGTTATCAAAATCGGACTGGACTGACCGGTTCAATCGAAAAAACCAAGAATCAGAGCTGGTGCTCGTCCGGTTAACTTATACTAGCGGTTCGAGGGAAAACTGGTCATGACTGGTTCAAATTGGGAAAAAACAGTAAACCACTAGACTGGCGTGAACCCGGTTTTCTCCCTCACCCAATTAAATTGTTTTTTTTCTTCCATTTGAAGAAAATACTTAAAGAGAAATACAGATCCAAATTATTTTTGGTCTGTATTCACAAAAGTAAAAATAAAAATCTGTATTCACAAAAATAAAAATAAAAATAGGCAACTTAGAGAAGTGAAGAAACTAAAGTTTAGATATTAAGGGATGTAAAACCACGTTGGAATCAACTACAACAAGATATGTTGGATAAATTGTAGAATAGATTAGAAATAGAAGAAACATGACAAAAAGATTCAAAATAAAAGGAGGAAGATGAGTGAAACATGAGGCTACGGACTTATCACTTGGAAGGAGATGTCAATTTAAGTAGGGTTGTAAATGAATCGAGCCGAGCCGAGCCGAATTTTGGGATGTTCGTGTTCATTCATTTAATTTTTAATCGAACACGAGCCTAGCCGAACTCGAATTCGAGCTCAAAATATTCTGTTCGTATTCGATTTGTTTAAGTGTTTGTTTGTTCTCGAGCTGTTCACGAACAACTCATTTATTTTGTTCATTTTGTTAATTTGTTCACGAACAAGCTTGTCTACTTTTGTTCGTGAACAAGATTGCCAATTTAATATATAATTTAAAGTGGGCCATAAAATTAGGCCGGGTAATGTTATACATATACTTGCGTATTAGTTTAACTTTTATATAGTCATACTTTATTTTAATTCTATAAAATTTTGTTTCTGATACGTAGTAATAATAATCGAGCTGGTTCACGGACATTTATCGAGTCAATTCATGATACGTGATTATCACTGTTATTTTGTGTGTTTTTAGGCGTCGACACTATTAATTTTGATCTAATTGATTGTGTTAGGTAATTTAGGTGCTAAGTGGACTTTATCTGCAAAATGTCAATTTTGGTGCACTTCTGGAAGCCTTGTGGACTTCTGTTCGTATTTTGGTCATAACTTCTTCATACGACATCAGATCGGTGAGATTTAGGATGCGTTGGAAATCTTGAAGAACAATCTAAATTTTCGTGTCTAATAGTCAACTCCAAATTCGGACGTATTCTAGGAGAAAATCAAGGTCAAAATTACGGGTCTGTGAAGAATGTGCTCGGAATTCGATTCTTTCACTTTCAATTTTTCCTATTCAAGAGTTTCAAAGCAACCCAATAGTATCAAATTAGGATTTATATTTTAAGGATATTATTTTCTAGACATATTTTACTTATTTAGTTAGGATTTTATTCTTATTTCGAGTCACTATCTAATTAGGACTTTGGTCTAATATTTATATTTTTAGTTAGCTACTTTTTAGGGGAATTAACGTGTTCGATAGCTGAGTTTAGGGGGAGAAAAATGTGTGTTGGAGGGGCTGCAACTTTAAGAGATGTTTTGTACTATTTTCTTCATGCTTTCAATAATATTTTCAGTTTCATTTTCACAATTGAGTAACTAAACTTGCTTTCTTTCGGTGAGATTGATTTCTAAGGCTTCACTTGAATTGTGAGACCTGTTTTTTTAGGGCTTCTTTTAAAAATGCAGCAATATGGCAAAATAATTTGGGTTATTGGAATGACTAATTCTAAAAAGCCCACAACAAAAAATATAATTCTAAGCCATACGTGATTTTCACTCTTGAGCGATCTACCTTCTCAAACATAATTTAATTGTCTCTAAAAAAACTCTTCTTGATCTCACCGTCTCTAAAAAACTCCTCTTGATCTCGCCGTCTCTGGCTTCTCACTCGTCGTCTCTCTTGCCATCTTTCTCGCCATAACTTCGACTATAATTAATAGTGCATGTGAACCAAGCAGTTCAGTTTTTGATTTCAGATTAAACTAGATAAGATTTCAAATTAACCTAAAACAAGTTTTCTTTTGATTTTTTACTCAACTATACGCAAAATACACTCGATTGATTACTAGTTAATAAACAAATTGTCATTTGTTTCTGTGAATTAAACCTAGATTTTAAACACATTGTGTAGGAAAATGGAATCAGCAGGAAAGTGAACAAGATCCAAACAAATAACAACTGACAAGGAGAGTACAAGTACAGATTTAAAGGTAAGCTTTCATACAATATGTTAGTTACATAAGAAATCTGTTTCATTCATTCATAAAATAGAGAAGAAGCATAGAAATCTGTTAGTTACATAAGAAACATCCAGTTGAGAAGCAGGTATAATAAGTATACATAAGAAATCTGTTAGTTACAAGCTGCATAGAAACATCCAAACATGGTTCTAAAACTAAAATTATAAAATATTATACCAGTTGAGAAACAGGTATAATACTGTAGAACTTCAAAACAATATACCTGTTAGTGAAAAAAATGATTAAATAATAGATTAGAGTGGAAAAAAGGTTTAATTCCAGTTTCTAATAGGGTATAAAAAGCATTGGATGATTTTTTTTATTGAAAAAAGTTAATAAGGAATTAGTATGAAAAACATTATACCTCTTGAAAAAATAGGTATAATATCTTTTATACAACTAACACGGCTTCAATACTAACTTATAAAACAAAATGATACATTACAGACTTTAAAAATAGTAAAAACAAACTGACAGCAAAAGCACATAATTAGAGTTTGTAATGAAAATTATAGATAGTAGAGGTATAATGAAAATTATACCAAAAGCATAAAAGGTATAATTTACATTATATCAACACTAATCTGACAGCAGAAGCACATAATGTGTACTAAACAACACTGCCAAATCAAAATAAACATAAGAGATTATACAACATAAATTTCACATTTCTAGCATTGCCTAATTTTGAACTTTATCTTGATGATATTAAACTGGTATAATTAAAATTATAGTATATTTGAGCCTAGATTGCGCCTGGTGTGCCTAGATTGCGCCTGAAGCCTAGCACCTAGTGCGCCTGGGCGCATATGAGTTTGCTAGAAAGCTCTACGGTGCTGAGGCTGGAGCCTCATGTGCCTTGTGCATGAGGAGCAACTAAGGCGTGCCCGTTAGTTGAACTTATAATTAGAGTTATGTTAGATAAGTTATACTTGGAGTTAGATAAGTTTCAAGTTTTAATATTCTGTTTGAATGCCTTTTACGGGATTAACTTATAATTAGAGTTTGTAATGAAAATTATAGATAGTAGAGGTATAATAAAAATTATACCAAAAAGCATAAGAGGTATAATTTAAATTATATCAACACTAATCTGACAGTAGAAGCACATAACGCGTACTAAACGACACTGCCAAATCAAAACAAAACATAAGAGATTATACAACATAAATTTCACATTGCAACATTGCCTAATTTTGAACTTTATCTTGATGAGATTAAACTGGTATAATTAAAATTATAGTATATTTGCGCCTAGATTGCGCCTGGTATGCCTAGATTGCGCCTAAAGCCTAGCGCCTAGTGCACTTGGGCACATATGAGTTTACTAGAAAGCTCTACGGCGCTGAGGCTTGAGCCTCATGTGCCTTGTGCTTGAGGAGCAACTAAGGTGCCCCCGTTAGGTGAACTTATAATTAGAGTTAAGTTAGATAAGTTATACTTGGAGTTAGTTAAGTTTCAAGTTTCAATATTCTGTTTGAATGCCTTTTATGGGATTAACTTATAATTAGAGTTTATAATGTAAATTACAAAAAACAGAGGTATAATGAAAATTGGGATTTGAAATTTATAATTTAGCTCATTTACAGACTTTTTTTATGATTTATAATAATTATTTCATCGTCAATCCTGCAATGTTTTAAAGGGCTTCTTTTAAAAATAAAGAATCGAGAAATCTGTTTCATACAATATCTTAATTACAAAAGAAATCTTTTTCATTCATTCATAAAGTAGAGAAGTTGCATTGAAACATCCAAACATGGTTCTAAAACTAAAATACCCAATTATAAATAATTATACCAGTTGAGAAATAGGTATAATACTGTAGAACTTCTATACAATATACCTGTCAATGAAAAAATGATTAAATAATAGATTATAGTGGAAAAAAGGTTTAATTCCAACTTCTAATAGGGTATAAAAAGCATTGGATGATTTCTTATTGAAAAAAGTTAATAAGGAATTACTATGAAAAACATTATACCTCTTGAAAAAATAGGTATAATATCTTTTATACAACTACTGCGGCTTCAATACTAACATAGAAAACAAAATGATACATGAAATACCTCGACATATGATCTAACTATTATGTTGATAAAAACATTGACCTAAAAATTTTTTGAATAGGAAATGCAGCCATTATTTGATATAGAAGGAAAATGGAAGACGAAATAAATGGTAACTTCAAACAATGAAATACTGAGCTTTATGAAGGAAAATATGACACCAAAAATGCAAAATGATTTCAAGAAAACAATTTTTGGATATCTGTTTGACAAAACAACATAGTTACTAACGCAACGGCTGGTACATCAACTTATAATATGACAGCTGTACAGTGAAGACAAAACTTGCTTGTACATAAAAGTATTAGAAACTGTGTTGACCTTCAAAATAGATGATTTCTTGGTAATCTCAGGACTCAAAGCACCTAAAAGTGAATACTACAATTTCAAGGAATACAAAGAAGCAGGGAAATTCATGAAGAAATATTTTGTTGGTGAATATGAACTAATGGAGAAAAAATAGATTGAAGGTCTCATAGAAAAGGGAATAGAGAATCAGGATGATATGTACCATATGATGCTTGTTTATTTCATTGCTTACTATATAATGGGCACTCCTACTCAAAAGAGAATTCCAAGAAAATATTTTGAATGTGTTATATCTGGAGAATATAGCAAAGTTCCATGGGGAGGGGAATCATATGAACAAACATTGATTACACTGAAAAAGTGTGGGGATAATAGGAAAACACCGGGTTTATACATCCTAGAAGGCTGCCCACTAGTATTCCAGATTTGGTTTTATGAAATATGTGGGGCATGTGATAAGATAGTCTGTGAGAGAATACATGAAAACAAAGGTGTTGTAAGGCCAAGGATTTTGAACTGGACAACATATTCTCGAAAAATGGAAGCTTCATACCTGAAGAAAAAAATTTTCGGCCTGAATGCATAACAAGTAAGCTTTTTTCAAGTAGTAAAGCTGTAGCTAAGTAGAGTATATTAAAGTTGTACACAAAAGTTAAGTACTAAATATTCTAATTACATTAAATGTAGTTGCTTTTGAAGCCTATGGAGATAACTGAAGAAGAGAGGAAGACATACATTCTGACAAGGGCCTGCTTTGAACAACAAAGCCAAGTTGACGAGGAGACAAAAGCAAACACCATAGACAAGAACAATAAAGCAGAAAATAACGATTTTAATGAAACTGAAACCGCATAATCCAAAGCATGTAATGATAGTACTGGAGGTAGAGAAGCACAAAACGTTATTTTAGATGTAATTAAAAAGCTGAGCGAACATGTCACTTCCATAGGGATTCAAATGCAACAACAATTAAAGCTAATAAACGAAAGAATTGATAAAATGGAGAAGAAATTCAATAAATCCAAACGCAAGGTAACATAATATATTATAAATATTTACATTATTTAAATAAGCACCTTAGTAAAAGTTTGTATCACTATTCTAGTACAATCTTGTAAATTTAGACTACAATTACTATAGAACAACATACGTATGAAAAATCTTATACCAAATGCAAATCTTAAACTGAAACATAGAAAAAGCTCTATACTTATAAAACAACCAAAAAATATAGAGAAAATCTTATCTAGATTAGCAATACTTTAATCTCATGTTTTATAATATTATTTCCATTTCCTTTAGTTTGAACATCAATACTTATACTGCAAGAATCATGTGAATAATCATTTTTCATTTTAATTCCTGTCTCATGCTTGTTGTGCTGATTAGTCCAGTTTTGAAATTATGCTTAAAAAGCATAAAACAAAAGTCTTTATACAATCTTGAAATCATATTATAGGCAATTGGGAAGAAGAAGAGAAAAATAAGTGGGACCGAAGATGACAAATCGCTAAAAAGGCAACAGAAGCAGAATGGACAAGAGGACAATGAAACATCTAGAAACCAAAAAGATGCCTAGGAAGAAAATCAATTTGAGAAAACAATGACTTTTGAAGCAACACCTCAAGAGTGGCCTGTAGAAACAAGTGGCAGATCTGCAATATTTGAAGAAATCATCATGGATACAAAAGAAAAAGACGGAATTGACCAATGCAAAACAAAACAGACAGGCATAATAAGAAAGATAGCTTTAAAAGGGATTTCGCCATTCATGATCCTTGGAAATCCAATCAACTTTGAGGGGAAAACATATGATGAGATGGACATCAAGGACAAAAAAGAGACACAAACATATGTTCAAGAATCAGAAGAAGAGAGGGACAATATAACTAAAGCTGAAGGAGATGAGAACAGGTTTATAAATTAGGTATAATAATTTTGTAACACATTTTTCAGATTTACAACTATACAAGAGAGAAACAAAAATTCAAAAACTCTGGTATAGTGAAGATTATAAAGATTATACCAATTTTAACCAAACATAAAAAAACTATTATAATAAAGATTATACCCCTATTAAAATTGGTGTAATGAAGATTATACTCGTACTAAAACTGGTATAATGAAGATTATACCTATATTAAAACTGGTATAATTAAAATTATACCAATTTTAAAACAGGCATATCATAAAATATAGCAGTTTTAGTACATGTATAACCTAACACTTGTACAGAAAAATTAATTTTATTAGCATTTACAATATGGAGATTCAAAATGGTATGGAAATAGAAGGAATTTGTGATATAACAACTCATGAGGCATCGGATGCAAAAATAATTGAAAACGATGAAGCAACAGAGCAACACTATCAGTTTGCGGAAAACTTAAAAGGGATAGAAGTTGGAAACGAAGTCACAAGTGACCGAGAGGAACCTACCACACATGAGGTAACAATCTATAAAACAACAAACTCTAAATTTCAATATGTAATAAAAAAAATATATGATATAAAAAAACTTGAGTATAAAATCTTGTATAATGTCATTCTATTTTTACTATTGCATAAGAAGAAACTATAATTCACTGATTTTACCAATATACAGGGTGAGAATCAAGAAATCATTCACATTCCAGATGAAGAAATGCCAGAGAAGAATAAAAGGATGAAGAGGAAAGCAATAGCTTCAAAGTATATAACTGCACCCTACACAACTCAATATGGATCAGCCGAACCAGAAAAGAGAAAGGTCAAAGATCTGTATATTGTTGATGATAAGGTGAAAATTAGAACAAAGATTAAAGATGAAAAATTGTTGAAGCCTTTCAATGACTTCATTACAATTGGAAGAAAGCCAAGACCAGTGTAAGTTCTTCAACAATTAGAGCTTTCATTATATGCAATGGACTAAAATCCTAACAGTTTTAATAATAAAACTAGGAGGAATAAGTATATCTATTTTCCAGATAAGAATGATACAATTTCCCCGCAATTTGACTTCAACTATCTATAAGTGAACATCAAATCTTTCTTTGTTCAGCTGAGTCAAGAAGGAGAAATGCTAAACACATCTGTAAGAAAACCTTACTTAAAAAAAATAAAACTGGTATAAGATGGTATAATACATCTTATAAACCAGTTGTGCTAAATCTTATACCAGTACTAAGATTTAAAGAAAATCTTGTGTAAGGTGTATAATACTATAGTGAAAATAAATCAGTGAAAAGGAATTTTGGTGTAAGATGAATTATACTACTTTCACAATGGTATAAGATGTATTATACCAGTTTGTAAAATACATCTTATACCATATTGAAACTGGAAAATTAATCTTAAAGCTATTATCAAAAAGTACAATACATCACGTAACAGAAAAAGATTTATTTTATCCCATTTGAAAAGCATACTAATCAGAAAATACTTTTTTCTTTATTTACAGCATATTGAGTTGGTATTGTACTACCTACGAAAAAAAGCAAAATACTGTGGTACTTTAGCATTCAAATATATAACCACAGATTTGAGATTTCACCATAGGATGAATAATGCTTATAAAGATACCAAATCAATCAAAGGAGACATAATGCTGAGGAAAAAGTTGAAGGGAAATGATGACATTGCTTTTCAAATGCAAGGGAATAAAAAGAAATTAAAGTGTGCGACTCATTGGTCAAAAGTAGATGAGGTTTTCTTCCCAATTATTACAGGGGGCGACCATTGGATACTTGGAAGGTTCATCATCAGAGAAAGAAAGTTCTATGTGCACAACTCATACAACAAGAGGCGATGGTTGGATGAAGCTAGGGAAAGTGCAGAAAAATATGCTGCTGTGATACCGTAGTATCTACAAAGATTTGAAATATTTTTGAAGAATGAGGACTTATTGAATTCAAGTGCTTACAAAGATAAGAATCCATTGATGCCTTTAGAACTTGAAATAGTCAAAGATCTTCCACAACAAATACACAGGTACAATTACTTTTACAGACACATTAAAAATTTAGAAAAAAAACCATATACCATAATGCATGAATGCTTAGCTAATTTTCTGATTAATTTCTAATGTTATTTCAGTGATTGTGGTATATTCTTATTGACCTTCATGGAGTATATAGTGGAGCGTAAACCATTTCCAATGCAATTTGATGTCAAGGAACTTAGGAAAAGACTCGCATTTAGCTTATATAAGCATGGAATGAAGAAGCAAGAAGAGCAACTGATAAGTGATGATGAGAGTTAGATTATTAATTGCATATAATTGCAATAACTAATTATGAGAGTTTGAAGTTTGTAATTAACGATAAAAGCAATTGCAGAAAAGTCGATGCTTTTCTTTCTTTTTTTCTATTCTTATTATTATGGATTTGAAAACAAGGGCCGAAAAGCAAGCTTTCTTATCACTCAGGCGCACACCTTTTCCTTGGGCATAATTGCAGTTATTTTGATACCTTAAAAATTTGGGAAAAAATCGGACTAGGTGGCCCCTACTCAGAAAAAATTGGATTAGATAATGCCTAGGTAGCAATATATCAGTCCAGCGCCTGACAACGCCCGAGGAATGAAAATTCGGACAACAAGCCTCAAAATAGCGCCTAATCGAGGCCTAGGCGGAGCAGCTTGGATATTTAAAACATTAATATTAATAATTTTAGTAATGTATAAATAAATATTTATACTAGAAGTAACAAGATAATAAAAAAATTAAATATTACAGTGCCACCCTATTTTAATTGACATATCAAAATTAAGGGCATTCTTGTCATTTAAAACTTTTGATCTATGAGGTAAAAAGAAGCAAACCTCTTCTTCAAAATCATTTCAAAAGAAAAAAGAGAAAAACAGATTCAGAACCAGAATAAACATATAAAAAATAGGAATAACACAATTAAGTGAACTAAAAAATAATTTTACAATTTCTTAACATATAAAAAATTATGGGCATTTGTGTCTTGGGCATCTCATTGGAAGAGAAATATGTAGAAATTCCCAAAACCGCACAAAACCACAAAACCACAAAACCGCACAAAAACCCACTGTAGAAAAAGGAAACCTCCAATTCGAATGACATTTCTCATTCGAACGACATTTCTCACAAGGTTGTTGCCTAAATCCATATTATCTTCCTCTAAATTCTTGACTTATAAGAGGAAATTCTTATATCAGGTACAAATCTCTCTCAAAATCATAACCTAATTCAGTGTTTTTAATGAATTTTAACTTAATTTGAAAAAACTTACAGATCTGAAAGCAATAATCAGAAAAATGGAGTCTGCTGGTCTTAGAAGTTCATAAAAAAAAATAGGCAAGAATAACAAGAGAATAAGGTATTTAATCCTTTAAATCATTGAAAAAAAGTAAATGCATGTTGAATTTGATGACATATCAAGTCTTCTATGAAATACTGAATTCAACTTTAAAATTGTTAACATAAATGTTCATTATATTGCTATCTCTGGAATAGTTATTATACCTTTTTGTTTTATGGTATAATATGCATTATACCTTCGCTTTTTCTGATTTAACATCTTTGTTTTTAATTTATTTTTGTTTCTTTTACTCTACACATACACAAAAGATATTATACCTTGAATTTTACACATTTAATATAAAAAAAGAGAATGGCACACTTAACTAATGAATGAAAATAATTTGCAAAAAATGTACAGATCGAAGATAAAGTAGAAGATCAAGCAGAGGAAGATATAGAGGTAAAATGATACGAACACATTAGTTTTTCTATTAAGTGTTAACTAACATGAAAGTGGTTTGTCATTTAATAGTTAATCTAAGTCAAATTACAAGAGCTGAATCATTTATTACCAATCCTCGTGAATATTTGAATTTGTTTCTACCAATTCAGTCTTTGATTGTTGCTTGACATTACATAGAGAAGGTGTCTTAAGTAGTTTATGTAGTTTATCATGATTGTGTAGCTAAGAAACTTGTTATTAATACCATAAATAGATCCTTCTTGCCATAAAGTTATTCCTATAACTCTATTTGTTTAGGGAATCTTTGCTTTAGAACAATAAAGCCTTGATCATAAAACTATGAATAATTTACTCACTAATGAATTAAAAGACTTTACATTACATCCTTTGATACAAAAAAGAGTTGTTAAGGTACTTATAAAACTGACAATCTGTATTTTATTTATTGAAGGTAATGATTCTAGTATTCAGACCTGACTAGTATTGGAAATCTAAACCAGGAACGACGTCAGACTATGACATATTGAATTTCTTGAATCAACACTTGACAAGAAATGCAAAACAAATGTTCTTTGGACATTTCTTGGATGCCCCAATACATAGAGTAAAAAGGCAGCTTATACATTCGCTCATAATGCGTGAGGTGGAGAATAAAGATGACGACGGCAGCATGTACTTTAAAGTTTGTCGGAAGATTCTTAATTTTACCATAGAACACTTCCTTTTGATCTCTAGTCTAAAACCACCTTTAGAAGAGGGGAAATATGAATTCAACAAGAAACCAATAGAGGTAGCAAAAATATATATCAAAAAACATTTTGTTGGAATAAACAAGTCGAGGAAAAGAAGAAATATTAAAGCAATAATAGAAAACAAAAAAAATCTAGCAGATGTAGATTCCTTCCAGATGGGTGTAGTGTATTTCATTGCATACTATCTAATGGGTACACCAAGGAACAATGCCATTCCACCACAATACTTTGATTGTGTCCTCAACGAAGATTATAAAGAGATACCATGGGGGGATTTGTGTTATATTCAAACAATAGCGTTCTAGCAAGCGTGTAGAAAAGGAAAAAAACTCCAGGGTCGTACATCTTACAAGGCTGGCCAATCATGTTACAAATCTGGTTCTACGAGGTTTGTGAGGTATGTGATGGACACATTTGTCAGAAAGCTAAAAATACAGATGGTACTGTGAAGCCAAGGATTTTTAACTGGATTACATATGTTTGGGATATACAAACTGCATTCCTCAACAACAACATTTTTAAAAAGAGCTCGAAAAATGTAAGCCACAATAATTGTTATACTTTGTTTCTTGCTTGTTCAACAACACTATATTCTATGCATTATACATTCTAATGTTTTTGACCTTGAAATATTGGTTGCTTGATTCGAGTAGTGGATTTTTTGTTTTCCAGATAAAATTCAGAGAAATACAGATAACTGAGGAGGAAAAAAAGAATTTAGATCTTGGAGGATTCTATCCAATAAGTTCAGAGTTAAACAAAGAGCTAGAAAATCAAAGTATGGAAGAGGATGAAACAGATGCAACTAACTCCAATGTACACATAAAAAAACACCCAACCTACAGAGACGGGAAAAGAAGAAGAAGATTATAGGGATGACAAAAATCTGTCGGATGAAGACAACACAGATTATGGGCATGACAAAAATCTGTTGGATGAAGACAATATAGATGAAGAGAAGCACACAAACAATGAAGAAAAGGACACAAACACTGTTTTGGATGCACTAAGCAAATTAAACAACATAGTTGAGTTGTTGAGAAACCAGGTACAAGAAGGGTTCAATGAGACCAACAAACGGCTTACAGAAATTGAGAAGAAAATCAAAAAGTCGACTGAAAAGGTAATAACAAAAATTTAATACTTCATCTTATATATAGCTGGAATGATTTTTATTATACCATATTTGCAGAAGGTATAATAAAAATTATACATGCTGCGAATATGGTATAATGAAAATTATACTAGTATTTACATAGATATAATACAGATAAATAAGTTTAATGTACTATAAAAAGCTGGAATAATTTTTATTATACCATATTTGCGGAAGGTATAATTAAAATTATACCTGTTTTAACCCTAGTATAATAAAAATTATGCATGCTGCAAATATGGTATAATAAAAATTATACCAGTATTTACACAGGTATAATACTGATAAGTAAGTTTAATGTAATTTTTATTATACCATATTTGCAGAAGGTATAATTAAAATTAAACCTGTTTCAACACTGGTATAATAAAAATTGTACATACTGCAAATATATGGTATAATAAAAATTATACCATTATTTACACAGGTATAATATAGATAAATAAGTTTAATGTACTATACAAAGCTGGAATAATTTTTATTATACCATATTTGTAGAAGGTATAATTAAAATTATACCTGTTTTAACACTGGTATAATAAAAATTATACATGCTGCAAATATGGTATAATAAAAATTATACCAGTATTTACACAGGTATAATACTGATAAGTAAGTTTAATATAATTTTTATTATAGCATATTTGCATAAGGTATAATTAAAATTATACCTGTTTCAACACTGGTATAATAAAAATTGTACATGCTACAAATATGGTATAATGAAAATTATGCCAGTATTTACACAGGTATAATGTAGATAAATAAGTTTAATGTAGTGTACAAAGCTGGAATAATTTTTATTATACCATATTTACAGAAGGTATAGTTAAAATTATACATATTTCAACACTGGTATAATAAAAATTATACATGCTATAAATATGGTATAATAAAAATTATACCAGTATTTACACAGGTATAATACTGATAAGTAAGTTTAATGTAATTTTTATTACACCATATTTACAGAAGGTATAGTTAAAATTATACCTATTTCAACACTTGTATAATAAAAATTGTACATGTTGCAAATATGGTATAATGAAAATTATACCAGTATTTACACAGGTATAATACAGATAAATAAGTTTAATGTAGTGTATAAAGTTGAAATAGTTTTTACTATACCATATTTGCAGAAGGTATAATTAAAATTATACATGTTTTAACACTGGTATAATAAAAATTATACATGCTGCAAATATGGTATAATAAAAATTATACCAGTATTTACACTGGTATAATACTGATAAATAAGTTTAATGTAATTTTTATTATACCATATTTGCAGAAGGTATAGTTAAAATTATACATGTTTCAACACTGCTATAATAAAATTTTTACCAGTATTTACACAGGTGTAATACAGATAAATAATTTTTAATAATATAGCATATCTTTCAAGAAATTGAAATATAGGATACAAATTGACCGTGCTATATTGTTGAACTTCCTATAACTAGCATACGGTTGACCTGAAGCACTTTGCTATACCATTTCTCCTGAAATTTGTTTTGTACTTGAATTTTGAGAAGCATGTGCATTATGAGTTATTATACGTTGCCATGCATGCTGTTCAATGTTAATATATTTCAGATTGGAAAGTATTGAGTACTTAGTGAAAATATTTTCATAGAAAAAATGAAAATTATAAGGAATCAAATACAAATAGATATAATAAATCTTATACCTGCTACAAATTTTCTTTTTGCAGAAGGAAACTAAAATTTCAGAAAAGAAGAGAAAGTCAACTGAAAAAGTAGAAGAAAAAAAAAAGAAAAAGCAAAGGGCAAATGAAGAAGATGAAGGGAAAAGCCAATCTAAAAATGAAGAAGTTTTCTCCCTAAATGATGACATGGATCAACAAAGAATCCTGCCCTTATTAGAAGTCCAAAGTTGGGGCCGCTTCTAAGTTTCAAAATCATGTCTGATTCAAATGAATCTGATTAGAATCCTAACACACAACAAAAGACAACTCAAGAGATTAAAACTTTGTAGAAATGCTTTATTCAAGCACACAGCAAGATACACCATATCAGTCAACAAATGACATTAGGTATGAAGCAAGCGAAGAGATGGAAACAGATAAGATAAATGAAGGGCTCAAAAGCCAGGATCTTGAAAAGAATAGTGATAAAATGGAAGTCGAAGAAGAAGACAAAAGACAAGAAAATGAACAGGAGAAAAATGAAGTCCAAAATGAAGAGGCAACATAGGTAGAAAAGGAAGCTGCCAAAACAATGGAAACGACGCAAAATACGAAACAAGAGGTAATTTAAATTCAATTCTATGTTCAATTATGTAAAATACAAAGAAAAATATATACATAAACAATCTGATAAAAATACTAATAAAAGAAAACATGTTGCTAACCAGACTAGATCAAGTGGTTTCTTGCACAATATTGATCTAAACAGAATTGATGACATTGTAGAGTCATACCTAGCAAGCAGAAGCGTAAAAGAAAACATCGACAATGCGAGTATTAATTGTAAAAATACGTGTCATGCTTCCTTTTCATGCTACAACAAACTAACAAAAAATCTTCTATATGTAGAACGAAAAAGGACAAGTAGCAAATAAGTCAACAAAGAAGGAAAAAGGAATCCGTGTAAAAGCAAAAGCCAAAAGAGCCTTAATTAAAGAAACACAGATAGAAGAAAAGGAAGTGAAAAGGAACCAAAAGGTTAGAGTACATTATGTTCTTGATAACTGGGCTACTTTAGGAGAGACTATTGAAGACAAGAAGCTCCTAAAGCCATTCAATGACTTCATAAAAAAAGGGTGACAGAAAACAAAAAAGTAAGTATAAATTTTGAAATGCACTTGATAGAAATGCTTAATAATGAAACATTTAATAATGCAGACAAAACTCCACAAAAGACGAGGAGATAATCGAACCACCTTTTCGATACAACATAGCAACAATAACGAAGAGAACGTTCTTTACTGAGCTAAACAAAGTCGGACAGTACCTTTCAGAAAATGTAAGACTACTATCAGAAAATGTAAGACTACTACATCCTCTAACATAATCATTTTTACAAATAATTATTAAAGTTTAATGTAATATCAAAGCTGAAATAATTTTTATTATACCATATTTGCAGAAGGTATAACAAAAATTATACATATTGCTAATATGGTATAATAAAAATTATACCAGTATTCACACAGGTATAATACAGATAAATAAGTTTAATGTAATATACAAAGCTGGAATAATTTTTATTATACCATATTTGTAGAAGGTATAACAAAAATTATACATGCTGCTAATATGGTATAATGAAAATTATACCAGTATTTACACAGGTATAATAGAGATAAATAAGTTTAATGTAATATACAAAGCTGGAATAAATTTTATTATACCATATTCGTACAAGGTATAACAAAAATTATACATGCTGCAAATATGGTATAATGAAAATTATACCAGTAATTACACAGGTATAGTATAGATGAATAAGTTTTAAAAAATGTATAATATAGCATACCTTTCAAGAAATCGAAATATAGGATACAAATTGATCGTGCTATATTATTGAACTTCCTATAACTTGCTTACAGTTGACCTGAAGCACTTTGCTACCATTTCTCCTAAAATTTGTTTTGTACCTTGAATTTTGAGAAGCATGTTCAGCATATTCTGAGAGATGAGCTTCTAAATATGTGTACCCTTTTGGAGAATATGGTGCATTATGAGTTATTATACGTTGCCATGCATGCTGTTCAATATTAATATATCTCAGATTGGAAAGTATTGAGTACTTAGTGAACATATTTTCATAGAAAAAAGAAGGTGATTTTATTAAATAATAATAAAAATCTTGTCCATTCAAGATATAGCTTATGAGATATGTTAAGGGCATAATTAATCTGTTATTTATCAAGCAACTGTGTTAATATCCTGTAGCCATTTTCCATGTTGATTTTTAAATTCTCGATCTTCACGTCTTTGTACATTATGCATGTAAAGGGACTTTGATTGTTGTCTTAGGACTTCTCTAGGTGCTAATTTATTCTTTCTGCATGTGTACAGCTTTCTATGAAACATTAGTTTTGGTAGCTTCTTATTATATTACTTCATTCATATCTGAAAACTGACTCTACACAATTCTTTTTTTATAGCACTTAGAAGTAATATTGTACTACCTGAGAAAAAAGGGAAAAAATTACAGTCATTTAAAGTACAAGTTCACAACGACTAGTTTGGCTTTTGATGGTGAAATCAAACATGCTTATGTCAAGATTAAAGGAATTAAAAAAGATTAGGAACTTAAAGACATTCTAGATGCTAAAAACATGATAAACTACAATATGAATGGCCATGGATTGATGTGTCCAGTCACTGGTCTATGGTGGACCAAGTATTTTTCCCAATGATGGCAGGTATCGAACACTGGGTGCTAGGGAGGTTTGACATAAGAGAGAGAAAATTCTATCTATACGACTCCTTGTATGTAGAATCAAGAGCAAAGGACGCAAATGAAGCAGCAAAATGGTATATAATAGTGATCCCGTACTGCATAGACAATTTGGCATCTTTGTAAATAGAAATGAATTATTGAACTCACCAACATATAGAGAGGTGGATCCTATAGCACCATTAGATTTGGAGATAGTTCAAGATATTCCACAACAAGGAGCTTGGTATGCTTGTATTACTTTTATACTATAAATAATAACACATCTAAAACTACAAATTGAAAAAAACAAAAAACAACATATGAAACAAAAATAATTAACATTTCTTCTTTATTTTTTTTGTTTATGCAGTGATTGTGGGATTTTTGCAATGAGCTTTATTGAGTACCTCATTGAAGGAAAACCAATCCCGAACCCATTCGATGCACAGAAACATAGAACAAGGATTGCCTTTAGTTTATACAAATATGGGTTGATGAAAAATGAAAAACATTGGGATAGTGAAGTGGAGTACAATAAGACAATAGCAGAGATAGAGAAAGATTGACAGAATGAAGGGAACTTAGATAATTGTATTAGATACATGTAATGATTGCACTTTGTTTTTCAGTTTAATGATTATAATTTTAGATTTACAATTAGATTACTCAGTTTATATACAACTTTCAGATTTAGAGAAAGGATTATTGGTATAAACTAGTATAATCATTAAGCTAGCTTACTCAGTTTTATAAATTGGTATAATCATAGTTGTAAAAAAAGACTCGATTTTGCGCTTGAATCGCAAAAGCGCAACGAAGCGCACCCTTTGTGCTTTTATTGAGAAAAAGCGCAGGGGTCAAAAAGCGCACACTTTTTGGCAAAAAGGAATAAAAAAGTGCAACATGTGATATTTTTAAAGACTTTTGGATTTATATACTTAGTTTCTTTTTGTGGAAACAAGTCTATAGAATGCGGTTTTATAAACTGGTATAATCATAGTTGTATTTTTAATGACATGAAGTGCAAAAAGCGTAAACTGGTATAATAGTTCTTTTTATAATAACTGGTATAATAGTTATAATCATAGTTTATATACCAGTTTTAGTTGTGTAACACTTGTTTTTATGCTTGAATCGTAAAAACGCAGTGCTAATTATAAACTATGATTTAGAAAAAAATGGGTATAATTAGAATTACACCAGTCTTAAAACTAATATAATAAAAATTATATCAGTGTTAGAATTGGTATAATAAAAACTATACCAGTTTTAGAATGGGGATAGCATACCTGATTCAATAATAAACAACTCTAATAACGATTTTACAAGCATTTCAACAACAAAACATAAAATCAATAAATTTTTTTCTCAAATTTGAATAAAGTGGGTGTGAGCTGACGACCCTTGATCCCCCTGCTCGCACGGTAAGCTTTAATGCTCTTCGGTATGGGCGGAGAAACAATGAGTGCTGTGAAGCATGCGAAGGGATATTCCTTATTTTAGCGTGATGAAAACGATAATGGAAAATGATGTTAATGTTGAAATTTAGTCCGATTTATGTGTTAAGGGATACGAGACTTAGAATCCCATTTTTTAAGATAGAGTCCCCACCCGGTTGAGCTCCACCGAGAATTTGGGTACGATATTCCAACTGGGTGGTTCGACCGTACCTTAAAATAGAGATTCTAGGTTCGAATGATGTTACTTACTTTTTAATTTTTAAATCAAGCCAATTATATTATAATAAATGTGACCGTAGTTCTTATGCGATTTAATCCGATTATTGTTTGGTGTTTTCGCTTTATATGTCATACATCACACAGAAAGCAATAAATAAAGCAAAGCAATAAAATCAAAATTTTTACAAGGCTTTACAAATACCTATACATTTTTCTAATGCAAGAAAGTAAAGCGATAAATAAATAAACGGGAGAAATTGGGTTTTCACGGAGCTTACCGACTCGAATCCGGCTCCAAATGAGGCAATAGATATACGGGAATAATCACAAATAAAGCATGAATAAGCAAATACGGAAAATAAACACATAGCACGAAGAAAACGTATTTTTGGATTTTTCGGGACAAAAATATAATTTTCGGGCATTAATTAATTATCTAACGACCTAAGAAGGGAGAAATAAATTAACTAAACATCCTAAAATCAGATTTAGCATATTCAAAATATTTTTAGAATTTTTAGTTAGTAGAAAATAATTTATTTGAATTTATTTAGTAAAGACACCATTTTTAAGCCATTAAAAATGCATATTAAATCAAATAAAAATAAAAATAAAATCCAAAAACAGAATAAAATAAAAATAATTTCTGATTATTCATGATTTTTTGAAAATTTTTTGGGTAAAAATTGGGGCTGAAAACGCATTAAAATGATCAAAATCGGGCCAAAAATGACAGAAATGGGCCAAAAACCACAGAATAAGGCAAATAGGGGCCATTTGGACATTTTGCCAGTAGGCCGACTCAGTGAGGTGGTAGGCCGACTCAGCAACATGGCAGGCTGACTCAACGAGGTGGCTTAGATGACGCTTAGTCGACCTTCGTCCCATTGAAGTGGCCTGCTGGAAAAAGTGTCTAAACATACCAGTATCGACCTTTTTGTGCCTGAAAACCCAGGATTATTAAAATTTCAAGTCATTTCTTACATTGTTATAGTAGATTCGAACTTAAAATGCTTAAATAACTTTGGTTTTTTAGCTTAGGGGAAAAGAACCCAGAAAATCTGACAAAACAATGATTGGCCGCTTGAGCGACCCGTAGCCCGACTAAACAAAGTGGTAGGCCAACTCAGCGAGGTGGCCTAGGTGATGTTCAGTCGGCCTGACGTTTGTTGGAATAGTCAGCCGGATTTTTGATAGAAAAACATAAAAAAGATGAATAAAAGGGCCAAAAGCCTGGAAAAACAACCAAAAACACAGCAGCAGAAATAAATAACAAAAAGAAATATATTGAAACTCAAAAAGTTACCTAAAGGCCGTGAATCCACTCTTGAGACTCGAACCGGACGCTTGGCAAGCTTTGTGATGGATTTAAGATAAAAACCCGACAAAACAACGATTTAGCAAGGGATTTAGTGATTTTTGAGGAAAAAGTCTCTAAATCCTATTTAAACCAATTTTTTACCTAAAATTTCTAATAGATTTTAATGATTTAACCTAAGAGATTAAGTCTAATAAGATTAAGAAATCAAGAACCAAATATATTGGCTTAGATTTTTCCAATATTATTAAACTTTTTCTCCCTAAAGCCTTAGAATTCTAAGAATTTTGATTCTCTTCTAAATCAGCCAAAAAAGTCCACAAATCTATTTTTTATGGGTATTTATAGACTTCCCAAGTGTAAAATCCTGGAATTAATCCCCCAAATGTCAATATTTGACGGAAAAAACCCTAAAACCTGACTTAGTGGCCAAGAAAACCCAAAAAAAATCAGTCTGCAGGTCTCCCCGTGCAAAGGCCCCGTTAGTGACGCGGCTGGGGCCGAGGCCGCATCATGTGATATAGTGCCGCATCAACCAATACAGCCCAACCCAGGCCGCGTCACATGATGCAGCCTGGAAGGCAGCGTGAGCCATGCAGCCCACCGCGTGGCTCACACATCCTGCTGCATGGTCCATGTAGCCCGTCGCGTGGACCCCTCGGCCTAGCCTCCCAACGGTGATGCCGGCCTCCATCGCCAGATCGGGGGCACCCAGGGAAAAAAGGCAAAGGGACCCAGCAAGTCGGGCTCAAAACGCGAACAAACTACACCATGAGCATTCGAACGGTGCGATACTTGACATTCCGGAAAGCTCGGGGAGCTAAGAATCCAATGATGCAAATGAGACTCGCTGAAAATGTCCAGATTTTTAAGGAAAAAAAATCGCGAAATAATTTACTACATGGGAGAGGAAAGGAAGCGGTTAACATATTAAAAGCAATCTAGTTATTATTTTAATCGGGGATAAAAGATCTCAAAATCGTCAATAAAGAACTTGCCAAATGCGATTCGATTCTAAAATAATGGAACAACTAGACCGTAATAGGTTAGAGCAAAAAGTCATCATCATTCTGAGGGTCACCGAAAAGCCCATACTCATAGGCTGCCCCTCATGAGATTATCATTTGACGGGTCAAATGTGATCTCTCGAAAGAGCGAGGGATAGGAGGTTATACCTGACTTGCGAATTCGTGAGCCGATTGTCTACTGGGGTTGCCATCGACAGATCTTTTAGGAGGAATAAGACAGTCCTAGAAGCGAAACTCCTAAACGATTGTTTATGGACGGTACAGGGACGCGTCATCAACGAACCTTTTAGAGCTGTAAATCTCGAACCGATTGTTTACTGGCGGTTTTGGGAACACACCATTGACAGACCAGTCGAGATAAAAAATTTCTGAGTGCAGAAATTCTGAATCGGTTGTTTTCTGGGTACGCCACTGACAGACTTATCAAGAATTGAATTGAGAAATTAGCATGCGATAAATATGCCCCTTTTTATTGTTTAATTGACTTTGTGAAACAAAAACTTTTGCCCCTTCAATTAACAATAAAAGAGGGAATGAGTATAAAAACAGAGATTAGAGATGTCCGGGAGCTGGAAAGAAATAACCGATCGAAGGATTTTGCCTCTTGCTGAAAGGAATATTCCCTTACACTACAAGACAAAAAAGAATATATTCCTTTTACTTTTCCTATATATATATATATATATATATATATATATATATATATATATATATATATATATATATATATATATATATATCCTTTATTTTTTTTCCTTTCATTCATTTCATTTCTTTCCTATCATTTCTTTTCTTTCCTTTCATTTCTTTCCTCTCTAGACAAAAACCCGAGACACTACCACGAGGGGATGATGGTCGGCGGATTTGCCCGGTTCAGTGGGCATATGGACTACGGGCCTCTGACATATATATGAGATATACACCGACTTCTTAGGTCGTGATATTCACTAACTTGGCCGGGCATGCTTCTGACCTTCAGGTAAACCTATAAAATCCAATTTTTGCCAAAGTTTCCATAAAATGCCATGAACTTGATTTGGATTTTTAGGCTACTTTAGGCTTGAAATTAGGCAAAATAGGTTGAGGAAAGATGTTTAGGATGCATTTAGATGTGTTTCGGGGCTGATTTGGATGAATTTATATTGAAATTAGGCCTGAAAAGGAAGAAAATAGACTTTTTCGGGGACAAGCTGCCGGCGGTGGAAGGCCGGCCACCGCCGGCGGCCAGGCAGCGTTGACGGTGCCGGGCCGCATCGATGACGTGACCTCTGGCCATCGATCGCCGGCAACGACTGCCAGCGGCCGAGAAAAAAGAGGGGCATCTTTTGGGGAAATCAAGGGGCCTATCCGAAATAATTTTTTGCGTTGAGTCCGATTTTACAGTCGAAATTCAGATCTCAAGTAGGCTAGATGTTAAAAATTTGATTTCTTGCTGACTTTGCATACTTTAACTGCTAGTTCTAATGCTTGACATTAATTTTTCATAGCCATACGATCTCAAGGCAGTGGGATACTTCTAGAGATGCGCCAACTGGTGGAACCAGATTAAGGGCTGAGCTGACAACTCGTTAGCCATGGCCATTCAGGGCATGGGGTTCGAGTGAATGCTAGATTCTCTAACCATGTCATGCCATCCGATGAGCCCGGATATACTAGGGTGTTTAGTGGAGCGATGGAGCGAGGTTATGCATACCTTCCATCTTCCAGTTGGCGAGATGATGATCACTCCTTCCAATATATGTGCCATGATCGAGATATGATAGGAGGGCTTCCCAATGGTATTTGACGTCTATCCTGATCACTTTTGCTATGAGTCGGAGGCCCATGCCTAGGTTACAGCACTTTTAGGGGTTCTAATACCGGCTGATGGCAAGCTAAGATATGCAGATCTGTATGATCATTGGGTCGCGGTGATCGACCTTAGCGGGGAGTACTTCGACCAGTACCTCCAGTCATTCATCCTGACCATACTGACATGCCTATTCTTTCCTTGCTCCTTGAGTAGGGCCTCACTAAGGTTACTATATGCCCTCAAAGATTTGGGCAACTTTACTACGTGGAACTGGCTAAGGGCCATTCTTGGCTAGATTTATTATGCTCTTGACTGCTCAGCGCGAGGAAAGGTCACCGAGTTCAAGGCCGAACAGCTATAGGTCTTGGTAATGAATCCCCTTTGATTGAAATCTTTAACATACACTTCTGCTTTTGGATGTTTTCTGAGCTTTTTACTTATTGCATTTACAGATGTAGGCTTTCTAGTACTGGATTATCTGTCCCCCAGACTTAGAGGATCAGCCACCACTCAGGTCATATGCCATTGCCCAGTGGATGGTTAGCTGGTCAAATTTTGACCGAGCAGGCGGACCATACTGGTACCGAGAGTATTTGAGGTAACTACGCCATCATCGGGTAACCTCACTTTCTGCACATTTAGTTTAAACATTAGTTCGAAACCATTTTTACATAAGAGTAAGAATACTTACATTGATAACTGACGCGGTCTTCTTTGTTCTTATTTGGCAGATCATTTCTAACCCTTGGAAGAAGTTGGTTAATTATCAGCACGTGAAGGAAGTCCGGGGGACAGTAGATGGGAGTCGATTTGTATTAGAGTGCCCATTTAGCATAGCATGGTATTTTGGCGAGTGGGTCTACCAATGGAGGACCAGCACCATAGCTCGGAGGAGAGTCCCCCCTAATGTACTTATCGGTATCCTTTGGCCTCACCTTAAAGGTACATGTTGCTAATGTTTAAATTGAATTTTTTATTTATTATTTATTGGATTGTAATGAGTTCCAAAATGATAGGGAATTTGTCAAAATGGTTCAATATTTCTAAAATATTGACAATTTTACCATGCCAATTAAATATTCCTCAGTTAACATTTATTTACCTAATTATCTACAGTAATACGTTCCATATAACTCCTTCATTATGCTGCAACTGATCGTTTCGTTCCTTTTTTTGCGATGGAGCTACGGTTTCTCTCTGATCTTCATTTCTTTTCTTTTTTTTCCACGATCGAGCTTCTGTTTCTTCCTTGATTTTTCGATGCCAACCATATAAAGCCTTCAACAAGCCAAGTTTCTGAGGTACCTGAATCTATTGTTTCTTCTGATTTCTATTACCGCACCTGAATCTGAGTCAAGCCTCCTCTATTTTTTCTATGACTCTATTATTTTTGTTCTTTGAATCATAAATTCAAGTTGTTTTATGATATTATGTTTTCCTTTTAGCTAGTTTGTTTGATTTCGAGATTTGTAGTTCATTATGTTGTCTCTGATGGAGGATTTAGAGTCTATTCTGTATTTTTTTAACATTTTATCAGTTGAAATTAAAGTGCACACCATGTGTTTGATAAAATGCTAAGCTGGTTATTTTGTTATTCGACATCTATTGAATATCTATTGGACATCTATTGGACATATATTGGACATCTATTGGCTAATATTAGACTTTATAATCCCTTTATCAGTGCTTGTTAATGGAAGAATGCTACAATAAAATGGATTGGACTTCAGACGTCATGTACTCAAATTAGCATATTTTTAGATAAGTCCATTGATGCATTATGAGTCTGAATTGTAACAAGGAATTACTCTAATTATTTCTGTAATGAGAAAAAAATTTAAGGTTGTGTTTATGTATGACAGAGAAATGGAACCATCAATTGACACTCTTTACAAATTATAAATTGATGCTTTAGTTCATATTTTTATGAAATCTGTTTGTTTCTGTTATTGGACAAAATGCTAAGCTAGTTGTCTTGTTATTGAACATCTATTTTACAGATATTTGACATCTATTGGATATTATTGGACTTTAGTCTAATTTTAGTTTTAAGTGAAGAGTCCCTTAATTAATGCTTGTTAATGATATGCTTCTGACTTAAATGGAAGAATGCTACAATTCTATTTGAGTCTAACAGGATATGACATTCAATTAGATCACAAATAATTTTGGTGATTGATTGTAAATATTGGTTATCTGTTTTAGTATTTATTCCCTTAGTGAATAAGTTGCTACATTTTCAATTTGGCTTGAATCTTAGAAACCAACAATGTGATCTGTAATTCATTCAATTTCGCTGATATATGGTTTGATTCAATTTTGTTTGCAATAATGTTTGCGCCACTAGCACCATCACCGATTGATGGTGTTCTAAGATGAACTTTTTAGGTAGTGGTTAACAACATATGTTTAGCTTAAAAGAAATTTTTGGAGTGTCTGGTAGACATCGATTGAACATCTATCAGACATCTACAAGATTTCTTTTAAAAAATCTATTTTAAAATTGATAATAGACATCTGTACAAATATATTTTAATTTTCAGTTGTCACTTGTTTTAAAGTTAATATTAGACATGTGTACAAGTATGTGTAATTGACTTGCGTGTTTTCAATTGGCATTTCAATAGATTTCTAATAGATTGTTATTTGATATTTTGTATATTGAATATTGATCCTTTTTAGTTACTGTTTCTTTTTTTCATTGGTGAATAAGTGATATACATCGGTTGTCTATTGGATATCTATTGGCAAACACAATACCATAACTATTGAAATTCAATTATATTTAAACAGACATCAGTTCCAACAACTTAGATCCCTAATTACACAAGATTTCAAGAATTCAAACATAATTGATCATCAAATCTATCTATATTGACTGTCTATTGTGTCGATATATTGCTTGTGACTCTCAAGTTTATTTTTTAGATATTCCCTTCCATGTCTGTATAAGCTCAAAGCTAGCCAACCGTGTTCTGTGGATTTGGCCATTAAACTGATCTAGGATTGTTTCTGCTCAATCATGTACTCCAAAAAGCTCAGCATAAAGATACCAGAATCACTACAATTTATTTTAAAACAGAATATCAGTATTATAATAAGATATTTTTTATGAAGATGTAATAAATCTATCCAAATACTGCTTTAATTATAATAAAAGACTTAAGAACAAGTTACACCGTGCTTCCAAACAATTACTCATTAATCAAACAAATTGAACAAATTGTAATCTATTCAATGAAAAGAACAATACGATTCGTACTTCCCTCAACTACATAACCTGACAAGGAATTAATAATACATAAAAACCAATAGAAATATAATAGACATCCAATATAAATCCTATAGACATCCAATATAAATCAAATACTCATTAATCAAACTTCAATTTTACATAAAGGAGCTTAATAGTCAGTGTCATTTAAGATTGAACAGATGAAATATTGACATTTGATGGCAGGTATAACATAGTTATTACAGGCGCGCCTGCCTCTGACATGCCTCTGGCGCAGGGCGCTCGAGGTTCAAGGGTCAGCGCCTTATGGAGGGTCAGGCGAGGCGAGGTTCATCAGGCGTGCGCCTCGAGCGCCCCCTTGGATGCGACTTCTGCTCCTTGTGCGCCTCAATGCAAAAATGAAGGTTTGTTTGTGCTAGCAACTAATATTTAGTGCACTTTTTTATATATTTGCCTCAAGTCCCTCGGGCGTACGCCTCACCTTGTGCCTCGCACCTCGGTGCGCTTGACCCTCTTAGGCCTCAGTGCGCCTTGCACCCATAAAACTATGAGGTATACTGATGAATTGAACAAATATAAGCGTTAAGATACTAAGATAGTGGCTTATAATGCCATGCTACTATATAATCTTATTATGATTTATTGTTGTCTATTTTTTCCTACACTAAAATTCCTCCAGTTACTAACTGTATCAACCTCAATCACTAGACAGAAAATGCATATGCATGAGATAGATAAGATACCGGTTAAAGAAAATAAGATACCACTAAAATACCCATTAATCCTACAAACACCATCTGCACAATTGCAATAGCTAATTCAGAACAGAATTGGAGGGAATCAAAGAGTCACAAAAAGACACAGCAAAGACTCCAAAGGGAAAATGAATTCAACATTCATCAATCAACAAAATCAACTTAACCACAAAATCAACTTTCTCAGTGCCTTTATTCTCTCATCCAAAGCAAAGAAGTGAAAGAACTAATGCATTGCCACAAAAAATTTGGAATTAGCTATTAAAAGATGTCACACTCATGGCAAAATATTGAACACAAATTCTCGAGAAAGGATTCACTTGATTGATATTCATAAATGACTTTGGCCCATTTTGGATGAAGTATGTAATGTAACCTTTAGATAGACTGCAATTCTCAAAAACAATTTAAAGATTGAAGAATGTATAATCTTTTTACAATTAAACATCTAAATATTGAATTATAAAACTGTGATTTGAGTTATTTCGAAAAATAATTAAAATGATTAGGTGTAGTTATTATCAATAATCAGTCAATTATGTGGAAGGACGTCTTGAAAAAAGAAAATGAAGCATAGGAATAACCTAGCATGAACCCTAAACAATGCAAATACAACAGAGAATAGCAATGAATTAATTGATTAACTTAGCAACAGGAGAAATCCATCGAAGATGAAACCCATGATTAGGAGAGGCAATGATGGGAGACCTATCTGAAGAGAGGAGGAACGATGAGATGCAGCAACAGAGGACGGCCGCGGTGAGCAGGAGAAACAGTAATAAGAAGCACAGGTGGTGGTGAGTAAGAGAAACGACGGCGTAAGAGGATCGGCGACGGAGAAAGGGCAGAGAGGAAGGCCACAAAGAAATATAGACAAGCAGATGAAAGAGGACGGCGACAGCGAGGAACGACGACCGATAAAGGGAGAAAGAGAAGGGCACTGGTGGTGGAAGAGGAGAACAACGAGCACCTGCAAAATCGCGCGAGATGAAGTTGGAGGAGATGCTTGTTATTTGATTTGGGCACAACGTAATAATAGCAATATTTTTCCTGTTTCTGTTGTTTTGTTATATGTTTGTTTTTAGGTCAAATTTATTTATTTTTCCAACTCATTTTTGTAAAAGCCCCAAAATGATAGTTGTGAAAAAATTATATGGCTCTAACTCGTGGGTTTTCCTTTCCAGTTGTAGAAAGACTAATTCAACATCATGTGCTCCCTAAAAGAAAATAATAATCGGTTTAAACTTTAAATATGACAACTACAAGTGAAATAATTCAGCGTGCGTCATATTTTTTCTGATTAACCAATCACATACCCTCAAAATTCAACGATATATTTGTATAATAACATTTGACCAAATAAATAGATACTGTCGGTTGTAAATCAAAGCAATTAAATGCTAATTACCCAAGAGCGACTTTGACTTGTGTTATAGTTGTGGACTTGTATTCTCTAAAGTTGTACATTTCGATCAATTTTAACCATTTATTATATTTTAATGGTTGATCATTTAAATATAATGGATGGTTGAGATTGACCGAAATGTACAATTTTACCATTCTCTAACTTTAGACAATGGAAAAGGATTCTCTAAAGTTTAAGTCAAACTTTAGAGTAAAGTTGTTTCATATCTGTCCTAGCGAAATAAACATTTTTAATCCACACCTTCCATCTTGAAATGGATGGTTTAGATTAAGCAAACTTTAATTTAAAGTTTGATTCCAACTTTATGCAATCCTAATTCTCCGAGAATCCAAATCCGTTAGTTGTCTTCATCACGTGCCTCAATGTCTACGTTACTCCTTTAATTATTATAATTTTTTAAAACCTACTTCATAATATTAACAATCAATTTGCAGAATACATAAATAATAATTCATAATTTACATAAAATTAAAAATTGGTGAAAGGCCGGGGTTACACAAGTATAAAAGGCAGAAGCTAGGATTTGTGTTCAACACACTGAAAAAAAGAGTATTAGTTAAATTAAACATGAAGATTAATTATGTTTTGTTTGTAATTATGTTGATTGGGATTTGTGAAGGAGGCGATCTGAAGAAGAACTTCTACAGCAAAACATGTCCAGATGCTGAAAATGTTGTAAGAAAGATAACATGGAAACGTGTGGCAAACAATTCTGTCTTGCCTGCTAAGCTGCTGAGAATGCATTTTCATGACTGTTTTGTTAGGGTAAGCAATTATTAAATTTTCTGTGTTTCATTAACTGCCATGAAACTAATAAAGTGATATTACTTAATTAATTTCAGGGTTGTGATGGGTCGGTGTTGATAGATTCAACAGCAAATAACACTGCAGAGAGAGATGCAGTTCCAAATTTGAGTTTGAGTGGATTTGATGTAATTGCGGAGATTAAATCCCAGTTAGAAGTAGCATGTCCTGGAATCGTATCTTGTGCTGATATTTTGGCTTTGGCTGCTAGAGATTCTGTTTCTTTCGAGGTGATAATCATTAATTACATACAATTCTTCAATACTAATTGGATTATATCTCTCAATTGTATTTATAAATTTGGTGTTATTGTAATGATTAGTTCAAAGTACCATTGTGGAAAGTGTTGACGGGGAGAAGAGATGGCAATATTTCACGTGCTTCAGAGGTTCCCGGTAACATTCCGTCGCCGTTCTCCAATTTCACCACCCTTAAACAAGATTTCAAGAACAAAAACCTCACTGTTCATGATCTAGTTGTATTATCAGGTATCAGTTGATTTTAGCACTTTAGGTAGCGATTGGTTCGCGGAATAGTTATTCCATGGAACAGGAGAAAAATGAACGAAAATTGGTTAAAAGTGATAGAATTTTTGTCTAGACTCCGTCATTGGAATAGTTATTTCTAGCTAATAAAGCTAGGAGATTTCTATTAACTAGGAATAACTATTCCATCCGATTTGGATTCTAGGCAAAAACTCTTCCTTTTTAACCTTTTTTCATTCATTTTTCTTCTATTCCACGGAATAACCATTCCATGAAACAAACGATCCTTAGTTAATTAAGGCTTAATGCATATCTAGCTATCTGAACTTGTCCCAAAAAACCTACTGCTCCCCTGAACTTTAAAAGTGACCTCGTAGCTCCCTCAACTTTCAAAAAGTGCTCCACTTAGCTCTCTGAATGTCACGTGTCAAAATCTGATTGGAGAGAAAAAAATCAAAAAAATGACATCTTTGAAAAGTCAAACCTATCAGAATCTGACAGGTGGCGTTTAGAGAGCAAAGTAATGCACTTTTTGAAAGTTAAGGGAGCTACTGAATCACTTTAAAAGGGGACAGTAGGTTTTTTGAAATAAGTTCATGTAGCTAGATATGCATTAGCAGGTTAATTAAAAATCATAATAAATTCTAATTAACATGAAAACAGGTGGACACACTCTGGGAAGAGCAAACTGCGCCACGTTTAGTTTCAGGCTGTACAATTTCACTGGGATAGGAGACCAAGATCCGTCGCTAGATCCAACATATGCCGAGTTCCTTAAGTTTAAATGTACCCCAAATGATGTAACCACAAGAGTCGAGTTGGATCCGGGTAGCTCTTTAACATTTGATACGGATTATTATGACGCTTTGCAACGCCATATGGGTCTTTTGTTCTCTGATGCTACGCTTCTTTCCGACAAAAAAGCAGCAAAAATTGTCGAAGAATTGACTCATCCTGCTACTTTCTTCCTTGAATTTGCGGAGTCAATGGTTAGAATGGGAGCTATTGAGGTTCTTACTGGTTCTCAGGGTGAAATCAGAAAGAAGTGCAATGTTATCAATCCTAGGGCACTCCATTCTGCCATTTGATCACTTACCTTTGTTTGGGTGTTTACTCCACAAGGAATACACATGATTGTGTTCTATTAATAAATTTCTTTTCAGTAAGGCTTTATATACGTATGTATCTATGTTGTAATATGTTGGCTAATAAAAACTTGTTTGATATATTACTTTTTACATTTTTTTATCAAATAGTTGGTATAAACATTTCTTAACGAGTATCCTATAGTTGATTTCAACTATTTTAGAGACAAAAAAAATTGTTGAAAACGTATCTTATTTACCAACTGACGACAATCACAATTTATTGTTCCAAGTGAAGAAAGAAGTAATTGTCATGAAACCCTAAATATAAATTAATAGGTAAGACCTAGCTAATCATAGTTCTTATATTATTTTTTCCAAATGTAATTAACCATTAACTACACGGTTAGGAAAAAGAACATGTTCAACAGTTAGTGCAATCTATTGTTACCAATGTCATAATGTCATCAAAATCGGACTGGATATCATACCAATGAAGATTTTGGTATGTAGTATCACCGGTATAATTAGTGTTTTTATCGTTTTTTATTTTTAATAGAATATATATTACTTAGAAATACTATTAATTTATATATGAGTAAAAAATAAATAATTTGGCATATTCTAGATATATTCATACCTAAATATCTCTAAATCATTGAGCTGAGTTGGTTAGAATTGCTCTAGAATTATTCTAGATCATTTCAGCCTAAAGACTTTCAATGGCTATTGCAACGCTTTATGGGTCTGTTGCAACGCATTTGCCATAGTTTTTAAAAAACCATTTTTAAGTTAAACCGTAACGTAACCATGACCGATTTACAATAAAATTATGGTTTTTATAACATTGATTATTAGATTATCTTTTACAAAGTAAGCATACTTTACTACTTTACCTCTATGACCAGTAAACATACTTTGCCTGACCATTGACGGCGAAGTAATCACAAGGAAACTTTTAACTGTTTATCTTGGTTCCAACACATCATTGAAAAACTATTGGATCCACCCACCATTAAGAGTCCAATTTCTTTACAAGTAATGTTGAAGTTTGGATGGGCTACGAAGCCCAACAGTTTTGGGCTTAAGAAGATCCAAATAGTAGGAATAGTATGTTCTAGTTCTCATGTAAAACGGCATCGTTTCATACATTCTCTTCGCAAAGGAAATAATATATTTTTCGTGTGCTTAACTCGTCTTCCTCATCAAGCAAACTCCTTCTCCCAGTGGTATAAATTTAGTATAATGGTGATATAAAATTATTTTTATTTGATTTATTTAATTAAACATATGTATATAATTTTGGTTCTTCACATTTGGTATAAATTTTGTATAATACATGTATAAATTTTGGTTTTGTTTGATTATTACATAAAATATATTTTTATATTTGATTTTATTTTTCACACCTCGTATAATGCTAATATAATGTAGGTATACGGTGTTTTTTGTTTGATTTCTTTCGTAAAATAGATTCTTATGGTTTTGGTTCTTCACACCTGGTATAAACCTTGTATAATGCTGATATAACTGTGGTTTTTGTTTGATTTATTTCATAAAATAGATGCTTATGATTTTGGTTCTTCACACCTAGTATAAACCTTGTATAATGCTAGCATAATGTGGTTTTTGGTTGATTTCTTTCATAAAATAGATGTTTATGTTTGATTTTTTTTCACACTTGGTATAAACCTAGTATAATGATGGTATAAAGTTGTTTTAGTTTGATTTCTTTGATAAAATAGATGCTTAAGGTTTTGTGTAATCACACATGGTATAAACTTGTATAATATTGGTATAAATGTATTTCTTTTATTTCTTTCATAAAATAGAGGCTTAAGGTTTTGTTTAATCACACCTGGTATAAACTTGATATAATGCTGATATAAATGTATTTTTTTGTATTTAAGATTTTGTTTAATCGCACATGGTATAGACTTGATATAATACTGGTATAAAGTTATTTTTGTTTGAATTCTTTCATAAAATAGTAGTATAAACCTGGTATAATGCTGGTATAAGATAGCAAATTAAAATTTTATTTAATCACACCCGGTATAAACATGATATTATGCTAGTATAATATGGTTTTTCTTTAGTTTCTTTCATAAAATAGATGTATATCACACCTGATACAATGCTGGTATAAATCGATATATCATTTGTTGCATATCATTGAAAATAAAAACTCAAAAAGAGTATATCATTATAAATCTAGTTACTAAGATAAAAAAAAAGACGGATAAAAAACTCTAAAGCGGCAAAAGACTGATTTATATTGAAACTCCATATTGTTTGGTTATGCCAGCAAATAGCTAGTTGCATAGATAGCGCAATTATAATATCAAAAAAATCCTTTAAGAGTTATAAATGAATGTTATTATGGTAACAGAGTTCGGTGAACAATATTGTTGGATCAGTTTAAATAATAGGACATCTGATGATAAGTTACCTCCGTATCCTCCATGAAATTTGAATAGTTTGGTATGAGAATAAAATGCTTCTAAGTGTACTGTCCTTGCTTTTTAGCATTTTACACAAATGCTCGTAAAAAAAATAAAATAATTTGAACATGTCATAAACTATTTATAAATTAATAAAAATAATAGAAAATAATTATAAAAATACCATAAAGTAGTTATTTGGTAAATATCTAGTAATCGTCTAGTAGTTATCTAGTAAACATATAGTAGATCAGTATTAGATATGTAGTAGATATCTAGTAAATCTAAATTTTGATAGTTTTTTATAAAATCTAATGACACCTAACATTATATATATATATATATATATATATATATATATATATATATATATATATATATATATATATATATATATATATTGATTTACTAGATAACTGCTAGACGATTACTACATATTTACCGTATAACTACTACATGGTAATGTGTTGTATAGATAACTACTAGAAGATTACTAGATATTTACCATATCACTACTACATGGTAATTATGTAATTATTTTCTCTTATTTTTATTAATTTATAAATTATTTATATTTTTTTATATATGTAATTAGTTTGACTTAATGGTGAGACATATATATTTTTTGCGATTTCACTTACTTTTTTTGTATGGGGGGTGATGAATCTAATGGTGAAGAGAGTATTGCTCTACAGTCTATCGCGGACATGGCATACAATTTGGATATGGAATTTACATCTTTAGATTATCAATTGATTTCGGGGTCAAATCAGCTAGGGTGAGAAAACACACATTAAAAATGATGCCTTTTTTATTCTTCTACAAAATTTGATATTGCCTTTTTATACTAAAGTGATAAATACTATTATCTCGTTAACCACTTACGGCTCACATTTGCTTCTATAATTTTCCTTTCTAGTGTGAGTTACAGCTACATATGTGATGAGGTCAAAGCTTTCCATTGACAACAACTTCGTACTCAAACCAACCAAATTAAAGAATAAAGAGAAAGAGTTATGCTGCTAACGAGGAAACATGGTTACCAAACAACCGGAAAGTGGTGTTTGGGTCGTGGAAATGTTATTCCACGGAATAAGAGAAAAATGAATGAAATAGTATTAAAAATGGTAGAGTTTTTGTCTGAAATATGTCGAGTAGTTATTCCAAGCTATTACAAATCTCATGAAATAACTATTCATTCATTTCAAATAGGAATAACTATTCCATGAGACGAGTATTAGATAGGAATAGATATTTCATCCGATGACAGATTCTAGACTAAAACTCTACCATTTTTAGCACCTTTTCATTCATTTTTCTCTTATTCCGTGGAATAACATTTCTGCAAACCAAAGGTTACCTAAAAGCCTGAAGAAGAGCTTATATACAGACTACAGAGGGATGCACAAAACGCAGCACTTAGGGGTTTTAAAAATATAAGGGCTTAAACCGGGTAAACAACAGCAGGCTTCGAGCTCTCAAATGGGCTAACCCTGGATCAGGGCCATCAAACCCTACCACCTGATAATATATGACTATAAATGTAATAGGGTTGTAAAAGGACACATCAACAAGATTTTGATAGCATATATTTGGTGAATTATAGTCGTGACTTACATTGAGAATTCAATTGATAATCTGTTGATGTCAATTCCATATCAAAATTGTATATCATATTTGACACGACACTTAAAATAAAAGTGTCTATGTGACATCTGATATTTTCAATTCATTTATTATATATTTAACTCATTTATAGATAAAATATCAATCAAATATATATAAATATATATATATATATATAGAAATATTAAAATAGCTGGATAATGATTTATGACTCATATAAAAAGTAAATTTGGTGAATCAATAGGAATTAAGCTAATGTGAATCAATATAGGAAATTAGGGACATAGTCAAATATCCAAAATGAATGGTCGTGAAAAAATATCCAAATGAATGGTCATGAAACAATAATATCATTCCATCCAATATCCAAAATGAGAAACAATTGCTTCTAGCTGGTCTAAGCAAAAAAAGATTTATGAACAACTAAATAAATGCCCTAAAAAGGTTTTGACAGAATTCATCGTATTATTCCTCAATTCAGGCGTATTTAGTACATAAGATTGCGTATATTATTTGTGCGGGCACGCCAATAATACCACTGTTATCAATACCGTATCGTGTAAGTTGGTTTTACTGTAAATTAATCATGGTTATGATACAGTATATGTAAAAACCGATTTTAGTAAAAAAATCGGAGAAAATCGGGTTGAACCAAAAAAAGCTGGTAAACATGTATATCGGTTCAAACCCGATTTTCTTAAAATCTTTCTGACAACAAGTAAAAGTGTTGCTAGAGACTCAAAACATTGCTAAAGACTCAAAAAGATTGCTAAAGACACAAAAGCGTTGCTAAAGACCCAGAAGAGAGTTGCAATATCCACTAAAAACCTTAAATAATATATATTTCTTTCCAAAACACCTCTGGCGACATGTAGAGGCATTGCAAAAGATCTAAAAAGCGTTGTAATAGCCACTAGAAATCATAAATAATATATATTTATTAAAAAATAAAAAAATCAGTAAAACCATCAATAATACTAGTAATATCAGTTATACCACGTATCATTAGCCTTGCCAGTATGAGGTCTGGTATGGTATTGATAACATTGAATAATACCAAATAGGAAAATAATTGAATTCCAAACTATCAAATTATGTGATTTTTCTATGCTCCGAGCATTTTGTAGTAGACGGTGGATTCTAGGATCATGTGACATATAAAATAAACTATCACATTAATAACATGTCAATTATTTTAAAAATAGATAATATATTTCAAGAAATTAGCTACAATAGACGGTCTATTTTATAGTGGATTGCATTAAAAAAATATTAATTATTTACTAAATTATCTCATTCACAACTAACCAATATTTGAATTTTAAATTAAGCATTAAAATATTAATAAAATTGATGACTTGGCTTTCTATTTGACTGTCTACATGTAGAAGATCAAATAGTCAATGTTCAACATTTATTATGTCACATCATATATAAAAGAAAAAACAGAAGAGTTAGTGTACAGTCATTTTCTAATTAATTATCTATTTTTACTTGGATTTGGATTCTCTAAAGTTTAGGGTTGGTAAAGTTATACATTTCAGTCAATCTCAACCATCCATTGATTTTTAATGGTTCAGATTTAGTTTTAGTGGTTTGTAGGGTCCATGGTTCAACTAAATCTGAACCATTAAAACTCAATGGATTATTGAGATTGACTGAAATGTAAAACTTTACCAATCCCAAACTTTAAAGAATCCAAATTCATTTTACCTATATGTTAAGACCATTATTAAAATAAACTAACTACTAGAGATGCTAAACTTTTTCTTTTACAAAACAAATGTTACTTTGTAAGAAATATATAATGATTATTTTGTAAGAAATATATAACCATATATATAGAAAGCACACATTTAAATTCTTTTGCTTGGTTTACTTTGTTTTTTTTAATCGGGATGAAATATCATATGTTAGTTCACTGTGTACAACTTTTAGCATACATTTATATGAATTTTTTTTATAAAAATGCATTGAAGATTAAGTTTTCTATTAGTCTAATATTTAAGTTTTAATTTTTATAGATAATAAAATTTAAAATTTAAAATAGATACGTTCTAAATAAATCAAAATAAATCAAGCACCTCCCTTATTTTTTACTGTTCACTTATTTTTCTTTTTTTATTTTTTCATCTTATTTTGACAAATCTTTCAAACCGTTTATTTTTTTACATTTTCGCTTCAGAGTTTTTTATTCGCTTCATTTTTATCTTCGAAACACCATCTATTGTGATAGAATTTTCCGAAATTTTTTTTCAACTTTTCGATATCTGGTAGGAATTTGGAAGGCACGTGGTAGGAGTCTTATATTTCATTGAAAATTTATTCAATCCACCAATTTATGTTCATATCAGGTTTAAACTATATTTCATAAATATACTAGCATTCTACCAGATACCTTCAAAAATTATTTTTTCCAACTTTTCAATATCTAGCAGGAACCAATTAAGAATCTTATATTTCATTGAAAGTTTGTTCAATCCATCAAATTCATATTTGTACCTAGTTTTTACTATATTTTATAAAAATATTAGCACCCTACTAGAAACCTACTAGATTTTTTGAATTAAAATAGAAATTCAAACATATAATATAAGATTCCTGCCAGATATTGAACAGTTGAAAAAAAATTTGCTCAATCCACCAAGTTTATTTTGTACCAGGTTTTTACTATATTTCATAAATATATTAGCATTATACCATATACCTTCAAACTTTTTTTCCAACTATGCATGATATCGAGTAGAAATCTGGTAAGAATATTATATTTCACTGAAAGTTTTTTCAATCAACTAAGTTTATGTTTGTACTTGATTTTTACAACATTTCATTAATATACCAGCATGCTACTAATTACCTACCAAATTCTGTTGAATTAAAACAAAAATTCAAACATATAATATAAGGTTTCTACCATATGTCTACCAGGTTCCTATTAAATATCAAACAGCCGAATTTTTTTTTCATAAAAGTATATTACAGTGAATGTCTTTTCAAAAATAAAAATGAGACTAATAAAAAACTCTAAAGTGGCATGTAAAAAAAATGAACGATTTAAGAATTAATAATAAAATAAGATGAAAAAAAATAAAAAAAAAAAGTGAACAACCAGTGAAGCGTATTCATTGATAATGAAAATTTAATTAATATTTAACAATTTCCGATATATTTGTAACTAATTGCAACAAAAAAAATCACAAATTCTTCAAATATTTGCATCATTTCTTCTAGTCAAGTTAATAATTTTCATATGGCGAATGTCGTGGGTCATGTTCTTTTTAACTTCTGAAAGTTAAACTAAACTGAATTGAATTGAATTGAATTGAACTGAACTGAATTTATTTCAATGTAAATTTATAACTACGTATAACTAAACTGAACTGAATCGAACTACATTAAATTATAGTCCAAACGAATAAGATCTTAGTCTAATGGTTGAGATAGAATATTAAAGTCATAAGTTCAAACCACATATAGAATAAGGTATGAATTTTCTTTATTTAATAATATAAATATATTTACAAATTAAAAAAATTAATAGTTTTCATATAAGGGCCGGCGCCAGGGAGGGGCGGCAGGGTCAGTTGACCTTCCCAACTGCTAAAAAAATCACTATCAGATGTGTATTTGACGCCTGCAAATTTAGGGTTTGAAATGCAATTTGACCCTCCAAACCTCTTGAAGAAGAAAGGAAAATATGGGCTTTAATGTTTTTTTAATTATCAGGAGCCTTATTTTTTAAGTTCAACGGTAATAAAGATGTTGACCCTTATTTTTTATAGTACTTAATCATTTATCCAGTTATTTTTTTATAATAATTTATCCAATTATTTACTCATTAATTAACTTGTACTTTTATATATATTTATATTTTATCAGTAATTAAAACGTTACCAAAATTTCAGTTAATTTTGAGTATTTTTTTGAACTAATTTATCAAATAAAAATAATTAGATATATTATTATTATAATGTTATATTTTAATGTTCTTCGTATAAAAATGTTTATAAATTTAGGACATACTTTTCTTTAAAGTTATACTAATTTACTTTTTCCTCTAGGCAACTCATTGATCCCTTTTGAAAGCAATCGAATTCGAAAAATACAAAATGGATTATAATTTGGGTACTTATCCACCAAAAATAACATTTTATAGTCTATAATCGAATTCAGGTTTCAACTTTTACCCCTCCAAAAATAAGGGGCTGGCACCGCGACTAAATGGTATATTTAAGAAACAAATTTTACACCATAAATTAGAAATTGGTTCGAACAATTTGATTTTAAGTTGGCGCAAGTATCACTATCAAATAAAAAATTTTATCTTATTTTTTGTATGGCTCTAACTAACTCGTGGGTTTGCCAGTTGTAGAAAGACCAATTCAACACCACGTGCTCCTCAAAAGAAAATAATAATCGGTTTAAAGATGACAACTCCAAGTGAAATAATTCAGCCTGCATCATATATTTTTTTTATTAACCAATCACATACCCTCAAAATTCAACGATATATTTGTATAATACTAACAGTTTACCATATAAATTGATAGACAGTTTACCAAATAAATTCAACTATATATTCTTATAATGTATTTAATGTTACTCCATAAAAGTAACTAACATATGCCTCATTATATCCACTTTTTTAATTTTCCTCCATGCAAACTTTATTTATTACATAATAGGAATTGTGTCGATTATTATATGAAGTGATACTTTTTCATGGTGAAATGTCGAGACTCGTGTAAAATTTCCTGCTAATTACCCAAGTGCAACTTTGACTTGTGGTATAGTTGTCTTCATCATGTGAGACAATATATACGTAACTCCTTTAATTATTGTAAGTTTTTGTAAACCTACTTTTATTATTTATGAATGCCAATACATTAACAATCAATTTGCAGAATATAACACTAATCAATTCATAATTTACCTAAAATTTAAAATTGGTGAAAGGCTGGGCTCAGACAAGTATAAAAGGCAGAAGCTAGGATTTATGTTTACTACAAAAAAAACAGTCTTATCTAAATTAAACATGAAAATTAAGAGTTCTTTTATATATGGAAAAGTATCGTTCCATACATCAATCGACACATGTTCCACCATATCCACTTTTTCCTACATAATGGGACTTATGTCGATTGATGTACGGAGCAACACTTTTCTACCCTAAAATGCCGGGATTTAAATAAAAATTTCCCAAGATTAATTATGTTTTGTTTGTAATAATGTTGATTTGTGAAGGAGGCGAACTGAAGAAGAACTTGTACAGCAAAACATGTCCAGATGCTGAAAATGTTGTGAAAAACATAACATGGAGACGCATGGCAATAAATTCTGACTTGCCTGCTAGGCTGTTGAGAATACATTTTCATGACTGCTTTGTTAGGGTAAGCAACTGAATTTTCTGTGTGTTTCATTAACTGCCATGAAATTAATTAAGTGATATTAATTGTGACAAACGCCGGTTGAGCGGTGAAGCTGTGATCCTAAAGGTCGCAGGTTCGAGTCCACACTCGGACGGGATAGGATAAGAGTTTTATTTATTATCATTGTAAGTCCGTACGAGTCAATTAAAAAAAGTGATATTAATTAATTAATTAAATTCAGGGTTGTGATGGATCGGTGTTGATAGATTCAACAGCAAATAGCACAGCAGAGAAAGATGCGGTTCCGAATTTGAGCTTGAGTGGATTTGATGTAATTGAGGAGATTAGAAACAGCATGTCCTGGAATCGTATCTTGTGCTGATATTTTGGCTTTGGCCGCTAGAGATTCTGTTTCTTTCTGGGTAATAATCATTAATTAATTACAACTCTTAAATAAGGCCCTCTTCTTTTATTCTAGAATCTTATGAACTGAACTGAAGTTAGCTGAACTGAATTGAACTGAAGCAAGTTGAACTGAATTGAACTTACTTCAGTGTAAATTTATAATTACGCATAACTAAACTGAATTGAAGTAGAGTGAACTAAACTGAAGCGGTCTAAGCTAAACTAAATTGCAGTCGACTTTAACATAACAGGCGCTATGTAGATACTAATATCTCTCAGTTTTATTTATAAATTTGGTGTTATAATGATTCGTTCCAGAAACCACTTTGGAAAGTGTTGACCGGGAGAAGAGATGGCAGCGTTTCACTTGCTTCAGAAGCTTTAACTAACTTAACTTACCGTCGCCGTTCTGCAATTTCACCACCCTTGAACAAGATTTCAAGAACAAGAACCTCACTGTTCATGACCTGGTCGTATTATCAGGTACATCGATTGATTTGAGCATTTTAGTTAATTCTAATTAACATGAAATAATGAACTGAAAATAGGAGGGCACACTCTGGGAACTGCAAGCTGCGCCAATTTTAGTTTCAGGGTGTACAACTTCACAGGGATAGGGGACCAAGATCCGGCCCTAGATCCAACATATGCCGAGTTCCTTAAGTATAGTCGCCCCCCAGAATGATGTAACCACAAGAGTCGAGTTGGATCCGGGTACGGGTTATTATGATGCTTTGCAACGCCATTTTGGTATCGGGTGCTACCCTTCTTACTGAAGAAAATGCTGCTAAAATTGTACAAGAATTGACTGATTCTAATACTTTCTTCATTGAATTTGCAGAGTCAATGGTTAGAATGGGAGCTATTGAGGTTCTTACTGGTTCTCAGGGTGAAATCAGAAAGAAGTGCAGTGTTGTTAATCCTAGGTCGCTCCATTCTGCCATTTGATCACTTACTGTACTTATTTCAGTTCACTCCATTGTATTCTATCAATAAGTCTCTTGAGTAAGGCTTTACATATGTACATGTATCTATGTTGTAATATGTTGTGTAATAAAACCTTGTTTGATATATTCCGCCGTACAAAGTTTTTTAAATCAAATAGATGGAATACATGTGATGTTAACGAGCCGAATCGAGATTGAACCTGTTTGGGCTTGGCTCAGCTCGAAAGGGAAAATGGTCAGGCTCGACTAGGCTTGAAGGTCGTCGAGTTTAAAATATTCAAGCTCGTGAAAAACACATATGAAGCTCACAAACTTATGATCCTAAATGAGCTTCCAATAATTAAGTTAAATTCTTATCTATTATTCCTAGAAAATAATCATGAAATCTTAAATATAAACTCACTTATCATAGTTTTTATATTATTATTTTCAATGTCACTTTTAATTGTTAGGAAAAAGAACAGGTTTAAAAATCAATTGCAATCTATATTTTGTAAAGTGAACATTCTTTACCCTATGACAAGTAACCATACTTTGCTTGACCATTGAAGGCAAAGTAAACCTAAAGAAACTAGGGCAAAGTAAAATTCGGTTTGGTCTAAAAATTGAATCGAACTAAACTAAACAAAAATCATTAAAGGGAAAAGTAGAAATCGAAAACCAAACCGAAACAATTTAGTTGGTTTGGTTTAGTTTAATTTTTTGGTTTGATTCGATTTTTTTCTTTTTTATTCTATTATTCTAAAAACTGAATCGAACTGAACCAAAATCGAACTAAACTAAAATTAAAAAATTTAAATTTTATAAAATAAAACCAAACCAAATATATCTGATTCAATTTAATTCGAAATAAACTTTTAACTGTTTATCTCGTTTCCAACACATAATTGAAAAAGTTTTGGACCTACCTACATCAAAAGTCCAATTTCTTTTTAAGAAATGTTGGAGTTTAATGGGCTACAAAGCCCAACCGTTTTGGGCTTAAGCGGATCCATATGGGCAGAATAGTAGAACCTTGTTCTTTTCAACTTATATTCAATTCAATTCAATTTAATACTTATCAATACTTATCAATACTAAATACATATAAATTTACTATCAAATTCAGTTCACGAAGGAAATTATATATTTCCCGTGTGCTTGACTCGTCTTCCTCATCAAGCAAACTCCTAACTTCTCTCACTCTGCACTCTACGAACCAGTTTGATTCGCTTTCCTCTATAAAAACCCTAAAAACCTCTCAATTTCCCCCCTAAATCTATCGCTTCTCTTTAATCTCCATTGCCTTATCAAAATGATGCTCAGAATTCGTAGCAGAGACGGCCTGGAGCGGGTCTCCTTCGATAATCCTAACATCACCGTTTCTCAGCTCAAAACCCTAATTCAAAACCAGCTCCAAATCCCAATCCATAGTCAAACCCTTTCCACTAATCAAAATCTCCTCTTGTCCAAATCCCCTTCCGATCTCCTCAATTTCACCGACATGGCTGACCCCAACACTCCCCTTTCAGCTCTCAACATCGGTCACGGCTCAATTGTATTCTTGGCCTACGAAGGCGAGAGAAAAATTTGCGGTCCCGCCATTAGTCCCGCGGGTTCCTTCGGCCGTAAGATGACTATGGATGACCTGATCGCGAAACAAATGCGGGTCAGCAGACAGGAAAATCCCCATTGTGAGTCGGTTTCTTTTGATCGGGATAGTGCCAATGCGTTTCAGCAGTATGTCAACGAGACGCTCGCGTTTGCGGTGAAAAGAGGCGGTTTTATGTACGGAACGGTGTCGGAGGAGGGGAGAGTGGAGGTGGATTTCATATATGAGCCGCCGCAGCAGGGGACGGAGGAAAGTTTGATGCTTTTGAGGGATCCGCAGGAGGAGAAATTGGTTGATGCAATTGCAATTGGGTTAGGGATGAGTAGAGTTGGATTTATAGTTACTCAAACAGTTTCTCAGGACAAGAAGGATTACACATTGTCTAACAGGGAAGTTCTCCAGGCTGCAGAACTGCACGCAGAGAGTGGGTTGAAAGAGTGGGTAACGGCGGTGGTGAAGCTGGAAGTGAATGAGGATGGGGGCGCCGATGTTCACTTTGAGGCTTTTCAGATGAGTGATATGTGTGTTAGGCTGTTTAGGGAGAATTGGTTTGAGACGGAAATTGGGGAGGATATGGATCCTAAGTTATCTAGGATGAAGAAGGAGGTTGTTGTTGGGGTTAAGGATGTTAAGGAAGTTGATAATGATTTCTTCTTGGTGGTTGTCAAGATTTTGGATCACCAGGTATGTTTGTTTTGCTTGTCTTTCTTTCCCTTTATCTCTTGATAGTTTCTGTTTTTGCAGTTGTTTCTGTTGTGCTTTGTTATTTCACGCTCAAGTACTTTAAGACTTGGGTGTATTCTTGTTAGATAAGAGGTGTTTTGATTTTTAGTTTTGGATTGATGATTAATATAGAGATAGATGCTAATTTTTTGAGCTGTCACTTAGTGATTAATAATGATAATCTATTATCTAGTAGAGAGAGAGTATGTTAGATCAGTTGAGAACGTAGTTGTCAAGGCGCCAGGACCTCAGGGGCGCCTCAAGCCGAGGCGTGCGTCTAGTGCCCTGCTAGGCGCATAAAAAAATGTAAAAAATATTTTCTTGAAAAGTGAAATTAAATGCAATAACAATACTAGAAAAAGGACTAAGGGAATTGTCAGATGTACATATTGCATTAGAAATATTAGCCTGGAGTTAATCTAGCCTGAATAGAAATTGAATTGGAAATATCTAGCCTTGAATTATTTTTAAAAACTCTTAAAGATAGAGATGGACAACTTATATTAAAGTAAGTTCTTGAAAATTAAAGTGTCTCTGAGTCGCACTAGGCGCACACCAAAAGGTATGCCTAAGCGCACAAGGCTTGCACCCGAGGTACACTACCACGCCTGACCTCAGGTGAGGCGTTGCGTGAGGTATGGCTTTAACAACTATGGTTGAGAACTGTATAACTAAAGGACGACAACATGCCTAGAATGAGTTGGAATTCAAAAACAATTGGGGCTTATAAATGATATTGATTCTTGAGGTGTAGATCTGTAAAATAATGGTATATGAGCTAGTTATATCCATGACATTAGCACCAGGAAATAAATGCTTGTTTTTTGTTGCATTCCAGCTACAATTACTATTAAGCAAGCGCTAATAATGTTTCAGGATACATCTTAACTAGCTATATACTTAGATTGGTTTTCTTACTATACTGATAGAGAGAATCCAAAAGATATTTGAGAGATAACTATAGTTTTGTATAAAGTTGTACCAAAAGACAAGTTATTTGCTGGTCTCTGGATTTACGTTGAATTCAAATTATGTTATTCCTGCATATGGTGACCTTTTTCATTATGTATGGATTATTTGATGCAGGGTCCTCTTTCATCGTCCTTTCCCGTGGAGAACAGGATTGTGGAAGTGACAACAAGGGCATTAAAGAATCATCTAGACCGAACAAAGAATGTTCCGTTTGTGAAAAGAATTTCGGATTTTCATCTGCTGCTGTTTGTGGGTAGGATGTTAGATGTATCAGACGTTCCTGCATTAGCAGAGTGTGTTCAAACCCAGACATCAGTACCCGAAGGTTACCAGCTCCTCATTGAATCCATGGCTACTACTTGTTGAGCTCTGTTTAGGTTTGGAGCAATCTAACATTGCTTCCACTCATCAACATCATTTACACTACGTGAAATATGTATTCCCAGTTTAATTTATATATTTATATTGGAATTGGAGTGTTTAGCATCCCTGGTGATTTGTTGTTTATAACTATGGTCCCTGATTTCCAGTTGTGTTCTTGTCCGAGGAATAGGAATGGTTAGAAATGGTAGATTCTGAGATTAAGATGAATTACATGATACATCCTCCAATCTAAAGCATCATTTAGTCGTTTTAGAAGCATGATTTTACTTTTCATTCCCAAACTAAGACTCAGCTGTTTTTCTAAAACGCTCTATTTTCAAGCTTTTTTAAAAGCTGCAGATTAGATTTTAGAAAAAATAAATCAGACAGTTCTTAAATAATTAGTATGAAAAATTAAAATGCGTTGTTTAAAACTAAAATATGTGCTTATATTAAAAATTTATGAGAGCAACTTTATTTTAACAGCAGCATCAAAGTGGCCCTAAATTATCAAAATGGTCCAGGGGATCAATTTAGCCCAAATTAAGTATTTCGTAAATTTGGCCATGAAATGAAATATACAATTCACATCAACACAAATATTCACACTAATCAACAAGCAAATTTGCCGAAGGGACTAAACTGAGCCTTGTTGGCTAATTTATGCATTATCAGTAGTATTATACTATGGTACCTGTTTCATATATTTTTGTAATTTCTTTTATTTCGGCTAAAGATTCAGTTAGTATAGTCTCCAGAGGAAAATAACAATTAAGAATGTAAATCAATTGGCTACGGCTAATGAACTGTCCAATCCTTTACCGGTAAACTTCTTACAAATTAGATGGTGTAAAAAGAATCATTACCAACGGATATTGGTGTGGTGCTTGTAAGCCTAGCATATGAACTCCTAGATACCAAAGGGCGTGCTTTGCCATTTTTCATTTATATTTTAGAGATCACAGCTCACGGCTACTAGGTTGGAAACATGTCCCCACCGCTTATGAAAATAATAATAAAAGTTAATACCAACAAAGTGTATCTCAGTTAGCTAAGCAGGTTGAGCAAGTTGAAGGAGAACAAGGTTCAAATCCCACTAGATACGCTTGTTATGAGGAGTGAGGAGCCTTAACTGTTACTAAACCCCGAACAAAATTATCTCAACGTAGGTACTTGTAAATATTTTTAAAAAAAATAATAAAAGTTAAAAACACCATTCCCTGTAATTTAAAAACTGTTCACAGTTATTTTATCTTCATTATTTACCCATTTTCCCAAAATTTTCATTTACTATATTTTCAGAAGTAAAATTTCCTTGTGTCCATTTGCAAACCAAAACCCTGGTCGCATAGAAACCAACCTTTTAGCCAACTAAAAAGAAGCATACTAATGGCAAAATGGCACTGGGTAACATCCTAGCAATGACTTATCATTGAGGACGAAAAACTCTCATAATTTTGTTTGAATCCCACAACACTCTCATCACGCCAAGCTTATTTTCGGCCTCAAGGAACGAGGCACCCGTTGGTTCAGATGGGTATGGAAGCCTCATCCATTTCACGGTCTTAAGATCTGTAACATCTATAACACATGTTTCGGATTCCTCCAAACTCTTTCCATACCATTTGCCTTGGACTTGATATACCTTTCCCTCGCCAATAGCATCTCCTAGTTTATCTACAAGCACAACTTCCTCACCTGGCTTCATACCTCCAATACCAACACCACCATCCAATACAGCATTCACAGTGCTATTGATTCTCGTTCTTCTTTGGGAAAATCTTGCACTGGATGCTGCTGCATTCTCTTCGCCTGATGAGTCGTGTGAATGCCTCAAAACTGGAACACCTTGTTTTTCCGTAACAGCATTCTCCACTTCCATTGATGCTCGCACTTCTTTGCCCACACGTGCTAGTCTTGCTTTTCGATTGTTAAGCCTGCAAAAAGATAACATTACAACCCCTGAATTGTTGAGCAAATAGTGTTCTTTAGCAGTGTAATCCGTTATTTAAACCGACAAATAAGCAAAAGGCTTCAACTTCTGTGTCATATGTCATTGCAATTCAAATTATTGACTTTCACCTTATTACTACCAATCCCTGTAATCCTTTACCTCTGTCAATGTAACACTTAATAAATCAGGATAAAACAGGCTACAGTGAAACACTAATAAGCAAATTCGGACTACTTCAAAACGGGATAGGGGATGGGATTTAGCATTCCAAATAAACTGTGAAGAAAAATGTAAAGCGACAAGCCATCGTGTCAATACTGATCTTTCTCAAGGAAACAACATGCATTGACCAAAAAACCATTTGTACATACCACTATCCTAGTTAGAGCATTTACATGGTGACGATTATCATGTACTAAGATTGAGACACGATAGCTGTAAAGACTAAAGAGGTTTCTGATTTCCTGATGTTGTTGCTCCTCAAAAAGGGAAACAAGCTCAAGGGTATAAAAGATTACTTGAATACATGATATAAAGTCATATAAGAGACAAAACCTCCTCACCAGTTTTTCAGCTGTGCAGATGTAACTTCTGAACCCTGGAAAAAAATACCAAAGCCATTAGGCAATATGCGCTTCAAATTCATACAACTGACAACAGAATTAACCAAAATTGAAAAAGATTTAAGGTTGTGGTGCTATACTTACATGATGACTCAACTTATCGGCCCATAACTGTAGAGCAGGTGCATTCCGCTGCATATCAGGTTCATCTACCAAAGCTTTCTCAATTAGCGAAATCTGATAGTCATTCATTATAGTTCGTTTCCTTTTTCTCGGCTGTTTTTCTTCAAACTGAGCAGTTTCAACTTTTTGGTCTTCCTGAACTCCTTGAACACCATGCTCGCTTGATTTTGGGAAGCTGCTGTTCACCATTTTACCAACAGGATTTTTTCCCCGGGTAGAGCTTGTATCTGAACCACTTGTTTCACCATTCTGAAGATCTTTGTCCATCTCTCTGACAACAGCAGATGCAACTGGACCACTGGGATTCATATGATCACTTCTGAGATTAGGCTGCTGCTGCGCCTCTTGGAAAGCAGAATTCTCAGACATTGCCTCTCTTGTGTTACAGCTAGTCCTGTAAAGATTCCCAGCACTACGAGTTTCCTAATAGGAATGAAAATCCATTGTCATAACCAACATCAGCAATAACAAGTTGATGTTATACATGTTCAGTACAATATTACAAGTTGATGTTCGTTCTAAGCTGTGACCTAAAATAAGTCAACTTATGCTTAGTTGACACTAGTAGTTCTGACTTCTGAGCCAATCGAAGAAATTAATATCAGATTTCTTGCCAGTCTTCCCTTCACACATCACCATGATTATTATTCTCCGTACCTCTATATATAAGTGTGCCACCTTGAGAATCTTACATTGCATACTAGATGTGACAATAAATCCAAGCATAAACAAAACTGGATGTCATTTTACCTGATGATGCTCACTGATGGCAAGTTTAGCAAACTTTTCCAAGGATACTGATCGATCGGGTTTGATTTCCTGAACTTCCGCCAAAAGCATAAATTAGGTCCTTTATTAACACGGAAACGAAAAAGAAAATTGCAACAGTTGGGACAAAATTATGCAAAAAAAAGTAATCTCACTTCAACTCGGTATTCTTCAAAACTAGCAGAATTAACCAGCGGTTCTAATTGGTTAAAGAATACCCTGCAGCAAAAATATAAAGATAAAATAGAAGTAAAAACATGTGAAGCACCTTAAACCGTACAACCTATTATCTATAACAAACTTATACTACAAGAGGCCCTAAAGCTCAATATGTTTCATCCATAAGGTGTATTAGTGACTCCTTATACTTAATGCTTGATGAAATTTTCTGGCTTTCTTTCTAAAGTTGAGTAACATAAATTTTGTACATGACTTAATTTAACTGAAGAGAGGAAACTAGTGAGATTTAACAAGAGAGGAAAAAGAGCTCTCCTATTGCTTCTTACTCCATGAACATCAGCATTCTCTGAAAATTTCAAAAGATAGAAATCTTATATGAAGTATCTAAGTTACAGTAATAAGAAGAAAAAGTGTTCTGACATGGGAAGAGTTTTAGAAGAGAAGCATTACGAGTAAATTAACCATTTAGGCTCTTCAAACGACTTGCTTAGAATAAAACCGAAGGGGGTACTAGAAAATCACCATCTTTATATTAGTAGAACAATTGTTGTAAGAAAACGTTCCTCTAAAAAGAAACTACTTCCATTGAAAGCAAGATATAGAGGGGACTAAAGTTTGCATTACCTCAACAGTTGTACATCCTCCTCATTCAAAAAGTTAGGAATCAAAGATTCAGCATGGCGCAGCAAGGAACCTACAAATACAACTTATTCATAAGAAATGAAGGCTACTTATAATAACATATCTACAGGGAAATAAATGGGAAATCAGTGCTTACGCAAGTTATTGCAAATAGTATCCCCTTTGCGAGGAACAGGCGTGAAACAAAAATCAGGTAAAGATTCAGAAGGATCCATCTGCATGCACTCAAGGAATTTGTTGAGGAATAGATTTCTTTCCTGCTCTGTGTATTACAATAGCAGGTTAAACTACTTCATACGGGGGAAAAGGCAGCAGATGAAGCTCAGTAGAAAAATTTGAAAAAATCGTTTTAACTGACCTTCACAAATGTTAGGAACAAAGCAATGAAGGTTGGCAATTACTTTAACAAATAATGCAGTCCTCTGATGAGCATAGCTAGCTTGAGGCATGTTACTGGGAATCAGCATAGTCTCTAAATGCATGGCATTTGAGTGGTTAAATAATAAAAATGTCTCCAAGACCCATCCAGCTGCTGTAAATATATCATAACAGAGAGTAGCATCTTCTTCCCTTGTCGGAAGGTCAGAAGAACACCAAAGGGATAGAAACTCTCCTTGGGGCAGTAAACATATAGCTGTGAGAACCTTTGTCTGGAGCAACAATTGAAATTTGAAAGAAATGGCAAAAATAAGTTATAAAACACTTTATAGCGAAAGATTTAAAATTCAAGCGTATTACATTCACAGTAAAATTATGTAGATGTTGCAGTTTATTTTGTAACTAAGTAATAGATCATCCAGATCCTTCTACAACCTTTTGATTTCTTATGTATACACAAATCATTTTTTGAAATCCTTGTGAATCTCAGAGATGTTGTTTGCCAAAATATGAAACTAAGAAAACACCCCAGCTTACAAAATAAAATAATGGCTTACAAAAGTTGTGGTGATATATGATCGAAAATTTGAATCGTCTGACAAAATATCAGCCAGCCGCATGGCATTGAGTCGCAGAAGTCCCTTGGGAGAAGATATCTGAGAAATAGTATTAAGATTTTTGGCATCTTTGCAGAGATCGGGCTTTAATATTTGAAGGACCTACATCACGAGAGCTGTATTATGCACAAACCATGAAGTAAAAGCTGCACAAAACAAAAGTGCAATCCATGAAAAATGCAGGATGAAACAAGTGTAGCTTGTGTTCCCAGTCAACAAGACTCACGAGTACCATTTTAGAAAGTTTTAAATCCAACATTCCTCTTTTTCAAGCTACTGAAAAGAATATGATGCAGTTTAGTACGAAGTAGAAACTTGAATGATAGAAATTGCAAAAAAATCTATAAATAATTTTTTTTAAAAAAATTTGCCTCATTGGGCTTACAATAATAACAAAGAAAAAACCCCATCCCACCCCACCCGTATGCGGACTCGTACCTGTGACCTCTTAGGATCACAGCTTCAGGCTCAACCACTAGACCAAGCCTTTGCCACCTCAATATTATTAAGGAACATCGTGAAAGAACTTCGACAAAATATTTTAAAGGTCTGCCAGGTTTAAAAGTCAAATGAAAAAGATAAGTCAATAATAATTCAACATGCAAAAAGAATAAGTGAAACATCTACTCGAATCATAATAAAACATTCAGGAAACTAACCTCTAGCGCAACAGATTTGGCCAAATCAAAACTCCCCGGAGAGCTTGCAACCTCGTCAAGGTACGAAATGCTTTCTGCTTCACACAGATGCAATAGCTGCACAGATAATTGTGGTTATAAACATAGAAATGGTAATTTTGAAGTAAATAATCAAGTACAAGCCCATTTTATATTGTACAAAAATGAGCATTTAACGAAGTCTCTGATAAAGTGACTTACAATTGATAATACTTTGGCTTTCAATCTGGAAACAAAAGCAACAGCAGAAGACTTCATGTAAAGAGGTGCAATATTTAACTTCAAGATGGCCTGGGCCAGAAAAAGAACACCACCATTACGGCATAGTTCCTGTTATGAGTTGACCACACATTTTACAACATTGAAAAATAACAGACACTTCTGAGAACTATGAAACTGAGTTTGTTCCCAATATTTGCTAAAACTATGATAATAGCCTAATGCCATGCAGTTGTAATAAATTTTATTTTATTTTAAAGAGGAACAAATAAGCAACACAGTAAATGTTCCCAACAGATCATACCAGTTTTAATGTTCATGAGTAAATAACCCCTGTATATCCGAGATTTCAGTTTGAAACAAAACAATTTCCCTCAGAAAGCTATAACCAATAAAATATCATGGCATAAACTTTCTTATCCAAAATGAATAAAAACTAAAGAGTTTTATCTCAGAAACCTTGTTCCTTAGTAAGCGCTCCCTGAACAGTTTTTGCTGGCACAATGACTGAAGAAACTGCAAAGAGGCTTCACATTGTTGGCACAAATAGACAACTATTTCTGTTGGACCAGATCTCATGTGAATGTCAGCTTGTTGAACAGACAGCTTGGCCTGCAGAAACATGATAGCCCTAAGGACTGCCCCAAAAGCTGCATCCATAAATATGTCAACCTAAAACAGAAATTTCAAATCAGGAATTTTGTAAATTTTCCAACCTGCGAGAACTTAAAATGAAAAATTGTGATATGACGTGACCATAAAATGTCGAGGAAATAGGGTTAACTAGTTGTGGAAGAATAGAAGTGATCAAGATGCATCCAATCCATTTCTCTCGAATGGCATCTTGAATGATATATAACAGAGAAACTGTACCTTTGGGTGTGCAAGCAACACTTGAACAAGATCTTGCCATTGCGAAGATATACATCCCATCAATAGATACAGACTGCAAGCAACCAGTGCAGAATACAGAAGCGGCACAGAGCATGAATCATCATTTTCCTGTATAAAAAAAGACCACAGTAAAACTTATTTCTATTTTGAAGTTCATCTCAACCAAAAGGATCAAAGAATACCAGTCTGATTCCATTAAGGACAATTAATACATAAAACACCAGATCTATGAGTTGTTCTGACACTTTTACATCATCAAGCAAAATCTGCAAACAAATAAAATTTATAACAAATTAATGTCCATTTACAAACTTCGGTGCTAAACCTTCCAAAATGTAGATGCCTGTCACATGTGAAAGGAAGAAGTAGAACATAGGGAAATGAAGGTGCTGACAAGAAGTGAGGACTAAAGCTGTATTTCAGAAGTATAAAAGTTAGTTACTGTTAAGCTAGTTATTTCTGCTTATTGCTTATGTAGTTATGTAGCAGAATTATTCTCTGCATAGCCAGGCCCCTTTTACGATAGATCCTAATTCTAGAGGCTTATTCATAAGGCTGAGTCAGCCATCTCTATCTATAAGAATATTTGGCCGTTTAGCTATTTTGTCCTCTCATGGACAGTTGTCATTTTCTGTGATTTCCCACACAAAAAGAGACTTTCGTACCATGCAAGATTTATTAAAATTACTGAATTCTCTTCTCTTTACTCTTCTCTTCTCCTAATTCTATCTGTTCTTCTTCTCTCTAAATACTAATCATATTTTCTGGTATCAACTGTCAGTCTGTCACAATGCCCAAGGAAGAAAAAAAGATATCATAAGTGCTGTATATGCCAAAAACAAAGAAATCAAATACTAACAGTTTTGAAGGAACTTCAGAAGAACTATATGGTATCTAATATAAATCCTCAAGCACCCCAACCAAAACAATAATAAGGCGGATGTTATAAGAAAAAAAAGCTCAATGCCACCAAAAAAAATTTCTAACATCCAGGCGACCATTTGTTTTCTAAATTGGTAGTAACAGAAAAAAAAATAAAACAATGGTCATACATCAAGGCTAAGGAGAGAACAAATATTTTGAGTTAAGAATTTCACAATGAAACTTGTTAAGCTGTTGAGCAACATCACGGATCCATACATACTATCAACCTCTGTTGGTTCCTTAAAACAAACACTGAGATCATCATATGTAAGAAGATAAAATTGAAACCTTATGCAAAGATCAGGAATTGCAACCTGCTCAAGTTTAGCATGGCGATGAGCTAAATCACACAGGGAATGCAAAAGCCGAATACCGCAAAGTAAGTATCTCAACATTGCTTCATCTTTGTCAGATGACACAAGCACAGCAATAAGATGCAAAGGAAGAAAGCCTGCCAGCTTTTCCACGTCAATCTGAAAAACAATGCAATTTATGACACAAGATAGTAGTTGACTGGAGACTACGAGATTGACGAAGAAAACACATTGCCTGACCTTTATATTTGATCCTTTCTCAGTGGAAAATTGGATTGTAAAATTTTCCGAGTCCCTTATTAATACATTAAGCTTGTGAGTGTTATACCCATGTAATTCTTTCACTGCTGAAATCAAGTCAATAACCTGCCAAAATCGCAGAAAAGTTATGCATGCTAAATTGGAGGGAGGTGGGGAGAGCTCGGAAAACTGAATGACTTCAATTACTGAATAAAAAAAATAAGGGATAGCTAAACAATAGATAAAAAACACTACAAGAAAGTGAATGACCAGTCAAACCAAGTGGTCCAGTCCATGCATGCACATTTCACTTACTTGTCCAGCATCATACGATGACCCATCCTTAGGAAGCCTCATCCTAAAACAAAAACCGGAAAAATTATGAGTAAAATGAGCACTGAAGCAATTACAAAGACAAGACATATATGACCTACTTGCAGTTGTTGCTGAGTTAATTTTGGCAAAACATCCAAAAAAACGTAATATTCCCAGAAGCGGGCAGCTAAGAACCACCGTAAATATGATCCTCACAGTACCCACCAAATATATTTTTAACACAACTGCAAAGAGAAAAGGGAAAGACTTAATAAATGAACCAAACACAGAAAGAAACATATCAGCTACGAGAAGCAATTCCTAAAATTTATTCTCTATTGTCAAGCACAAGCCTCTAGAAAATCTTCTAAGCGTCATCTTAATGATTTCATCCTGCTCCTATTGCCAAACACAAATCATGCTAGATTTATCCCGTAAGAAAGTAAGGTAAAAATCACTTATGCACGCATATAGGAAAACATGTATTACAAATAGAAAATTTTCAGCTTACAACAACAACATTACCCCAATGCCTTCAAGGCTCTCGCACAAGTGGGGTAGGAGGGTCGGGTATACGCAACCTTACCTCTGTAATTACAAAGAGGTTGTTTCCAATTGACCCTAAAGTGGAGTTGCAACAGCTATCCGTGACTTCACAATAAAAGAAGCTCCGAAAATTTTCAGCTTAAGGGAGAAAAAGAGGTATATCTCCAAATGGCGCAAATTTAGTTCACGATTATAACGGAAACTAAAGCGAAAAATCCGCGTAATAAGTAACCCAATAGGTTCACTTGAATAAAAACAAAACAAAGAAAGAGCTGTTAAAACGACCTCAAAATAAAAATTTAAAACGTACACGGAAAGAAAAAAGAAAACCCTAGATTCGACAGAAAGAAATAGAACTGCACGCTGGAACCCTAATTGCAAAGACATCAAAGCCACAGCAGTAATTGCAAACACAAAAGGCGAATGAAAACACAAAAAAAAATGGACGAAGAGTAACTGAGGAACGAAACCGAAACAGGTGTAAATTACGAACTTGGTAACGATATGAGAAACATATAAAAATAACACAGAAAACAAATTCGCATGGAGAGTAAAATGTAGACGACGAGCCTGGAATTTTGAAACGGAGAACACGAGCAAGCGAGTGAATGCACAGAGAGGGTTTTCTGCATTGGTCATTTGTAGTTAAAAAAAAACAAAAGAATTAGCGACGAGACCAGAATATTAGTTACAGAGATCAGATTCGGGGACTCAACCTTTCTGCTTCAGCGACGAGGACGAGATGCAGCCGAATGACGGTTACTGATATTTTCTTTCTTGTTTTCTCTATTTGTACAGTATGTCTTATATTAGATCCTCAGACGTTCATATATTGAATGTAATTTTATTCGCTGTAGGCCGCGTGTTTGACGGCCCAAATTCTTATTGAAAATTCGAACAACTATCCTCGAATATTTATATATTGAATATAATTTTATTTGCTATAGGCTGAGCTTATTTTTTACGGCCCAAAACTCGAACAACAATCCTCAGATATTTATATATTTAATGCAATTTTATTTGTTGTAGGTTGCATTTGGCATTGTTTTCCGTAGCCCAAGTCTATGTTGAAAACTTGAACAAAAATCCTAAGGTTGTTCTTAATTTAGAAGGAAAATGGTTTTATTGGAATTGTTTTTTTTTCATCTATGAATTTGAAATGATATACTATTGGGTATAAAGAATATGTGTGATTTTGCCTTGTTACCAAATGCAGTTATATTCAATGCAAATTTCTACAACATATTACAAAATCATGTTGTAGATATTGCAGTTTTTTTTTAGATAAAGTACTTTGTGGTACGAAGTATATACAAACATTAATTATGATTATTTTGAATTTAATGGATAGTAAAAGCCACGACATACATATATATATATATATATATATATATATATATATATGTTTTCTGAGTACAGGTGTTGGAAATTTACGTGAATTCTCAATTCATATTAGGAAACTCTTGAGTAATTACAATAATACAACAAAATGAATTATAAGTAGAAGTGAAGCTTAAAAAACTTTTGCCAAAGTAGGCTCTAAGGGCCAGTTTGGACTCAATTTGGAGGCTAGATGTTTAAGCTTTTTTTTTTTCATGAGCAGCAGATTTAATTTAAAAAAAATAAGTTAAATAGTTTTTAGGTAATTAGTATGAATAATTAAAAATGTGTTATCAAAGCTAAAATATGTAGTTTTATTCAAAATTTATGAGACTAATTTATTTTAATAATAACTTAATAAATAATACCAAACTGGCCCTAATTATGTTCAAACGGTGAATCAAACGCTCTCCATCTTTTAGAGTAGTCATTTTAATTTCTTGTTACAATACATTTTTTTCTATCAGTTATATTCTAATTTATTTTCGTAATGATTAGAAGAGATATTATACAATTAAACTTTAAAAATATGCCATGTGGTTTGGCCGTTTTGTAAAAAGGTCATTGTAAAAAAAAATTTATCAAAAGGGTGCATGTGATTTCAAAAGTTAGCAAAAATATATTTCTCAAAATTTTGAAACCACATTTGGAAGGGAGAGCTTAATTATTTCAATAAATTTAAAATTAATATATTTCAACTATATTATTTGTGAATTATTTTATAAAGGTTCAAGTAAATTTTGAAAATTTTTTATTTTGTTATAATTTTTTAAAGTTATCGTCAATTTTTAATTAATACAAGTATTTATACTTCTAAAAAATTCTAAAATTTATCACTAATGTATATTATATTTTTATAAACAAAGCTGCAAAATTTCATTTCAAAATGGACAAGATTACACTTCCAAATATAGTTTTAAAATTTTGAAAAGCATAATTTTGCTAACTTTTAAAATCACATGCACCCATTTAAAAAAAATTTCATAAGGACCTTTTCAAAAACAGTCAAATCACAAGGCGTGTTTTTTAAGTTTACCCTGTTATATATATTGATGAAACCGTGAGTGATGGAAGAGAATGATAAGGTTGCAACTCAGCTCTATTCCGGTCACCGAAAAAGTGAAAACTTCTTATAAATTCATGATACATCTTTACCATTTGTTTTGGCCGAAAAAAAAAAGAAGGCAGAAGAGCAGTGAAAATAAATTCACCCCACTCGTGGTACTTGCACCGCCTCTAATATAAGGTAGAAGTTGTTTTTTTTTATCAATTAATGGACCGAGTATTAGATCTAAAAGTTCAAAAAATAAAAAGGCAAAGTAAACAACTGTGAGGTGAAAATCAATATATATAATGAGGAAACACCAAAACACCTTTTTATAGGGTTTCAAAGGAATTTGCATAAACCCATTGCATCAAATCGAACCAATACAACAAGCTAGAATTCTTTTGGAACATAACATATCGAATTACATTGCATCTCTAGAAATATGAGTGTATGCCTGTGAACTTTTATTTCAAAGTACGCGGTACAATAAACTTCTTAGTTAATGATGTAAAAGATTAATTAATTATTATAATAATAAATAATTTTTTATTGATCTTAATATTATAAAAATAGACGGATATTTGTAAACATGGGAAACAAGATTTTATGTTCCAGAGCATTTATTGTCAACTCTCATGACCGCAACAAATTTGAAATTATTGTCGGAAAGCAATTCTAAACACGTTCAACACAAGGGAACAATATTTAATGGGGTTCAGTGTCTAACATGGTTGTTTTAGTTTAGTTTCATAGAAATATACTAGCCTCTACAGGTTTCGGGTTCATACAGGTCTCGGGTTCAACCAAATCTAAGTGAAAATTTTTATTTCGATTTAATGTAATCAATTGCAATCATCTTTAATCAAAGAAAACTTCAGTGAAAATTAAATTTCAATAATTAACGGGTCCATTGACACTAAATTAAATTTCACCTCACTAATCTAACAGTGATAAAGAACTAGGCAAAACAAAGTAACCATATCGTTACCCCAATACTAAAATAAAGCCTAAAAATAACATGTAATTTAAAGAGTTAATATTTCAATTTTATTTTGGTGGCTCCAACACCTGCAAACTACAATTTTTCAACAATTGCCAAGCATGTAAACTTAAGGATTTTATTCAAATATATCTTTTAGTATAAGTTTGTGTCGCCAACAAAAGTATGGCAAATTCACCATACTAAAACACCTTCACGTCTCTACCCGAAGAACAACAGCCAACCAAAGTGTTCATAAAAATTGGCTTCTTCGTGATAAGTTGCAGCAGCAATCATTTCAATGCATTAAGATTATATTTGACAATTATGCTAAAAAAAAACAATATCTTCATCATGTCGTAAGAGGATCACGAGAAGGAAAAAAACGAAGAATCAACCTTCATAGACTTATTACAGCCAATGCTGTCCAAATCTTAGGGGAACAATATTTATTTTTCTGACAGAAAACTGAAACTGAAACTAACATTGCAAAGTTTGAAATAACCAAAAGGCAATGTTAAGTCATAATACAACTTCATAACACCATGATAGAGAGAACTCACTCATCCACAACCACACTAATCTCGCCTTTTTCGAGCAAATCGTAAAAAGTTCTGACCTTTCTCTGCTCATTCCAGTGATGCATCTTCCAAAGACCACCAGCAGCCAAGCCTAGTGCAATTCCAATACAAATCTCCTTCAAAACACTCGGTCCCTTCAAGGTAGCATGAGCAACCTTACCAGCAGTCATTTTGCTTCTCTATTTACTAAAGCACCTGCACATGTCATTTACTTATTCTTAGCAAAACTACAAGAAAAAAAAAATACAAGAAGAATAACAATAACATCAAAACCAGAATAATTGATAAAGGTCTCAATCCTTTAAATGATTTTAAATACTAACCCTACATACAGATTCCTAGATCCCTGCTTTGAGAAACACCCTAAGCAAGACAGAAGTTATGTGAGTACAATCCTAATTGTCAACTATCAACAAGGAATAACTTAGACACTGGACTATCTTCAAGTGTAATTTGAACTGAAAAGTGAAAACACGATACAAGAATTTGCATATCTAACCCCCGCAAATTTCATATTGGGTTCACGTTGTAACTTGTAAGTGGTGCATAGTTTTTGTTAATCCTAAGCACACTAAGTAAAGAGAAATGGACAACAGTAAGTGTAACAAGACCTAGGCTAACACAATTAAGTCCAAGATCCCAGCAAAGAGCATGTGATCTCTTTCTCTTATGATTATCTTACCCAACTACCGCAATTAGCAGAAACTAATCATCCTAAGACCCAACCCTCCCACACACTCATTTCCACAACCTCACCAAATCAATACAACCCACTTACTCCAGAGTCAGATGCTCAACTACATTATTCTGCAATCTCAATAAGAATAGGCATGAATCTGGCTAATCAAAAGAAAATTACATAAGCCGCAAAAATTTAACTTCCCTAATACTTTCCCTACCACTGCACTCTTGTCTCCCTCTCTATCACTTTACGATGGCATTTGGTTCTTGAAATAGTAATTCTATAGGAATTGAATGAAAGAATGTTATACAATAGACTATAGCCTTGGATACATTATAGTTATTGGAATAAAAGAATTTGTATTCCACATATCATCAAATAGTTATTCCTTTGTGAAATGAATGAATTTGTCAAAGGGAGGCATCTAGATCTCATGGAATAGCTATTTCATGAACCAAACATATCATAAGTCCCTGAAGCAGGAATAGATTTGAAGGATCAGATACAACGTTTTAGACAGTTGGATGTAGGTCTACCGAGGACATGACATAGCTCGATACAATTGGATTCAGCGAGTAAACAAAATTACAAGAAAAAATAGCAGCAAAGGCAAAATTCAGATAAATTCCATACATCTCTATATCTGTAACCAATAATAGAGATGTTAAAGAAACCAAATCAGATAAAATCAATGTAAATATGATTGACGTTGAGTTTCATGGTGAAAACTTAGTATGGAAGACATAAAGCAAGCCATAAGGGAAAAACAAATACCTAAAAAAGTAGGAGAAATCTGAAACCGATTGAGAAGCAGAGAGCGCAGGAACGAGGATCAGAGCACGACTGTGGGGTACTGAGGCGAGCGTCAATCGAGTAATTGAAATCGAAGAAACAAAGACCTACACTGCATCTGCTAGGAGGGAGATTACCGTGTTATGTCCATTGGGCTAAGCCCACCTGTTTTGAAGAGCTAATTCCCGGAATTCTTACCTAAATACTTCTAAATTTCAAATTAATTAGGTTAAATTAAAAAATATTTGCATATCGTATCATCTTTTTTAAATAATTAACATGAAATCTTTTTTTTTTGTCCTTTATAGTTACTGATCATATTTCTATTTAATTGTTTTACTTTATTTTATATTTATCTTATAAATCATTTATTTTTTGACATATCGCTTTAGAATATTTTTTTCTATCTTTTTTATCTTTAAAAAGACATTCACTTTGATATTTTTGAAAATTTTCAACTGGTAGACATGTGGTAGATATTTGGTAGACGTCTGATAGATGTCCAGTAGATGTCCAAATTTAAGGCTACAATTGTTGAATTCATAATTTGGGAAACAAATAGAACAAAATCTCATTGAAAACCAAAGCATAACTATATACAGTCAAATAACACAACAACACAAACTAAAATAATGGTTTCATAAAAAAATGGTTAAAACTTAGATATATCATAGATCTACTAAATATCTCTCGAATGTTTACCGGTTGAAAAAGTTTGAAAATGTCACAGTGAATATCATTTTAAAGATAAAAATAAGACGAACAAAATATTCTAAAGCGACATGCAAAAAAATTAACGGTATGAAATATAAGTGAAAAATAAAAAAAATAAAAAAATAAGAGAAATAAATAAATGATATGATATATAAATAAAATTAAAAGGATAATATGTTTAAGACTCAACTTATAGTAAATTTATAAATATTTTAATTTTCCCTAATTGTACAAAAAAAATGGGATAAAAAAACCCCAAAACACAGCTTAAACCTGCGTTTTCTATGTGTAGTAAAAATATTTAGCGATGCGGCAGTACCGAGTATCCGATCCCCGAAATCTTTCTCCCTCTGCTTCGCCTGTCCATTCGCCGCGGCTGAGGTTTCGCCTCTGTAACTTCGTTGCCGTCATTTGCTTTCCGTCGCTGTTTTCCTTTCCGTAGCCGTCTTCTTCCTTACTTCAACTCTCTCGGCCCCAATCAAGGTACCTCCTTTTGTCTTTGGAACTTCTAATTTCTACGTAGTTTAGGGCTTTATGGTAGCTCTTGACTTATTGTTACCTAATGATCAAAATTGCTTCCCTAAATTTCCCCGTTCTTCTTTGCATTTGTCGTTGACAAAATTCTTAATATTACAAGATCGCCTTGTACATGCCATATCTGATGATAATTGGTAGCCTCTAAATATGGGTAAAAAACTATTTGAAAGCAATGGGATTTGAGGTAGCTCGCTCGCTAGAGATTCATAGATCCAATGAACATTATATTCAACCAATTAGAAACATTATGTAGTAGTCACTCAATACAATGGCATTTCCAAATCCCTGCTAAGACAATTAAAGCTAATATTTCTTACTAAACCTAATCAGTTGATGATTTGAAGTTCATAGATCCTAGCTATTGTAGCACTAATGAATCCTAGTGGATTTGAAGTGGCTATCTGTCTTTGTTGCTGATTCGAAGGGGTAAGCGAAATTTGTAGTTGCACTTGAATTATTGAGAGTACGATAAAGCTCCTTTTTAAAATTTTATGTGGTCTTATGCAGTACATGATCCAGATCAGAGTGATTGTGTTAAGGAAAAGGAGGGATGGACCTTGATTTTGTTGTACATGTTGGTCTAGCTCAAAGTAATCTCATGTTGAACGCCAAAGAATTGTGGATTTTTAGGGTTCATCACTTGCAACTAGTGATTACTCTCTGCATGCTTGTCGAAAATATGCATCATTATTTTTGGGAACTAAAGAATAGTGAATCTTGGAGGTTTGACAGAAGTCCATGCATTCCTCATCCAAAATAATCTAGGGAGGCTTAGCTATATTGCTCATAATGAAATGAAAAAACAAATATTCCCAAGTTCTGTATATGGATCATAGTTGTCAAGGCTCTAGGCGCTAGGCACGCCTCAAGGCAAGGCGCGTGCCTGAGGTACGATATGCACAGAAAATTTGCATAAAATATTTTCTTGAAAAGTGAAGTTAAATGCAATAATAATACTAGAAAAAGAACTAAGAGAATTATTAGATGTACATATGTAAAATTTACATATTGCATTAGGAATATCTAGCCTTGAGTTACTTTAGCCTTAATAGAAATTGAATTAGGAATACCTGGCCTTGAATTATTGTTAAAACTCTTAAAAATAGATGGACAACACATATTAAAGTAAGTTAAAACCTTAAAAAATAAAAGTGTCTCTGAGGCGTGCCTAAGGTATGCTACCTCGCCTGAGGTATGTCTAGGTGCAGGACCTGAGCCTTGCGTGAGGCGCGCCTTTAACAACTATGATATGGCTAATAAATCTTATAAAAAAACTAATTGCAAGTGTATCTAGGTAGAGATCTTTGGATGATCCAGTTCCTGCCTCTATTGAGTTACTATCAGTTTTTTTTTTTATCATGAGTGAGCGGTTCTGTTTCACCATGCTTTTGTACTTTTTTATTTTGCAGAAATCTTTTATTCTGTTTCACCTCAATTATAAATTTACCCTGGAATAAGTTCAAAGAGAACAGAGCTCAGTCTCTTCAATTGCCGTGGTTAAAATTTCAAATTTCGCATATATATTTAGTTAGATTTTAAGAATTTGTCTCTTAATATCCAAATTTCACATTTTTCTTTAATAAGTACGACTAATTTTGTAAATAAAGTACAAGGAATCTATTTTGCAGGGACAGTCCGGAAAAGAACACCCAGGTCTTACGTTCCAATGCTATAAGGTCTCGACTCTTGAGAAATATAACACTTTCTGCTCTATTTTCCCGATCATCATCATTAGCAGTGGTGGAATGGAAGCTTACACATTTCAGTTTCATCGGCATTGTCTCTTTCCAAGTGCCTTCAAGGTGTTTGATGTTTTACCCAGCTGAGAACTGAAAATGGCTTCACTACTTTTAAGGAAATCTACTATTTTCTCTTCACAACTGAATCACCATTTCCTCTCCAGAGTCTTTTCTTCCTGCTCAAAGTTTACTGCCAGTATTGATAACGCAGATGTCACAGCTTCAAAAACTTCGAATGATGAGAGACAAAATCACAATGGCTATTCTATAAAAAGAGTTCCCCTTTCTCCATTGTTCAGGGATCAAACACCCATTTCGGATCTTTATGATATTGAACTTGTGGATAACGATACTTGGCGTGTTAAATCAGGTTTAATTCATGCTTCCAATGGACTGGACAGAGTAATTGAAGAATCACAAGAAATTCCTAATGGATTTTGTGAACAGGTAAATGATCAGGGTGATTCTGATTTTGATGAAGTTGATAATATGAGAATTCGAGGCAATCTTTTCTATAAGATTGATAGGGATTCAAAAGAATATGAAGAGTACAGTTATGATTTTCACAGGAAGAAATCCTCAAAGAACAATGTGAAAAACAGTGATGATTGTGAACAAAAACAAATCGAAAAACTTCCGCAGATAACGAGGAATGATAGGGTTTACTCTTTGCTTCCAAAAAAGATTGATGGTTGTGATGATGTTGAGAAAAAGAAGATTAGAACACCGACTTTCAATCAACTTACTGGCCCTTATCATGAACCTTTCTGCTTGGACATTTTCATATCAAAAGCCTCCATACGTGCGTGCATTATTCACCGCGCAACAAGCAAAGTGGTGGCTGTTGCGCATTCAATATCAAAAGACATAAAATTTGATCTGGCCTCAACAAGGAATGCCACAGCTTGTGCTACAATTGGAGCAATTCTTGCACAGAGAGCATTGGAAGATGATATTCACAATGTGATTTATACGCCGAGAAAACGGGAGAGATTAGAGGGGAAGCTTCAGACTGTGCTTCAGTCTATCATTGATAATGGTATGAATGTGAAAGTGAAGTTTAAGCAAAGAAAATTTAAGAAGGGTGCTGGTTTTCCATGAGATCTTGGGGCTTGTTTACCTGCTTTTAGCTTTGTATTGAGTTTTCACAGTCATATGGATGCCCTTGTTTATGGCTAAGCATTCATTTTCAGTTTTACATCGTTACTTCTTGAATTCAGTGTCAACGAACGCTATAAAATTTTGCCTAGCTTCCAATTATTACTTGGAAATCAGAAGCCTAATAACACCCCTGTTAGCCCTAGAATAGTGTGTTACTGTTGTATGTAAAATAGGAACTGAGGTTGGCTGCACGATGTTTGTTATGAAATAGTAATTGTGATGAAAATTTACTAAGTTCATGAGATAGGAAGATGCAATTGAAATAGGAATCACGAGACTGAAGAATGGTGGATTCGGAAACATAGGAAGAAGGGAAGATGGTGGAATCGCGAGAAGAACCGGATGAGATTATCAAGAAAAACGCTAAGCTTAAGAAACTTGAATCGAGAGGAAGAAGAAATTTTTGAAGTTAAAACATTTTCATCTGTCACCGGTCTCATTTCCATAGGCAAAAAAGCCGCTGAGCAGAATGAAACTTAGTCAGAGCAAAATAGGGAGTTCGTCCGTGAATTTAGCAGCACAAGCTTGAGAGCCACTGTTATGTTCCATTTGGATACAGTAGCTGTGAATACTTGATGAAGAAGGCTGATACGTTTAGCTTAACAGTCTTTGGTTCTTGTTATTGCCATTGGTTAAGGCCATTGCAAGATTGCAAGTTCTCGCCTTTGGTTAAGGCCAGTGAATTTGATAAGTTGGCGCAGGCATCTTGTTTAAGTTGGGAACATCTTTAGAACTTGTAGATGAGAGATTGAATGATGTTTACCAATTTCCATAACGCAAAAGCAAGTCTGTGTATGAACTTGGTTCTTCATTGGTTGCGGACATGCCCCATTTGAGTCGTAATATCAGAGAAAATGTGAAGAGGGCGAAACCAAAAGGCACAAGTCCGATACAGAGTAGTAGCTGAATTTGGTACATATTCTGTGATTTTTCTTCTTTCTGAATCATGTCTTTAAGGTTTTTCACTTATTAATGTTGCTGAATGTAAATTGGAACATATCATTCTTAATTCTAGTCGCTCATTAGATGCAAATATCAGTATTTCAAAATCATGATAAGAAGTTCCTTGTCTGCCTGTTTAAGTGGTATCAATTTAAGCCAAAATCAGTTACCAATAAATGTCTTGATTTCCAATCTGAGTTGATATTTGTCGCCCATTTTTTTTAACTCGCTTCTGGAAATAACAAAAATGCTCTTATTGAAGGCCAAATACCCTTTTTTGTTCCTGTGCTATTATAGGTTTTCCCTTTTGGTCCCTAGGGTATACACGTTTCCTTTCAAGTCCCTTGGCTTTGAATTCCGTTACCTAATATGTCCCTTACTTAACGGAACCGTCATGTAGGTGCCACATATTTAATTTTCTTGATGACGTGGATGCAAATTGGGCATAAGTGTAAATTTCCTTTCTAATTTGGTGTCAAATAAAAAATTATAAGCATTCTTGTATAATCAGTATACCTCTTCAACGTGAATTCTTCCTATTTCATATCCTTTATTCCTAAATAACTGAAACAAAAATCAATCTTTTTACGATCTCTAAGTCATTGGTAGAGATTAAAGTGAAGCAAGAGAACTGCTAAATCTGGTGACTTCGTCTTTGTCTTCGTCTTCGTCTTTTTTTCTGGTTGGTTACTTGTTATATTCTCCTCTTATCTGAATTTGAAACTCTGCTATTGTTTTGTTCGTAAACTAATATATAGCGGGATGCATGTTCTAGGTTAACTAAAATCTAGAGTAATATATATTTGGTTGTTTATTTTTGAAGCAGCATGTTCTTGGATTTTCAAAACTTTGTGTTGTATTGCTTTTTTCGAACAATGGTTCCTGATGAATTCAAATATATTCTTAATATATTCTTAACAGAATAATTGTTCCAGTTTTTTCATTGAAGCCGTGGGTCCTTATAAGGATTGATTATCAAATAATGGAGGTAAATAATAACAGAAAATATTTAAAAGAAGTTGGAGGGTATAGTTACTAATGTGGTTGTTTAATTAGTTTATTACAGTAATATAAAGTGGTCTCTAGTGTTTATATCTTGCTTTTTATGGGTGTTTTTGTATATGTTGATTTTTGTTTTGGCAGAATCTTATTTATTCATTTTGTTTCTCAATTGGTATTCATTTTTTTTCCATCCCTTTTTTAGTGCTTGAATTGATATAATATTATATCAATGGATTTTTCTAAGGTAGTCAAACTAATGATCTGTCATAGTGGCACAATTGACACCGAGGGTAAAAGATATGTTGGGGGTATTAGTACACTAGTTGAAGAATGCTTTTCACTTGAGAAACTTTCACATCCATACATTTCGTCTTGCTTAAAAGACATTGATTGTAGGCCCTATTCAATGCTGTTTATGAAATGCAAATTTAGTGAGAAATTCTTTATTGTTTTAAATGATTCAGATATCATTGATTTGGTTAGTAAACAAAAATTAGGAGACGGTGATATATTAGCATTTTATGTCAAACATGATGATTTTGTTAACACTGCGAGGGGGAATGGTAATGTTGGCAATTTTGAGTTAGAACATGAAATGAACAATAATGAAAACCTTGACCAAAATCAATCAGCAATTAACTTTGAAGGCCATACCCAAAATCAGGCAATACATGATCCAGTAGTGAACCCAACTCATCTAGATGAACCAAATCCCATTGACTTTGATTACCCTGCCTATAGTGAGCTCAACCGATCCGAACTTCATCAAACCTTTGATGAGCTTGTTTACCCAATTGATTTTTTAACAGATGATGAAGATGAGGAGTTAGTTGAAGCTAGGCAGAATGTAAGAGGATATAGGAAGAGATTGAGGGGAAAACCTTGGGACCAAAATGAGGGGCAAAATGAGGGACAAATTGAGGGGCAAAATGAGAACGTCATTAATGAATCAGTCCCATGCCATGATGATGATGATGATGATGAGATAGGGGAGTTAGACTCTTTAAGTGATGATTCTGATAGTTCAGTGTACTACAATAGTAGTGATTATGGCAGCTATTTTAGTGATAGTGATGAGGAATATAAAGAAGTGGGTCTGAGGAGAAAAAATGAAAGAGTTAGATTTGATGAAAATGCATTAGTGCCTATATTTTGTTTAGACATGGTGTTTGATAGCCCTCAACAATTTAGAGATGCTGTGACAAAATACGGGGTGATAAAAGGTTTAGATGTGAGATTGGTCAAGAATGCTGCTTATAGGTTAAGAGCTGAGTGTAAAGGCGATAAAGATTGTCCATGGGTTTTGCATGCTAGCACGATTGGGACTGGAGGAGATTTGGTATTGAAAACTTATAAGCCTGAGCACCATTGTAAAAGATTAAGGACAGTGAAAAGGTGTAACGCTAGATTTTTAGCTAACCATTACAAGACATACATCATGATTCATCCTTCCATAAGAGTTATGGACATCCAAATGTTAGTATCACTACAATTGCATATAGATGTGTCATATAAGGTGTGCTACAATGCTAAAGCTATAGTCATAAAACAATTAGTAGGTGATATAAAGAAACAATACGCCAAATTGTATGATTATTGCAATGCTATTAGGATTTCTAATCCTGAGAGTAGTTGTTTTGTTAGTGGGAAGAAGTTAAATGGAGATGAACTTCCAACATTTTTTAGATTTTATTTATGTTTTGATGCAATGAAAAAGGGATGGAAAGAAGGATGTAGACCTATTTTAGGGTTGGACGGTTGTTTCCTGAAGGGTGTTTGCAAAGGAATATTGTTATGTGCTGTTGGTAGGGATGGCAACAATCAAATGTACCCTGTGGCCTGGGCAGTGGTGGAAATAGAGAACACAGAGGTCATGGTTCTTGACCAGGTTGCAAGCAGACTTGAAGTTATTTGAGGGAAAAAAATAACTATAATTTCAGACATGCAGAAGGTGATTAATCTTATTAAAATATTTTTTTGTTTTAAATATTTAATTCTAATATTTTGAATTACAGGGCCTAATTGCAGCAGTTAAGAGTGTGCTTCCCCAAGCCTATCATAGAATGTGCGCTAGACATATATATGCAGCTTGGGCAAAGACATTTAGAGGAGAGGAAAGGAAGATCGCATTTTGGGCAGTTGCAAAAAGCACCTTCAGAAATCAATTAACAGGTAATGTTGTGCTTATTTCAAATTAATTTTCTACTTATATTATTGTACTAATTACTAATTATGAGCATGAATGCTTATTATAAACAGAGAATGTGGATAATTTGAAAAAATTAGGAGATGGGATATTTGAAGCTCTATCAGAGTATCCATTGCACACTTGGATCAGGGCTTTCTTTCAGACAAACAGCAAGTGTGATGTGGTGGACAACAATATGAGTGAAACATTCAATGGGTGGATATTAACGGCTCGGACAAAGCCTATTATTAGCATGTTGGATGATATTAGACAACAACAAATGAAGAGAATTACTGCTAGGAGGAAACTTGTGCACTCATGGAAGGGTGGAATTTCTCCAAAGGCCATAGAGAAGGTGAACAAGAATAATGAGAAAAGCTCTAAATGGGTCATTCAAACTAATGGAGATGATGAATTTGAAGTTACTTACTTATACAACCATGAGAAGAGACACACTGTGGATTTGAAGAATTGGACCTGCTCCTGCAATGCATGGCAGTTGAGTGGAATACCATGTTGTCATGCTATATCATGCATACATGGTACAAGGAAAGAGGTAGTAAGTTATGTCAGTCACTATTACAGCAAGGAGAACTACATGAAGACATATGCTTATTCAATCAAACCAGTGCCTGGTATTGACATGTTAGATGACTGCGGCTTTGGTGGTTGTCTGCCACCACCATTTAAAAAGTTACCTGGTAGACCAAAGAAGAATAGAAGAAGGGATCCATCAGAGGCTAAGAAGAATAAGTCGGGGAAAGCTACAAAATTGGGGCAAGTTATGAGGTGTAGTTTATGTAAAGAACCATCATATAATATCAGGAAATGCCCAAAGAAAAAGGACCATCCAGAGGTAAATTGTTTATATCTTATTTATATGGCCTTACTTATATTTTTTTTATATAAGATAGTGTATGATCCATACACGTGTTGTTTATACATTTACTTCATTTGATGTTGTCATTATTATTTGTTGCTCAGTATGTATCACCATACCAAAAGAGAAAGTTGAAAAGGTCTCAATCAAATGCAACATCTACAGCAACACAGGCATCAAATGTAGGATATTCTAGTCAACACACAAGGTCTACAACAGTTCCTAATCCTATAATACCTTCTGCAGATGTAGTAGCCAGTAGAGCTAGATTTAGGACATCTAACGAACCCAACCTGCAAGCATCAATTTGTGATGCACTGAAATTTGCACAGGAAATGACTGCACCAAGTAATGAGTTAAAGAAGGGGAAACGGTTCCTTACTTCAGCTCAGATCAAGCAAATGATAAAGAAGACAAAGCAAGGAAAGGGTAGTAACAAGTAAAAAGCTAATGAATGTAAACATATTGGTTGTTTTTGGATATTAAATTTTTGTTTCTTCATGGATGTTAACTTAAATGTCAGTTCTGATGACAAATTTTGTCTTTTTTTATTTGTTTCTTTTGCCCATCTATTGCGACAAGTTGTGTCAATTTTTTTTATAATTCTGGGCAGCCTCTATGAATTGAGTTCATGGGATATTATCGTAGTTATCATTTGATTATTTTGGCACGATATTGTCAGAAATGCATGGCACCAGTTGCCCTTGGTGAAACTAAATAAAACACGTACAAACTTAGCTCCTAAACATAACAATACCCTTGCTAAACCAACAAATAACTTCACAATTGTATATAACTTCACATAAACACATTCATTTGATACATTATAATAAAATACATTTTAAGTTAACTGTAAGTTGCATTAAACTAATACATTATTAATTCACGGTATAAACTGGTATACTAAACTAATGCATCAATAATTTAAGCTAATACAATAAACCCCTTAGTTGGCATTTGATGATTCATGTGCAAGCGTGTCAGATGCACTGAGTGATGTGTATTCTTCTTGGAGCATTGGCATAGAGTAATTTCTCTCCCTGCTTTTGTTTTTTTAGCAGACCATGCAGGTTGTTGAAAGATCAGAAACAACTCACAAGAAGAAACCAAGAAACTTCTGAAAATAGAATCAATTGTTTTTGCACCAATTTTGTCTCACAAGCCGATCATCAAGCAAGGCATCGATATTAACCGAAAAAGGAACATTTGTCCACCTTAATAACAAGGGACTAGTGAAGTCCAATGCTCTAAGAAAAGACGGGGCAGCTAGGAGAATTATCAACACTACAAAGCAGGAGACTAGACCGAACCAAACTGGTACACAGAAGACAAAGAGAGCATCCTAAAATCGGACGAATAACATGCTTAAACAGAAGAACTTGAAGCGAAAACGTCAAACCGGTAAAGAAAGTTCGACTTCCAAAAATTCAGTATCAAACAAACGAGGCAGAAAATCTTAGTCCATTGTGCAAAGAAAGACAATGCATAAAGTTGCTGTGAAGGTCCAAAAAGGATCAATCAAAGTTTACAACACTTAGAAAAACGGCCTGTAAAAAACTACAACAATGATTTTATTAAGTTTAAATTTGAATTCATTAGGGAACATTAAAAACAAGTACAACCCCCAGTTTCAAAGCCCAGAACCACTGAAAATATGTTGCACCATTTATCACTCTAAGTTGTACTTAACCTATACCCTACAGCCCACTTATGAACGGAACAATTATAGAGTTACAAATTCAGAGAAGAAGAGAGCCCTACAAGTAATGAACCTGAAAAGGGCGATGATGAAGTCGAGATAAATAGCAATAATCCGCTTTCACTTTGATTTCTAACAAAGATTTAGGGATTTTGTACCAATTGAATTTGGCTTTAGTGATATAGGGATAAGAAATCAAAAGATGTCGAATTGAATTTGAGTGTAGAGATTGAATTATATATAAGAAGGTTAATATACAGAGAGTTTAAATTAGGTTTGTTAATTCATGATTTGGTATCTAGTTTAAAAGATTTTTCACTTATGCCCAATTTGCATCCACGTCATCAAAAAATTAAATATGTGGCACCTACATGGCGATTCCGTTAAGTAAGGGACATATTAGGTAACGGAATTCAAAGCTAAGGGACTTGAAAGGAAACGTGTATACCCTAGGGACCAAAAGGAAAAACCTATAATAGCACAGGGACAAAAAAAAAGAGTGTTTGGCCCTTATTGAAAAACAATTGCTACAGGTTGAATACATGTTAGCATGTCTTGGTTTGAGTTTTAATTCTTTAGCATTTCAGTTTCAGTCAATATTAGTAAAGGTACTCCCTCCAGTCCCGAAAACTAGTTGCTTTAGTGAAATTCACAAATTTTAAGAAGCAATTAATGAAGGGCATAAAATTATTTGTTTACCCTTAAATTAATATTGATTGAGTAATATGTGTGTATTGGGATTGAGCTACAATTGATAAGGGTATAATAGGGAGAAAGGAGTAAAAGCTTACATTGAAAATAGAGAATGACAAATAAAAGGAGCAAAGAATAAGTGTGTAGAGTGACTAGTTTTTGGAACCGGAGGGAGTAGCAAATATCATAAATGTTGATGATACTCTTGTACATAAATATATAATCAATTGCTTGCTATACTGGATCAGAACATTTGTGATGGCAAGTTTGCTGTGTATCAATATATGCTATATACTAGGTGGGTGACAAAGGCAATACTGATCCAATGATCAATGCTGATTAAGGATTTCAGAATGAGTATAGAATAGCCGGAGGATGTAAATAATGCATAAACAAAATTCTCAATCGTCTTCTTTATATTTGTGAACTTTGGGAACACTCCAAATTTAGCTTCCTGGTAAAAGCTACACAGATACTGATTTCTCCGTGCTTTCTTCCTTTTCTTGCCAAGTCGAGAATTTGTGTCGCTTTAAGTTTTGGCATCGGTCTGAAAGTTCTCTATCATTGTTATTTCATTTGTGAGCAATAATTTATTTTGTAGGTGTTCCTTCATATGTTCATTGAGACTTGCAGTTTGTATTCGGTGTGAAACCTGTGTTGTCAATGGCTTCTGTGCCAGGTTCAAACTTGACATACTATTTGGCAAAAGCATGAGAGGAGGAAACATGGTGTTTCTGAAAGAGAGAATGCCTTTCGGCCCAGACGAATATAAGCATGCGATGCAATTCATACTCTAGAAAGGCAAGACAACAATGGAAGGGCTGAACAAGACATGCTTGGTTCTGATGCCTGATGAAACAGCTGCCGTTCATTTCCAGTTGTGGGGGGGATGAATGCGATGCTTTTGAACCTGCGGGCATTGTTAACCCGTTTAATAAATGGTATCTTCTCTTAAAGCAGGAACAATCTTGTTTTTAAGAGCAGGCAAAAGAGCCAACATGTACAAGGTAGGAGAATTTACTATTGACACGTTGCCTTGTACATGTACATCTGTCAAAAGCTAATCAATAACAGTTTAATTGCCAATAATCATATCATCACTTTAATAATATGGACAAAAAAAACGCATCATCCTCGGTATAACACTACACAATTAGCCCATCATAAATTATCAACACCTCTCATACTAAAAAGGTACATATGTTACACTCAGCTGGTTCCAGCTAAACCTAGCAGACATTTCAACATCTATACAAAAAGGTACAAACAACACGTTATCTGTGACAAGCACAATTCAGCTTCAAATTGGAGGCTCAACTTTCAGGACAAACAGGAAAATGCAGCAGCAAATCACGCAAGTTAGTTACAAAAATTTGGGTGGATAACATCCATCATATATATGCAAGTGAGTTCCTATCCAGATCAGGTTGCGGCCGACCCCTTGTTGGTGTTGGAGGTCTTTGTATGTTCAGTTCCTACACAGACATCCGAAACATATAGCAGATACATATCGGTTTATGTCACAAGCTGCATAAAAAAAGGGGGAGCGAGAGTGTTGAGGAAGCTATAAATAGTACCTGCATCCACGTATCGTCCATAACTCGTTCTGGTGAAGTCTCGGGAGATTGAAGGGGCGGCGGCAAGGGGTGAATCAATTTTGGAACCACAACCAAACCCCTGCCCACCACTAGTATTGCTCCAGCATTATTTGCAGTCCCTAGTTACATACATTGAATTAGGTGGACAAAAATTTAAGAAAATAAGAATGACAAAAATAATATAGCATACCACAGTAGTTAGTCGCTGAGAAAAGCGTTATCAGTTGACCCTGCGCAAATCGTTCAAAACCATCCATTACACATTCATGAGCCCTAATGATCAGCTGTAACCTGTTTTTCTTACAGAAGTCTGTAACTCGATCAGGCTGAAACAACATCAAATGTGAAAAGCTTAATTCTTTGTCTGATTTCAGTTAGGTATTTGTTAGCATTTAGTAAAAGATAATAAATATACCCCGAAAGTGACAAGACCAGGGCCTCTTGCATTGGGTCTCAAACCCTCTACGCTATCGTTTTCAGTTGGATCAGACCTGTGAAGAAAGATATGCAGAAATTAACAGAAGCGATAAAAGAATAGACATCAAAGAGGAACATACCACAAAAGATCCATTAAAATAATAGATCCAGCATCCATTGTTATGGGCCTTTCAATCTTTTCTATTTGCTCCACGGAATGAATAGATCTGCCAATGCCACCATGCATACAAATGATTTTCTTTTCGATAAGTGCAGCAAGTGGAAGATAGTTGAAAAGTTGATTGAAACGCGTCCATGCCCATATCCCATCACTCTCTCCCTACCATCATTACGGGTCAATAATCTATTCACAGCACAAAAAAAAAAAAGGCTATAGGACTTCTTTCCATACCATCCTCTCAATGCATTCGAGGCGAAACCCAAAGAGCGCATTTATGTCAGCAGCTTCATGATTTCCTCGTATCAGATGAACATTCTCGGGGTTCTCAATCTGTAAATACGAAAACCAGGCACAGGGTCGAACATAATGAAAGGATGAAATAAATTGTTTAGTCCCACAAATCGAAGAATTTTACCTTAAGAGCAAGAAGCAAAGTTATAGTCTCCAAACTGTGCTGTCCTCTATCAACATAGTCTCCTAGAAATAAGTAGTCAATGTACCTGAATCACAAAAATGAATGAACTGGCTGAACAACAGTTCGGTAATATACAAATGAAAGCTTTGTCATAAGCAAGGGGGAATACAGGGATAAAAGTTTCTGTGGCCCATTAGCAAATATAAGGAATACAGAGTATGCCAATCAACATTTTGGGTAAACACTATACCAAACAATAACTAGAACTTATATTTATCTACGGCCTTGAACAACATCAAGGCCAAGGTACTCAAAAAAAAAAAAAACAACATTACCCCAATGCCTTCAAGGCTCCCGCACAAGTGAGGTGGGTGGGGGGGGGGGGGGGGGGGGGGGTCGGGTGTACGCAACCTTACCTCTGTAATTACAAAGAGGTTGTTTCCAATCAAGGTATACTCAATGAACCGAAAATTGTACGAATCACACGATGTTTCAACTAGAACAATGTTGTAACGTCAAACTATTATTTAGCACAAGCTGCTACAAAACTTCAAACCAAAACAGAATGTTTACTATCTTTTATTCTGAAATATTTGCTGATGATCTAAGACTAGAATAAAGATTATTTGATAGATTTAGACTAAGGATTTCAGCATTTATAACCTTCGGAGACCTATCTCATTGCATCAATAACCACGGATAACACACATGTAAATGTAGTCTATTAATCTAAGCATTCTATACATATAAAAGCCTGGTCAGCGGTCACCTTCCACCTCAGTGCATAAAATTAAAGCTGCCATTAATCAATTTTATGCCTTCTAAGAGCTGAGTTGTCATACTTACGTAATGTCTCCGGCAGTGGAAGGAAATCCATATTCATCAAATAGACGCATCAAATCACCAAATTGTCCATGAAGATCACCAAAAACTTTAACCGGAGCTTTCAACTGAAGAACTGTGGGCTCATGCATGAAAATCTGCTCCGCAGCATAGCAAAGCTCACCAACTTCATAAGAATCCAGGAAAAACCTCCGGTTAGCTGGAGCTTTCCAATTCCGAGGCCTAAGCAATGTAGAAATAATCTGCCAGATAAAAATCAAAATGAGCTAGCTTTTTAATACATGTATATATTTCATAAATGTGTTACTCTTAAAGGGGCACTATGTTCATATAGAAAAAACACTTCTGTTGTCTTGCCTTCTTATGTAAGCCTTGAGGAGATTTTTGTCGAGTGAACTTTTTGGCTGGATATGGTGTGTCATTATTCACGGGAACCATTCGTCTGCTCTCATTTTCAAACTGATCCAGTGACAGTTGCCTCACCATTCCACCAAGGTTCCCCACGGCCTCTTTAGCGACCACAACCTGTCACAGCACCAAAATATGATTTTCACCCTGGTGATTGTAGTACCAACACATATCAAGCCGATAAAAAAGATGACATACAGCTCTAGAATGCAGGCGAACATCACCCTCAGTGTCACTGCCATCAGATGTTGCCTCTGCAGCTTGTGAGCTGTCATCAGATACAGATGTCCCTTCTGCAGAGTTGGCAGATGCTGCCTGGGCAGCCTGCCAGACAGCATTAGCAACCTCTGCCTCAGCAGCAGAAGCCTCCCTAAGTTTCTCCATTGAATTATTGTCTATGCTGCAACCGAATAAATAGAAACAACAAGAATTTGTACGAGAGGAATTCAAGTATCCATTCAGAAACACATCAAAGTATGCAAGACTGAGGTAAAAACCTGCCACCATCAGATGAAGGGATTTCTAATCGATTGTCTGAATATGCTTCAAAAGGATTTAAATTAGGATTATTCATTCTGGGACTTGATATAGATGAGGCTCTCTCAGATGTTAATAAAGGAGAGTTTATGTCTGATTGAAATGGTGAATTTTCTGCAACCAGAAAATCATCTAACAGTATATCTGCAGGAAACATATTAACAGGTTATGAAATGGGGGAAAAGTTAAAACTTCCCTCATGGTTTCACTATTAACTATTAAGGTTTTACATGAGTACAAACACTAATGCAAGTCACTGCATAAGTGAAACCAATCAACCAAGAAGACATAAAAAAGACCACATGGTGAATTCTACAGGCATTATGACACCACCAAATCACAAAAGTAAGCCATTCACTAGCACATTCAGTTATAATGATTCAAATGTTAATATTGATGAGGCAAAAGCTAGCAGACACCAGCATAACATACAGCAAAAGTTGTAAGAACATAATAGTATAGTAATGAAAAATAAAGTATCCGTAAATGAAAAGTTCAATACTCAACAATCTGTTGATACAACAATTACCTCCTCTTAGACCACCATAAACATAGATGCGGACACCAACTGAAGCAGATGCATGGCGGCACCGACGCATTTGCTCCAACGAAGGATCGTAATCCGCATGTCCCTTGCTGGTTTTCAATGAAGTTACATGCCCATTTTTATCCAACCAAATTCCAGCAGCAGTGTCCAGCACTAAACAAATGGAAACAACACTCAGATCAAATTATTTATATTATGAACCGGTGAAAGTCCCTTAAATACCAAAAATTACCTGCAACAGCTGATTCCCCATCAACTGAACGTCCTCCCTTTAGAACACCTCCTGTGACATGCAGTCGTGCACCAACAAAAACCTGATATTGAATCATACCAAAGATCAGTAATAGAAACCTATCCATGCTGTCATTATGGAGGCAGGTTTAAGAAAAGAAAGAAAAGACCAAGTATAATGCATCACCGGAGCTTGTCCCAGAAAACCTACTGCCCCCCTGAACTTACAAAGTGACCCCACCCATAGCTCCCTCAACTGTTAAAAAGTGCACCACTTTGCCTCCTGAACACCACTTCGAGCTGGTTTGACTTTTCAAAGATATCATTTTTCTGATTTTCTCTCTCCAATTAGAAGCTGACATGTGGATTCAAGGAGCAAAGTAGTGCACTTTTTGAAAGTTGCGGGAGTTACAAGGTCACTTTGAAAGTTCAGGGGGTAGTAGTTTTTTTGGACAAGTTCAGGTACCTACTGATGCATCATGCCTAAATTATAATGAGGCTTCGCCTTTTGGAAGCTCCCAAAAAAAAGTTGAGCCCATAAGATGTTAAGGTTTGGAGCATAACTCTAAAACATAGTTTTCATGAGGCAGAGACCTAATAGATAATCCTAGCCATATTCCAGCACTTACCGCAGAATGTTGATACCTTGGTGATGGAGATACTCCAGGTGCAAGAGTCCACTCCCACTGACCATTTCTATGCATAAGAAGCCCATAAGCATCTCCAAGTGCCTGCTAAAGCATGTTAACAGAGAATCAATTGACAGTAGCAAAGCAAGCTGGCTGAAAATATAAGAGAGAAGCATTAAGATAAAAATATCTTACTACTAAAGCTTTGTTGTAGAACAATTACTAAAAAAGAACACAGAATGATCTCAGAATTGAAAAGATAACTCCAATTTTTCAATAGCTGAGAAAAATTAAGTTTCTCATCTATCAAGACTTATTGGCTATTTCATCGAATCAGAAAGGAACAAAAAGTTTTTCTTTGATTAATCGAAGTCCCAGTTTTTTGTCCATTATTTCGATGGGCCAAAGATTCATCATTCTTTGGCTTTAGATTATAACGGACTAAAGCAAAATGATTCATTAAACTGTCCGAGCTTCTTTTTATTGTGATGTCACGGATAGCTGTTTGCAACTCCACTTCAGGGTCAATTGGAAACAACTTCTCTGTAATCACAGGGGTAAGATTGCGTACACCCGACCCCCCCTTACCCCGTTTGTGCGGGAGCCATTGGGGTAATGTTGTTGTTGTTGTAATCGAAGTCCCAGTTTATTCTCTTCAACTCTGATACTGTTTCCAGTTTATTTACTCATGCTCTGATTTAGCACAATCACATACTTTTTTCCAATGCACTGTTGGCAAAAATGGACACCGAGCGCAGTAATAAATGCTTAAACCAAAAGATTTAGGATTTCAAATCATTTACGTTAATTGAGAGTCAGAATAGGCAGAATGATATATGTTAAAAAATCAACAAACATCATCACCACATTTTAGCTTCGCAGAATTTATGAACTTCGAGTTCCAAGTTGTAAATATTGTTATCAATTTTTCAGCACTCCAATTGTACAATATAAATGTTGTAGCACTCAACTTCAAATTTGATAGCCTGTTTTTAAGTTAGGTACTAAAGTCTGAGTTGGCAAATATTACTACTAATAATTTTGTGTACGTTATAGGATCTGACAACAACAACAACAACATTACCCCAATGGCTCCCGCACAAACGGGGTAAGGGGCGGTCGGGTGTACGCAACCTTACCCCTGCAATTACAGAGAGGTTGTTTCCAATTGACCCTAAAGTGGAGTTGCAAACAGCTATCCGTGACATCACAATAAAAAGAAGCTCAGACAGTTTAATGAATCATTTTGCTTTAGTCCATTATAATCTAAAGCCAAAGAATGGTGAATCTTTGGCCCCATCGAAATAATGGACAACACGTTATAGGATCTGACAAACTAATGAAAATCCAAACATGAAGTAACTATTTAATATTAATTGCTCTCGAAACAAAACTCATGAAAGGAAGAGACTGTACCGAGCCAGAGGCATCCCTTCCACCACAAAGCAAAAACATGCCATCAGAACGAGCACTAGCTGTAGCATACCTACAAAGCAATACTATGCCATGTCAAATCTTAAATATAGCCAAACAAATCAGGAGCAGGGAACTTTTGTTTCTATTGGCCAGCTAAGGACACTTACATTCTTGCAGAAGGTTTATCGCCTTCAGGATTTAGCCGTTGCCACGCATATGGCTTCTGGGCAGTATCCAGAGCCCATGCATCAGATAAGACTCTTTTCCCTATAAATTAATAGCAAGTATAAAACTGAACAGCCTTTTGATGCAAATCAAATTGCATAATGAGCAGATTATACAGACATTTACTAAGATCGTATGGGACTTAAGAAATGTCATAATAGATAATGCTAATGGTATTATCCAATGTCGATCATGTTACCCAAGCAAGTGATGATGCATGTGATGTAACATAAATTGACAAATTGCCCATATATTTAAAACCAAAAAATTATATCAGATATTAAAGAAGCGGAATCTTAAGCAAAAAAAAGATCAGTCCTGATAGCCTACAACAACAACATTACCCCAATGGCTCCCGCACAAACGGGGTAAGGGGGGGTCGGGTGTACGCAACCTTACCCCTGTAATTACAGAGAGGTTGTTTCAAATTGACCCTGAAGTAGAGTTGCAAACAGCTATCCGTGACATCACAATAAAAAGAAGCTCAGACAGTTTAATGAATCATTTTGCTTTAGTCCATTATAATCTAAAGCCAAAGAATGGTGAATCTTTGGCCCCATCGAAATAATGGACAAATAGCCTACAAATATTATTTACTCTTGTCTGTCCTAGCCCAAAAAAGGGAATTCTCAAATGTATATTGAGTTAGAACTAACTGTTCTTCCCGCATCATAATCTAAGCATATATAAAAGTTTCACAGCCTGTTGAATTTCAAATAAATAATGTCAAAAACACTTTCCCTCGCTATGAACACTGAGAACTGGCCCATTTGTTTCTCGAGAAATGAGACATCCAACAGAAGGGCAAATACAGAGCACACACAATAAGTAGCTCCAGAAGAACAGACAGATCATATCAAATTCCAAGTTTAGTGCCATTTAACAAAAACCCTAATACAGGGATTCTCTCAAAACATTTTTAATCATCAAATATCCTGGTCAGCATCACTTCTATTGGTTTATTATGAAGGAAGAGGCAAAGACCACAGCACAATGGATTCACAACAGCATTTCCTTAAGAAGGTTTAAGTCTATTATCCTGTGTGTTTTATAAATCAATAATCTTGATGCAAACAATCCACCTGCATCTCTCTAGATTATGGTATTAATGCCGCTACGTTGATAAAAACAGATTAAATACAAAATACAGGTTCATCAAAAAGTTGAGTTTTGCAATGAAAGACCATAAAATAAACCAAGACATTAATTGGCCAATATATAAATGGTTAAAAAATAAGTGACCATGCAGCTCCACCAAACAAAAGGAGGAAAGACGAATGAGAGCACTAAAGTCTAATCTACTAAACAATACTATATGAAAAAGAATGTGTACCATCGTTCCCACTGACAGTAACTAAGAATCGCTGCGCAACCAAGTCCATTACATGGCCATATCTAGGTCCAGGACCCTGTCCCTGCACAACTACTCTGAATTTGAATCAAAATCAGTCCAGGATCCAAGATTGCCAATAGAAAAGGGAGTGCTTGCAAAAACACAAGTCATGGAGAACACCAAACTCACCGGTGCCACTTAAATTTGTCATTTGTCAAGTCTAGGACATAGAGATCATCAGTAGAATGCCCAGCAGGGCCTATCCCACCCTGACAAATTCAACACCAATCCAATTCAAATGAGAATATGAATATGAATAACGAACCCAGTAACAAAATGGAACTCAATATGACTCCATTATAATCATTTATTCCATTACCTGAAAAACAACCATAGTGCCAACTGAAGCTGCGGCGTGAGCTGCCCTAGGAGACGGAGGATCCCCGGCAGGCCGCATTCTGATAAAAAAAAACATGTAAAGACGCACTGCTCAAAATCCAAAAACAAAATTCAGCCAGTGAAGGAAAAGAATTGCATATTGAACAACTACCTAGTCCATTTCCTAGTAAGAACGTCATAAGAATGAACGGAATTGGTAACTCCGGCCAGTCCTGAAAGAAAGCAAACCACAGAAATTGATTTAACAGGGATCTTTCCACAAAAAAAAGGAATCAAAGAGACGAGATCGCAACTTATCCCAGGAGCGGAACTAGAGCCGCCGCCCTCAATAGCAGTAGCGCCGCCGAAGAGAATCAAGCGGGGGCCACGGGAGCTAGTAGCAGCAACAGCAGTTAGAGTATGACCACATCGGGGACCAGGAGCATCTTCATCCGTATCCCAATAGGTCTCCATTGGCCGATAAGTAGGAGCCGGGTGGAGCCATGACTTGGAACCCATTGCAGAACCAAGACAAGCTCACCCCGGATTAACAATCACCAAAACCTAAAATTGAACAAATGGGGCCGAATTTCAAAATTCAGATTCAAGATCGGAACAACGGCGGCGAAGCGCAATAAGCCCCCGGCCTAGACGCTCCGGACCACTTATCTTCATTAATTGTGCTTCTCTGTACTAAAAATTTATTTTAAATAAATAAAAAAAGCAAGATCAACTGAGGGAGTAATAACTAATAGTGGTAATCAAGTAGAGTAATTATAGAAAAATTAGAAATTGAAGAGGATAGTGAAGGGATTGATGGGCGAGAGAAAAGGCGACGAAAATTTAGAGATTTGTGTTAGTGTAGTCAATTCCATTCTTTTTGCTGTATTCGTCTAGTTCTATTTTATTTGGTTCGGACAGCAATAAGGTGTAGGTTAGGGCTGATTTTTTTAAGCTGATATATATATTTAAATAATATTAAAATTAAATTATAATTAATAATATAAATAATATTTATAAAATATTATTATTTTTTTTTTATAAAATAATTTATCATAAAAATAATAAATAATAATTTTAAAAATGTTATTATTAATTTTTTTTATTGTTATGTGTAATTACTGATGTTAATTAATCATATTTATATAATATATAAATAGAATTGAAATTGAAATGATATTATTATTAATATTTATTATTTTTTAATATTTTTTAATAATAATATATATTAATAATATTGATATAATACATAAACTGAAACTTAACGCTGAATTTTAAATACTAAATTTTAAAATTGAAACGAATGGTATTGAACTGAACTGATTGGTACTGAACTGAATTGAACTGAAAATAAGTTAAAAAGAACAGGGCCTTAGTCCGTCTTCGCTTGGACTAGAATTTAATACAGTTCAGTTCAGTCCTGTCACTTTAATTCAGTTCAGTTCAGTTAATTGATAAAAAAAAGACCACTTCAGTTCAGTTCAATCCATTTTAATTCAGCTGTAGTTAGTTATAAATTTACACTAAAATAAATTCAATTCAACTTTAAAAATTAAAAAAACAAAACCTTTAAAATGCCTAAATTAAAAAAAAATAAAATTTAAATTCAACTAAAAATAGTTATTAAAAGAGATAAAAATTCCACTAGAAAAAATTTTATTTGTCCGGACCGATTTGGACAGGTGCAGGAATAGAGTCAACCCACAACCGTTTGAAATCATGCCTTTGCGTATGTTGAAGACAACTGTCAAATTACACATCTGTTTCTTACTTTTTGCGATGTTTACTTTTTTTAGAAATTTATGCTAAAGTTGCTATTTCAAATAACCTGTGTTTTTCAAAATTAAAATTTCGATTTTTCTTCCAAAGACAAAATAGTCAGTTTAACTCTTAAAATGTGAACTTACTTGATCTAAATATAATTTAACAATTTAATTTTGCTATTAATTCATACATGAAGCAGCATCTTTGAAAAATGATATGTTTATCATTTTGAACTAACTAATGATATATTAAATTAAAAATAAATTTAATGTCCGAAAAATGGAGTCTCGTTTGGTGTTCTTAATTCAATTTCCGATACGTGGTAGTTGCAAGAGAGAGAAAATAAAAAGGCAATATTCCTTCCCTTTTTTTAACTGTTATTTGGTATAAGTTTGTCAAAACAAAAAAAAATATTAATTGAGAGAATAAATGTACTAAAATGCCCCTAACATTAATAATTATTTAAAAAGATGATTGGTCTTTGTTATCTTTTATCATTTACAATATTATATTAAATAAAGGCAAAATAGAAAAGATGCTCAAATAATTACATTAGAATTTAAAAGTAACATTTATTATAAAAATTTATTTGACTCCAAAAGTAAAAATTAAAAAAACGGAGGAAGTAAAAAATAAAAAAAGAACTTAACAGGATAAATAAGAAACACGAAAATACAAATGATATATTTCTTTAGTTAAATTATATAAAAAGTTGTCTTAAAACACCTTAATTCTACAAAATCAATTTTACAAAGTTGGAATAACATGTAAATATGTTTGTAGGTGCATGAATTTTGATCCAAAAGAGGTGATAGAAAAGTATAGTTATCTGTAAAACAAATTAATCATACAAAAATCATATTCTACAATTTATTTTATGACATCCAAATATTATTCTAATATATGAACTTTTTTTGGCACAATAAGCTTCATCTAAAATAAATATATTTTTAAATAAATGTAGTTATCCCTCTATTTTTTTTAACGAGTGTCATTTTGAATGAAATTTTTTTCATAACTGTTACTTTTATGATTATAATGCATTTAATATTTATATCTATCTCTTTTTCTTTTACCGTTATTTATTCATTTATTGTAAAAGGTGAAAAAAATAAAGAATTAACTTTAAGGATATAACAATATTCTTGCTACCCTATTTAATGCTATAGCATTGATACGTGAGAAAATTGCAAGCAAATGGTAAAGTGACATTTGTTTAAAATGAAGGGAGTAGATATTAAAAAAACAAAAGGAATGAATGAATATTGTGGAGCTTGACATATATTGCTAGACAAATTAATATAAAAAATAGATCTATATTATAATAATAATAATAATAATAATAATAATAAGGGTAAATTTGAAAAATATGTTACGTGATTTTGGCATTTTATAAAAAAGTTATTGTGAAAATTTTTTTTTTAAATGGATGTATGTGATTTCAAAAGTTAGAAAAAATATGCTAACCATAGGGTATGTTTTTTAAAATTAGCTTTTTTATTAGTGCTACAATAATTATTTTAATAAATTTAATATTCCTATATTTTAACTATATTATTTGTGAATTATTTATTAAGATTTGATTAAGTTTCGAAAAATTTTCATCTTGTTATAATCTTTTAAATTTATCGTTAATTTTTAATTAATATAAATATTTCTACTTCTCGAAAATTTTTAAAATTTATCACTAATATGTATTGTATTTTTATAAATAAAGTTATAAAATTTCAATTCAAAATGGACAAGATTTCCCTTCCAAATATGATTTTAAAATTTTAAAAATAATTTTTTACTAACTTTTAAAATCACAAATACACATTTTAAAGAAAAAAATTTCAAAAGAACCTTTCTATAAAACAGTCAAAAACACATATTTATCTCATTATTAATAATAATAAAACTTATCACTGTGAAGAAATCACTCTGTTTTTCCAACATGAAATTAAATTGAATATCCCAAAGAAGAGAATTGATTGGGGGGTTGACTTATAGTGGTTGAATATTTGATGTGACTACGGAAAAATAACCAGATAAAAAATTCAAACTTGTTCCAGGCTGAATTGGCCTGTAGTGGAACAAAGCCTGCATATGAGTGTTGATTTCCAAGCCTCCTTAATGGACCGGACCCATATGCCATTGGTAATCATATTCATAGCCAACTGAATTTGGTAGGTTTTGATGAAACCTTCGCCATTAAAGCCGACTGAGCCGAGACATATTATAATCTATCCCACATATTTAGATTCTTCCTCTGAACATTCCTTGTCCATAAAACAAGAATGTGATGATACTTTTAATGTCTAATAAATCTGCATATGCTTTTTTCGGAAAAGAATTCGAAAAGCAACGTCAAGTGCACCATTAAGGCTGAAGTTGTGATGCCGGCAAAAGAAAACAATCGAAAAATATAATTGATCTTTGACAAAATTTACAGGAGAAGAAGTCTTCTAACGTATTCTTGTAGGTCATAGTCATGGGTTAGGAAGCCTTGGATGAATCAATTTTGAAGTAATATTTACGCATTAAGATCTTCTCCAGTTTGAAATAAACTGCATATTGAATTTTGAGAAATTCCCACTATGAGTTAGAAAATGGACTGTGGGGATCAGTTTTAATTCTTCAAATAAGATATTGTTATTTCACTATGAGTGTTAAATAACTTTACTCTGTAATTCATTGTTGAAATGGAGAAAATCCTAATCCAATACTTACATCTTGAAAAATTGATAACAATATTTAGATCTTGTTATCAATTTTTACATATGAAACAACCCCTTTACATCTTCAATATTATCAGAAATGCGCCTCATCTGCTGATACACAAAAACCATTTGTTACCAACAGTTAAACCATCTTAGTCTAATCCAACATACAAAAATAAGCAAAGTGAGTATCCGATTGTTATTAGCTTGTGGAGTAGTTGGTTCACCTTTTATAGTGATCTTATATGTGCTTTGTGTGAGTTTGGGCTTTATCTTACTACGGGACTGTAGTTTTATATTATGGTCCCCTGCCAGTTACGCATATGTTAATAAAAAAATTGGTGTTATAAGAAACATCTACAAGCAGATGACACTAAAGTGACAAAAACTAGATCCTGAATCTAAATGTCAAAAATTCTGAAATCAACCGTATGACATGGAACAATTGAGTTGTAAAACAGGTATCAAATCACCAAGTTAGACCGAGAAGTTAAATCCTGGTCGCTAAAGCAGCAGGAATTGTTAGTATTTGAGTGTAATTGGGTCGAATAGTTGACCAATGTGATCGTGACATTTCATTGAATAAGTCGGAAGAGTGCGGAGTGCACGCTTGTTTGGGTTCTGTTACTATTTGAGGGGTTCGGGGGCAACGCCCCCGGGTGCGGGGTCTAGGGGCAGCGCCCCGGGCTGGGGGTCGAGCTACCGGATTAGCTCGAAATTTTTTTATTCCTAATAAACACATCCTTTGAAAAACTCATCAGAAAATGAATATTTGGACTCGAAACAGCATGTCTATTGGACACAGCTGAAAACCAGAAAAAACATGTCTTTTAGACATGGCTGCTACTCGAAATGACATGTCTTTTAGACATGTATATTGACTTTTCTGGCTCTACATATCACTAAAAACGAAATTGGCAGATATAGAAAATTTCGGTTTAGACTTTTTACGGCAAATCTAATTCTTGTTCTTGATTCAATTTCTGATTTTATTTGATTGAAAGTTTGATGAATCGACCAAATAAATTTCAATCTGATAATGTATTCGCGACTTCAGAAACATCCAAGTAATCCCCATTTTTCCAACGAAAATCTCCATCCTCACTTCTTCTAGATGCCTATGCTTTTTCGACTGGCAACATGACAAGTTTGATTAAAGGGAGTTTAACAAATTCAGGGAAGAACATAAACCGGCACAATAGCTGAATCGAACAAGTTTATCCCGACAATTAAAGGCTTCATCAATAAGCCTCACAAGTAATTAGATTATGTAATTATACGATAACAAACAGAAATACAGGAGATGTAGCTCAAATGGTAAAGCGTCGGCTTTGCATACGGGAGGTACAGGTTCCCTGCATCTCCAATGCAGTTTTTTATTCCAAATTAACCTACAGATTGGTAATATATACCTGAATTAAAGTCCCTAAGAACATGTTTATTACAATATGAAGTAGAATTTAAAGTAATACATATATCTCCATTGTTTTACTTCATCTATAATTATTTGCAAGCTCCAAAGGTCCGGTCCTGATGGTGGATAACGGATGCAATCGTTTAGGGCCCATAATTAATAGGAGTTAGAAAATATCTTTTATTTAAAATTTAGTTGTTATTAATTAAAAGATAAAATTAAAAAATAACTAATGTTGGAATAATTGATAAAACATATAAAAAGATGGTGAAAGGGCAAAAGTTCATTTCCTACGTTAAAAAAAATAAATTCTTTTTATTTTTTTTTTTCTAAAAACTCTATTTTACTACTTTTAACAAAATTAATTTTCTTAGGTCCTTAAATTATCAGGATCCAGCATGTCTACAAGTGATACTTTTCAAGGAAAACATGATTATAAGTGAAATGCAATTGATAGCAACCAGAAATGACGCAATGAATAAACAAAATAGACAAAAATAATTATGAAAAAGCAATATATATGCCGATTACTACCTTAAAACAATGGAATAAGGGTAATATTACCAGCATATGACTCATAATTTGGCTTCTTATTTTTACAGTTGTTTCTTGTATTATTTACTAGTCAGGCGGCCGGGCCCTCTAACGTGTCTACAGATATAATTTTTTAAATTTATAATATTTATTAATAGATAAAAATATGAATTCAATTAAAAAATAAATTATAATGTAATAATATATTATAAAAATATAGTTTAGCATATGGCAACATATATCAACACTAAAATTAATTTCTTAAAAATTCATATTTTTACAAAACTTTTTAGGTTTATAGCGTACTATTTATCGGTTTGAGATTTAAAATGAGAATTATATGGTGAGAATATTTTGAACTATAATTAATATAAATATTGGTATTTTAAAAATTACGGAAAAATCAGATTAGGCGGTCCATAGGCGGAGAAAGTCGGAATAGGCGGTGCCTAGGCTGCAGTATATCGGTCCAAAGCCTGATAGCGTCCGAAGAATGAAAAGTCGGACGAACAACTCTAAAATAATGCCTAAACGAGGCTTAAATGAAATTAGGCGGGGAGTTTTAAAACAGTGATTAAAGCTTCTGCCAACAAATAATTGAAATATATACAAATGACTTTAGCATGTAACATTTTTTCTATATTTTACAAAGCAGAATATGAAGTTGAATAATTTAGCTCGACCTGCACTTTCCTGGAATCTGCAAGCGCTTTCTAGATAATTCATCCTCAAACTCTTACACCTATTGTGCCCAAATTAATTTAATAATAAAAAAGACAATGGATTTTAAGAATAAATACATTATAAAAAGATATCAAGTGGTTCGGCGTTTTATAAAAAGATATCTATAGAATTTTTTTTAAAAGGTGCACGTGATTTTAAAATTTTATAAAAAAAGAATTTTTAAAATTTTAAAACTACATTTTGAAGGGTAATCTTATCCATTTTAAAGTGAAATTTTACAGCTTAGTTAATGAAAATATAATATACATATGTGATAAATTTTAGATTTTTTTAGAAGTATTAATATTTTTTTAATTAAAAGTTGATTATAACTTAAAAAAATTAAAATAAAATAAAAACTTTTCGAATCTTACTCAAATTTTGATATATAATTCTTGAATAATATAGTCAAAATATAAATATATTAAATTTATTAAAATAAATAATATAACACTATAATTTTTAAACTATAGATACTATTTTAAAATTTTTAAAATTACATATACCATTTTAAAAAAAATTCTAGAGACAACTTTTATAAAATAATTAAATTATGATTCAAAGAGAAAAAGTAGAGAGAATAAATACAAGTTTGGTGGGCTAATGCATGGCCCCAAATTGATGTGTTTGTCAAAGAGGACCTAACCTATAGTACAAGAAATGCATGGAAAGTATATCTACTTTTATGAATAAAGGCAGTTTGCACACCAAGTCAACAAATGTTCGTTTGAAGAAATTTAATCACTAGACGATAGTAAATAAACTTTATATACCAGTAAAAAATTAACATAAAATTAATTAACTGGATCACACACCATAAAAGTGATTTTACATTAAATTTAAAATAAATAAATTTTTGAATTGGATAGATTATATATGATACCACTATTTTTATTAGATAGCTGATATATGAGCAGCTCATTTATTATAATAATAAAATAATATTTATATATCAAGTATTTAATCAGAATAATATTAAATATTTGATTTCATGTAAAAAATCTCATTTATATTTGATGATTTTATAATGATGTTTAAATACTTTTTAATCCTTATTTCGACGTGTAATTGTGAATTTACTGGACCTTTATTTTTAATCTAGTACTATTACAACCCATATGACTAAAACTAAAACAAATATTGCTTGAATCAACAATATTTCTATGTTAATTTTAATACATCATCAATTCCAATTTTAACAACTCGTGCCATTAAAAGGAAATGGCAATGAAATTTCCTGAATTTTGGACAACCCATACAGTATCACCCCATTTAAAAAGTCACGTGCTTCAATCAACTGGAAGACAGAGCAAAAAGTCGCCGGCGGCACAGAACTTTGACCGGCCAAGCTCAGTTCTCTTGTTCGGTTTGTCTTCTTCAATTAGATCCGATCAAATTATGCCTTTCTTTCTGCTTCTTCATCCATGATTTTACTCTCTTAATCTCTCAATGTTCCTCTTTCTCTCTATCCGCCGCCGCCTCTATCATCTCCTCTTCGCATTTCTTGCTTTCTCCTCAACCGCCGTGTTCGCCCAAAACGCCACCGTTTCATGCCCCCTCGACTTCACCGTCCTCAAGAAGCTCGTCGACTCCTCCAAGCCTACCAACGTAGTTCCGGATCAACAGTGCCAGTACATAAAAAATGGCCTCCGCCTCGTCCAGTCCCACTATCTCCACCACGCCAATTCCTTCTTGCCGCCTCTTAATTCTGCCGAGTCTTGTTGGCGTGCTTATCAGAAATTTCTCAATCAATACACTCCTGATTTCGATGTTCGATCCTCCTGCGGATTCAATACCAGCTGGATCTCGGAAGGATGTATGAATATTACCACTAGGGCTCAATTTGAATCCCGAATTCCTAAATCTTCGATGGATAGTGTCGCCGCCGTCTGTAATCAGTCGCTGGAGAACAATTCCCCCTGCGCTGCTTGTACAGCTAGTTTGTCTGGCCAATTAGCTTTCCTGCCGGGACCTTCCGTCGGTAATCTGTCGGACTGTCAAGCGTATCCGGCGATTTACGCGGGGGCGTTTCTCAACAGGTATGGACCTACCGATAGAGGTACTGCTAAATGTTTGTTTTTGCTTGATTTAGTTCCTAAGAGTTCAGGTCATAAGAAGAAGAGAGTTTTTACTGTGGTTTTTGTGATTTTGGGGGTTGGATTACTGATAATTGTTGGAGCATTTTGGTTTTTGAGGCGAAGGTATTGGGGTTTGAGAAGAAAAAGCTCAAGTCTAACCCTAGGTGGGGGATTTCAAATGAGTTTGAATCCTTCAATTACTGATAGCACTAATCTGGTTAAATTCACTCTGAATGAAATCAAAGAGGCGACCTGGAATTTTTCCAGGGAAAACATAATTGGAAGAGGAGGATATGGAAATGTGTATAAAGGCGTATTACCAGACGGATCTCAAGTAGCTTTCAAACGGTTCAAGAACCTATCAGCCGCCGGTGATGCTAGTTTCATACACGAAGTCGAGGTTATTGCAAGTGTTCGCCATGTGAATCTTGTTGCTTTAAGAGGCTATTGTACAGCCACTACTTCATTCGAAGGGCACCAGAGAATAATCGTGTGCGATTTGATGAAAAACGGGAGTTTACATGATCATTTGTTCGGCTCAGCGAAGAATAAGCTCAGTTGGCCTTTTAGGCAGAAAATTGCTCTAGGGACAGCAAGAGGATTAGCGTATCTGCATTGCGGAGTTCAACCAGGAATCATCCATAGGGACATTAAAGCCAGCAATATCCTACTGGACGAAAACTTCGAGCCCAAAGTAGCCGATTTTGGACTAGCGAAATTCACACCAGAAGGCGCCACACATTTGAGCACAAGGGTAGCTGGCACAATGGGGTATGTAGCTCCAGAGTATGCTTTATACGGTCAATTAACAGAAAGAAGCGATGTTTACAGCTTCGGTGTTGTGCTTCTCGAGCTTTTGAGCGGTAAAAAAGCGCTGGGATTAAACGAAGAGGGGCAACCAGCGCCTGTGACCGATTGGGCGTGGGCACTGGTTCGAAAGGGGAGGGCTTTAGATGTTATAGAAGATGGAATGGATGGGTTAGGGGCAAATGAGGTGATGGAAAAGTATGTGTTTATTGCTCTATTGTGTTCTCATCCACAGCTACATGCAAGGCCAACAATGGACCAAGTTGTGAAAATGATGGAAACCGACCAGTCGATTCCGGCAATACCGGAAAGGCCAATGTCTTTTGTTGCTGACATGGAAGACATTGAGAGATCGGTAAGCAGTAGTAACTCGGGTCAGCTTTCTAGTGCTTCGGGGTATCAATTGTATAAGTTAGAGGCGGACCATTGTGGTTCTAATTCTAAGTTAAAGAATGAAGGACGGCGGCCTTCGAATTTTAAGGATGAGGGTGGTTCTAGTTCAGATTCGAAACAGGTTGAATCTGTGTGATTATGCAGTTTTGCAGATAGGATAAATGTGAACTACCTAATTAGTCATTTATTTATTGGTTTAAATTCTACTGTTTCTGAATTTGGAGCAAATTCTCCTATTGTTGTAAATATGTTAAATTTGCTGAAGCACATTGTATAAAACTCTCTCTGCCCAGTTCAAATCTGTGCTATCGTCTCTTCGGTACTTTTTTTTACGTCCTTTTAGCTTTTCTACTTGGTTCCTTTTTGTTTGTTGCTTCAAATTATCAAATGTCTTTTCATCCTTTTTTTCTCTAATTTACCCTCTTATTACTCATGAGAGAGATTACGAATTGATGAAATTATAAATTGATAATTAAGAAGAAAGAAAATTTAGTATAACGAAGGATACGTTAGTTATTTTAGTGATATAATAAACTTTATATTAAGAATTGATGGAAAATTCTTATGCAAGAATTACAATTATTACTAGTTATTACAACTAAATGGTGTATGATAATTAAACAATAAAAATGAAGCAACAAACAAAACTTGCAGCAACTGTAAAAGCATAAAGTTTACTATTTTGCAAGTGAATATATGCAGAAGCAACTATGCCATTTTCGTGGAAAATCAACTATTAGAATTTTCTCACTTAAGCTAAGTCCAATGCTACTCTATATTTGAAGTAAATGTTATATTTAAAGGAGGGTTGAAGTACAACCCTACTTGAAATTCTTTCCAAATATAGAGTAAGGTATGAGTTACTCTAAATTTAAATGAACTCATACCCTACTCTATATTTGAAGTTGATTATTTTAATATCATTTTTTATTTAATTATAATAATTTATTTAATAAAATATTTAAAATATTAATATAATAATCATAAAACATTATTTGATATGAAGATCCTTTTTTGAAATAGAAGAATTGAGTCATGGGTTGAAATAAATTCACTGTAATAACTACATGAATAAAGTAAATATCGTAAAAATAAAATTTAAAATAAATAATATAAAATAATGGGTTGCGGCAAAAATAAGTCGTCCATCTTATTCTTTATCAGGGAAATACAATACAGGCCTGGACCTGGCATGGGCTGGACATGGACGAGCCTGTTTGATGTTATTTGACTTTAATTTTAAAATATTTAAATGATGACAAAATCTCATATGGCTGCCCTCAATATAATTAAAAGTGCATGAAGCAACTTGCATTCTGATATTCAAATGACTCAATTACACCATCTATTAAATCACTTTATTATTTTTCTATAAAGAATAATCAAAATTTTAAATCATTTTTCATGTTTTATGAAAAAAAAGAACAAAGAATAATATGATATTCATTGAATGAAGGCATTAAAATGCAAAATGGAATGGAGCCAATTAAACAACCAAACATGCCTCTTATCTAGAAGCAATTTTGAGTTTGATTGAAAATTACAATTAGTTAGCTTAAACAATGATTAATTCACCAAACCAATATATATTTTATTCAAATTTTCCCATGTAAAAGGACAAAAATGTTGGTTACGCCTAACAATTAACGGCTTTAACAAAGTGTAAAATCATCTAGAAAATGGCCTCACCTAACCCTAACAATCAATGTGAAATTATTATCAGATGCTTTTTTGAACCAATTAGAAAAAATAACTAAATTAATGAAAGTAATATAATCATGCATGTGATCATTTTTAGGGTGTCAAATTAGAGAATATAATCACTAAATAGAGTTAGCACAAATACACTGCACTTAATTCTGTTTTGTCCTAAAAAAAAAAGTTTGATGACGACCATAATAAATAAATAATAACAATAATTTTGATTTTAGTTAAAGGCCAGAACCTAAGAGCATTTTAATATATAGTTGATTCAACAATTATGTGATACGTGCCGAGGCATTTATATTGATAAAGTAGAAAAATACATAGAGACATGTAAAAATAAAGTTATAATAAAATATCTATTTAAGTGTGAATTGTATTTTTTATAAAAAATAATAATAGAAAAAAGATTATATTGACTACTACTAGATAATTTTTTTTATTATTAAAATATTATATAATTAATAATTTAACCTTCTATTTGATTGTCTATTAGTAGAAGATTAAATAAATAATGTTTATAACTAACAAGGTGTAGTTTAGTTGGCAACGCAAGCTGAGTAAGTTAGAGGAGAATAAGATTCGAATCCTACTAATTGCATTTATTGGGAGGGGTGAGGCGCCTTAACTGTAATTAAGCTCCGAACAAATTATTTTAATGAAGATACTTATAAATATTACAAAAAAATAAATAATGTTCAAAATTAATGATAACACATTATACTTGAAAGAATAAATAGATAAAATAGTGCAGAGCCGACCCTATAAAATTTAAGGCCCTAGGCGAAGCGTCCAATTTTATAAAATTTAGGGCCCCATATCAAACCCTAGTTAAAACTAATTATCCGTACTTTTTAAAATGAAAAATTATCTATCAAAATGTTTATATTCAAGTTGGGATGCTACAATTTTTTTATAGAAATTATATATATTTTCAGAACAAAAACTTTATTAGGGAAAAACTAAAGCTAATTTGTAGCTAACAAACAGATTAAAAAACCCATTGCTAATAAAAATTATTACTATTATGTCATTTAATGTTTAAAAAACTTGAATTTATAAAAAAAATTGGAAAGAAATAGTTTAATTCTTAATTACTCTCACTTAATGTTTAATTAATCTAATTTTCTCCCAAAAATATACGAAAACAATATTATAAAAATAAAAAATTGAATGAACCGTTGAAAATAATAAGAAGATAGTTATAATATATATAAAATGAAAACAAATAATTGAGCCCCTTATCTTTTGTGGCCCAAAATAGTGGGATCATTGCTCTTATTATTAAGGCCACGCTTGAGATAATGTGTAACTATTTTTTAAATAAATATCTATTTATATATTAAGAAGAATAATAGAATAAATTATTTGTAAAAAATAGTGGCGAAGGGAGTGGGGGGACAGTGAGGCACGTGTCCCACCAATCGTTAAAAAATACGGAGTAAATATATTAAATGAAGTATGTTAAATAATATTATATAGTAAATATATAGTGCATTTTTGTTTGTTTCTTGGTTGTGTCCCAGCGGTAGGGTGCTGCTTTCATTTCTTGTTAGCCGCCGTTTCGATTCCTATTGCCCGCATTTTTCTTTTTTTTCATATCTTTTTTTAATAAATTGGAAATTTTCATTAATTACTAATACTTGGAGTACATATTGACTGATACACAAATCAAACAAAATATCCTATCAAAATCAGAGAAACAAGATCTCACCAAATTGGGAGATAGATTAAACTTGTTAGTCCTTGTGAGGGTCTTTACAAGGTCAGAGGGTGGTGAATGACCATTTTTCGCGGAATACGCAGACTTTAAAAAGTTTTAGTGTGAAGTGTTTGATTATAATCCGGATGATGGATTCGGATGATGCAGTTATGACAATATAATGCAATAAATAAAGAATTAAAGAAATCAAACACAAAGGATTTTATCCTGGTTCGGCCCCGCCTAATCCAGTCCCCAGAGTTTCCTTCTTCCGAGCTTTTCACTAGTGGATTCCTTTCTAACTGGCAGGAATCAAGCATTACAATTTATCTCCGGATGGTAACCCCTTCCAGATGTAGGATATACCACTAGAAGCACCAACTCCTAGTTGAGTACTTTAGTCTTTAGTAGGATATACCACTTAGACTTCTACCCCGAATCTAAGCTGAGCCCTACAGGGAGTTCCCACTCAATGCACCAACTTTAAGTTGTATCCGAATCTCTCAACTCACCCAAATTGGAGATCCTTACACTCTTGTTTTCACAAAGGTTTTGATTTGGATTTCCTTAAGTTTACAACACACTTAGGAATCCTTACAACAGATTTGGAATTAATTGATTCTTGGAGGAATTGTAAACTGATTGAATGTTTGTGCTTTGTTACTTGTTTTTGTAAATCAAACAACCAACCATCTCAATTGGTTTAGCTTCCCTTTTATAGACTTCTATCATAAATGTAGCCGTTGTAGGTTGTTGAGCTTGTAATA